>NW_023590816.1:423369-1085731 GCF_014843425.1 Jatropha curcas
AAGAATTGCATTCTCTTAGTTCTATATGACAACATTGGATAACACGTTTATTCCTCAATTAAGATTCCACATTAATCTGTTGAATATCATGTTACGAAATGTCTTCTTACATACAGCAGATAGAAACTGTCATCACCTACGACAAGCTATGACACGATCAAAATCTAAAGCGCAGGAAATGGGGAAACAAAACATCTCTCACTCACCAACATTGCTTTAATCTCGCTTTCATTTTAAAACTCTTCGTGCCAAAATCACGTGCAATTGAAATGGTATTCACACTAACCAGTACCACCAATGAACAACAAAAACCAACACATTTCGGGGTAAGCTTGAAAAAACATTATCTTCTAGCCTCGAGCAAAGCACAGCCTCAGAGACTCACTGGACACACTAAATAGCGCGTGGAGGGTCTACAGACTGGCCACCATAACCGGCCGCCGTGGGACGGCACTACAGGTGGCCTAACAGATCGGCGCAAGAACCAATTGACGGACAGCCATGAAGAAAGTCCCTTTTGAATCGAACAAACATTATTGTCCATTACACAATCAGAGCAAAACACAGTTTGCCCCATCTTACTCCGGCCCTCCGGATCTTCTTCCTCTTTCTTTTTTCTTCTTCTTTGTTATCTCCTGAAATGAAGAGCACAAAATCCAGAGAACTACAACATATACTAGATATACGTCATTGTGATGCTAAGTCAACCTAGTCCAAGTCACGCGCGGGAAGTTGCAAATTCAAGGGCTTGGTTTGGGGTTCACGCCGCGTTTTTCGAAACGTGTTCCTGAGAAACAAGTCGTTACGTCCACAAGGTTTTTATCTGCTATCGCCGGGGACGCAAACAACTTAGGCATGCTTTTAGCTCACCAATTAGTTTAACTTCACCAGCCCATTTGTTAATTGTTACCGGTACATCCAGTTTTCTCTGGCTTCTTCGTTCCACAACAACCATGGTTCAAAGTTAGCTGCTCAATACAATTTTAATATAAAGCGTTATATATGGCTTAAACTTCCTTTTAATTCGGCTTTTAAATATAAACATACACTTCACCAGACGGAGACGATGAGATGAAAATGCATTACAGCAATCAATTCTCCTTCAATCTAAAGGTCTTAAGTTAAACCTTTGTCTATAGGAAACGTTTCGCTTTTAAAACGCTCAGCTACAGTAGTACAGCGTTTTGTCCCTTCTTGTTGAACGTACTCACGCAAATATGGATTAACTTGATGTCTGCTTTGCAACCACCGGAGATCTGAAACATAATTGAAAAACTTCTGCATTATTTTTCACAAATAAATTTGCATCCTTTCTATATGTTAACCTAAAGTGCTTGTTCATAATGATCTTATCTAGTAACTAAATTAATTGCATCGCCTAATGTCTGAAATTAATTAATCTTATAATTTCAGCAGGCTGTTATAAGAATCAAAGCAGTGTGTAGCAGCTACATTGCCCTTCCTCATTATCACTTCTCTTCTTGACCCTCTGCTGCCTGCTTCCCTGGTCTGGGATCATCGGCCTTGCCCTGCTGGAAAGATATTATAATTGCCTGTACAGTCACTAATTAATAGAACTTCTTAATCAAATGCATTATCTCATCCATATGTTATAATGCCTTGTACTACTTATATAATTCATAGCGCCAAATGTTTTCGGGTTCGGCGTTTTCGGAATAGCCTCAGATGGATCATCGTGCCGTACTTGATTTACAAGAAGAAAAAAGACCACGAATCTTTGCCTCGAAACAAAGGTCACCAAGAAGCTAGCAAAGTGGCAGCCTTGTCCAAATGTTGCACAAAGATCTTGATAGACAATTCTAAAACCAGCACAGAGGAAAGACAGCCTGAACGCATCAGCTACGCCAACAATGGCAGCAAAGCCGCCGAAGCTGAATCAAGTGAACTCAGATAATGGTGTGGGACCGCTTAATTCAACTACATTGAGCTAAGACATGAGTTACATTTTGCATTCACCATGCTTGATTGTCTAAAGGCGGGTTGTCTGTCCAATTCAACTACACATTTATGTAGCATTCTTTTATAAAATACTTAAATGATCTGTCATCGGGTCTCCCATTACATTATTGATAATTTCATTCTCGAACATAAAATTAATCTATCAGTACAACAAACACCAGTTTCCGTTTGCCGAAACTCAAAATCAAATTTAATTAAACTGAAATTCAAGTTTCTGTTTTAACGGCCGAGGACAAACTTTTAAAAAGGCGTCTTCGCTCATTTTGAACAAAAAATTAAGGTGAAAAAATGCATAATTAATTCAAGAAATCTATGACTTGCCTGCAATTTGCCAACCGCGCCAAAAGTGAATCCTCTGCCAAGGCTTGATTTGCAAATTTAGAATATGTCTTGAGCCAAGTCGACGATCATTTTACATCTGACTTCATTACTTGCTATATGATGTCAAAATATCATTAACCTGGCAATCTTTGTCCTTTTTATTTTGTAAAATATTTTTCTCATCGTGTAATACTTCCAAACTATGTCCTACCACTTAATGACAATTCATTAATCTCCACATCATAAAAGCCGCTTTCCCAATACTATCGACGTCTTCCTGCTACTCGCTCTTTTTCCCTTGAATCCCAAATCCTTTCTTTTTCAAGGTTAAAACAAACCCAAAAACAAAAATCGCAAAAAGACCATAGAACAGAAGAAAAATTCACATTTTCTTGTTATCTCTCTAAACTCCAAAACAAGAACGTAACTTAATCCCTTACAAAATGGTACAACAGTAAGAAAATTAAATTCATCTGTACGTATGGTTACAAACGTATATTATATAGCATATACAACCTAAAAATACATTCAAATTTTCTCGCATACTCTTTTTTTTTTTTTTTAAGAAGAAACTACAATCTTCACTATTTCGAAAATTACAATATTTCACTTTATAAATAACTCTTTGAATCCCTGATACTTGCGAGTAATGGTTGAGAACAAACTCCTCTGCTTTTCATAACGCCCAGAATTTTACAACAAACTTTTTGCTTCCTTTCGTTATAACAATCACGTACAATCGTAACATACGAAACATCCTATACCTCTGCAATTGTTTATAGCACGTGCTCCTTCTTCTTCCCAGTCTTAATACGACAGCGCTTCCGCCTCTTACAGCGCAATTTCTACTCTCTCTTCCAAACTGAACTAACGTGGAGTACGATCTTTTTGCTCGAAAGGAAATCAGTTTCTTTACATTTCAGGCAACATGACATTCTTCGTCCCGGTCATTGACGACAGCGTCGCCGATACCGGGGCACGAAATTTGTCTCTACGATCGTAGTCTGTGGCTGGCACTAGCGTCGACTCCTCAGTGAATCAAATAAATTAAATCATTAGTGGGCCCTGGAGCAGTTGGTTCCACCGTTCCTCGTCTCTTCTTCGTCTCTTTGTTCTAGTTACCCGGGCCCGAAATTTAGGGTTCCCCACAAATCGCGACCCCCGTTTCTTTATTTCGATCGATCAACTTGCCGAAAAAACAATTAAGATACACTTCTTAGCGACTCAATGCAAAGAATAGGAGCTTAGGAAAGGATGAGGAAAACAAGCACGAAGATCACAACAGCTCCAGCATCTACTTTCCAGCATGCACAAGAAACGAAGAAGAAACATCGGATGAGATTTAGGCAGGGCCTGCCTCTTCCCTTGAAGGCACTTCGCCTACATGCCAAAATCCACCACATGAAACAACGTACAGAATTCCCGGCTCAGATAACGTATCTAAAATTCTTCTCCTCTTTCTATTTTTCGTTTTCATTTTTTTTTTCTGCTCTAAATGGTAATAAAGCGGATTCTTACAAAACAATCAGTGGTACACTTTCAGTAAGGAGAAATGGAATGTTGGATTGCCAGCTCAAATTTTAGTTTGCCTGGAAAGGATGCTTTCAATTTGGCGTGCGCCACAGTTCAAGCCTTGCCTTCTTGCCTGAGTCTTTAAATTTGAATGGGTGCTCGACTTTTTTTTTCTATTTTTCGATTTTATACGTTTGCTGCGGATTATCTTCAGTTACTATCTTCAAATTCCGTTGACGTCCTGAAATCGATGACTTGCGTATTGACCCTCTCTTGGGTTTAGTTGCAACACGTCTTCAAATAACAGTTCGTTCTGCAATCGGGAATCATACGTTCGGCAATGTTCTTCTTCGGTCTTAAGGCGGGCAAAAAACTTTAAAAATTGCAGATTTTCTTGAACCGTGACTCGTGGCAAAATCTGTTCTGTATAATGTATCATCTTGCCTGCTTAAGACATTTTGTTGAATTTCATACTTGCTTTCATGGCCAAGGAAGAAAGGGTGCAATCTGGTACTAAAAAAAAATTAAATAAATGATTTTTGCACGGACTGTAATTTTCCCAGCGTATTGTCAACAATGTAGCCTTACATAAGCTCTACTTAGACAGCTCATTTTGAAGAGTCGTCTGATTTCAGATGTTATGGAAGCTATATCATGAAAATGACTCATGACCAAATAAAATCGGCCAGCAAAGTACTCATAGCACCAATTTTTTTAGCGTGCCCGGACAAACGGTCTTAGGCCTCTTAGTGCATTCTGGCCAACCACCATATGCGACCTGGTGGGAATATTGTAAATTTAACCAGATTTCCTCGCTCTTTCTTAATCAATCAAAGGAAGAATAAGTACTGTCTCTAATGTCTTACTTCTTTGTTTAAAGCCTTTTTTTGTTCAACAAGAACTGGCGCTTACGCGTGACAGGGGCAATTCTTGTTTCTGTATCAATTAATTTTTATATGGGTGGTGTTCGCACCCTTTTTTTTACTCGCAAAATATCCTCTGTTTCCCTACCCAGAAACAGCACAAGAGGAGTTCCTATTCAAGAACTGCAAAGTTAACGCTGAGCCAAGCTTTAAGACCAAAGCTAAAGGCCAACAACAAAATCAGCAGACTTGAAACCATCCTCAGTTGTCCTGAGCAACACCTAGCAGGTACTGGGAACATTACATTTGTCCACATTATATCCAACTATTGTTCTCCTGTTTTCCATAGCACATTTAGCAACATCAATAAATCCTATCTGTAAGACATTGTTGATCTCAGGGAAATTGTTATCCGCTTGAATTGGATTTGCTCAATAAATCCTATACTTACTAATTCATTTGGATTTTATGACTAAAGCATTACTGGCGTTCTTCGGGCTGGTTTCCAAATTTGAAATGATTGTCTTATAACAACTATCCATAGTTTTAATTAGTTCTGATCTTTGCTCAAATAGTGGAGAGGTAAATATTTTCTCGCGCTTATCAGACATCTACAGCTATAAAATTCTTTAAAAATTAAGTTATTGTCCTCTCCAAATTGCGCTCCGAGGCAGTCAAGGTTTACATGCATTCGCCCAAGACCTTTCGACACCTAGCTCACTACACCTCGCCTTCCAAGGTTACATACGCATAATAATGAAACTGGAGAAAGTCAGTGCAAATCCATCAAAAAGAATAATAACAAGACAGAAAAAGGTTCACTCACAGCTTTTGAAAACAAATTATATATCTTGAGAAGCAGCAGCGAAGAGAACAGAGAAGAAGGGCCAAGAAAACTAGAGGCGAGCATTTGATTAAACGCACAAGAATCGCAAGAAAGGGAAAAGCGGCCGAAAGCACGTAGAAACAGCTGAAGACGAGGACAAGACTGATTCAAGAAGACCGGCCACTGGTCAAACCAGTCATCTTGAGGCTATAGAATTGAGCAATCTCCTTCGCAAACACATTGCAGCGGTCTCGAAATTACAATTGTTGCTTAAGGCCTCTTCTGAACCGCGCACTGCCGCCTTGTTCAATTTGTGCCTTGGCCCCTATTACTGATGGCTAGTGCTAGCGTAACAAAAGCAATCTGAATTGTTGAGTTTTGAAGCTGCATTGTGGCTGCTATTTGCTCCGAAACATGATCTATACACAAGCTGGAGTCTGCTTGTTGCGAACAACTTTTGAGAGCTGATGAACAAAAACAATTTGATGTGATGCCTAAAAGATACCTGATCTCTTCCAGTTTATCATGAACATTGCGGATCAGTTATCCTCAAATAAGCATCCACATAATTGTGTGAATTTCACTTGTTACGAAAATTGGCTTGCCTTACAAAGCAGATAGAAATGCTCATCCACTAGAGGCCTATTGAGATGGACAATTAAAGCGAGGAAATGGGGAAAAAATACCTCATCAACACACATTGCTTCTTATCTGTTCGATTAAACTCTTTCGTAGGCAAAATCACCTGAGATCTGGTAATGGATATACACTAACAGTACAAATGAAAAACAAAAACAACATTTGCGGTAAGCTTTGAAACCATTACGTTTAGCTGAGAAACGACAGCCTCAGAGGAAAACGACTCACGGAACACCCGTACAATAGGTGTTGGAGGGCTTACAGCATGGCCACATGCGCGCGGTCGCTACAGCATGGCCACCATAAAACGGCCCCGCTAGGAGAGTCCATTACACGGGTGGCTACACGATGTCGGAGAACAATCGACGACTTTGCCCATGAGAAGGTCCCTTCAAATCGCAAAGCCATTATCCTGTCAATTCTACACCCACCAATTCAGAGCAAAAAAACAAAGTTTCCCCATCTTTTATCCGCCCTCCGCATCCTCTCTCTCCTTCTTTCTCTTCTTTCTCCTCTGTTCTCCTGAAATGAAAGAGCACAAAAACAAAGCACTACAAACTATATATTACAGATTATACTTAAGCTTGAAGCTACAGTCAACTCAGTTCAAAGTCATGCGCGGGGAAAGGCTGTAAATTAAGTTTGGTTTGGCGTTCACGCCTTATTCTAACAGGACCCCTCAACGTATTCCTGACAGAAAAGTCTTAGTTCAAGCGTTTCGATCTGTGTGCCTAAGGAGACACAATAGGATGCCTTAGCTACCAATTATTAACCTTCCACCCAGCCCATTCGCTAAATTATTAGGTAACATTCAGTCCTTTCCCTGGCTTTTCGTTACACAACCACTCGTGAAACGTTATCAGTGTCAAGTAAATTTTAATATAAAGGTTATATATGGGCCTACACTTCTTTCAATTGCTTAAATAATAACAATTAATTCACAAACGGAGGACCGATCTGACGATTGGAAATGATTACACACAACTCAAATTCTCCTTAATTACACAAGTCCCTTTTAAATTTGTAAACCTCTTTATTACAGGAGCCTTTCTCTTATCGTAAACGCTAAGTAGCTAGTAACGCGTTTTGCCCCCTTTTTGCTAAACATACCCACGCAAAATTCTGGAATTAATTGATGCTTTGCTTTGAACACCGTGAGATCTGAAACATCTAATTGGGCTACAGATGGCCACATAACGGCGCCGTGGAGGCATACAGGTGGCTAAGATGGCGAGAACAATGACGACTGCCATGAGAAGTCCCTTTAAATCGAAAGCATTATCGTCATTACACAATTCAGAGCAAACAAGTTTCCCCATCTTATCCGCCCTCCGATCTTCTTCCTCTTCTTTTTCTTCTTCTTTGTTATCTCCTGAAATGAAGAGCAAAAAATCAAGACTACAATATATATTAGATTATACTTAAGTTGAAGCTAAGTCAACTAGTCAAGTCAGCGCGGAAAGTGTAAATTAAGTTTGGTTTGGGTTCACGCGTTATTCGAACAGACCCTCAACGTTTCCTGAGAAAAGTCTAGTCAAGGTTTCATCTGTGTGCAAGGAGAACAATAGGATGCTTAGCTACCAATTAGTTAACTTCACCAGCCCATTGTAATTATTAGGTACATCAGTTTTCTGGCTTTTCGTTCACAACCATGTGAAAGTTATAGTGTCAATAAATTTTAATATAAAGGTATATATGGCCTAACTTCTTTAATTGGTTAAATAATAAATAATTCACAAACGGAGACGATGAGATGAAATGATAAAAATCAATTCTCCTTTAATTAAAAGTCTTAAGTTTAAACTCTTATTATAGAGTTTCTTTAAACGCTAAGTAGTAAGCGTTTTGCCCTTTTTGTAAACATACCCGACGCAAATCTGGATTAATTGATGTTGCTTTGAACACCGGAGATTGAAACATAATTTGAAATTTGATTATTTTTCACAATTAAATTTGATCCTTTTATATGTTTAACTAAAGTTTGCTTGTTAAAATAAAAGTAATTAATATATTATTATTATTATTATAAAATTTAATTAAATATAAATTAAAGCTTCTGCAATATCTATTAATATGTAATATTTAGATTAAATATTGCTATTATTATTAAATTAAGAATATATCAAAATTTATAATTCTAATTAATTGAATAGTTGTGTGAACAATTTCAAACTCACTCAAATATTAAACAGATGGAACTTAATATTGAACTTGAACTAGACGCTGTCAAAATCAATCTGAAACTCTTTAATACTCAAAACAATTGAGCTGATTTACAGTCGATGATCATGAACGTTTTAATTAAAACGGATATCCATGGACCAATACGATCCAACAAAGACCGAGAAGACTATACAACAACATCAGCGTATTGCTATGCTAACCAGCAGTAGTAAGTTGGACGACTAGAATACATAATACAAGACAAGTAACTAAGCGATGCGTCGCATGATCAAAGTTGGAGCAGGTGATCGCGGGACTGGGCGGCAGATGACCATGAGAACCAAAGCAATCACGAGCGCCATGAGAAGTCCTGTAAGATCCACACCATCGCCGCCTTCGCTTATCTCTTGGCAAACGATTTTCCCCATTGAAGTTTGCCTCTTGCTTTGCCCTCTCTGTAGTCGGAATGGAACAGAATGAATAGGTTGAAGGAAAAAAGGAACCATTAAGATGGTTTTATTTATTTATTTACTCTAATTAATATGGTTAGAGTCAAGCCGACATTTGAAAATTGATAAAAAACAGAAGCTTCGCTTTCATTACATCGCGACGACTATTCGTATGGTATGACTCGTAGACAATGACCATTCATCTAACGTATTTTTACGTCTCAAGTCTAAATCACCCCCTGTTGTTAATTTAATTCCTGCCCTGAGTTTCAGCAGTTGGAATAGTTGAGGGCGGCGACCGTTTCGGAAGAAACGACAATGGAAGGAATTTTTATTTTGATATCAATATGATCGGTGGCAACGGTAAAGTACTGTGTTAAGTTAAGTTGATAATTACGCAACGTCTGACTCTCAATTGTATGTGGGCCGAAATGGGCTTAGGCTGGACTACACAGAGGGATTCAACTAAACCTTTGAGTTGGGCCTGAAGAGGAAATAAATCAAACCCAACTCACCCATTTCAGAAATTAGTTGGTGGAGCCAAGTTGAGCAACAAATTTACCATAAAACACAAGGTTTAGGGAGGGAAAGCTGAATTGAAATAATTAGGGAGATAAAGTTGAAGGTAACAAAATCATTTGACACCATAATAATAATTCATGTAGCCCAGAACCCACCATCTCACAATCATTGATTTGATTCCCTTAATGAAAGGGTATGGTATGGCTCTGTTTTTCAAGTCTTCATCACCCAATAGATGTGGGCCAGACCAAATTTTTACTACTGTTTTTTACTGGACCATTACCCATTATTAGTATCTATTACTTACTGTTGTGATGTTGCAATGGAATAGTATTAGTATAGTCACTAGAGTTACCAGTTAGTAATACTTAATAGTAGTACCATTTCCAGTTACTGTGAGTCATAATGAGGTGTAAAACAGTAAAAAAAAGGAGATGAAATCAGCAATAAGAATCATAGTAACAGAGAATATGCATTGTGATGTATAATAAATACATCAAACGTGTGGCCATCATAAACCAATAAAAATGTTGGGTAACTTTAATAAATTGCCCCACTCACACATGCACATGTACACACACACACACACACACACACACAGGTCCTTTTCTTTTCTTTTATTTCACCTAACTTATTTAATTTTTTTAGGAGGGTCAGTATTATTGTATTTGAAGGCAGTAAGTGATGTGTTGTTATCTATATGTCAAGATATGAATTTGGTCTATTAATGCAAATTTAATGAATTGTATTATTATGTGTCTGATTTTATTTTATTTTATTTTTGGTATTTATAAAAGAGGAAAAGAAAAGTAGTAGTGTATTGTGCATCGGAGATCAGGTAGGAAAGAGAGAAGCAAAAAGTTGTGGACAAGAACCAATGTCATGGAATCTATCACGTGGCACAACAGTCGAGGCTAATAAATTCGAATAACAAAGCGAAAGTTACCATACCTGCTAGTAGTTATAGTCATAGTAGTAAAATCTAAAACCTTATTCTCTTCAACGCGTACCGCTAATCTTGGTGAAGAAAGGTCAATTCCTTGGTTCCCCCCTTCCCAACTGCCAAGTCTATCTCATCTGACCTTGGTTTTGTATATCGACATTTAACCAAGTTTCTTAAATCTTAACATTCAAGAATTGGGTTTTTCAATTTGTAATTCTCAGATTAAGGGAAACCCAGGAAGAAAATGCGACCATCTGGCAGAGAAAAGCAGCCACTTGTAGCAGGAGTGGAGTGGAGTAGCTGACAAGGGGGGGAGAAAGGAGTAAAAAGAAACATGGTGGAGGTGGTGAATTAACTCAACTGGATTGCTTGCATAATTAAAACCATGTCCTGAAAAATAAACCTACAAAACTCAGAACTTTCACCTGACGGCACGGAAATATTGATTTAGAAGCAAAAGCATCCTTTTGAAACTTTAATAAAAAGAAAAGCTTTTCTCTTTGCCTTTGGATTCATTATTAGAAACCTGGAATCAGGCATATGCCTCATCAGTGAAATAATTATGACTGCGACATCAGCACAGATAATAAAGAGAGAGCTTCATGATTACATATAAAGTGAGAGCTCTCAATGTTGACATTTCACAGTTTTCAGTTGGTCTGCACATCTTTAAATGGATAGAAGAAATGTGAGAATCTAGCTATAATACTTGTTATCATTACTAGTAGCAGCAGAAGAAATTTGCAAGTAAAATATCACTCCTTATGCACATGAATCTGAGATTTTATTCCTCAAGTAAACCTAAAAATGACATAAAAGGAGTCCACAAATTAATTCCTATCCCAAAATCATAAATAAATTCATAAAAATTCCCCCAAGTCTGCAAATAGTATACATGGCAACTATCTCAAATTAAATAACAATTCCGATCAATACATACTACAACAATTGCAGTTTCCCCCTCTTTATTAACCAGTAATTGGTAACCAATGGCTCAGCCAAGTGTAAAAATGGATGGCAATTGACCTCTCAAGCCTCAGTATACCCTCCAGATCTTGTTCCCAGATCAATCGGTCTGCAATCATATCAAGCTACAGAAAATTAAATATGCAACAATTGAGTAGCATATGGAGCATGTACCCTGCTGCATCCATTCATCACAGGCAAGGGGCCAGATGCACAAGAGGTAAAGCCCGTCGCCTTTCAAGAAAGCCTCAATGCAGAATCTTCATCCATTGTCCAAACAAAACCAGGCATGTCGAATCTAGGCCCAGCGACAGTCCTATAGATGTAAAGCTTCTCAACTGGACAACTTTCTGGCCTTGAATCTGGAGGTCCCCTCTCATCAATAACTTCAACATTGAGCCTAGGCATCTTCTGACCTAGCAATTTACATGCTCCGTAACTCACCGAGCAAGAAGACATCCAAAGGGATCGCATTGTCTCCAGCTTTGCAGCATTGGCCAAAAGAGCCTTGTCCCCAAATGGACAATCTCGAATCTCTAGTTTGCGTAGGTTTTCACATCCAGACATCACATGATGGAGCCCCAAATCACTATCTCCGGCAAAGGCTACAGAGAGCATTTCTAACTTTTTGGCATAAGTTCCAATGTACTCAAAAACACGGTCAGTGAGGAGACCTGACAGGGAAAGGCGCTGGAGATCCTTGCAGTGTTGAACAATGGCTCCAAAACCATCATCTAGTGGCTGAAGGGTTGTGTAATCAGGGGTACGTGGTTCCATAATACAAAGCCGAAAGCGAGTCATGTTTGGACGATTCCTAGCAACTGTTATCAAGGCATCATTGGTCATTTGATGGCAAAAGTACAGAACAGATTGGAGTTTAGGGCAACCCTCAGAAACAGAGACAAGGCCCTGCTCTGTCAAGGATACATTTGGTTCCACAGCAAATGGCTCAGATGGGAAAACCCTCAATTCTCGCAGGTCCTTGCAAAATGTTGCAAGAGCTTCAAGTCCAATATCTTCGATGTAATCCAGCACCTGCATTCACGTACTTTATTAGATTAAGAACAAGAGCTAACATAAATTTGAAAGTAAAATCCAAAACAATATCCAAATTTGATAACTTGAAAATGTTTCTACATCCACTCCTGATGTGCTTCCAGCACACAATTATAAATGGTAAAAAATAAAATCTAACTTCTGACGATAACATTCAAATGGATTCATAAACTTCCCAAGAATTTTAATTTGTGCCATCAACTGGCATGAATAAAAGAAAAGAGGAACTCACAAATCGAATCCTAATGGAATCTAAAACTAGAGTTACAAAGATAAACTCACCCACAACCGCTGCAAACTCTGACATTGACTGACAAGTTTAATGACATCAGGGCTTTGGATAGTAGCATAGCTCAAGTTCAACGATGTTAGGCCAGAGCAAATAGGATAAATTGCTGGAAGGTAACCTGGAACCACATCCCAAAATCCAGATAAACTTTTCAATTCCTTGCACCCAGAAAAAGCTCCAGATAGGCTTGAGAAGACATCAGGCCGCAGCTCAGATGAGTAGGTTCCTGTGCCCAACTCAACTAGCTGGGGTGCCCTAGAAAGTATGTTTGCAAGCCTGTCAAGAGGCACGGTACGGTTGAGCCGAAGAGTCCTCAGATTGGGGCACCGACCCACCAGACGCTCCAAGGCCGAGAAACTCACCTCAGAAACTAAGCAGGAAATGTTAAGAGAGACCAGTGACGTAAAAGAGTCTGGAAAGTGGCTTAACCAATGCCCACTAGGATCGTCCACCTCACTCTCCCGCAAATCCAGCTCCCTTAGATTCCTACAGGCAAGTTGCTTAACTAATAAGAACAAGGTCCAAGACACTGGAATATTCTAAAATTCAAACACAAAAGTTGCCATAAATTTATCCCGCTAAATTTAGCCTGATAGTGAAAGAAAAAAAGTGAGCAAAACTGAAATTTGTGATAAAATTTGTGGTCCAGTGATTCAATCATCGAAAATGACCAGACTGCATTGTTAAAGCTACTTTCCTCTATGCATATGCTACTTCCCAGAAAAGAAGACAAACACCCTTCACTTGTAGGATCTATGAGCCAGACAAAATAACCACATTAAGGAAAAAATCTTCTCAATCAACAGATCCAGAATTCACGTATGAAAGCACATTAAAAATGCCGTTCTCTGCCAAATCCTTTAAAAGAAAAAAAGAAAACTTCACAATAAAATTACATTTAAATCTTCATTACTTTGTAAATAGACATCAAAAAAGGCAAAACATAAAAGATTCACAATTTCTTAGTATAGCAACATAAAGTAATGTAACGAGAATCTAGTCGAGGAATCCAAAAGGAACCTGCATTGCACAAGAAGCAGGCATCCAAAAATCTAGAAAAATTCTCACATCATGCTCAACCGCAAGAAACAAACTGGCATATGAAAAAGCAACTTGAATAGATTTTCCAAATTATTAGTGATTCAAAGAAATGCACATCCCAGATCTAGCAAAGATAAACAAAAAAAAGAGAAGATGACCAAAACAGAAACAGATTTTTCATTGCAGGGTTCCAATTTCAAAATCCAAGAAACTAAATCTGAGTATCGCATCAAAATCTTGTTCAAAAACAAAACATGAAAAAGTATCACAAACGCATCGATTGAAACTGCTCTTGAGTTTAAATTCCTCAGACAGAGTCTCGTGTGCGTCCCCGTCATTGCCCGACCCCGGCTTCTCGCGCACACACACGGACACGCACAAAGGTGCATTAAATGAGGGAGGAAAACAAGGCAAGTCTCTCAATTTCCAAACTGGAAACTGTCTGAAGAAGAAACAAAGGAGAGGAAAGATCTTTACACACATTCACCACCATCACACACAAATACAACGATGTATAGCAAATATAACGTTGCCAAATTAAAACAAATAGCAAAATCCCCGATATGCAAAAGTCTTTGCTTATATGCAGAGTTGTAGTAGAAAAATCCAAGGAATTGAAGTCCACTTGTAACCAAGTTTCATAATTTGATACCTAGACACAGAGCCACCTCCGCAGTAGAGATGCTATCTCAACCTTATTGAACTCGGGCCTAATTGCTCTTTATAACTCGCCACAACAAAAGGTGAGAAAGAAAATTTTCACCTTTCACTTCACATCAAAACTCGCTCTCCCCCAAACAAAACAAAAACTCTCACCCCCTTCCCTTCCCAAACCCACATTTCTTCACCGGCCGTAGATAACCCGGAAAAATGATTTTAAAATAACTGCAAAAAAAAAAAAGGAGAGCAAAGATCAAAACCTGCAATTGGCAGCAATGGCAGCAAGTCCATCAGTAGAGAAACCCTCACACGAAGAAAGCACCAAAACCTTAAAATTCTTAAAGGACTTAGCAATCAGCTCCAAGGTCTCGTCTGTAACCACCATCCTCTTCAACCTGATCTCTTCAAGCCAAGGGTAAGCAGAGGCCATAGCCGCGATCCACGGGTAAACATAACCACCCCAACCATCAGGCACCAGATTGAAGTCAGCAAAGTGAGGCTTTCCTTTAAGCTCTATCGATCTCACTTCCGGAAACCTCCGTATCACCATTGATGGACTCACAGCATAACAGTTGCCAACAAAAATCCTCCTCCTACACCACCTCTCTATCTCGTACCACGACTTGCACACCATGGATATCGCGTTTCTGTCCTTGTCGTGCTGTATGAAGGAGAACACGTGCTCCAGAACCTCCTCAGGGAACGAGCTCGTCATTCTCAACATTAATGCCAATTGTTATGAATCCGAAATGACGTCGTTTCTTCTGTTCTTCCGCGATTCAGCTACACGGATATTAGAGAGAGGAAGAGACAGAGAGAACTCCGATTGTTATTGTTGCTAGATCTGAAAGGCCATCAACTAAGGAGCTTATAGGTGCTGTAGAGAGAGAATGTGTGAAATAAGTGAGATAGAGAGAGAAAGTGAGACCGAGAGAGATAAAAGAGAGGATAAGGAGAGTTTTTTATGTTGTGTAACCGGTGCGGTTAGATTTTAACTAGGGTTAAACAGTAAGACTGCCTCCAGTGATTGCGAAACGTGGATTTAGGTAAACCTTGACCGTTGGATAGACGGTGGAGAAAGGGATCTTATCCGTTGGAGACGAAGCGGAGCCGCAGAAAACGGGTGTGTGTAATAGAGCGTGGAGCCACTGGCAGACGTGGAGAGAATTTCAATTTCTCGTATCGCTGAATTGATAGGCTTTTTTATTTTCTCTTTCATTTTGTCATAAGGGAGTTTAAAAAAGGGGGGGTGTAAGGCGATTATAAAGTGCGATGATGTGTACAGAGAAATGGTGGAGAGGGAATCTCATGATTCGCGTTGCACGGCTGGATCTGAGGAATCGGGATATCAGGGGGACCACAGTAAGAGAGAGGAGAAAAAGTTAAAATAATGAGGAATGATCTGATGTGAAATTTTTTTGCATATGATGACATCATGACCGTCCAATCATATTTGACTCTTTCACTCCGTAAGTCAGTCTCTCCCCCAATAGGTACAATGTAAATGCACTATTATTGACCCGAACTGATGAAACACACTTATTCGGTTCCAACGGCCCTGATTTATTCTCAACAGGGACTAAAAGTAAAAATAAATGTTACAGTAAATATTAATCAAAGTACAAACGAGTGCACGTTGCATCTTAATCAAGACCGTCAGATGAGAACGATTTTTGACAGTGTACGAACTGCTCGTAATAGCAAACTTCTTTTATTTTTATTATTTTTTCCTCTTCTTCCCCTGTTTTTTGGAGGGATAGTAATTAAATTTCCTTTTAATTGCTGTGAAAGGTAAAAAGAAGTGTCTATAATTACCTCAGGTGCACCGTACGTAGCAACACATAAAACTATTGATTCCCTGTTTTTGGGTGTAGTAAAATGACGAAAACAACCCTTATCTGTTGACACAGTATACTCCGGGTTCCATAAAAATGAAGGGCACTATTGTCAGTGCATGAAAAGGACATGGTATTATGGGTTGGCGCTGTCTCAGCATGGAGTCCATAGACCTGTCCTTGTTATGTCGAAAAGCTGATTTGTTTAAGAACTGAACGGCTGAGATTTGAAGTCAGAAAAAGGAAAGATCAGAGCCGTCGGTTGACAAGCGTCCCTGTCGATGGTAACCGTAAAGGTTTGTCTGTACTCGAGTATAGGAAATTAGATTAATTTTGATTTCAAGCTCAGAAATTTAGGTATTAACGAGTTTAATATTAATGGAATAAAGTAATAAGAAGGTGAGTTGTCGAGCACGTAAAGGTAATTATTAATTGGTTAGGAGTTAGAATTGGTGATTAAGATGTAATTAATTAATTAAGAGAATTGATAATTAAGCCCACGCACGGTTCTCCGGGAATCTCTCCTCCCCTCGAGTGGAATGGATTGGACTTTGCTGTATATATATATGCGGGGTGTTTCATACGCCCACCTGACCTGCAGCTTAATTTGTTTTTTTTTTTTTTTTTGGGAAATAATGATGATCATAGTAGTATTTATTTGCGTTGATTAATGCTGAATTAATTACCATTTAATAACATATCTTTATTTATACTAATGTATTACGTCCCTTTGCTTGGTTTTGTTATTTTTATATTTTTATAATAAGCAGCCCACACGTGAAATGTGCTGCTTCCAAGGATCAATAAGATGAACAAATTAAATAAATAAATTATATGCATTAATGCATAGGTAATTTTTTAATTTAATGATAATTTATTTTCCAAATAAAAAATAAGATGATTAAATGAATTATAATGTCTAATTTTTATTTAACTAGTATTGTTTCCTTTCAAAAATATAAATTTACTTTTCTTTGTCCTTTTTTCGTATATAATATGTCACTTTCGTTTCTAAAAAAGTTAATTGTTTAATTCTCTAATATATTCTTACTCTTTTATTCATAAATATAAATCGTTTTAGAGTTTTTTTTATCTAAAATTATTTTGAGAGTATTAAGTAGTAATTAATGAAAATTTTTCAATTTTATCTTTATATATTAATTATAAATGATGTGAGATAGATGGTAATTTTTTCAAATTAAAAAACGTTTTGTTATTAATCTAAGGGACTTGATTGTTTTATAATAACCGCAAAAAAAATATTAAACGGCTTATATTTGTAAACGGAGGGAATATTTAATGTGTCCTAATACCAACTACTTTCCCATTTCATTTTTTATTGAAAGTAATATTTAATATTAAAATAAAAATACATTAAAAAAATATGAAAATAGGTTATTAATTTTGTGTGAAGACAAAAAAAAAAAAAAAAAAAATAATAGGTGTTAATTGGTGACGCAACAGTATAAAAAAGGTAGATAGGTTTTAAGTTAAACAAATTGGAAAGGTAGGCTCCATTTATGATTAATTAGATTGGGTTGCAAAAATATTAAAAACTATTGTAGATAATTTATTAAATTGAAAGGCTAACAATTTGATTATAAAATTATTAAAATGCCCAATTTCTTTATAATTAGTATATATATAATATAATAATCATATATATATATATATATATATATTATTATATATATATTATATATATATATATATTATCAAGAGCGTTCTACCTTCTAATTTGATGTTACGATAACTTTTATATATATTTTTTAAACTATCCAATAAATACATAATCAATTTGATTTTTTGAATTAAATAAAATATTTAATAAATTTAATTTTATAAATTAAAATATTCAATAAATTAAATTAAAAAATGAAGACGAGGAAGATTTTTTATAAAAAGCACAAGATTAAAATAAATTTATGAGCCATAATAGAGTGAAATCAATGCATGGTTCATAGATTTGTATTTATATGCAAAACTTAAAAAAAAAAAAAAAAAAAAAAAAGAGTGGGAGGGGAAAACGTTAAGAAGCTGTTAAAGCGTTAACGCATGGAAGTGTCGTTTCACGCTTTCCATTGGTCACTTTTTAAGTTTTTTTTATTTACTTTTTAGGGGTCACATTTTAATTTCAACAAATACACGCTTTTTGAAGCTTCCGTGTTATACAATCTGCCAAACATGTAATAGCTGGAAATTGGAAAATGTATCAATCTACTTCTAATAAAAGCAAAGGAACTTTTTATTTCTTTTTTTTTTTCATTTATATTTTATCCGTTAAATTTAAATATATTTTACCACTTAAACCATAATTATTTTATCAAAATTTTTTAGTGTTAATCAAATTGAATTTTCAATAAAGAAATCACTAATTATGAAAATTAAATCTTATATTCAAACAAATCAAAAAAAAAAAAAAGTCGCTTGCAATAAAAAGTAAAATTCATTTTGAAAATAAAAATTAATTGGGGGGCCCCTAATTTAGAGACATGTGGAGCGGAATTATAAATTAATTATTACTATCTCCTTGTTGTAAACCATGAATCCAAAGACTTTCTTGTACATCAAATGATGTAAGTAAAGCTGCACGTGATGGAAAGCTATACCTACATTGGTATTAATAATACTAATTAATGACTTTCTTAATTGTTTGATTAATAACTAATCATAGTTTAAGGTTTAATTTGATGTTACTAAGGCAATTATGCTTACCTCCAAAACATACAACATCATTAATAGTACTGTATCTGATGTTGCCAAGGATTTGTATGTAACTATGTTATGTAATTATTTTAATTTGTATGTAAAATTAATTAACATTTATAGCTAATAATTACTGGGAAGCCAATAAGATAGCTACTTTTTTTTTATCAGCAAAAATTTCTTTTATCATTAAAATTCTGAAAAAATTTAACACAGCCAAGCATATAAATTTGGAATATCAAACCTCCCCAATATATCTGTACTAACTAAAAAATGCTACGCGAAAAAATCCGATAAGAGCTACTTAAAAAAGCAATTGGAGGATTTCAGGCCAACTTTTGTTGACTATAGCTTGAAAGGGAATAAGCAACAATGAGATTGAGAGGGACACTGGATTAGATGGCTCCCACTTCATAGAGAATCTTTACAATCTATAAATATTACAAGCATCATTATTTCTTTATATAATATATAAAAAAATACTTATTATTTTGCAAAAGAAAAAAAAAAAGTTAAAATGGTTTTGCAAAACTGGATATGATAATAATTATTATTAAAGTATGCAAATTAATCACCTAAAATTGAAAAAAGTTAATTTATAATTAGAGATTAATTTGCAAGTGGGAGTGAAGTTATATCCAACTACGAGGGTATTTTGGATGGCATATTGATATAGGTTCTGCCTTTTGAGTTAGTCTAAAGTTAGGTGAGAGCTGTTAGAAAGAAAGCGTGAGCCCAATCATTAGAAGATCCTGCTTTGACATACTAGGATCTCATTTTACAAAATTTCAAAATTTTTTTTCTATTAATTTGAATGTAATGCATATAATTAATTAATGTAATTTGAAAAGTTTTGAAATTGAATTGTAATTTTGAAAAAGACAGTGACAAATAATTAAAAATGGTATCAAAGGAATAACTTGTTGAAGTAAAGCAAAGTTATGCCCAAAAGTTAATTATTTTCGTTAGATTAAGTTTGTTCCTCTCTTTTACTTTTCCATATAAAAGCATTGCCCCTCCTCTTTTTGGAGACGTGTAAGAGTGAAATGTTAATATTTTTTAATCCAAAAGAGTTGCTAATTGGCATGCATGCATTTATAACCAGCTTATTCTTTCGATATTATTATTATATAACTTAAATAATTACATTAACTCTAATTAGTATTGTTAAAAAATAAATAAAAACCCTTTAATTAGTTGTTTCAACAAAGAATAATTTAAAAAATATATATATATTTTGGGCAAAATACAGAGCCCTAGATAAGTAGGAATGTTGAGCTATGAAAAAGCCGGTTTGGTTCGAATTAAGTAAGGTGGTGTATGAACCGGAATTAATTGGACCACTCGCACATGTGATGGGACGTTGGAGCATAGGATTACATGTTAGTTATGACTCTCTCCTAATAGAGACAGAATTGTAAGCCAGACCAAACCCACAAAAGTTAATGGGCGAGGAAGTGGACCCCAAAATTTTAAAAAATAATAATAATAATAATAATAAATGAAGAGCTACCGTTAGCTTTATGTCTCTGTTCTGTTAGGCAACATTTTGTTTTTCTTAAAAAAAAAACAAGAAGAAAGAAACTTACTACTAAATCCGAAATTATAAATTCATTTCTATTATTCATAGAATTATAATTATTTCGTATTTTCAATTTAATATAGTAATATTATTTAATTCTTCATATTTTTTTGGAGTGGAACAATAATTTTACTGAACAATAAGTATGAGTTAGTAATTTCAATTAACTAAATAAGTAAACAGAATTTGAAAAAAAAAAAAAAAAAGCTTTAAAACAGAAATTTGAAAAAAAAAAAAAAAAAGCTCCCGACAGCGATTCGTCACCGACCGTAAGGCTCTTTTGCCTTTTGATGTAATGATAACTTGCGTGTCCGCTTTTGATTTTGCTTATAAACCCTTCTTAATAATGATATTTAATTTACTCGAGAAAAAAAAAAAAAAAAAAGCTCCGACAGCGATCGTCACCGACCGTAAGCTCTTTTGCCCTTTTGATGTAATGATAACTTGCGTGTCCGCTTTTGATTTGCTTATAAATCCCTTCTTAATAATGATATAATACTCGAGTTGACAATTTGTTAATTTTTATTTTAGGTACATGTATTATCCTCATCAATGCAAACGTGTGAAATTACATTTACGTAACTAAAAAGAAATTGCTATTTCACCTAATCTTTCTCCAAGATGGAACTCCACGTGGCAATATGGGTATTAACATTCAGTCTAGTATTTTTCAGAATGGGTGGGCTCCTCCATACAATTGGATATTTGGATCAACAGAAGTTAGTAAGATTTTCATTAAAAAACACAAGTTAATTCACAAAAAAAATTTCATTATGAAATTCTAATATAACGAGGTATTTTAATTTTTTTTTCCTCGCAAATTTTTTATTAGGATTTAAAGAAAAAAACACAAGGACAATTATTGAAAGTCAAATTTGATGATAAATAAATAGATGTGACCTGCAAATAATTAAATCTGAATGAAAGACTTGTATGTATGTCTTATGTGCAACGTGACTTAGCAAAGAGATGGAGACTCAAGAAATAGAGGTCGGCTTCTTTCAGACTTTGCTTAAATCAATTCACAGTCACATGTAATAAGGAGAAGCCATTTGTCAGATTTGACATATTGTGTTTTATGTAGGGATAACCAACGGTGTCCATTGGTTATCAACATTCACTGATATCAATCATAAATCAAACTATTGTCGAAATGATGTTATTCATTAGATTTCAAGAATAAATTAATATTATATTATAAATTCACGAGATAATATAATATTAATATTAATAAGGAGAAGCGATCGATTTTTGTTGATAAATATTAAATTAAGGGGCAAATTGCTTTATTATTTTTTCATATAAACCCATGACTTAATTATCTGCAATTACTGATAAGTTTATCCATTAGGTTATGAAGGTGGCCTGAAAATTTAGTCATGGGAAAAATGAAAATGGGTTTGTTCAAACAACAACACATGCATATATTTAAATTTTTGTTCCTATTTGGGCACGTGAAGAACAAGTTAGAATAATTAAATATTGATAAAAGGTATAGACAAATCCAATTTGCATAATCCAACCAAACTCATGCCTTTGCCAATTAGGTTTAGGTCTAAATCAAGAATCAATCAATAAACTGGGTTGGTTCATTGATAGCTTTTTGCCCCCAACAAATTAGGGATCAAGAAATAATCATGTTCTACGGTATATACATGTATTTTCTAAAAGCTTCTTTCAAAATAAATTGATCCACTGTATGATAAATTTAGATTTAGCATGCTTCGTTGTTTTTTTTTTTTTTCTGTTCATTTGATTAAAACTCAGAAGTCAACATTTGCTAGAAAATAAAGAATATTAATCAATTTTCTAAAATTCTGGATAGGAAGGAATAATAAATTTTTGGAAGAAGACTGCTAACGTCAAGATCTGAATTGACATTGTTAACACTGTGAGACATGTAGTTGAACATGGAGTCATTTAATAAAGTGGCTATTCACCTCCAATCTGCTAGCACCAAGATTGGTTAGGCTTGAACAGACACATATAGTTTGAGAAAATGAAGGAAGAAGAAACAAGAGTACAACCAGTAATAAATGAAATATCAAGAATTGGGTTTGAAATTTGGGTTTCTGTTTTTGAGGAAATGGTAATAAATAAGTGTAACATCCAAATGGGGGGACCACTAGTTGGTGATCTCTCACACCAAAAGAATTGAGATATCAAATCCATGAGTAGCATTTGAACAGTTTTTGTCATGGGCCTTTCTTTGGTTCATTAAATAATCCAGATTGTCAAAAGCCTGATCCAATGGCTGTAATAATTTCATTGATTAACCTGTTTTTGGACATTGATCTAATGGAATGGACCACCAAACCAACGACAAATAATATGTCCAAACGTTTTGCTGTTTGGGGACCATTTCTTTTCTTTTCTTTTTCTTTTTGACGAGAGGCTGACATTGATGTCCGAGTTGAAAGGCCCATTTCTGTGCATTTTACATTTTCTGATGATGTCAATGGGCTGCCATTTTCTTTTCTTTCTTGCCAACTTGAAACTTTTATGCACTATCGCATGAAATCACAAGGCTGAATGTATAAAATTATTATATTCAGTCAAAATAAAATTTAAGGACGATGATATTTCTAAAAATATTTTGTCATTTTAGAAACAAGTTAAAAGAAATGACAGAAAATTTTCCTTTCCTTTACAAACCATAGAGGAAAACTTTCCTTATTGTTGGCAGATGAAAAGGTTTCCTCTCACTTTTGGGAAAAAAAAAAAAAAAAATTTCTCCTGAAGAACAGATTACAATCCAGCCTAAATAAAAAGAAAAACAAGCAGAACACACTCACCTTTGCTCCTTTTAGGGACAACATGGACGGCCCAATTCTTCTCTAGTTAACCGTAATGCATTGTAGAAAGGCTATGGCCTGAATATGTATTGTTTATTGGGCCAAAGCCCAATAAATTACACAAATTTAAATAAACTAGGTTTATTTATTTATTATTTATTGGATACAAAGGAGAGGAAGACCCCAAAGAAATCAAACCAACTCTTAACTTAACGTGGCCAAGCTAACACCTTGCATATCGTACACGTTGTTCGCACTCGTGATTTAATATTTTTGATAAAAAAATTTAAATTTAAATATAAAAATTCCTAATTGATTTTTAACAATATTTATCTTTTTTTATTAAAATTTTGACATTTTTGAAATATAATTTTTTATTTTAATACTAGATATAAATATTAGTCATCATTATATTTAGTTCAAGTGTTAGTCATTTAGTTTTATAATTTAATTGTAATATTAAAATTATAATTAAATAATAGTATGTAAATTATAAAATATTATTTTTTAAGATTTATAATTGAGCTGGTAAGTTTTTAAGCACAGTATTCTCCTCTCCATCTCTTGGCAAAAGAAATGTAGAATAGAGGGTAAGGCATAAAAAATGTGATTGTGTTAGTTTTGTTTGACGGTAGTTGAGAGAAGAATAGTAGCTACAGTCTTGTAGGTTTTGAATGATAGGTCAGATTGGAACCTTTGAAAGAAATGTTGGTTGCTTCTTTTTTTTTTTTTCTTTTTCTTATTATATAAATGCTAAGGAACTGTCACGTTTCCTCTGTCTCAATAACACTAGTTTCTCAAGTCCACCAAAAAGAAAAGGAAATTTTTTTGGGGTGATTGTCTTCTCGTTGGATCTTATTTTCCAAATTTTGCATTTCCAAGCTCAAGAAGAACTCCTTGTGTTAGAGTGTGGCTGAGATAATTCAATACAGTAGAGTAACAAGGTAAGAAGGTACCAATGTTTGGCGGACCAGGAGGTCCTGGAGGCCCTGGACCAGGAGGTCCTGGAGGACCTGGACCAGGCGGTCCGGGAGGCCCAGGCTGGGGACCTGGTCCTGGCGGTCCTGGCGGTCCTGGCTGGGGGGGTCCGGGTCCTGGAGGGCCATGGGGTCCGGGTCCTGGATTTGGAGGACCTTGGGGTGGTGGTTTTTTCGGAGGGTTTGCTGATGGTTTATGCAGTATGGTATCTTCTTTGTAAGTAGCCTCTCTTATTTTATTTTTTCTACATATAATTTGTTCCTTTTCTACATCAGCAAGGCTTTCTTTAAAGTTTAAAAATTCATGTATAAATAATAAAATATGATTTAGTTAATATTGAATTGAACTTTTCATAAAATTAAATTAAAAGCAGCAAATGTCAAATTTGTTTTATGATTTCAGAAAGAAAGAGACAATAAACTGGGATTTCTAATTGTAATTGCAGACTGTCTTGCTTGTGCTGCTGCTGGTTGCTACAAGATTGCTTTGGTGGGCCTCGTGGTCCATATGGTCCTCCTCCTGGTGGACCCCCTCGATTCTGATCACCTGCTTCATTCTATCTATACAGTGATGGAATAACGTTTGCGCATTTTATAAACTCACAGCAGAAAAGAGAAAAGACATACACCTATTTGATTTCTTTTCTTCTATTTGTTCATCAGTATTGTATTGTCAGAGGTTTGAAGGCTCTTCTCTTCACCCTTTAATTTGTAATTTCTGATTGTATAATTTGTATTTGGATGAAAAAGAAAAATGGAAGTAATATTACTTACCATAGCCGTGCATGATTACACTTAAAAAGTCTGCTCAGGTTGGTTTTATTTATTAACATAGCTTAGCTTCATTGGAAGATCAGATATCTCGATTCTCAGCTCATTCCTTCAATCCTTAAAATGAAAATTTAAACTCATAATCTTATAGTGATGATAATATAATTATACTCCAATATCATTTTGATTCAAAGCTTCTATAATTATTCTCTCTTACGCATGGAATTCACCGTCACAAAGAACTTGAGGATCTATTGAGGTCCAAAAGAACGAAAATTTACTTAAGATTCAATGATATTCGATTTGACTTTCTTTTCTAGGAGCAATGAATATGTGAACTGCAAAGAAATTACCCCACAAGTCATAAAAAGAACACGCCTTTTCCTGGTCCAACAAACAGCACCAACCCCAGCATAGACCAAGAGGAAAAGCGAAATGGTTAACCTTTCTCAAAGCCATGAATCTGTGCAGTTATGCAGTGACATTCTACCAAGAACACCAACACAAATGTGTATGACCAACTGGCTAAGGGAAACATTTTCAAAGCTACACAATACACAGAAATACAACATCCAAAGATACAACAGCCCTGGATTAGGAAAATTACAAGCAAACTCATGCAACAACTCCCAGTTAAGGTGTCGAGCAGCTAACATTCAACAAAACCAAGAGATGATGTTTTGTCAGCCATGGCATTACCTACAGAGTGGAGCACATTTGGCTCATAATACGAAGGGCTAATATGTACAGAAGAAAAAATATGAAAAAAAAAAGAAGTGAAAGTCCTAATACTTCAAGCGTGATTAGAAGTAAGGAGATTGAACTACCCAGAAGCTTTACTGCAGAATGCCCCTTGCCATAGAGCTAGAAACCTACAACTGCTTCCACAACCAACTTTTCCTGCACCATGTGAACACCTGTTAGGAAAAATTCACGAACTTCAATCATTTCATACAGATAAGAAAACAATGCCCAAAGCCATATCATCAATATTGATCTGAAATTCAATACAATGTGAAGAGACGCCACAGAATTCATTTCATTCGAAAGAAAAAAAATTACAGCAGTTAACCATGAGGTTGAGAGTTAATCGATTGACATGCGATTATTGGATGAAGAGTTTATCAAACAATCACAGCCACAAACATGTGCATAAAAGACAATAAAAGTGCAGAAGTAAATAAAAGAAATTTTGAGCAGGTTCAGAAGAGCATCATCAATATTATCAGAAAGGTCTCTTAATATGAAAACAGAAATGGTGAGTTCAAGTAAGCCACTGGATTCACACCTGCTCGTCTGTCATTCACAGGCAATCTTAGTGTCAAAGCTGCTAAGGCATATCGCAAATGCCTGGAAAGCTGAGATAGGATACTGATAATCCATTGTGAAAACATCTTTGCCCACTTTTCCAAACTGGAGAATAACGTTCTCATGCTCCTGCCTGCCAACTCCATTCTCTGGAGAAGCAACCAGCTGAAAGTTCTTAACTGAAGCAACTGTCACCCGTCCATTGAAGTTCAGACACCAGCACTGGAGCTGTTCGTGCCACCTAGGTGCCTTGTTCCTTAAAACAAGCATTCCATCTTTATAGCCAGTCAAAGGACCAGATTGGAAATTCTCTGTGCAGGTGGATTTTGATCTGAAAAAAGGAAGTGATGGAAAGGAATCCAAATTGCTATGTAGAAATTCGGTCTGGGTGGGGGCCACTCCTCCAGGCTCAACTGAAGAGGCAGGGATGGCATCCATAACGCATTGCATTCTCCTTGGACCTCTGAATTCCAAAATATCACACAAATTGGAACTCAGAAAATTATAACATGATAACCAACAAGATAAATACCCATCCTCCATAGAGCGAGAGGAGATAACTATACTTGCCACAATTGCTTTAGTATTTACTTTCCTGTTGCATAAGATTTTTTTTTTTCCCTAGAAAACAAGAAGAAATTTTGAGAAACACCTCATTTTACCTTGAACCCAAGACATTCAACTCGTATGAGACATGGGCCACAGGATAGTTCCCAGCAGGGACCCTAGGAGAAACCTGTTTCATGTTAACTATCCTGGTGGAGCGACTTTTAGAAACTTTGGCTCCAGAATTTGGAGGGTGTGCATCATAGATTGTGAACTTGGTTCCCAGAAAATTGGATCTGTTGTGAGGGAAATAAATTCATAAATTTCAACTTAAAGACGAGAAAACAGTCACCACCATCTAATGGGTGAAAATACCTCAACTTTCCAATGTAGGTGCTGCTCCCTTTAGACACATCATCACAGTTTAAAGAGATAATGTAATCTGTGCAAGTAGGCCTCCTGCACCTCCGTGCAGCAAGAAGAAACTTACCATCATCGTTTGAAGCTGACAATACACAGTATATAAGTAAAACATTTCAATGCTAGGAGCTTAAAGTGAATCCTCAAACCAAAAGAGGACACTACACTCCAAACTTGTTAATAGGGAAAATAACCATCCGAAAAATTGCATTCAATTGAATGCAGCCACGCTCATCTCCAGGAATAGAAAGCAAAAACATTCAAATGAACTCATACAAAGTGAGAAAAAGGGATACAGGTATTCACCTTGGTTTAAGCTGAGGTACAGATAATATGTTTGGTTGCTACGATTTCGTTTGATGTAGCACTGAAGAAGGGAATCCCTGGGACCTGGCTGCAAAACAAAACAACGCAAGGACTTCTTCATTAGCTGTAAGAGGAAAGGACAAGTGCCACTGAAGTTAAAATTTTTCATTTACAGGTTTACAATAAAAGATTGACACCCTTAAATAGTTTCTATTCATAGCACCTTAAACCACCTAAGAAAAGCGAAAAACTTCATGATCATGAAGGGGACTCAATAATCATTGAAAGAGTATCAATTTAAAACTGATAGAAGTATGAGTGTGACAATCCAGCACTATTGTCACATGCTAATAAAACTAAAGCCATTCCTTGCTCTACACTGATTCTTATTGGAGATTGGAGCCCATTATAACAGGTCTTCCAAATTAATAAGAGAAATCAGAGAGAAGTGCGCATTGCTTCTATAAAAGCATCTCATTCACCAATTTAAATCTAGACCTGGATAGCTTTAGTGATATTAAAAAAATGGGTGTGGGGCTTTTTTTTGGGGTGATGGGGAAGGAAGTGATAGAAGAGCAAAAATCACATGACAGACTTTGACTTCATGTTCTTCCCTCTCTGTTTGTGGGTTGTCCAGAAACTTGGAATTCAAATCATATCATTGTTAGGATGTCAAAGGAGAAATTCTACAAACAGATAGCAAGCAACCAAATGAGCAATATACTATGCAGACAACTAACAGAAATAAGAAAGATATAAAGTAAGATAGGGGAAAATTTGTTTTCCCAAATAAAATTCTTACAGCATAACACGTATTTTTATCACAGTTTGAGATCATGCTTTTGAAAACATAAATAAATAAATTAAGCAGTCTACATTTCAGCCAAGAAATTCACAGTGACATGATTCTGCGCATTATTGAATATTAGAGAAGAGCCACTCCAAGTATAAAGCTAGTCCTAGCTCTACCCAGCTTCCCATAAATAAATACTCTTTTCAACTAAACTATGCATCACATTAGGATGATCAGCATTGGAAAAAGGCAATAATTACTCGACACCATCTTTATAAGCAATTATTTATTTGTGTTGGCATTGCCCTTAAAACGCTATTGCGCCATTTTTCCCTTCATATTGATACACCAAAATTCAGCAATCCATCATAAAACATTATCACAACATAGTTAAAATATAAAGATAAGATATGGAACAAAAATTGCTAAACACAAAAATAACAGAAAATGAAGTTATTTAAAAGCTAAAAGAGGGGTAAGATTAAACCTGCTTCAAGGATATCGGAAACGTCAATTTGCCAGAAACCTCCAGAGTTTTCACAATTTCTTTCATAATCTCCCTCCAATTTCTGCATACACCAGCACAAGCAACCACATTCTTCCGAGATGGCCAAGTACACTCCGATGCCTCAATTCTCATTAGTACATCCCTCAAAAGCTCGGGCGGCATGTTAGCCCAACAGCTCTGATTAAATGCATCAACAGGCACAAAAGAGCTATCTTGAACCACTCTTTGAGACCTGGATCGCATCCCATAACCAAATTTCACATCGAACCCTTTCCTAGACATGCTCCCAAACTCACCCCTCATGTCCTGAAGTATGCTTTTGAAAGACATATTTACCCCTGAAATTTTCCACTCTCAAGAATCAAGGCCCTCAGAAAAAACCCCCCCAAAAAAAAAGTATCTTCAAATGTCCGATCCTCAGAAAATTCTTATCAGTCACATTTACGTAGACAAAAATCGCACTGACAGAAAATACCCAGAAGCTCAAAAGCTATAAATCTATACTTTAGATGGAAGCAAGTTACTATTCCCGCTAATTCAGCCCCAAAAATGTGAATATCGATAACAACACATCTTCAAAAAGGGGATTAACACATAACTAAACACAGTCAGATCTACAGTTCCACAATCCGAGAGAATTAGGACATTGAAACATAAACCAGTATTATCCACATCCACAATTTCCAATAACTTAATGAAGTGTACAGATATTGGGATGAGCAAACCTCAAAAGAACAACGATGCAAAGGGATCTGGAGGGAAGTAAAATCGGGACTTGGGATAGGGCATTGAAGCACATTGCGGTTAAACAAGGGATTAAAGTGGAGAGAGAGAGAGAGAGAGAGATTAGGGTTTGGTATGCGCTGTGATGTGCGTGTCTGTCATGGAGCCAGGGGGGTCAGGCCGAGAAGACCAGAATTTACTTTGGATGGGCCCCGTTTTTCCTATCCAATAGTTGCATTCCATCTATCTGCGCGCCTGGGTTCCCACTTCCCACTATGTACCCAATGTATTGATCCATCCTACTACAAACCTGAGGCAATTAAACACTGACATGGAACTAGTGGCGTGCAATTGGTCGGCTTGATTCAAAATCGAACCGGAAAACTCCAAAATTAAAGTTTTTTAAAATTGTATTGTAATCAAACCGAATCAATCAGGTCAGTTTGATTGCGTCAATTCAATTTTGGACAAAATAAGCTTATTATTTTTATAACCAAAACTAAAATTATAAATCAAAACCGAATAAGTTAACCTAGCTATATTAGTTTGGTTCCATTTTCCTGTTTTAACCGGACTTTGCATAACACATATAATCTCATGTTTTGTCCTAAACACAACTTTTTTTTTTTTTTTTAAACCGTCGGTTATTCGGATTCTGCAGGAGACCATCATGAGAGCGACCCTTTAAGGCTAGGGTTCGAACCCTGAAGATGCAGCACACTGATTTGTATATAATTCTAAATTTTTCCTATTAGCTCGTGATAGTGATTGAATATTCAAGTTTTTCCTACACATTATAATAATTCTAATAAAATTAAATTTATTTTGAAAGTATTTTAGGTTATATTAAAAAAATTAAAATTATTTATGGAAGTTCAACATAGTTTCCCAAGTGAATGGAATAGAGTAGTTTAACCATGTAGGAAAAAATCATTCTCCAAAATAATTGACATAAATATAATATATAAAATCTTACTCTAAGAATATAGAGTTGGGATTACAAAATAATCTCATTCGCTTTTGGTGATTTATATAATTTAATATTAATTTTTTTCAAAGTATAAATTTCTAAAATTTGCTCGGTATATTCTTTACTGTTAAAAGATTTATTCGCATCAATTTATAATTGGATAATTCATTCACACGCTAAAAAATTAATAGTTAATTTATTTTGTTTTATTAAAATAAAAAATTAGAAACTAAAAAAAAGGTATTTGTACTATAAAATATTTTTATTAATAGTTATATTTGTAAAGTTAATAATGCAACTAATGAAATCATCAGCTAATTAAATCTTCTATTTAAATTGATTGAACTGGATGAGCTTAATTCATTTTTTAACATGTACAAACCAATTTTAATTTTTATAAAAAAACACAGATTTTTTCAACTGGATTTTGTTCTTATAAACCTCAAAAATTAAGCCCTAAACCGTTACAAAATAGACAAAAATCAAACTAAATCGATTGAATTGAATTATTTTAATTTAATTTGATTAGATTTATTTAAAAAAAAAAATTAGTTTACTTATTTGATTTGATTCAGTTTGATTCGAATTGAACTGATAAAATCAACAATAAACACATATAGCTAATTGTTCAATATAAATTAATTATCAACTATATGCAACAATTGAACTTAACATCTCCTCAATTTTAGTAGTTTTTTTTTTTTTTTAAATCTAATACATTGGAATAAAAAAATATAAATGAAAAAAAAAAATTTAGTATAATATATATATTTTTAATCCCTTTATAGATTATTTTTTATATCAGGGAATATTTTAACTTTTTTCCATTTTTATTTTTATTTTTATGTCTCTATAAAGAGTTTGGGGGCCAATCCCATGTGCACCCTCTTAATATAATCCCTCTTGATATAATTGGCATGAATAAATTCATCCAACTACAATGAATGTTATATATAAAGCTATGTTGAAAAAGCTTATTTGATAATAAAAATATTTCAAAATTCATAGATTGTCGCGATATTACTCTAAAATGAATTTTGTACTTCTGACACAATTTAAACAATTGGATATATTATACATTAAATTCAAATAACATTTAAAATTTACAATATAATAATCGAAAAATGGGACCCATTACACCAACTTGAGCCTTCTAAATGCACCGGTTTGAATTAAGAATGAATGATGAAAATTCTAATTATTTTAATAAAAATAATTAAGGAATAGAAATACTTTTCTATTAGGGGCTATTATTGGGAAGTCATTATATATATTTTAACTCGCGAATTTATATTTTTTTATATTAAAAATTTTTTAAAATTATGATAGTACATTTAATTTGAAGAATTGATAAAAAGTGTAAAGTTAAATTGAATTGTTTCTTGTTATTTAATTTAACAGAAATTATGGTAAATTGCATTTGAATATATTATTATATTACATCATCAATAGTTTCTTTAATATCAAACAAACACCACGAGATAAGGTGGAAAACTCAAAATAAAGTAATTTCATTTTGTAAGTTTCCATTTTGGTCCATTTCAAAATTTATTATTTGATTTATTAATAAATTCTTAATAAATACATTAAGAGAAAGGAAATTCATATTGTATAAAGTAATTAATCTTTTTTTTTTTTTGAAAATGTATAAAGTAATTAATCTGTATATTATATTTTATAGCAATGGAATAAAATAAATCACCTAAACATAGAAAAATACGGGTAGGTAAAACATGGAAAGATAAGAGGTACTAAAAAAACCGTTGACGATTACTTTGTCGTTGACATGGGAATTAATTAAACGACCCGCCGTAGAATAAAACAAAAGACAACTCAATTCCTTTCTAAAGCGGCAATGGCATTACTAGCGTGGAGTCTACAAAAATAAGGACGAGGTACTTTTTTACATCACCGCCCCACAAAGCACAATCTAGTGGGATTTGATAAATTGGACGGTACGCATTCATGAAATTCAGTAGTCGCGAGCATATCATAGTAAAAACTTCGTCATTACTTTCGCGCGGTGGCGCTCTGAACTCGTCTCTTTTGATTCCCTCCTTCGAAATTATCTATCAAAAAATCAAAAATTCTCTTGGTTTTGTTGTTTGTTTGGAATAAATCTCTCCCATCAAAATCCAATCCTAATTTCTCTCCTGTACGATGCTTAGGTGGAAATTCAAGGTAAGGTTCTGCTTTTTCTTAGTCTTAGCCCTTAAGCTTTCTTTTTTTTTTTTTTTCTTCGTTTTTTTATTTTTACTGATAGATTTTTGTTAGCTTTTATTTTGGTTCAGTTTTAAAATAGAGACTCGATGATTGGTTCATTTGGTATTTTACTCAAATCTATATTTTTGTTTTAATTATTATCATTGCTGACTTCTGTGTTCAAAACAGTGAACTTATTGGTCCAATTGTTGGTGAAATGGGTTTCAATTTGGGATCGCTGGTTGTGAGATTGGGGCTGAAATCAGGATCCGATGAAGTCCATGTTGATTCTATAACTTTGTTTGTTACACTTATTTGTGCTTGCATTATCATTGGTCATCTTCTTGAGAAGAATCGATGGATGAATGAGTCAATTACTGCCCTTGCCATTGTGAGTTGCTCTGTTTTACTGTTGAGACAGTTGGCTTTTGATTACGATGCTGAAGTTTATTTTATTGCCTTAATTGTGATATTGTTAGGTGAACTTGTGGATATGGAAGGAGGTCGATGATTATTTGGCTGTTTTGATTGCAGGGACTCTGTACTGGGGTTATTATACTCCTAACTACTCAAGGAAAAAGTTCACACCTTTTTCTATTCGATGAACATCTTTTCTTTATATATGTTCTTCCACCTATCATTTTTAATGCCGGGTAAGTGATGCGTTTTACCTGTTCCCTTCCTATGTGCTTAAAGGGTGATGATTTGGTGTTTTTGCACCTGCATGTAACAGGTTCCAGGTTAAAAAGAAGCAGTTTTTTAGAAACTTTATGACAATCGTGTTATTTGGTGCTGTTGGGACTTTAATATCCTTTATCATCATATCAGTCGGTATGTTCCGAATCTTTGGACGCACTGTATTTCAAGGACTCTTGATGTAACTTGTTAGTCATTACGTGCATTCATGTTTTCAAGAATGAACTGTGAAGTCACGTGATATACTACAACTTGGCTTATGTTCTTTCAAGGATTTTTAGTTTATCATGGCCATAACTTATTTGCCGTTGCTTCAGGTTCAGCAAAGTTATTCAAAAAATTAAATATCGACTTCTTGGATACAGTGGATTATCTAGGTACTCTCGCACTCTAGTTTCTGTAGAATTATGTGTGTTCTCTCACATATGTTTATACAAGGGAAATATTACACCTAGATGCAGCTATTGTCCTGGACCTATTCAAGAAGGGAAGCCAACTTTTTCTCCTTCCTTTTTCATTTTGGAATTACATCTCTTTACTTCCTTTGTGCCCCTTTTGGGTGCTGGACTAGATCATATACTGCTGTTTGGCTTTGACATCATGACATGTGTGATAATTACAAGCATGAAAATTTAGTGCTGTTGAAACCCATGTTGCTTTATATAATATTGTCTTTTGCTACACACTCATTAGTTATATTTTCCCTTCCTTTCTTTTAGCACTGGGGGCAATATTTTCTGCCACAGATTCTGTTTGCACCTTGCAGGTATAATACCTTTGAAGTTCTCTTTCTAACGATGAGAAGTAAATAAGAATTAACATGATGTACTTTGCTGAGTTTTTGTAATTGATATGACAGGTGCTTGATCAGGAAGAAACACCTTTGCTATACAGTCTAGTCTTTGGGGAAGGTGTGGTAAATGATGCCACAGTTGTTGTGCTTTTCAATGCGATCCAGCGATTTGACCTCTCCCACATAACCTCAAGTATTGCTGTGCAACTGTTTGGCAATTTCTTATATTTGTTTGTTACAAGCACATTTCTTGGGGTGGCAGTGAGTTGCGCTCTCTCTGTGATATGCTTTTGTTTAATGTTTATTTGCATCTCCGTGTTTTACTTTCATTTCCTTTGCGGGCATTTTCTTAATCTTGCTTCATTTAATTGGTGTTTTGAATTTTTCCTTCATTTTACTAGCAAATTTCCTTTTTCCTTCTATCCATTTTATAACTACTGTTATTTTGTATTAAGTTCTAGAATGCATCAATTGCGCATGCCAGATGCTTTTGTGAACTTTGAAATATCTTCCAACTTAATTTCTTTGTACTTTCAGGTTGGATTAGGAAGTGCTTACATCATAAAGAAGTTATATTTTGGAAGGTATTTTTAAGGGATAGTAAATTATTTTGTCCTTGATTTGTCGTTCAGATATGCAGATGAAACCTCCAGGTTTAGATAAATGTTTGATGGTTTTATTTCTGGGGCTTGGTTGCCTAGGATTTGCAACCCTCCTTATCCTTAATATTCAGACTTTGCTATATTGTTCATTTTGAAAATCACACAGAAGTTTGGTTCATTTGAAACATAATACTATAATTTATCTGGAACTTTGCATGAGTAAGAAATAGCGTATTATGCTTATGAAATTGTGGCATATATCTGGCTACTTACATGGTTAGGAAATTGTATGGTATGGTCAAGGAGTATCTACAATAAGTTTCTCCACTTTTTTTGGAAACTGAATGAGCTAAATCATGCACAATTTCAGGCACTCTACTGATCGTGAAGTTGCTCTGATGATTCTCATGGCTTATCTTTCATATATTATGGCTGAAGTAAGATTTCCATTGATTTGCTAAGAAACTCTTAGATCCTGATAAACGTTTTTGTTAAAATCTGTGTTTACTTTCAAATATTATATATTTGTTCCTGCTCTAATGATATTGTTGTGCAAATCTATTTGTCATCCAGCTGTTCAATTTAAGTGCCATCCTCACTGTGTTTTTCTGTGGGATTGTCATGTCTCACTACACCTGGCATAATGTAACTGAAAGTTCAAGAGTCACTACCAAGTAATTCAAATATTTTATATAGTTCCTCAGTATAGAAGTTGATTTTGGTTCATAATGTCAAGTTCTTCCCCATTGTGGGTTATTGATTCCATGTTACTAAAATTCATCTGCTGTTCGTTTATTTCTGCAGACATTCTTTTGCAACATTGTCATTTATTGCAGAAATTTACATATTTCTCTATGTTGGTATGGATGCTTTGGACATGGAGAAGTGGAAAATTGTGAGCAAGAGGTAATCCTACAGTGTTCACAAGGATAGTTCCTTCAAATCTCTAACTTTGCTACATTTTTTCTGCTCCTCACTGTTAAATATTATCAATGGAATAAAATTAATACTATCTAAGATCTCTTATTATTGCCTTCTGCTAAATAATTTGAGTGCTAAATAATTTGAGATTTGTAATTTACTGATTGGAAAGAGCATGTATTGACTCTGCACTTGCTTTTCACAGTCCTGGTACTTCAGTTGGTGTGAGTTCAATTCTTCTTGGGCTAGTTCTGATTGGAAGAGCTGCTTTTATATTCCCTTTATCTTTTATATCCAACCTGACCAGGAAGTCTCAAGGTGACAAAATTGGATTAAAGCAGCAGGTAGGCATTTATTGTCCCATAATTTAGTGTTTTTCATCCCAATGAAAACAAATAATTTAATTTTTAACTCAACAGGTTGTAATATGGTGGGCTGGGCTCATGCGAGGAGCTGTATCTATGGCACTTGCTTATAATCAGGTAAATATTTGGCAAAGATTCATAAGTCTAGGATGTTTTCCGTTTAACAGAGACATAGATAGGACAATCAGTTTAAAAGTTGGCCAAGCCGATCATTCTGTTGCTCTTAATGCTATGGAAGTTGTAGTTTGATCCTGCTACTGAAATAAATTGAAAAGTCTAAACAAGAATAGTACCAGGAATTGAGTTCTCTTTGTGTCTTTCACTTTGTTTGGTTATCCTGGTTTCTGCATCTAGATTTTGCTGCACTCTCTGTTATACATGAGAATATTATTCTAATTTTATATTGTTACACAAAACTTTACTGAAATGATACACAGAGCTAAGAATAAATTGATTGATTCTGATGTTATTGGCTTTTTTTTTTTAAATTTGATGCTACCATGCATTCAATTTTGTATTTGCGACGTCCATGCAGTTTACCCAGTCAGGGCATACCCAACTGCCTGGAAATGCGATCATGATAACCAGCACCATCACGGTTGTTCTTTTTAGTACTGTGGTAAGAAACCTGAGCCTGGTTCAAAATTTTCTCTCTGAAAATAATGCATTCATCATATATGTATATATATAGGAAAGCATACTGTCCAGTTTGGCAATATAAGTTAGTAGATAACAAGATATGCTATTTAGGGTAACCAACTGGCCTGGTATAATAGCAGTTTGATTATTACAATATTTATTTGGATGGACAAGGTTTCATACTAGTGTGTATTATCAGTTTTTTGGCATGAGCATGAAGCTCACTTAATGGTGGACATTGAATTTGTAACTTGGGCTCATCCTTTTGTGGAGAATGATAAATTTGATTATCTTAAGCTTAAATCCTGGTCTTGTGTGCTTTGATGGTTAATTATTTGTCTTTCCAGGTATTCGGATTAGTGATCAAGCCTCTTATAAGGCTGCTGTTACCCAAGAAACACACAAGCCATGCTCTGCTTGCTTACTTGGACTCAAAGTCTCTTGATTTACCTCTTATTGCTAATGGAAAAGATCTAGAATCAGAAATGAGCGGTGATGGTAATCCTTCTGGTGATATTATTCATCGTCCAGCAAGCCTACGCATGCTTCTAACCCCAACTTACACTGTCCATTACTATTGGCGGAAATTCGATGATTCTTTCATGCGTCCGGTGTTTGGTGGAAGAGGATTTACGCCATATGTTCCTGGTTCACCAACAGAGGGGAGTCTTCACTAATGGCAACAAGTACAGGAAATTAGGATATAACGAGTAGATAGAATAAAGAGGGTTTTTCATGCTTGTAAATAGTTAGACAAAATTGAAAAAAGTGCTATTGAGCGCCAAATTTGAAAACTGGAGGCTGCATTTCCAAAGCTAACATTTTTAATCCTTGTGGATTAGAGTAATTTGCAGGTTACAAGATTTATATCAAATGATTTTAAAATTCCCCTTCAAAATGTATTTACAAAAAGTATTTCAAAATTGGTTCTCGACTTAAATTTTTATTTGCATTGATAATAATTTGATCAGAGTGGACATTTGAAACGATCTCAACTAGTTTGCATTTATATTAATTTGGCTGCTGTTTGTATTATTCTGCATCTTTTGGTTCTTTGATATTTGAAGTCATGCGGAGAAGCTTATGGGGTCCCTTCGAGTTGAATTCTGAAAAATATATAGGCCTTTTGTTTGTCAACTGCTTAGAGTTCAAAGTTTCCAAGCAACTTTAGGCGCTTCACCGTCACTTGGGCATTCTTTAAAGCCTGTTTTTCCCTATGACATTCATTTTGGACTCCAGCTAGCTAGCTTCTAAATGCAAACAGAGTTTTCAAGATTTCAAATTTTTGTTTCTGTTGCCGTTTTAAGTTTAGTCAAAAAAGATGTTAAGTTTTTTGATTGGTGATGCTCATTTTCTATTTAAATCTGAATTTTATTGGATAAAATAAGAAATTATATTAAATAAGATATAAGGTATATATTAAATATGGTAACAATATAATATATTTAAAGATTTAAATTTAGTTCGTTGAAAAAATAAATATAATTTAATTAAATTAATATTATATAAATTATTCTATAATATAAATTTAAAACATAATAATGCAAGTTAAGTTAATCCTTATTTTGAGAAAATTTTATCACGTGATGTCTTATTTTCTCTTTATTTTATTTATTTAATTATTTAATTATTTTTATTTACTTTATTTTTTCATATTCTAAATACTTAGTTTGAAAATTAATTTTTTTTAGTTGATTTGTGTTGTTATTTTCTTAATTCGTCTTAGAGATTAACGGAACAAAAACAAAAAACAAAAAATAGATTTCTCACTATGCATATTGCATTAATAATGGGTCTCTTCATGCTTTTGTAAAATAGAAAATTCATTGGTATAAAATAATAATTTTTTTTAGTTTTTTTTTTCACATTAATTCAGTAATAAAAATTTATTATTTCAATTGATAAATTATGAAAGTTAATATTGATTTTTCATATTTTAGTAATATAGATAGTTTATATTTCTATATTATATCCAAAAAAATTAAGTTAATTAAATTTATATTATTATAAAAAATTAAATTGCTTGATAAGTAATTTTATTTTTATGAAAATTAGATTGTTAAATTATAATATATTTATAAAATATATTCTTTCGTTAACAAGTTATTTAATTATTATTTTTTTATTTTATTATTTCATAAAATTAACAAGTTTATTAATTATTATTATTTTATTATTTCATAAAATATATATTTTTTTCTATTTTGTGAATGCTTTTAGATTTTAAATAATATAAATTATTCATAACATTACAATTTATATAAAATTTAAGAGCTGTTAAAGCAGTTAGAGATCCTTTTGTTAACATATACCTTGTTAATAATTTTATTATTTCCTAAAGTTTTTTATTTTAAATAAAATTTTTTTAAAAAAGTTATATAATTTTTATTTTATTATTTTAAAAATATTATTTTTTATTTTGTGAATGCTCTAAAATTTTTAATATAAATTATTTATTAGAAAAAATTGATAAAAATTATATATAAATGAAATTATATTTATTCACAATATATAAAGTCAACGTCTACAAATAACTTAAAACACACATTCAAAAAAACTAGTTTTAATAAAAGAATCAATCATGTCCTAAATTTATTTTAAAATAAAATTTAAATTTATATCGAATTTTTTAAAAAGAAAAGTCGGAGTTAATTTTCGAGCATATATTTGGCATATAATGTGCAGAGAAAATAATGAACCTACCAAATTTAGTTAAACACGCAAAGGCAAGTTGAGGTGTAATTGACCAATATTTCGACCGTTGCTCCCGCTCTCTTTTGCGGCCAGCGATACGCTCCGCGTGATTCATCTTTCACAGCTGCATCCTTCTCATTATTTTTTTTTTTTTTTTTTAATTTGGATAGTTTCTTACCGTTTAGATCTCTTTTTTTTTTTTTTTTTTTAAATATTTGGATCAGTTTCTTACCGTTAGATTCAGAGCCAGATGTGCAATCCAAGCGCCACAGATTAGTAATATAAAATGGCGATCTGCTGAACACTGCTTTCATACACGTGCCTATTTCCTATTGGCAAAAAACATAATTAAAATAACTAAATAGAGACAAAGGCTAATTGGAAACTCCAACAAACTGTGTTTTTATTTAAACGATTCCGTCAGAACTCAAGTCTTTCTCCATTCTATGCCAAATGTACTGAGCAGTGAGCTTCTTTGAGAAAACAGAGGAGGAGAGGGAGAGAAAGAGGTTCCATTGTCGTCTCTTATTAGAAGAAAAGAAGACTACTCGGGTACACTTCCTTATCTGTGCTTTACATTTTTTCTGCGATGTCTGCAATTTTTTTTCTTCCATTCATTGACCTCCATTTGACTATTCAACTGTCTATATGGCTATTCTTCTTCCCTAACTTGCTGCGGATTTTCCGTCTCTTGTTTTCTTATTTTGAATTTTGGTAAAAACTTCATTTCAGGCAACTGCTTTGGCGTTTTCAAAATTGCAGTTTTCCCTCTGTGGTTTTAGTGGTGTAATGACTAAACTAACCCGGACATTTTAACTTAATAACTGTATTTTTACCCCATTTTTGTACTTAACAATAAAACCAGTAGTACAAGCGGTAACGTTTGTCTTGTTTTCTGCGATTTTCGGCTCTATATTTTGTGGATTAGGACGGAAATTGATGAGCTTCCTGATTTTTTGCTGTCTTGTTCTATATAAAATAGGTAAGGAGGAGGGTAATCAAATCAAGAACAAGAAAAGAAGAGAAGAGATGATGGAGATGACAAAGAAGGAAACGTCACATCGGTGGTGGTTTGATAGTCACCATAGCTTCAGGCGCTCTCCCTGGCTACAGTCTACTCTTGGCGGTGAAAAGCTTTTTGAACCCATATTTCTTTTTTCGTTTGTTTATTTAAAGCTGTGGTTCCTGTTCTTGGTTTGTGTTTGGTTTGTCTTGCATTTGATTCTTGAAATCTTGGGTCGCTTTCTCTTGATTCTTGACAGTTTTGGGAGTATGCGTGTGTTTTAAAAAAAAATCTGAAGTTTTGAATTTTTTCTTTAATCTAGCTCCTTTTCTTTTACTCTTTTTTTTTTTCCTTTTAATTCCCTGTCTTTCAGTGCCATTCTTATTAGAAATTGACTGGCCAGTGTAACTAGTAAAGAACGGGTCTTAGTGTTACCTTGTTGGGGTTAGATTAAGTCAATGGATTCAATTTGGTATATGTTTTCTAATTTTGTAAATTTGGTTTCCCGATAGCAAAATGAAAAAAATTGTAGTATATGGCCGCTGGATCTTGATGGATTAAGAAACTACAGTGGTACAATTCTTTAGTTAATTGTTATGCAGAAACCGTAGGGCACTATTCCAAGAAATAGTTTCTTGTCACTTCTTGGATTCGAGAGGAAGGTTCTACCAAATAAAGTGGACGCTATTGCATAACAATAGATTAGATGTTAAAATTAGATGAGAAAGGATAACAGTGGCAACTGAAAATGGAATTATACTGACTGGGAGAGAACCTCTGGACACTATGATGTGGGCCATATCTTCTCTCCTTGAGGAGGGTCTTCTGCGGTTGGATTTGGGTAACGGCTATATCTGGTCCTAAAATTTGTTGAACGAGTCCTATTTATTCAGATAAACTCGAAAATAAATAAATAACAATACTAGGACTTGATTATACAAAGAAGTGTTAAAATTTAACTACAAAAAGAATAAAGATTTAGGAGATACAAGTTATCAACTTATTATTATGTTTGTGATTTGATGACCATTAGCAAATATCATAGTGTGGATGGCCTGGTATCCTGGTCTGGCAGGTCCTTGATGCGGAGGGCACTTGAAGTCACTAGCAACTGTCTTCTTTTTTTGTATTTATAAGTTACTTAGGAATTGCTTCTGAAGGTTTATTTATCATTTTTAAATTTCTAAAAGCATTCGTTATAGCCTAATAATGGACCCCATTGGTATTTAGTTAAACGTAAACCAACCTTTCTGAAGTATAAAATGAAGATTACTTTTGAGAACTCTGAAAGTTGGTGGGTCATGCACTCTTTTTAAATTTTCTTATTCCTGCATGGACCCCTTTGATAAACTAACTTAATGAGTCTTTTTTCTTTCCTTTCCCATTTCTTTTTAGTCCTAGTCAACCTGGGATGTCGATAGTTACATACATAAACCTTGATATTTAGTTTGATATACTTGAACTAGTCATGATATGTTTTGGCATGAGTGACTGTCATAAATATGCCAAGGTTCTAAATTGGTGTTTAATAATGCATTTTTTTTTTGGTATTTCCCAGGATTGGTATTTCCAATCTAACATTTCTGAGATTTTTTATTTCAATGAGTAATTTTTTAACTATTATCTTGATTAAATGATTGATTGGTGGTATCTAAAATCTGTGTCTATCAGAGCTAGACGTGAAGACGAAGGCAATGTTGAAACTGATAGAGGAAGATGCAGATTCCTTTTCCCAACGTGCAGAGCTGTTTTACAAGAAACGACCTGAGCTAATTAGCATGGTTGAAGATTTTTACAGGACATATCGCTCGTTAGCAGAACGATATGATCAACTGAAGTCTGACTCCGCAAATCGCCTCCTAACAACATTGGCGTCCCCATTTTACACCAAATGTCTGCCCCAGAAGTCAATGGAGTCCCCATTTTACACCAAATGTCAGCCCCAGAAGTTAATGGAAGAGATGGATCAATCTTGTGACAGCAGCTCTGAAACTTATGACCCAGAAGACTCCGCAGAGTCTGAAGTTGATGATCCTGAGCTGGAAGATGAAACTGAACTTGACGCAGAAATGGGCGAAGTTGTGGAACCAGAAGTTGAGGAAGCAGAACAAAAAATAGAAACTAGAGTAATAGAAGTTTCAAGTGCAGTTTCCAATGAAGAAATGGCGAAATTGCAGGAAGAAATAGAAAGACTCAAAGAAGAGAACAGAGTTCAGAGGGATCAACTTTTCAAGAAAGATGAAGAGAAGAGAGAAGTTATAAGACAGCTCAGTGTGGCTGTAGATGTGCTTAAGCTAGAGAATGTGGAGCTAAGGAAGAGTGTGGCCAGAGACTCCCCCAAGACCAAGAGAAAGAGCCTTTTTGAGTTCGAGAAATTGAAGGATATATTTGCAGGGAAGCTTTTCAACGGATCTTCAAATTCTCGAGGCACTTTAGTAGCTGTTTAGATATAAGTTTGTAGCCAACAAATACTTGTAGACAGGTTATATCTAGAATAGTGTGTATATCATGTGCTAAATTTAGATAGTCATTACATAGTTTTTTTTGAACTCTATTTTACGAAGTCAATGTAAGACTAATCTTTAGCATGCTAAATTTATAGCTATCGTTAATACTAGTTCAATATTTCTAGGCATGTAATCTTGAGAATTTTAATCGCAGGTAAAACATATTCAGTGTTTTTATATCACTGCCTCTTCAGTGAATGTGTAAGTTCAATTGTCTCATAGAAACAAATCCATAAATGGGTGCATAATCTCTAAAAGATTGGGAAAGGAACAAGCAAAAATATAAAACATAAAATTTACAGTTTTAGCAGAGATTCGTTTTCTTTCTGTAATTAATCTCAAAAAACCAGAAGAAACAGAGAACTATAAAAAAAGAAATTGAATCGAGACTACAACTTTATTTATTTATTGTTTGTGAAGACACTATCCTGTCACAAACTCACAACAATGGCACGCTTTCAATTTCACCTAACCCCACAATATGTCACACTATTATATACTAGAAAAAGACATCAAAAACAGGAAAAAAAAGAAAAAAGAAAGTGAAACCACTAGCAACAATCAAGAATGGAGCGTCCAACAATAGTAATAGTACCTTAAAAAGCAGAAAGCTGCATCAAAGAAAACACCACCAACAGCAAACCAAGAAAATAAACAGCAGCTTGGTTTACAGAAGTAGCAGAAGAAGCTGGTAAAGACCCAGACGGCGAAAATGCCATTGAAGGACCTGGCGCTGGATGAATAACATCTGGATTTGGAGGGCTTGGGCTTGAAGGAATAGTGGGTAGTGATGATTCAGCTGGAGAAGGCACTGCCACTCCCGTTGTAGGGAAAACAGGCTCAATGTCTGGTGACAAACTTGAAGTTGGTGGGGAAGAAAGAGGAGCTTCAGGTAAAAATGCTGGTGCTGCTGATATAGTAGAAAATTGTACATGTACTACATGACTTGTAAAAGCTAGTGAAGCAAAATATGCCATGAAAATAATAAACATTGTCAAGAATGACCAAAACGAAGCCATTAATGATGATAAAATCATTCACCTAATATCAACTTCAATAAATGTGCAGACTGCAGAGAAAGAGGAAATGAGAGAGAGAGAGAGAGAGAGAGAGAGAGAGAGAGAGAGAGACTGCAGAGAAAGAGGATGAGAGAGAGAGAGGAGAGAGAGAGAGAGAGAGAGAGAGAGAGAGAGAGAGAGAGAGGGAAAGAATTAGCTATTATGAGAGAATTATGAGGAGGTTCATTATTAAGGCTAAAAAGGGTGGTTCTTGATGGGAAGGTCTGGTTGTTGGCTGTAATTGCTACGTGGCATAAGCTTATCGGTCCTGATTTTGTGAATACAGCTTTGCATTCTAGCTAAGGGACAAGACTTATATGCAGATTGTGAATAGGATCACATGAATGGTTTTATGCGTTTTATCCTTTTCTGGTCCGTGAAATTCTTTAGTTAAGAAAAAAATTCCCAGCACATGTCTCTAATGACTACAAATTCTTATAATAATAATAATGATGCTTTATTGGTTGCATGTTAATCCGTGACACCTTATGTGGGTTCAATCTTCCCTGTGACACCAAAATATGGGAAAAAATGCATAATTAGAAGCTTTAGTTCATCTGGGTTTTGCTAAAAATGCTGTTTTTATCTGTGCATAATAGCCAGATACCGTTTCTGTTTCTAGTACTAGTAGAACTCTTCCCATGACTCAGGTCATTCTGTTCCCTTTGTCACTTTGCAGGAGAGATTTAATCTTTATTATTAATTAATTAGATAATGTAATCACAGTGGAAGGAGAATGGGTTATGTACCCATCACTGTGTGTTTGTCCATATTCCCAATTAAAGAATGGTGGTAATTTTTTTTTTTCCTAAAGATATGATAATTGATTTATAGCAGTAAGGTCAACAATTTGATTGGTGGCCAAAGGGGAAAGATATATAGAGGTCACTAACCATGTTTCTAGTTGACACTTGACAGGTCAGTACACCATAATAGCTTTTGGACTTTTATCACAAGCTTTTTGTTTTCAAATTAAAAAAAAAAAAAGAAAAAAAACTTTTCACCTTCCCATTCTTTCAAATAAAATAAGTAAATTAATTTTGTTGCTGGCAGATGGTTTTTGTCACAATATGTACAGTAATCAATAATATTGGGTATAGAATACGGTGCCGTTTTGTTTTGAAATTTTAGATAATTCAGTTTATTTTTTTGGTTTGGTTAATACTTAATACGAGTGTAGTGTAGGCCTGACTCATCAGATGGAGCCTCATCTAAGAACATGGTGGAGCCCATATCAGATTTGGTCATTTTCAAAGGAATATGGAACCACAATCCATTGGGCCCTTTGAAAGCCTGTAATTTGAAATCCTGGCCTTCAATGTTCATGGAAGAATCCAAAGCAGAGCCTGTTTACATCCCGTTATATTTACATTTTTCTTCTCGTAATTTCAATATAAAAGGGCTCTCTTCTTCTACATTAAAGATATATATATTAAAAATTGCACATTAAGACATAAAAGTGGTAAGTGCGTATACAATCTGACAATAGATCCAGGTTCAAATTTCCTCTCTTCTACTACTCCAAAAAAAAAAAAAAAAAAAAAAAAAAAACAAAGAGGCTAACATGTAGAAAAAAAAAAAAAAAAAAAAAAGAGGCTAAATGTAGAAAACCAAAATTAACATTCTTTTTTCTCAAAATAAAAAGAATGTTAGGTTAAAATTTAGACTTTATTCGGAAACTTTTTAAGTAGCATTTAGCGAATCTTAAATTTAAGATTTAGGATGTATTCGGCAACAACTTTTTAAGTAGTCATCAAAACACTAAAAACTACTTAAAAAGTTGTTCGATAATATAGTGTTTGGATTAACTTTTAGAGGTTAGTAGAATGTTACGTGAAAAGTTAATTCATGTAACATTTTATAAAAAACTACTCAAACAGGTAATAGCTAAACACTGCTAAAACAGTTAACAACTATCAAAACAGCTAATTTTGCCGAATAAATTCCTTGGCAAGAACAAAAATGATTAAAAAAATTGTCCTTAGATACTAGGAAGGAGTTTAGCAAAACGTTTACCAGAAAATGTACAATTCAATTAAAGAAGCAATATTATCGTTTACATCTTCACTTAAAGAAGCAATTTTGTGAACTTCCTCACTTTCCTTTTTCTGCCTCATCTCCTACTTATCCCTCAAAACGACAATTCATCCAATACTTAGACGATTACGTTTCTCATTTCAAGATTTCTCCTATCTATCAAAGATCCGTTGAGTTGGCCACTTATGATGAAGGGATAAAGAAATTGATTCTTAAGGCCAAGAATGTTAGTTCTGGTGATATTGAGGAATATTCTGCAAGTTTTTTGGTGGTTGCCAGTGGAGAAACTTGTGATCCTTTCATACCTGAGATTGAAGGATTGAGTAGTTTTAATGGCGATTTCTTTCATTCTACACAGTTCAAAAATTAGCAAGGCTTATATAGAGACAAGAATCTTTTGGTTGTTGGGTCTGGTAATTCCGGTATGGAGATTGCTTTAGATCTAGCCCACCATGGTGCCAAAACTTCCATTGTTGTCCGTAGCCCGGTAAACATATCTTCAACTCCTACCTTACGAATTATAAATATTTTAGTTTCTTGAATTTACTAATTCTGAGTTTTATCATTTTTGAAATTGATTTATCAGGTTCATGTTCTATACAGAGAGATGGTGTTCTTGGGATTGGTTATGTCGAAGTATTTTCCATTGGGGATGGTTGACTCATTCATGGTGTTGCTTAGCAAACTTGTCTATGGAGATTTGACCAAGTATAGAGTTTCTAATATATATTGGGCCGTTTTTCTCAAAACAAAAAAAAAATATTGGGCCGTTCTGCGTTAGGATGATTTTTTTCTTATTTCCAACTTGGGCTCATCCCAAAATTGAATGCTCCCTCGTGCTCTTTATTTCGAATTAAATCATTAAATAATTAAACTATTCAATGTTATAAATCGTTAAGTCAAATGGTTGCAAGGCTCGATTGCGCTGTACTGTATACACTTATATACTTGACCTTTAAAAAAAAAAAAAAAAATAAAACATCAATAATCAAGCCTTAGTTTTAAACTAATTGGAATTGACCATACGTGGGTATAGATTTAAACTTTATTAAAGCGGTTATAGAGAGTAATTATTGCAATAAACTTTATTAATATTTACTCTCTACAACTGCTATAATAAAGTTTAAATTCATATCTCACATATAATCGGTCCCATTTAATTTGGAATTAAGGCTTTACTTGATTTTTTTAAAGGTTAAGTAAGCTTAATTGTGTACAGCAGAGCCACAACAAAGACCTTACAGCTATTTGACGCAACACATTTAGCAGTTACGCCCACAGAAGTCCATCAAAGCCAATTTCCAGATTAGAAACAGGACCGTCACCAAGTGGATCTCGTTCTTTTACTTGGTTATCACCTGGTGAGTCCACGTATGGCTCCAACAGATCAGGAGATCGTTCACATCGTATCCCATAATCTCGGAGTATGCTGGATAAAGCAGCGTTAGCTGCTTGTCTCTCCAATACAGCAACATAATTGTCATCAAACTCGAAAACTAAATATCTCTCCTTGCATGCTGATCAAGAAAATCAGATATTTCAGGAGGGAAGTCGGGGAAGAATAGCAGAGAATATGGAAAAAGGACCGCACACCACTTACAATCGACAAGGTAGGCTAGGTGGTGAATATTTTTCACTCGAGTGCCATTATACTTCAAAACCTGAAATTTTTTGTCCAAGTATATGCATAATAAGCTGGAAGGCGTTGGGAGTTTAAAAATTCTAATGAATAGATAACTTGCCTGCTGATTGCTCATATCCTCATATCCAATGTTGACTTCATTTGATAGGACCTATAAAAAGGAACATTCACAACAACAGATAAACAAAGTGAATTTACAAATCAAACTAAGATAAAAAAATAGATTTCTTCGGAGAACAGACAGAACTTCAACTGTATGTAATTGAACATATATTTCTTCAAGTGTATATCATTGGACATATATATATATATTTTTAATGTCAAAAAGAAAAAGAGCTTTCAAGATAAATGCAAAACAAAAGAGATGTTAGCATGAAGCTGTTTTTGGATGACAAAGTACAAATGTTTACCTGTGATAGGATGACAATTTGTTCTCCTTTGAATCTTGACAAAGAGTAACGTGCTTTTGCTAGTAATTTCAACTGAGCATAAAGGTAGAACAACTCAAATTGAAAATCTTTATATATATATATATATATATAAATTTTATATTATATTATATATATATAATATAATATAAAAAAAATATCCTCTAGTTTTGCTGCTTATATATATATATATATATATAAAAAAAAAGCTATCCTCTAGTTTTTGCTGCTTACCCCCATAGAGTCTTCACCCTCCGCACTGCCGTTAGAAAGGAAGAGGAGGAAAATAAAAAAAATAAAAACTCATTATTAGCATTAGCATATTACTTGCAACAAGAATTTCATCTATGGCAATGCCAAAAAGCAAGCAACCATTACATACTCTATCAGTGGTTCAGAAAGAGGGGTAAATACCAAACCAGCAATTATTAAATAAGAAGGCTGGCCTCCATCAGCATAATAGGGAACCTAGAAGCAAGGACATTTGAATTGAAATTAGTAAGCACCTATGTAAAAATGGAAAAGAAACTGATAGAATTATTCACATATGGGAAAATAAAACTAGTCCCTAAATTATGTTCAACTTAACACTTAACTCCTTTCTATATTTGAAAAATAATTATGACGTCTCTAACTTATGTTTTATCTCATTATCAGGTCCTTCCGTCCACAATGTGAGCTTATTCCATCCACAAAGTGAGCATATTCTATTCAAAAAGCATGTCTAACTAATGGTAAAGAGTTCACTTTTACATGAAATGACTTAATAGTGAGGCGGAACATAAGTTACGGACGTCATAATTATTTCTCAAATGTAGAAGAACTTAAGTGTTAATTCGAACATAATTTAGGGACTTAGTTATATTTTACCCTTCACATATCATGTAAGAAGCTGACTTTCTTAATAGTATACCAAATGTGCTCTTGGATTCAACACTACTTTAACCTTCATGGGTGAGCCTCCTCTGATGATACCAAGCTCTGCTACATCACCAGCAAATCTGTGTAAAAGCATGCTTACAAATATAAGTAACATTTTCAAGCCTAAATATCATAGTCAGCAGAACTTGCATATACAAAGGCCAGAATTCAACATGCATGACTATCAAGGGTGTAAAAGGTGGGCAAAGAAACGATAAAAATGCTAATTCAAATACCAGGACCTGTCAACATTGCAGTTTAAACAAAAACTCAAAAGCCGCCAACAGAATAGGCAATAACAGATCAGTGGTTGAAGTAAAGCCAATTCCCATCACAGTATTCTGTAATGCAACAACATAACTGCAGAATGTAGCTACCCACAATCCACATACTTCCTTTCCTTTACGTTAGCATTAAAATAGTTTGATCAGATTCTGCATCAATTGGTATTAAAATCTTTAGCATAACATATTCTAACTGTAGACACCCTTTCAACACCTAGTCGGGATTGACAAGCTAGAAGAGTAATCCAACATCCCATATGAAGCCACTGGGGTTACACACTTGTATATCAACACTAGAGTATATAAGATAGTAAGATTGACTGCAATGTGAAACTTTCCAAGATGATGAGGAATAACTTTTTGGCACATAGAATAAGGCCCCTTACTTTTGACTAATAAGGTAACGGAACGCTATGCGCTCATTTGATCGGAACGGCACTGTTCCTTCACAACCCACATGAACATCATCAAAGCTCACAATCACGTCCCCCTGAAAATAACAACAGCATCAAAGTTCTGACAAAATCGGGATGGAGAAAATTGATTTTCCTGAGAAAAGATTACAGTGCCAGGCTTGCTTTTTGGTGGATTTTATTAGTTTTCCATCATAATCACATCAAACAATGATAATTCAGGAGACATGCCAAAAAAAAAAAAAAGTTACAAATTCAATTCCAACATGGACCAGACCTCTTCTAAAATAAATTGCCCGTTTGGAATTAGTTTGTAACTTGGCTCAGCTTGATTCAGAGCCTTCTGCATGCATGTAATGCATCATATAGCTATTGACTTCTCTTTCATGACTATGACTTTTGTTTTTAGTGCTCCTCCCTTTCCCATTAACAAAGATATGTATTTATTCAAAGAAATGTTAGGTTAGTGATCTTGAGAAACCCCATCACAACAATTTATGATTCCTTATTGGACTAGAAGAAATTTGTGAAGCTGCAAGGACCAAGTTACCTCCTTTAGGACATTATTTGCATCAGAGGTTGGTTCAATTCGCCGTACCAGCACACCCTGCTCAAACCAAAATTATGAGGAAACTTGGGCGAAGTATATCATTTGTAGTAGGGGAAGAAAAGGAAAATACCAGTCAAATAAATCTTGCAAATGAATATTAAAAGTTTAAAACATGAAAAATTAAGCAAAGACTAAACTTCTCAATTTTTTGTATTCTCATAAGCACTTCACTCCCGCCCACAACCTTGAAATGTGCAAGTTTCTCATGGCATCCACAAGAAAGTACAGCGCTTCAGGTCACATAATATATTAATTTTCCATTCCTTGTGTGGAACATGTGGGAATTGTTTGTGAGATGGAACAAGCATACGTGTCCAACAATCATAAATCAGTAACGACATCATTTTTGCCAATTTTGACACAATGTAGAACTTGAGGTTTAAACCCCTTTAGCATTGGAAAATATGCAAATTTCAATTAATCCCCTCACAGTAATTAGGATTCCACCTTACTTCCTCAGCATCTTCATAACATCCAACCTTGCACTTCAATTACTTCCATTCGCTCCAACAAATCTGATGGTTAGCTATCCAATTGCGCACTCCATTCTTCCCCAAATTTCTCAATCCATCAAGAAATGAACCACATCAATCATCAAACTCTAATCCTACCCAATCTAGGAAAGTTCAACATGACCAAGGCACTAATATGAATCACTAAAAGCACACTCCACAAAAGGCATCAAGAAACAAATGAACAATGTGCATAACATGAAAGGTAATTTTCAAAGCAAACAAATTTGATGTTTGATAAATAATTAAGACACACCTCATTAGACTGTACTTTTAAGCATGCACGCAATGCTGGATTCTCCAACTTTTGCATCAGTACACCAAGGGAAGGGAAGCCTGAAAATGAAGATCAATGAGAGTTCAATCATGATTTATTCAAGGAAATTTCATTTATTACCATTTAAGGGATTCTATTATAAGGTTTTTACAAGGGGGAAAATGCTTTGTGGATCAATCCCATAGCAGTTGGTGTTATATATATATATATATATATATATGGATCAATTCCATAGCAGTTGGTGTTATATATATATATATATATATATATATATATATATATATATCAACAAAAATAAATGCAGAAAGCAGCAAGCATTGGTAGACATTACAGAGAAATTCAAAAACCATTCATAACAGTACAACATTTCAATTACCATAATGTAGAGCATGGATAAATTTAATTGTCTAATTTCCAAAAGCCCAAAGATGGAAAGAAATGTCATCTCAGCAATAAGAATAAATATGAACTACTTTTCTGATAGTGGAGACAACCTTTATAGATGCAGTGGCCTATTCATAGGTTATGTAAAACACAACTACTAGGCGGATCCTAAAGAAAGTCAATTGACAAAAAGATGATGACACTGATAATTCAATCTAGAAAAGTTTCATAAAAAGCAGTTCCATCTCTGGAATAAGGGAAAATCAGAAGAAGCTTTTAGATGCTTGGTCCTTAAGATTGGCACGCAGTTTGTTACTTGTCAACATCTAATCCACACACCGAGTTTAAATATAAGAACATTCATCACAAAAATGTGCAAAGTTCACCAGAAATTAGGGCATCTCACCAGTGTATTTCCCATTCCTTTCATAGTCAATTAGAAAATGAGATACAACTGTTGTTGGGATCACATATCCAATATTTTCAGCGTCTTCCGACCTGTAAACCTAAAAGAAGTCTCATGAAAAGATAATAAGGAAATAGAAATAGCATCTTAAAAAAAAAGGCTTTGCAAGCAGTGGCAAGAACTTGCAGTTGATTAAACTATGAAGACTTCTACAGTCAAGCATGATGCATTTCACACCAGGAAGGATGAACTCAAGTTCTTCAGATCAGGCCAAATGTACAAACATTAATACAGCAGACAAAAACTAATAAATTAACCAAAACAGAATGCCAGATAACATACCTGAAATGCCACTCCAATGCACTCCCCTTGGTCATTGAAGGCAGGACCACCGCTATTACCTAAAATATAGCAGGTATAAGCATTGGCTCTGACAAAAATATGAATAAAACCTTGACTAAATGAAAGATCAGAGAGAGGAGGGAGAGAATGAAGTGTATATATATATATATAGCCACAAAAACATAAGCCATTTTCAAAATGCAAATACATCGATGTGGATTAGAGAATTGACAAGACAATATCTACCAACCAGGATTTATTGCTGCATCAATTTGAATACCCAACAAATCTGACGGACCATGAGCATATGATGTAACCTGCAGTGGTAAACATGTTACAGTGATTCTGTTCAAACAGTGACCAACAAGATTACAAATGATATCCAATTGACACTGACGTATCAAAACTGAAATAACAGTCATAAGGATTAAACCAAACCTCTATGCGCGATACAACTCCTTGTGTCACTGAAATGGTGTCTCCTCCAAGGGGATATCCCACAACAGTCACTGCGTCCTGCCCATGTAGAAAGAAATATAAAAGGTAGTTTAGAATGTGGAGAAAAATATGCAGATTGTGCATAACATCAATATCCAACTTATAAATTGGAATGACTTCATATACTACAAATGAATGTGTTGCCATTTTGCATTTTGAAAACTTATACAACTACAAAAACTCAGCATAACAGGATACCTTTTAATCAAAACAGCTGTTAGTTTCAAAAAGAAAAAATCAAACAGCTGTTATAATAACAAAAGGGGTGTTTTTTCTTCCTGGAAGCAAGAAAAGAGGAGGGGATTTCATCAAGCCAAAATATTCGATGTGGATTTAGATTACATAACAAATTTATACCATCTGTCATCATGTGATATTAGATGCCACTGTGGTTTAAAGTTTATAGAATCAAATAACCAGTGTTGCTTCTCCTATACAACTTTAAGAGATCATGAAATGCATGTTAACATTCAATGTTCAGCACTTGGCATCTAAGGAAAGTATGATAATTTTAAAATTATAGTGAAAATACAAACAAAGAATCCGTAGATGGAAGTAAAACACACAAGCACACATGCCCACATGTGCACAAGATGATTCAGGACTCTACATGAAAGAGAGAACTAAAACCTGAAGACGAGGTAATCGTCCAAATTGGAGTGGCTCAGCTCCTTCCCAAAATTCCTCGCTCTCTACTGATAGTAGAGCGATATCACAGTCAACACCTCTGGCTAATACCTGCACATTAAATCACCAAGAGGAATTTATGGAAGAAACTTACCAATATCTGATAGGGATAATTGGTAAAAATCAAAAGCATAGCAACATGAGTAAACATACACAAATGAAAGGATCCAAGGATATTTAGGAGTTCAAAGCTAAATGTTGAGACAGAAATGAAGCATATAACAATCATTTACTAGCTAATTGCAAATATAACTTTTCTAAGAGGAATTTTGGTTATCTATACTAAATATGCAAATCATGCAACAATGACAGGAAAATGTGACTACCCCTCTGTTGAGACTTATGGATTAATTAGTCAAGTGATCTAATTTGCCTGTTGCACCATGAAATAATCTCTCAATAAGATCATTCATTTTGCTCAACAATGAATTCACATGTTCAAAACCATGAGAAGTTTGACATAACATATAACAATAATAAGAAGAGAAGCATCATGGTGAATAAACTTCATTGTCAACGGGATCTGCAATCATTTTTATGTAACTAAGCACATTTTTATTGCAACCCATTCAGGATCTTGCAACTTTTAGATAACACAAACGTACCTTAGCCACATATTTGGTATCATCTCCCCTTCTCTTCACTTTGACCTACAACACATAAAGAGGTGAATCAGACGATCTTAGCCCACAAATCATATTGCAGCCTGATCAAAACATGAGCGCCTCAACCAAATTGGGAATCTAAGAGAACAGCCAAGAAAATGCCACTCCACTAAACCAATGCATAAATAGATGAAACTACTCGCGTATGATGTTGTAAGAATACTGGCAAAGTGTGTCAAATGTGTTCATAAAAGTTGTCGGAAAGTATATTACTTGTGTATCGTGTTCAACACAATGCGCATTTGTCAAAAGTTTTCCATCCCCAATCATAAAAGCACTGCAAAATTAATTTAAAAACAAATGAAGATATGAGTTTAATAGAACAGATCAACAACACTAAAGAAATGATGCATAAACTGGATAAAATTTGTAAAGAGCCATCAGGAACTCATAATAAAATAAAATAAAGCTTTGGAAGATTTAAGAGGTAAAATTAAAAATTAAATATAAAATCTCACCTTCCTGTGCTTGTGTACTGCCTTTGTTTTTGCCAAGGAAGGGAATAATCAGGCGCGGTATGTGTGCAGTAAACCTAGAAAAACCAAAGAAGTAGGATCCTTAATTAGCAACTAGCAAGTGTATATAGACATGTTTAACCATACACATGCGTATCAGTATCTATCAAGATGGGAATTTCTACTGCAAGTTACTAAATATTATCTCTCAATCATTCTTGGATTCTGAACAAGCAGACATGCGTCTATTGGATAAACCCATAGCCACTTGTCACCAATCCAAATCTGTTAAAAAATATATAACGCGTTAATACCTAAAGCTAAATATTGAGAAATATCCTCATCTAAGTACACATGACTAGTGGAAGTAGGGGCAACCTCATAGCCACATTTCACCTGTCCTAGGTATTGCAGAAATAACACATGACTACTAGTGGAAGTGGAGTACAAGACAGACCATCTAAATTCTGAAGTGTTAACAGAATAGATGAAATCAAAATTAGTTGTTAATTTACCTTGACAACCGCATCTAGAAAAGACTCATCCTGAATATTCCCAGTTTCCTGCTGAACACTCATAACAACAACTCGTATACAGTTAGTTGATAAAAGAGCAAAGGAATTCCACCAAGAATTTGAATGGTCAGTATCATACCTCATGCTCCTTTAAATTAAACCCAAACTTCATCTTATCTTTTCTTTGCCTTTGCCTTTGCATTCCAAATGACTTATAAGCCATTGACTGAGATTTCCCCGCCTCCCGTGCACCACTATCTCCATTATCGGATAAATAGTACCTATCATCTTTCGATTTTCCCAACGAGTTCTTCTGCGCGCCTTCTTTCTAAATGTACCAGAGAGATAGCAACACAATAGTTAATTACTTGATTAGAGGAGAATCTAGTACCAAAATAAGTTCATATAAAAGAAAAAAAGCAATGAGAGTTTACATCTCTGCTAACTTTATCAAAGGACGATGAGGAAGCTCGTTTCGAATGCCGTTTTCTATGATTGATAGCTTTAGAAGTGACGAAGATGGATCGATGAGACACGGCGAGATATAGTTGGGGAGAAGCGTAGCAGCGGAATTTAACGGTGGAGGTGAGTACAGAGAAGCAGCAGGTAGAGGCAGCTATGGTCATACTGCGGCGACTTGTGGAAATTGAAATTTTAACAGTTTAAATTGATTGTTGATCAGTTCACTTCACTTCAGCTGCTCCGGTTTTTGCAGTTTCCTTATCTCTTGCTTTCTCTCTCTATCATTAACGAATTTCGATTAGGTCATATATTTTTGGCGCCTGCATGTTTTTGACCAATGGGATTCTTTTCTTCGATGCCCAAGCCAAAATGAATAACCCGATATACTTGAAAGGGGCTAAATAACGAAGATCCGTTTTAATATTGGATCAACTTGATCGATTAGGGATAGCAAAGTTACCGGGTCTGGCAAGTTCCCGAGCGGGTCGAATTTTAGCGAGTTTAAACGGTCAATAAATAGATTTGATACGGATTTGGATAGTTTACTGTTTGTATTGAATTGGGAACACATTCGAATTCAAAGATTACCTATTATTTATTTAATTAATATTTAAAAAATATTTTTTTAAAAAAAAAAGCGCGTAAACACTTTTATTTATAAATGTTATAATTATATTAAATATTTTTGTTATATTTTTTATTAAGTCATACTTTTTAAAAAATAAAAATAAAAAATATTTTCAATGTTAAACGAGTAATTATAATTGAATTTATGATGAATTTTGGTACTAAAGGTGAATTTATAAATGAGTTTGAGATGAATTTGTGTACTTAATTTATAATAATTGGATTTTGAACTCAGATATTGCATTTTAAGTGGATACTCGACCCGTTGCCATTTGCAGATCGGACTAAAACTCATATTTCTATATCTATATCTATTACTAACTATATGTTTGTGCTATGCACAACTAATTTATTAAATATTAATTTTTAATATTTAATTTAAATTTTTATCTCTCTTTTTATTAAAATATTTATTTTTAATATTTATATAGTTGATTTGTAGATAAATAATTTTGAAATTTGCATGTTCAAATTTAATTTAAGTTTAATATTTTGTAAATTATAATTATTAAACTATTTTTAGAAAACATATGATAAAATTTTATGATTTTGAAATATACATTTCATTTGGAGGAGAAATTTGTATTGCTAATTATTTATTTAATCAAATGATTATTTTTTTATATGATTGATTATGTCTTGATATTTTATATTTTTGTATTTATTCATAAATTAATTTCAATCAATATGAAAATGATTAAAATTTGTTAAAACATTTTAGAATTCAGAATTCTAGAAATCCTATATGACATAACTTAAGTATTCTAATCCGACGTGATACTACCAAATTTTGACAATCCGTTTTGACTTTAAATACATTATTTAGCTCCAATATTTAAACTTGAAACTATTGGGCACCAGAGTACCAAATTAATTAATTGAGAGTACGTCATCAATTATGGTTGGCTGAATGCCTTATCATAACATCATATGATTCAAAATAATTAGAATAAATCCGTTTTTAGATACTAAATTATCTTATTAATGTACCATTATCGTTGAACATTGGCAATTAATTACAATTTACAGGTGCTCTGGTATTATTGTATTAGGTAGTAACGCACTCAAATCAAACACGAGAACAAGCCAACAGATAATTAAACACACGGCACTATTATTATCCATTTGATTTGCATGTCTCTCCACTCTCCGCTCTAATAACAAGGCAAAAGTAACGTCCCCTTATACGGAATCCCCCTCCAAGCGACACGCGTTATGACATTGGCCCCGTGGCTTCTCTTAACCATCTGTCTTGTCTGGACCTGCTTTGTCTCAGAAACGGTCGGGCGGCCGACGACGGAGATGCTGAATTTCACCATCGCCGATGAAAAGCACGTCGCTTTCACCGCTGTAATTTCTGCATGCAGTTTGTCGTTTTAAGACGTTCAATTCTGGCTTTTCACTGCATAAACAATGAAGGCAAAAAACGACAAACATTAAAATGGTATTAAATTTTTATAATGTCCGTCTGTCCACGGACAACCGTTACCAGTCGCTTTCATAATCAAGAAAAGAAATTGAAAATTTTGACGTGAACAATGCGATTTGAGAAGCAAAAGATAACAGAGAAGCAAATGAAAAGCGAGCCATCAACCAAGCCATTAATTGGTCCATGTTTAAGCTTGCCAGCTATGTACAATAGGGTTAGCTTCAATACTAATTACTTTGTCCTGGCTGTTATATCTTGTCTATCTACAGGGTGAAGAGGACAATGAGTACAGTGACGCTTGCTATTCATGCAGGGGTTGTAGGCGGACAACTCTTTATCTGGATTTTTCTTTCTGAACTTAAATTAATTAGGGTAATAAGAACGAAAAGAACAAGTCTATTAATAGGACAGACAAAATTAAAGTTTTCATTGTTACAAGACACACCTTTTTATTTTTGAAAACATAAGACAATTCCGCCTATTTATTTATTTATTTTGAAAACAGATCAATGATAAAATTTCAAAGGTACATATATAATAGATATTGATTAATTTGTCACATCTTTTTAAAGATGCTTACAAGCTCAAGCAAGAGTAATATTAAGGTAATTTTGATTGGAGTATAAAATTCGTTTAAAAAAATATAATCTAATTTCACTTGTCTAACTGTCAATTGATTAATTCTTTGTGTATTTATGTTAAAAATTCTAAATTGACTTAGTGTATGAAACCATGTAAGATAAATTTATTCTACGTATAGATCTTAATACACCTATCATTTATCTATTTATAAATTTTAAATTAACATACGTATATATATATTTTATCTCTTTAAAGTAAAAAAAAAAAAAAAAAAATTCCGCTATTTATTTATTGTAGTCTTTTTGAAAACTCAGATTCTATCGATAAAGACTTTCAAATTGGTTATCCTATTTATATAATAGATATTGATTAAATTTGGTCACATCTTTTTTAAAGATGTTATACAAAGCTCAAGCAAGAGTTTAAAATATTAAGGCTATTTTGTATTGTGAGTATTAAAGTTTCGTTTTAAAAAAATATATCAGATTCTACACTTGTTATAAACCTGTCAAATGTGATTTAATCTTTGTATCTCTATGTTAAAAAGATTCTAAATTGATTAGTGTATGAAACTCATGTAGATAAATTATTTAACGATAGATATATATTCTTATCATGTATATATATTAATATTTTACTATTTATCTATAAATATATCTCTTTAAAGTAAAAAAAAAAAAAAAAAGAGAAATATATATTTTTAATCACAATCCGGGACCCTACCAGTCCAATAATGCACCAAGCAGGATTAAAAAGTATCTATACACTACAAAAATTTGATCTGGATGTAAAAAATTTAGAATCGCAATCATACACGTATCTCCCGTTATCCCAATCACACAATGACATAGGAGCCGTTAGAAGCTTTAGTAAGAGAGTCCGTTACCAGCTCAGAGTTGCCAGCACCATGATACATGAGAGCTACAGTATGATTTATTTAGCATTTTGAATACTCGGCGAGGAAGGAACTGCCTCACGAACTTACGTATTGGTTATTTTTCGACTCATAAAATAGAGTGAAATAAACGAATATCAAAGGAAGATAAAAGAGAATCAGTAAAGGGCGAGATAACCATTTAAAAGAAAGAGAGATGGAGCACTGAACGAATTGAGGCAATACCGTACACCTCACAGTAAGAGAAGAACTAACGATTCAAATGTAAAGCTCTTGAGCAATTATATTCGCAAGCCATGAAGACACATTGTCTCAACGTGCTTTACTAGGCGAAGCATGAGTTAAAGAGATATAGGATATCACTCAAATTTAGAAAGTAAAAAAAAAAAAAAAAAAAAGAGAAATATATATTTTAATCACAATCCGGGACCCTACCAGTCCAATAATGCACAAGCAGGATTAAAGTATCTATGACACTTAAAATTTGATCTGATGTAAAAATTTAGAATCGCAATCATACAGTATCCCATATCCCAGATGACACATGCTAGAGCCGTAGAGCCTAGTAGAGTCGTACCAGCAGTTCAGCACCATGATACATGAGCTACAGTATTGATTATTGATTGATGAAACGGCGAGGAAGGAACTGCCTCACAATACGTATGGTATTTCGGACAAAAATAGAAATAAAGATATCAAAGGAAGATAAAAAGAGAATCAGTAAAGGGCGGAGATAACCATAAAAGAGAAGAAGATGATGGAGATGAACAATGCAGGCAATATACCCACATAGAAGACAACGATAAAGAAAGCTAGCAAATATCGCCAGGCCAAATAAAGACGACACTGACCATCCGTGGCTTTACTAGGCAAGCCATGAGTTAAAAGAGATATGATATCATCAAATAGAAAGTAGAAAGTAGAAAGTCCTTCTCTCTCATCCATATACACAGACACACACAGAGCACGCTCTACAGGTGGACGAACGACGCCCCCCATACACTTCAGTGCCTGAAGGCTCCGGCAGGTGCAAACCCACAGCGATTCAAGGAAACAGATAATAATAAAACGTTACATTAGTAAGAATAGTTATTTATTTCATTTTGATAAAAGTTTGTTATAGAGAGAAGGCGGATTTTCGTGGCACGGTGGCGGAGGAAGTGGGTTAAAATTGTATAGGTCGCGCCACATTCCACGTTGTTTAGGTGGACTCGACTCACCTGATTCTCAAGCCTCTCTCTGCCTCCTTTTGTCTTCTTCTAGCGCCTATACAGTACTGCAGTACTCTTCTCTTCTCCTTTTTCCGTGCTTTCTGTTTATTTGTTTTCCTCCTCCGTCTATCGCAATTGAAAGAAAGAGAGAGAAAGAGATGACTAGAGGTAACGTTGTTCGTGAAGTAGACGGGTCGAGCAATGAGGTTCGCGTCCATGGATTGCCTCCTACCTACCCCCATGGTGACGTCTCGCTTTCATTTTTTTTTTTTTTCGAAAAAGAAAAAAAAAGCTTTGGTGGTCTTTTGTTTATTTATTTATTCAATGGAATTTTTCGCCTTTTTTTATTTTAATTTTCGATTATCTTGATTTATGAAGCATGTCATTTTATCTTAAAATTATATTTTAATTTTTATAAAAAAAATTATTTAATTAACATTATTTTTTGTTAATCAGAAATTTAAGGAGTTTGAATTTGATTATTATGCTATCGGTTTCTCCTCTGGTTCTCATTCACCAAAGAGACACCGCCGTCTATGCATTTCCTTGTTGCTACCCATTTTATGTTCTGCATTTCTTTAAATTATCTGCTGACCTTTCTGTTAACCCATTTTTAATTTTTATAAAATCTTCTAATATTTTTTTTTTTTTATAATTTTTATAATGTTGCCCTATATATCTCAGGTGATACAGATGACTTGTACACTAAATTATGGCACTCATGCGCTGGTCCCCTTGTTTATGTACCTCGTTCTGGAGAGAAGGTTGTCTACTTCCCTCAAGGTCACATGGAACAGGTACTGTTCTCCCCTGTATTTTGCTGTTACATTTTTCTTATAGTTTGTCTCAACTCCTCGTCCTGTGCACCCTCGAATGAACTGGAAACTATTCCATCCCCTTTGCATATAAAAATCAGTTGACTATTAAGTACTGTATCGTTGCGGTTACCTTATTTTTGCGTCGAAGTAGATGAACTCTAGTTAACTCGGAGTCTTTGACATAAGCTTTGAGGAATTTAATTATATTTTGTTCAATAAAATTAACTTTTGATCTTTCAGAACCAAGCTAAATTCATTAGAATTCTATTAGTTAGAGCTTATGAATTATAATTGACTGAATTAGTTAAAATGAATTCAATTGAACTTTTTGTTCACTTATTAGACTACCCATATAATATCAGTGCAATCGGACATAACTTAGTAGACTAATAATTATTGTTTTGCTTTTTTGTGGTATTTTAAAATATATATATTTTTTTTAATTTTTTATTACCTGCTAGGTTGAGGCACACATGAACCAAAGTGATGTAACGGAAATGCCTATCTACAACATACCTTCCAAGATCCTCTGCAAGGTCCTCTCTGTGCAACTAAAGGTATGCTGCCTTCTCACTGTATGTTTTATTCGCTTTGAACAATGTGTTTGAGTTGAGACACACGGATGGATTCTTGGGTTCTGACTTGTGAATCTTGAGTCATCAATTATATTTTTTGTTAATATTTTTTGTGGTTTTGAAGGCTGAAGCTGGGACAGATGAGGTGTTTGCTGAAATAACTTTGCTTCCTGAGGCAAAGGTTAGCTACTGACTGCTGATTCATCTGATATTTTAATGTGTTTGTTCAATGTTGTAATCCTGGCTTTATCTATTTATACAAAGAGTTTATTAGTTAATTGTTCATTTCTTCTGTCGTGGCAATTCATGTTTAGTTCATCGATTTCTTACAGCAAGATGAGTTGAGCTCAAACGAGGATGAATATTTCTCACGTTTGCCTCCCAAAACTTATCCACAATCCTTTAGCAAGAAACTAACATCATCTGACACAAGCACACATGGTGGATTCTCCGTTCTGAAAAGACACGCTGAAGACTGCCTTCCACCCATGGTTGGTAACCCTGTTGATTTAGATGATGAGAACACAGTGATTATAGCACAAACTTACATAGTTTTATATCTGCATGGTTGGTAATCCTTCATTGAACTCCTCTATTGCTCATTATATGTGCAACATTAAGAACTAATTATATAGTTTCTTAGCATTATGTGAGATTTTGCCATCGGAAATTCCTGTATGGAGTCATCTTCCTTGCGAACTGAATTAATTATTTGGCAAGCATATGTGCCATGAGATTTGGACAAGGAGCAAGTTCATATTTATACTTTTTGGTGCAGGATATGTCTCTAGACACCCCCGAACAGAAACTTCATGCAAAGGATTTACATGGTTTAGAATGGTGCTTTCGTCATGTTTTTCGTGGTACTTTCTTTTTTCTTTAGTTACCTTATTGATTGTAGAAAAAATAACTAGCATAGCCATACGAGTCTTCTATGTACATACAGTTAAATATAATGAAATGTTTATTGTATTTGAAAATGAATTGGCAAACAGTGGATCAGGACAATACGGTAATATGAAAGCCTGGATACAAAAGACATTAGGCATTTTACATGTAGTTGTATTCTAGTTGGACATTTCTTTTCATAAAGTTATACGTCTATTTTTATAATGGAGGCAGCAACTAAACTGCTGTGCAGCAACTTTATAAGAGATTATTAATTAGTATTTTTTGTAAAAAGAGTGAATGAATGCACATATACTTCATCAACTGCACATTATGCCTTTCATCCATAAAAATTTTGCAGGATTAGTTTCGCCACAATCGCAACAAACTTTTCTCTGTTGAATTTCTGAGTCAATTTGCTTATTTTATTCAACAAAATTGTAGGTCAGCCGAAGAGGCACTTGCTTACTACTGGCTGGAGCACATTTGTGACCTCCAAAAAGCTTGTTGCTGGGGATGCATTTATCTTCCTTAGGTTCTGTTCCTCCTCTCTCATTCTGAATGACTTTATTTCATGCATTTGTCTCTGCTAAACATAAAAATTTGTTTGCACCATGATATTTTTGTTGTTTTCAGTCTATAAAGGTCTCTATTTGTCAGATGACTAAGAATAATTGTTTTCCAGAGGACAAAATGGACAACTTCGCATTGGGGTCCGTCGTGCAATGAAACTACAGAACAACGCATCGACAACTGTCATCTCTGCTCATAGCATGCACCATGGCATTTTGGCCACTGCTCTCCATGCCATCAATACTGGAACCAGATTTACTGTCTTCTACCATCCTTGGTAAGCTTATAGCCATATTGACAGAAATGTTGAATATTTTCACCAAAAAAAAGCAGGTGAACTGAGCAACCTGGTATAGCCAAATACTAAGCAATGAACAACTATGTGGCCTTTTGCAGGACGAGTCCCACTGAATTCATCATTCCGTTTGACCAATATATGAAATCAGCTGAAATCGATTATTCTGTAGGTACAAGGTTCAGAATGCTGTTTGAAGGTGACGAATGTGCGGATCAGAGGTGCAAATCCTTGTGAAACATTTAGCTCTTACACAATTGATTCATTTTTTGAGTTCCTATATTTGCCAATTATTGAATAGCATATTCTAGTTCTTACTAAGTAGAATATAACTTCTAGGAAAAAACATTATCCAATAAGATAGTGAATTGTACATGCTATAACAAAAGATGTATATATTGGTGGTCTAAACATTCTTTCACTCTTTCATATGTTAACCAAGTGAGTCATTCTATCCCAAGGATTGAGAGATTTGAAGGCACCATTGTTGGCAATGAAGATGTTGATCACATTAGATGGCCAAATTCAGAATGGAGAAGTCTTAAGGTGAAAAGCTCTCTTTTGATATTGAAGATACTTTCTTCTTCTTAGATATGTTCTGTTTGATTCATTTAAGACTTTGATCTCTTTCAGGTGAAATGGGATGCCACATCGGATGGATTTGTACGACCAGAAAGAGTTTCTCCTTGGAGCATCGAATCCATAGAACCTATAAAAAGAAAGCAGAATTATTTTCTATGCCCACCAAAGAAGGCACGTCCCATGGATGCATCAGTGTCTGGTTTTCCTAGCATGGTCAATGATGGTGAGTTAGTTGTTTATCATTTTCTTGGTCGAAGCTCTCTCTTTTCTCCGAATATATAGAACTCACATTTTATTTCTGAAATGTGTTCAGACTGATAAGAAAAATCTTTTGGCTGATAAAACGTCTTTTCAATACCAGGCTTACTACATGGTCCAATTGAGTGTGCAACACAAAATCACATGGAGGTCTTGCAAGGTCAAGAAAAAGGGGACACAGATGTTAATAAGTTCGATGTGCTTATACCTCCAATCATACCATGTTTGATTTCACAAAATCCTGATTCAAACAGCACTACATTGGGATTAGGGAATCAGTTGTGCCTTTCCACTCATGGCACATTTTATCGGTGTCCCAGTGGAACATTATTATTTCCTGGTGGAAACATAACAAGGTTGGGTTTTCCTAGTAGCAGTTGCCCTCCACTCAGCTCTTTTGGAATCCCCGAAAAGGCTGCAGGAAGCCGAAACTTGTCAGTTTTGAATCTCAACTCTTACAGATCTGGGTCTCAAGACTGCAAAACTTTAGAACCAAAAGATGCGAATGAAATTCTACATGCACCACCAGATGGTGGTGGCAGGTACATGCTTTTTGGAGTCAATTTAGTTAAAAATCCACCGGAGCTCCCTTCACCACAAGTTGCCACTTTTAGTGACCATGAAAGTCTTTATTCTGTCCCCCACATGTCTGAATCCAGTGTTTCAGAGGCATCCAAGAGTACATCTGGCATTAATTCAGAAAATCACAGCAACAACTGTCGTTCTGTCACTGATCTGCATTGCATAAAGGTACTGTATTTTCTTTATATACTCGTGACTTGGACATTTCGTGGATATAGACGTATAGACTGGCTAAAGAAATCTAAATTCCACAAGGGAAATGCATAATGGATTAGATATGTCATGTATTGATAATACCTTTGTACTATATAAACTACTATATTAGATGGTTAGTGACATTGTTGTTGATGGAACATATATGGGGCAAGGCAAATAATTTTATTCCTGATTAAATGTTTTATGTTTGAATTTCTGGAGAACATTTAGGTGCTTAAATATGGAGCTGCGGGAAGATCAGTTGACATCACACAATTTGATGGATATGATACACTCATTTATGAACTCGATCAGATGTTCGACTTCGAGGGAAGCTTAATTGATGGGAGCAGCGGGTGGCAGGTGACGTACACGGATGCTGAGGGGGACATAATGCTTCTTGGATATTGTCCATGGCAGTTAAGTACAAAAACTGGATATGGCTGTGTGGATTGAAACAATGTGTAAATTAGATTTGTAATTTGTTTAGCTGGGAGATATAACTGGGTGGTACTGTGATATTTATGCAGGAAGTTCCAGTGTAAGGTTCAAAAGATGTTCATCTGCCCAAAGGAAGATATTGGCCAAGTGAATCAAGAGTCTGTGTGATATCTTGCTCAATTCACTGTCTTTTCTGTTTCCTTTTTCATGCAATTCCTTAAATAAATCTGAGAGACAGTGCATGGAGCAATGCGTGTGTTGTAGCTTGCAGCTAAATATGATTTCAAGATATGCACTTCAACTAATATTTGAATGTCACATTTTCACTTTTTTATGCCTATTTTTAGAGAGGAAAATTTTTTCCTTGCTAAAACTTTAAAGTTTATTTTGTTTCGACCGGTTACTTATAATGGTGGACATATTATTAAACAATTGATTTTATGTAAGCGAATCGAACAATTACTTTTTTCTTTTTTTTTAATAATCAATTAAGCCAGTAGCTTATTGGTGGTCAACGTATACCTTCCCTTTAAATGTCTCGTCCGACAAACAAAGCCCAACTGTAAAACGACATCACTTTTTGTCCGTAGCACGACCTTAACGACGCCGTTCTTTCTTATAACAGAAAGGTTTTAAAGTTTAAACCAAATCCTTATCATCCATACACATTGCAGAATGCCTGAAATATCCGAAAGGGGCCAACTGTCAAATCTGAAATCAATCTTCCCTAGCGATTTGGAAATACCACTCCTATTCCCGCCACCGCCAAAGAAGAACAGAAATTTTCAGAAACTATGAGCTACTCATTATCCACACCAAAACCTACCAATCTCACCATCTCTTCCTCGATTGTCAATTGTACTTCTCCAGTTGCCATACTTGCTCTCCATTTCCCAATCTCGTCTAATTCAAAACGAATTCGTCCTCCAATACGACTTCGTTTTTCGCCCACAGTTGTCAGATCTCAGTCTCCTTCAAACCCGCAAAGCAGGAGCAAAGAAGAAGAAGACGACGCGGAAGCCCAAGTTCAAGACCTCCGTGTCCCCGACCATTGGCTGCTCCCTTCGAAGGCTCTCCAGGTCGAATTTTACTGATTCCCGTGTTTTTTTTTTCCTGTTTGTTCACGAGTCAAAACAAATTCAATGGCGCGTGTGCAGGAATCAGAATGGCTTAGGGTCACCTTGCACAAATGGCTGGATGATGAGTACTGCCCCGAGGATACCAACGTAGAAATAAGTAAAGTTGCTGCACAGTCTTATTACGAGTCTTTGGTAGGGAAACGAACTGACTTGGGTGAGATCTTGTTGACGATGGCTAGAAAGTTGGAATCTATTTCTTATCAAGAAAGCTTTCATGGGGCATTTTCTTCAGCAAATGCAGCCGTGAATTTGATTGCCCAGCGGATAGAGCTTCAAGGTAAAAGTTTATGAGTTATTTACCGGTTACCTTTTTATTTTGTTCTCCAATTTTCGTTGCTCTCTGTATTTGTCTAATTGCAATACTGGGAATTCTTTCCTTTTTACCTCTGTTTATAAGCACAGGAGGAATAAAATTCTAGGGCAACAAAACATGCTCATATAATTACGGACTTGTTGAATTGTTTGCTCTTTTGAACCTATATGTATAGATAAGCATGTGTCAGTACATACAAAATTATTGCTTAGCATTAGCTCTGTGGCTTTCATAGAATTCTATGTTATGTTGAACCTTATTAACAATGATTTCTTCAACAATGAATCTCAGCATTTTATTTGTTGTTGTGGTTGATTTTTTGATTCAATTTGAAAGGGAATGAGGAGATTGGATAATTCTGAATGTTACTAGGTTATGGTGTTACCTAAGCTCGCTGTGCAGGACATCAGTATTACTGCATTGTATACTAATCTCTTTGACCTGAACCTATATTATAGCGTTTGAATTCTTGGGGCTCCTATTTCTATCTAGACATCAAGTGTAAGGATAAGATAAATGATGGTCTTGTATTTCAACTCATTCCCCAAAACCTTGTTCGATTTTGAGGAAGTGTAACCTTTCACTGCTCCAATAGATGACCTATAAAAATATACATTTAATACTTAAAAAAACTCCAAATGTAATTAACTACTTAATTCACTTGAATATTTCAATTTATTTTTTTAACAAACCTATTTATAGAATCCTCTCATGCACAATCTGGAAGAAAGAAAATGCAAGCTTCAGAAACAACTTCTTAGCTAGCCCATGTCAAGTGTGAAGTTTACCTCAACTTATGTTTCAGTACCGATTTTCCATGATCTTCATGAACTAACTGTTGTCAGATAAAGGTTATACATTTAGAAAGCTAAAAGTGCTGGTATAAGTAGAACCATAACTGCTAGAATGTCTACTTGCACCAGAACTCGACCATAATTACAACCATTACCCAAAATAGTTCCTACTTATGCTATTCCAATAGGCTGCACGGCACCAGTTTTTCTTGAAAGCTCCCAGTGAATGTTAAGTTTGTATCCAATTTTGTACGATGTCCCCCTTTCACCGGTTTTAAGAATTTTGCATCTATGGTGAATGTTGCCGTGATAAGTGCTTAACTATATCTGAGATTTATCTTTATAACAAAAACAACCCCACCCTGTCCATTGGAAAGAGCTGCTGCAAAAAGCATGGTTTGATGGGCTTTCCAGTAGAACAAGATATATGATTTGGTGATGATGTCTAGCAGGGGGAGTTTTAATCTTAAGGACATTGAAATATCATATTAAAGTGCCAATCTATTATTGCCTGAGCATTTGGTCTCCTACTAGCTTTTCATCTATTTGCATTACCATATTAAAGAGGGAACAGCTATTTGGGGCAGGGCGTTATACTCTCTTCTGGAGATACTAATGCTTATAAATCAGTGGCAGTGTCATAACTAATACATGGAAGGGCATCTCAATTTAAAATTTTTCTGTCCACCATCAAATTTCGGTGCAAAAAATTACTTACCTGATTTGGATTTGAAACTATGTTTTAAAAAAAAATGTCACATTGACCTTAAATATTAAAATAATATCATTTTCATTATTTATTTACTAGTTTATCCATTTATTGTGGCCTTTATTGCCATCGCCAGTTGTCACTGTCGCAATTGTTGTCATCGTTGTGGACTCGGAAGCTTTCGCCAATTCTGCTGTCTCCTTTTTCTCGCCGTAATTGAATCATGGAAGCTGTATAAGGATTTATTTTTGACCAACATTGACGTTGAATCCTAATTTTTGATATTTGTTAAATTGCTTCACTTTATAATTAGCAAAGCCTAATGCACCGCCAGTTTAAAGTGTTTCTAGTACCAGTACCCGGAGACTAGTAGTAAAATTACATTTAACTTGCCAACAACCCGCCAATTTATATACATCCCTGTGGGCCACTGAATTATTCAATTAGCTGCCATTGAAATGACTGTCCAATGGTAATGTTCAATTAATTCAATATGTTACACTATATTTAATATTTAGTAGAAAGAAATACGTATTCATGAATTATCAAAATATTTAAATCTTTTAGACCTTAAATATCTATTTCTATAGCTGCCCATGTTATAAATATTATATAATTTATATTTGTGGCATGAATAATGTGATTTTTGAGTCTGTTATTTCACATCTTGGTTCTTTCTGATTGGAAGTTGGGATCTTAGTGGATTTTCTCTTGCTTTACCACATCCGTCGTTCCGCCACGTGTACTAATGCTTACTGTGTGCATTATTTGAGTTAAAACCAATGCCATGTGTCCGTTTCATTCTAATCTTTTTCTTTTTTAATGATTACCCTGTATCTTGTCCATCATTTCCATAATTCTCCAAGTCTTTATTTGACTGGAAAGGAAAGAAAAGAAAACAATGCAGAAAGAAAAATAATAAAGAAGTGTTAATTTTCTTTCTCTAATTATTTTTACCTTCGTGTTTGGAAGGATTTAAAATTTTATTATTAAGATTTGAAAATTGAAAACTATTGAAAATTAGGAAGTAATTTCTTAAAGATAATGAAATTCTGGTTTACTTCTCTGATTTTTTTTTATCTCAATTGAAAAGACTTTTTTTTTTTTTATTTTACTAAATGTGTTTTTTATCTTCGATTTAACATGAGATGAGAGATTAATTCATTTCACACTGGAAAATGATTATATTTACAATCTATCTCATTGAAAGACTTTTTTTTTTTTTTATTTTACTAAATGTGTTTTTTTTATACTTCAGATTTAACATGAGCATGAGAGCATTAATTCATTTCACAACTGGAAAATGATTATATTTTTTTTTTATTTTACTAAATGTGTTTTTTATCTTCGATTTAACATGAGATGAGAGATTAATTCATTTCACACTGGAAAATGATTATATTTACAATCTCTTCCAAAAAAATTAAAGAGACTTTAGATATATGAATTTGGATGAAAAATAAGTTAATTTTACTTCTTCTTGTTGTGGGGTCCCTTCGACATGTGGGACCCATACACATTTGAAAAGAAAAAAATATAAAACACTTTTTTTTTTGTGAGAGAGACTGCTGAACAAATAAGAAAGAAAAAAAAAAAAGCACATTCATTTTGTTATTCAAAGGACGGTGGCCAAAGAAAGAAAGAAAAAAAGGAAAAGTGGACGCGTGATTAACGCGTCCACTGCGTCCCCTTCTCCTATAAAAAGGAGAAGGTCTTCCTTCATCAAGGCGTACAAAAACAAAAGCATAGAAATACATTGAGTGTATAGAAAATTTTAGGAAAAGGTTCCTAAAATTGGGAAAGAGAGAAAATAGTGAGGATTGAAATTTTGGGGTGTTTTTGGTTAAACACTTAAAGTACCACTATTTTTGTAATCTCTTTTGCCACTATTTTTGTAATCTCTTTTGTACCTACTATTTTTAGTGGAAGAATTATTCAGAGTTTTTGTCCCGTGGACGTAACCCATAATAGTTGAGAGGTGAACCACGTAAATCTCGGTGTCCTTATTTTTCATCTGGCATTTATTGTAAATATTAATTTTTACCATGGTTATTATTTCTGGTGGATTCGATTGTCAATATCCAATACGTGGAGGTATGTGTGGTAATAGTAATTTAAATCTTTATCAGCGCTATTAACTTTTATTGTCGGTAATTTTATTTTACTTCTACCATCAGTATTTTTCCGCGGGCCCCACTCGGGATCAGTAATAATCCCAACAACTGATATTAAAGCCTTTGGTTGGTAAATTCTATCAGTTTCTACAAAGTTATTATTCACATGAATAGTGAATTTTGTGAATAGTGAATTTTTGTCAGATACAGAATTCGACATGGCTAACGACGGAGCAATGATCAAATTGACAGATCCGAATTATTCAATATGGAAATCCAGAATGGAGGACTACCTCAATTGCAAAGATCTGTACGATCCAATTGAAGGTAATAGTGCAAAACCAAAAGAAATGAAAGAAAGGCAGTGGGAGAAATTAAAAATGCAGACATTGGGTACAATACGCCAATGGATAGATGCTAGCCTGTACAATCACGTGAGAAATGAAAAAGTCTTCATGATTCGTAAAGTCGTGAACTTGAAGCTGTTAGAGGGACGATCAATTACACAACACCTAAACGATTTTGAAGGACTCATAACTAAGTTAGCAGTTAGTGGTATGTCCTTAGATGACGAGATGCAAGCATGTCTACTGTTGGGATCTCTACCGGATAGTTGGGATACTATTGTGGTATCATTGAGTAACTCAGCTCCAAATGGTGTGGTAATAATGTCTATGGTCAAGAATAGACTACTCAATGAAGAACTACGAAGAAGAGATGTTGCCAATACCAGTTCACAAGCCCTCACAAAGACCTTGTCACAGAGGAATAGGGGCCGGACAAGAGTAGAGGTCCACGGTATGTTAAAGTCAGGTGGGTAGATCCGAGTCCAGAGAGATGAGAAAAATGTTAACCATTGGCGATAAGGAGGGTCCATCTCAAAAGAAATTGTCCAGTTACTCCAAACAGGATAAATGGCAACGAAAGACAAGGAAGAATACAGAAATACATCGCTACAAGATCGCAGGAGAAGATGGTGAAGGTGACTTTAGTCACTCTGAGCAGATTGTTGTCATGTTGGAGATGCAGATATCGAGTGGATAGTGAATCTCTGGGTAGGTCTTCATATCACTTGTGTCCAAAAAGGGAATACTTTTCCACTTATAAAGCATGGAGACTTTGGCAAACATTAAAATGGGAAAAATAGGGTAGTGGTAGACGGTGAAATCTGCATAAAGAACAAGTTTTTATAAAAATGTGTGATTCCGAGAGGTACGGTAACTATGTTTCTGTGAGTGTTACTGGACAAGAAAGGCTATCACCATACATATAGGGAGTAATTTGGAACTCACCAAAGGGTCATTGGTGGGTGGACTGAGAGGTTATTTATGTTGCTCACTATATAACGACCCGCAGAGGCAATAATTTTTATGTGCGAGTCCAAACTAAATCACTTTTCAAATTGAGATGTGGTGCAATGGGATTTCTATCTACGAATTCATGTGTTTGTTGGCGGGATAGCAGTAGTTAGTGGAAAGGGTTGAATGTTGGCCAGAGTCCTCATACCATTAGCAAGGTAAATAAACCCTTGTGATTATTGTTTATTTGGGAAGCAACATCGGGTCTCATTTTTGAAAAGCTCTAGAAGAAGAGACAACAAGTTGGAGTTGGTACACTCTGACGTATGTGGTCCCATGGAAATAGAATCACTTGGAGGAAGTAGGTATTTTCTTACCTTCATTGATGATTTCTCGCAAAAAACATGGATATATTTGTTGCGCACAAAAACCAAGTATTCAAACACTCTCAGCAATTCCATGCGATGGTGGAAAAGGAGACTGGAGTGGCATTGAAGTGTTTGCGCACGAATAATGGTGGTGAATATGAGTTTAGAGATTATTGTAGTCAGCACGGTGTCAGGCATGAAAAGACAGTTCCTGGTACGCCTCAACACAACGGTGTTGCTGAACGGATGAATCGCACCATTGTTGAAAGAGCAAGATCCATGCTCAAAATGGCCCACTTACCTAAGCCATTTTGGGGAGAAGCTATCAATACTGCTGTCTACCTAAACAACCGACTACCTTCAGCACCATTGGATTTTGATATCCTAGAGAAGGTCTAGACAGATAGAAATATTTCATACTCTCACCTGGGGGTATTTGGCTGCAAGGCATTTATGCATATTCCAAAGGAGCAGAGATCAAAGCTTGATGACAAGTCAGTTCCTTGCACTTTTGTTGGTTATGGAGAAGTTTGGCTAACAGAGTTGTGGGACCCATGTGGAAAAGAAAGTTATCCGGAGCCGAGACGTAGAGTAATTCCACGAGAATGAGAATCGTATGCAGATACAACTTGTGAGAATCCATAAGTGATGGTGTTATTGATATTACACCAGGAAAGCATTCTTAAGATGAATGCCACAGGGAGGAAGGAAAATGCTAGAATAAGAACAAGAAGAAGAAGAAGAAGCCAGTCGTGGGGGATCAAGAGACAATTGTAGATGATAACAGTGATGCAAAGGGTGTTGAGCAGGGGGAGCCAGAGAACCCCATTCCACTAGAAGGAGTTGAACCTTAGTTAAGAAGGTCAACCAGAGAACGCCAATACAAGGTACCCTAGTTTTGATTACATTTTGATTACTGATGAGGGGGAGCCAGAAAGCTTCCAAGATGTGCAATCTTGCAAAGACAGAGATTGCTGGGTAAAGGCCATGCAAGAGGAGATGAATTTTTTTGAAAAAGAATGACACGTATGAGCTGGTGAAACTTCCAAAAGGGAAGAGAACACTCAAGAAGAACAAATGGGTGTACAAACTGAAGAAAGATGATGGCAACTGTAACATCCCTTCCCGGTCCACCCGTTAACCCGAAACTGAAGAAAGATGATGGCAACCTAGTGAGATACAAAGCTCGATTGGTCGTCAAAGGCTTTACTCAAAAGAAAAGTATTGACTTTGATGAGATTTTTTCGAGTTGTGCTAGGTCTTAGTAGCCAGTTTGAATCTTGAGTTAGAGCAGCTTGATGTAAAGACCGCATTTTTGCATGGGGATCTAGAGGAAGAAATCTATATGGAACAATCAGAATGTTTCAAGGTTAAGGGAAAAGAGGACATGGTTTGTCACTTGAAGAAAAGCTTGTACGGGTTGAAACAAGCACCGCGATAATGTTATAAAAACTTTGATTCTTTTATGGTGAATCAAGGATACAAAAGGACAGATGCATATCCTTGTGTATATGTCCAGAAATTCGCTGATGGTAAATTTATCATCCTTCTCTTATATGTTGATGATATGCTAATCGTTGGACCAGATGCACATATGATTAAGTTAAAGAGTGATTTGTCAAAAGCATTTGACATGAAGGATTTGGGATCTGCAAGGCGAATTCTTGGAATGGAGATTATTCGAGACAGAAAGTCCTGCAGGTTATGGTTATCCCAAGAAAAATATATTGAACGAGTTCTAGGAACGAGTTCTAGAGAGGTTCAATATGAGAATGCAAACCAGTTAGCACTCCGCTTGTCGCTTACTTCAAGTTGAGTAAGAAATCCTACACCATCAAAACAAGGAAAGAAAAAAGGAGATATGTCAAATGTTTCCATATTCTTCAAGCGTCGGAAGTTTTAATGTACGCAATGGTGTGTACAAGAAACCAGATATCGCTCCATGCAGTTGGCGCTGTGGAGGTCCGATTCTGTCAATCCCTAGAAGACCACATTTGAAGACACATTGGGAAGCAATGAAGTGGATCTTCAGATACCTGAGAGGAACTTCAAAGTTATGTTTAACTTTTGGAGGTGAAAAGACTGCATTTGTTGGTTACATAGATGCAGATATGGCCGGTGATCTTGATGAAAGAAAATCTACATTAGGATACCTATTTACATTTTCAGGTGGAGCTATTTCATGGCAGTCAAGATTACAAAAATGTGTTTCGTTATTAACGACCGAAGCAAAGTACGTTGCAGCAACGGAAGCAGGAAAGGAAATGCTTTGGTTAAAACGATTTTTTCAAGAATTGGGTGTGCAGCAGGAAGAATAGGAAAGAATATATAGTTATATATAGTTTATTGTGATAGTCAAAGTGCGTTAGACTTGAGCAAAAATACTATGTATCATGCACGGATGAAGCACATTGATGTAAGATGTCATTGGCTTAGACTTGCCATATAATGAAATTCTCGTTTACTTTCTTTGATTTTTGTTTTTATCTCAATTGAAAAAACTTTTTTTTTTATTTTACTAAATGTGTTTTTTATCTTCGATTTAACATGAGATGAGAGATTAATTCATTTCACACTGGAAAATGATTATATTTACAATCCCTTCCAAAAAAATTAAACAGACTTTAAATATATGAATTTGGATGAAAAATAAGTTAATTTTACTTCTTCTTGTTGTGGGGTCCCTCCGACATGTGGGACCCACACACATTTGAAAAGAAAAAAAATATAAAACACGTTTTTTGTTTTGGTGGCAGTCAAAGAGAGACTGCCGAACAAATAAGAAAGAAAAAAAAAACACGTTCATTTTGTTATTCAAAGGACGGTGCCAAAGAAAGAAAGAAAAATAGGAAAAGTGGACGCGTGATTAACGCGTCCATTGCGTCCCCTTCTCCTATAAAAAGGAGAAGGTCTTCCTTCATCAAGGTGTACAAAAACAAAAGCATAGAAATACATAGAGTGTATAGAAAATTTTAAAATTTTTAGGAATGGTTCCTAATAATTGGGAAAGAGAGAAACTAGTGAAGGATTATAATTTTGGGGTATTTTTGGAAAAAACTTTAAGAAGTGCACCTATTTTTGTAATCTCTTTGCTACCTACTTATTTTTAGTAGAAGAATTATTCCAGAGTTTTGTCCCGTGGCGTAAGCCCATAAAGTTGAAGCTAACCACGTAAACTCGGTGTTCTTATTTTTCATCTGACATTTACCGTAATTATTTAATTTTTACCGTGATTATTATTTCTGGTGGATTCGATCGTCAATATCCAATACATAATTATTGGAGCATTTTTCTGGGGCTCCACTCGGGATAAGTTATAATCCCAACACTTCTATTATATTTTTTTGCTTTTCTAAATAAGAGACAATTCATTTTATTTGATATTTTCTATAACTTTTTTTTATTTCCTTTTATATGTATATCCCCGTCCAAAAACATGAAAACTACCTTTATATGGCGGACTCAAATTTACAAGGGTCAGGGTGATATTCCCATGATAATTTCTTGCTGCAAATAACTTTGAGATTCGAACTGTATTGTCTATTTTACCTTTTCGTTTCGTATCCTCAATTATGGCGATACGAGATGGGACAATGTTCCACTTATGCCAACTTTTTTTTTCAAAGAATGTGGCGCTTATATATCGTCTTTGTTGAATGGTTTATATATAAATTTATCTCTATATTTTTTTTAATAAGTTTTGTAGTATGTTTAATTTTTATTTTAATTTAATAAATATTTAAATTTATAAAATTATAATTATTAAATATTTTAATTTAATTGATCTATTTGAATATTTTAAAATTTATAAAATAAATCGATTTAAATTTTTATAAAATTATAATTATTAAATATTTTAATTGATCTATTGAATATTTTAATTTATAAAATTAAATCGATTAAATTTTTATTGAATAATTAAATAAATATAAAAATTATAATTCCAAAAGCTATCCTAATCACATATAAAATTAATATTTTATATATAAAATTCAAAAACTTAAAAAAGTGCCATTGCTAATGTGACAAAGAATGAAATTATTGGCTAAATTACGTATTCGGCTCTGCTTAATTATAAGGTGTATAATTTTTCATGCCATACTCATTATTGTTTCACATGTCCTCCTCTTTCCTACCACAGCCAGCCCAAATTTCTATTTGTATTATTGCAGTCCATGTGATAACTTTGATAGTTGATTTTTTTTTTTCCTTTTTGAGAATAATAATTGATGTTTTGGTTTCATACTGAGAAGGTAATTTCAAAAATATTTTAGACTCACATCAAAAAAGCAATAATATGAATATGTGATTTCAATTATATTGATAAGCTTATCGCTGATTTAACGAATGTTATTCAAAAAAAAAAAATACAACTCCTTTCTTATGACTGGGCTTATATAATGTCTCTACCCAACAAATTCAATAGCATTATCACTTGGACATAGCTTCAAAGGTTACTCTGATAGAGATGAATCTTTCTCCCATCACGTGAGCATGGAATATTATTGACCATTCATTTTCATTAATCATTGATTACTATTTAACACAATAATTAAAGTCTCACCTACTTTTTGTGCAATAGTCCCACATACGGTGGTCCCTAAGCCACCGGACAACTGCCCCACAATTAAACCCAAATTAAGTAATAATAGAAAGTTAAAATTTTTTTGTTAATTTTGCCAAGAAAATATAAATTGATATCAGTACTTTAGACGATAACCTTATTTTAAGCAAGCTATTATGTTTTTAAAATTATGAATTTTTATAATATTATCTTAATAATAATAAATTTTTAATAATTTTAATTTTTATATGTAAAATATTAATTTAAAATGTGATTAATAAATATATAATTGATCTAATTTTATGAATTGAAATATTTAATAAATGTACTTTTTAAACTTGAAACGGTTAATCTTTCAAAATAAAAATTTATGGTGCCGCAATTTTTTTTATTAAATTACAAACTACGTGATGACCAAAGTCGAAACTCAAATGTCTAATGCTATGTTCCAAATTTAAGTCCAACCTTCAAACTAAAAAAGAAAATCTTGAAATCTTTATACAGGGGATAATGGAATAGAGAGATTGAATAAATTTTTGGAATATATATTTTTTTTCGATATATATCATAAAAGAAGTAGAAAAGAAGATTTTCATTTTCCATCTTCCAGTCAAACCCGTTCATCTGACCTATTTTCCTATTAAAGTTAGTGAATATTTATTTTAAAAAATTAAAAACAATTAGATTTTTTTTTTTTTAAATGTACTTTTTCCCCTATAAAGGAAGTCCTTGAGTTCATATGAAGGATTTAGAGGCCAGAGCCAAAACTACAGTCTACAGCAACTCTCCTATCATCCTCTTCCTTGCTTCTCTCTGTTATGGCACTACAGAACGATGTGGTGGTTTGCACACCATTAGAATGCGAAACAGCTAGAGAAATGCTATCTTCAATGGAGAAAGCAAGAGCAGAAGGAGCTGACCTTGTTGAGCTTCACATTGATTCTATGTTTTTCTCTCACATTTCTCAAGCTGAGAATCTCTTTAAACTAAGAACTCTCCCTGCTATTGTTTCTTTCAGGTACGCATTTAACCAAATTTTCTTAAATAAAAAATACTATCTGTAAGTTCCAAATGCTTTACAAATGATTACATACTTTTTAGTTTGAATAGTACAAGAAAAAGAAAATAAGAGTCTTACAATTATATTAAAAAACATGTTGCAGCACTAGATGAACAAACATTGTATCAACTACTCATAAAGAGTTTGGTAAGGTAAACTTACAGTAGCTCAGTTCAAGACGATTTCTGTAAAGTTACAAATTTTATGGGTAAAGTTAGGAACTTTGCTGACGTGTGGTTAATTGGGGTTGGTGCCATGATTTTTTACCTATTAAGCAAGTTGGGAGTTGGTCCATACCGTTAACAATTTAGTGAACAGATTTGGCTCACTGAGTCAATTATTGCGAGTTCCAAATTTTTGGGACCAAGCACCTTACGCCTGAGGTGCATAATTAAAATTTAAAACAGAGACATAGTTTAATTTCCATATTAAATTATTGTATCCTTGTCCCAGAGAGCTCCTTTTTGCTTTTAAATGAAATAAAATATAGCCCTTACCAGTTACTCTGTTTGTCTCACAATATAAATATAAATCGTTTTTGAGTGATTATTTCGATTCAAAATATAAATTTTTTTGAGTATTTTAAAAAGTAATAAATGATATTTTTTAATATTATTTTTATTTACATTATATATAATAAATATTTTTACTAGTAACTATTAATTTTGAAATAAAAAAATAATTTAATTGAATTACCTTTAATTTTATTTTAATCCAGAAGACTTAATTATTTTCTTCCTATTTGTGTAAAAACACAGTAAGTATCAATTATCATATAGCTTTCCTAAGACTAGGAGGCAGGATACAGGACAATGATTGACCTTCACCGATAAAACCCAGCCACGACCCCATTGATAGTTGATACAAAAAAACAAAGGATCCTTTTTTTTTTTTTTTTTTTAAATGATTTGACTGCACCGATAAAACCCAGCCACGACCCATTGGTAGTGATACAATAAAAACATAAGGAACTTATTTTTTTTTTTTTTTTTTTTTAAAGTGGAATTAGGGAGAGGCTGTTTAGAGTTACTGGTACATTAAAGCATTTTTTCAGTCGATATTGGAGCAGGGCTGAATAGTCCAAATACAACAGCTACGTTTAGGACATTAATGGTAACCACAGATCTCAAGCAAATACAGTTTTCATCGTCGTTTTCAACAGACCCGACAATAATCGAAGGATTTCCAAGCAATGGGGACTACTTCAATGTTACTGTGCGACAAGTAACTGAAGAACTTGGTGAGTCCAACTGTAGAATGTTGAATTTGTGGATGAACCTTAACACGTGAGGTTCTTATTTTTTTTTTTTTTTTTCCTTAAACTACAGTCACTGGTATTCATTTTACTTGCTCCAGACCGAATAGGAACTGTATAATAAGTATTTCAAGTGTGGTTTGCTGATATTGGACATGGTCTGAATAATGTATAGCAACCGATACAATGCTAATTAAGTTTCAAGCTATGTCACAGGCGGAATGAGCCATTAGAGGAAAGCCCTGGTAATCGATGTATGTGGCATCAATGCAGGCTACTGGAGCAAGATGTACATCTAGACTAGGTAATCATGTGGAACTTATATTACATGATTTAACAATCTGCACCACCTATATTAATTTATCTTTAAAATATGAACTGAAAGCTGCATACAAAGTTGAGCCAGGGAGGAAGTAGAGCGTATATATGTATAGAGGGTTATTTGACAGCGACTAGGGAGGATGATGAGAACACTAAGAAAATTATGATAATTGGATATCGGCACAGATTTCAGGAGTAACGTCTTTTCTCTTTATGTATAAATGTTTATGTGTTGATTTTTGAATGAATATAATAGTACCCTCAGAGTTATTGGTGAGACTGCAAGGTTGCCATTAAATTGCTCTTGCAGTGGCAGTAGAGGGCCTCATTGCCTTCGCTCGGGTCCAAATAACGCTTCTAGATAGTGGGGTTATCATTGACGTGAATTATCTCGGTATGGCTCCCTGGGACGATCACCTCTATATCTCTTGAGGTGAAAATATCAAAGTCCTACAATCCTTAACTACCTTTTTAAGGATCCTTGTGCATTAATTTGTTTACCTATATCACCTTGTGAAGCACTCTCCATCGTCACACTACAATTCTTTGCTCACTTAAATTTCATACATCACACACTCTCTATTGTCCACTCTGATGACAATCAAATAAATGGAGTTAATACGATACCCAGAGGGTTTGTTCGAGTACTCAAGCGCCGTTCAGCCACTCGCAACTCGTATACAGCATAAAATGCGGAGTTACGCTAAGTCGTATTCCCTAATATAAAAGATTAGTGAGAGTACGATTACTCACGAGCAAGGAGATATTTCCCTATTTCTAAGGGAACCTCCACCCTATTAAAGAATTTCGTCCGGTCACCTTTGCCGAGAGTTTTCCACGGCTACATTACAATTCAAAGCACTTACAACTACTTCCTTGAGAGAGTGTTCACATCTGCATTATGTGATTTATCTTTAATGGTCACCATCCACAATTTTTTCGTTCTATGTCTACCATCACTATTCGGAGTCTTCCTTGTAATATTGGTTCTCTTACGAGCGATGATTGTGCTCTCCAAATCATCCGCAACATCAATGAAAGCTAGCTATCTGACCCTACGTTGGATGCCCTGTTGACTGCACATTCCTACCATCACAACCTCTCACACACTTAACGAGTAAAAGACCGAAATATATACTGCTGCAATTCGCAGTTACGCCATTTCTTTTCCCTTTCAGCTAAATATTGACTAAAATATAACAGTCTAAACATAATCAGTAATCAACCTTCATAATAGCTATAGACATTAATTACTCAATGAAGTATTCAAATTTCTATTGCACTACATATTTCACATTATCCATCCAGGCGTCTCATATTTCGTATGTTAGCAAATTTTATGTGGCTCCGTGCTAACGTAGCTCAATCAGATCGGCATTGAGAGTTAAAACCAGTGTAGACTCATACCCCTAGCGCATTGAGAGAAAATTATACCTGACTTGCTAATCTCCGCGTGAGTAGACAAGTACTCCTGATATCAGTGCTGATTAACTTTTATGTTCATAACTTGTATGAATAACTTCATGCTACGTCCATGAGGCTAATCCTACAGCGGTCTTTTTTATTTAACTATCTTTCATCTACATGGGTTAGCCTTTTTCTTTTTCTTCCATTTTAACGTCATCTGTTTCTCGTCACCACTTGTCATGCATATAATACATACTATACTTAAGTAATGTCATACAATGTCATTCGCTCCTCTCTGACACTACCAGCCTCCAGGTGACGTTCGTAAACTTCCCACTCAAGAACAATACACCAGAATGAAGATTATGTAGATATTCTTGAATATAGTTCGCGATATGTGGCGATACACTTGAAGAGTAAATAACATGATGTAACAAATCGACACAAGATATAAACCACTCTTGCACTTCCCTACTCTAAGAAGTCGGATACAAGCAAGCGGAGGCTCCCACTATATTAGGGTATGGCCATACCTTTCAGATATATCAACGTCAACTCGCAGACCATTAGTTTCATCTATTTAGCCAAGGTGCAGACTTTAAGTTCCTTAGGTGTTGTGAAGATGCGGATTCTGCACTACCGCACTAGATTTATTGACTCTAAGTCGAGTATGCGCCATTCTCACACCATTATTCGCACACGACTCCGCTCTCTTCTCTTTTAACGCGTGTGTTCTCTTTATTTTTGATAAATCATAGATAGCAATCACCCTAAAAAGAATATTACTAATCCATAAATCGAGTGTTCTTCCATACTGACTGTTAATATATGTACTCTTTATCTATATTGCACTTTTGCAATGTTAGTATTTCCTCTCATCACATAGTTACCTAGTAACATGGTAAGAAGTCGCATCACTTATTTTAAACCTTATGTTTGATCGCACGCATCATGACGCGTGCTAGATAATGTACCTTCTCTGACAGTGTCATCATCAAGGAATAGGCTTATGTACTACAACCACGAACCAACAATTTGGTAAACAGTTTATTCGATCAGACTCCTCATAAGTGTGATACGACCCGTAAACCGTCGATGGCACTCTTCCCTTGCCACCTTTCGTATCCCTTAGTACTTCTTGCCTGGACCACTCCCGACTGCCACTAGACACCCTCCTCTTCTGTACTTCCTCTAAGTTTCCTTTCCATTGCTATTACTTCTTACATTCATACCTCTGCTCCATGGATAATACTCACTAGGAAATTTATGTTCACACCACTTACAAACTCTTGATTCTGATTTTCATAACACTGTGCTCTCTATTTAAAGAGATCACTTGCTCTACTCCAGCACTCTTCTGCTATCTTTGCGCGTACATTCACCTCTTGTCATGTCGGGTATTATACATCTTCTCCTAAGTACTTATACACCTCTACACTCACCACTCTTGAGGCTATGAAACTGTACAAACGTAGTCCGGAGCTTAGGTGACAGCAATTGCAAGTACAGCGGCTAATATGTCAGTACTGTTAAAACCAGTCAAGGATTCCAGCCCATCAATTCCGCCTCTTCGAGTGGTGGCATAATTTCATTCCTTACTAACCCTCTTGCTTAACCTCTGCAGACCCACTACCCATACCTGTACCACTAACTAATCATCTTTTTCCCTGCCGCCCTTTTCCGCAAACCTGCGGCTTTGCTGCGCCACACTGGTTTTGGGAAAGCACCCTTCAACAACTTTCTCCAACAACTTTTCCAACCAGCATTGAGAGAAATAAACTGCCACAGCGCCGCTTCCCACCTCTCTCACACGTCACACACCATTTGCGTTTTCACAATAATCAACATTCTGTATTCAAATGATTGAGCATAAATATTATTGAGAAGGAGCAAAGCACGTAATAGCTAATACTGTAATCAACACAAAATCAATCCTTAATAAATGATGTTATAAAAATCGTCACTACAGTCTCTCAGGTTTACTGTGCTAGAAGGTCAGTAGTACTACGCGCCAAAAATTCCTAAATTTTACAGAAATATAAGTATCTCAAGAAGAAATGCATGTATACGGTTTTAGGAGAAATTCACGACAATAAGCAGAAAATCTCGCTTTCTAGTCTTCATTCTGAATATGACAAATCAAGAAAGAAGCAATGCAGCTAATCATGCTACAAATTGATAAAAATAGCCAAGTCAAGTATAAAATTCTAGAGAGCAGAAGAAGACAAGATAGAAAAATTCCACTACACGATGCAACGATTAAAAAAACGAAAGAAAAAATGAAAATTGCATTGGTGCAATACCTCAAACAATATTCAAGTCTTGCAAATCTCAATAAAAACAAGTTATAGGTAGTGTACAAACTATACCTGATTTCGTCCGCAGGGAATAAAAGAAGAAACACCCAAGAACCTCTTGAAACTGATGTCACAACCACTCCAATACTCCCAACGCCAATAATATATGCACAACTTAACACCTTGGCATCATCACCGACACACACACAAAAACAATGCAAGCACTTTCGTCCCTTGGCTCACACTTTCCCCAATCAACGAATGTATCCAACAAACTCTGTAACTGACTTGTCCACACAAGTACTTATCAGCCATCAAAAACAGCAAGGAAGAGCGAACTCAATCTTCCCAACAACAGGAGATTCTTGAAAATGAAATAAGGCAGATATGCACAAAATGTGACTCCCACAAAATAAAATCCCATACTTGCAATCAAACTGCTAAAACAGATTTAAACAATGCCATATATAAGAAGCCTTGGGCCCAGAACATATGATGGTGCTGATGGATAGCCCAAACACACATGATTCCTGTAACACTGGACCGTGCAAAGCAGGGACGCAGCTATCTTCGATAGGATCATCACACGAAAGAAGCATGATTTGTGAATTCCAGCCATTACTCTCGCACATTGACATTACACAATGGTGTTTAAAAAAACACTAGCAAGGATCAAGATATAACTATTGGAAGGATCCTGGCAGGCTCTCCCTGGATTGTTGTTCACATGATCGAAAGTTGATTGAACTTAGACGAAGAGCAAAAACAGCAGTGGATAGATAAATCAGATTTATCTTTAGTTACATCACGAGGCAAATAGAAATTCTAAGTTTTCACAGTGGACCGAAACAACGTTCATTTTGCATGTTTCATTGAGCAACCGGATGTGGTGTCTGAAAGTATAAAAGACAATGAAACAAAAACTATATAGAACACCCGTTAGCTGAATGATTTAGACTGCAGTAAGCAACAGCTATCCAATAACCAATACTGCTACCCGTTTTATCAGTGGACTACTTTCTGCCTCTAAAGCTTCCTGCAAGATAACACAGAGCCACTACCCAAACAGATAGAGGTTTATGCACCGTGTAAATTAGTAACTACGTTTTTCTCTATAAAAGATGTTGGTACATCTACGATTATAAAAAACTTCAAAAAGCTCAACAAAAACAAACGCAATTAAAAATAATGAATCCAAAGAAAAAAAAATAAAAGCCTATTAGCTCAAGAAAATATCAGGAAAATATGACATCTTATCTGAAATGAACATTATGATTTGTGGGTAAAAAAGGATAAAAACAGTTATAGCCTGTCTTTAAACCTTTTCCAAAAGTCACGAGGTTGTAGCAGATACGCAGTGAGTGTGTGAACAAAAAAAAAAAAAAAAAGCTATAGCTCAGAGAACATATCAAAGGAAATATTTCTTCTGAATACATTATTTTGTGGGTAAAAAAGGAAAAACAGTTATAGCCCTTTATTCTTTTACCTTTTCCAAGGTCACAGTTGCAGATAAGACGATTAGTGTGTGTGTATAAATGTGGATTTATGTTTTTTTTTCTTAACAATTTACTAGCCGGCCGCCTACCCCACTTGATTTTAATGGTTATGATAATATCGAAAAACCCAAAATACAGCAAAATAAAAATGGTTATGATAATAATAATAAAAAGAGAGAAATAATTAAGATTGAAACACACACCTTCCAATCTGAGTAGAAAATCCCTTACTGAAAATCTGAGGAAGAGGAGCACTCGAAATAGATGAATTTCTACTGCTTTAATAAAGGCAAAAGGAGTATAATCAAATTTAACAAATCAGAATAAGTTGAATCTGCAGTTATAATTAAAACATCAAAATTTATTCCTTATTGTACAGTAAGAAGCTGCAATTAGTAGTACTTACCAAAATCCAATTTTGAACATGCTTCTATACATCGAACGAGTAGAAGAACTGTGAAGTGAAACACAGAGACAGAGGCTCAAGTCAAGAGTGGCAGAGAGAGAGAGAGAGAGAAAGGTGTCAATATTACAAGTTTTTCTACAAAATTTGTTTGACGGACAGAGCATGTGCCCTTTGCAATTGACTATTTCTTGAGTTCTTTTCTCGTATTGTGCCGGCCATATTGCCATCTTTCAGGGGTAAAATGGATGAGTAAAGCAATGATTGGGTAATTATTACAGTATTTGGCAAAATAATCTCTCCGGTCTCATTATTATTTTTTTCCCTTTTATTTCCAAACAAAACCTTAAATTAAACCTTTTCATATTTCCAACTTCAAATTTATACTCCTTCCGTCCCATTCTGATAATTTTATCTTTATTTTTCGTCGTTTCAAAAATATAGATAATTTTTTTTTATAAGATTACAATATATTTATTAATTTCTATTATATCCTTGTTTAATTTGCTTATTATCAAGCAAACAATATTAAATATAATATTAGAAAACTACATTACAGATTAATCTTCTTTATGTTTATATACATATTTTAGAATATTAGCCAACCAACAATAACATTAGTCTTGAATTTCTAAATGATAAATTAATATTTTTAAAATTTCTAATTATAGTAAAGAGAGAAAAATGCTTAATTTTAATCATAAAAATTACAATTTCTTAATTTGTGTGAAAATAACCATAGATTTATTATTATAGAACGAGAAAGTATTATAAACTCTTAAATATTTAATTCAATGTTGTTCAGACAAAAAGCCTACAACGAATTCAAACAAATGTTGTCAAGATAAATTATGGTTATGTATTTTTACCTAGTTCTCGAATAATATTATTGTGGACTCCTTAATTAAAGCCGACCTTAGCTCAGTTGGTAGAGCGGAGGACTGTAGTCGGAGAGATCCACAGCTAATCCTTAGGTCGCTGGTTCGAATCCGGCAGGTCGGAAACCTCTTTTTTGGACAATTAAAATATGCTTTATTTATTTATATAAAAAATAAAATCAATTTTTAATCACTTTTAATCTAATTCTTTATCAGACCCAAAATATTTAATTAAATAATTAACGATATATTTTTTGAATTAATAAAAATTAAAATATATTTTGGATTAAACTTTTAATCCAACACTAAGTTATCTTAGTAGATTTGTAAATTTGATTCGACTTATAAATAATAGTATTATATGAGTTTCTTGAGTTAATTTACTTTGATTTGTAATCTTAAATATAAATATCAAAATTTAAAATATTATCAATATAAATATTAAAATTAAATTATTATTATTTTTTTAATTCATACGAAAGATCAATAAATCAAAATAATACAATAGGATAATCCTTCTTCTAAAGCATAAAATTAGTAAAAACTCATATTCGAGAACTCGACCTGAATACTTGTCGCTCATTGCATGAAAACTCTCATTATACGTGCATATTTTAGTTTGTGAAACTTGTTGCGTTAAAATATTAAATAAAAGTATATGATTATTGATATAAACATTAATATATTAACAATAAATTAAACCAAAGTCAATCAACTCGTTGAATTAACAAAACATTGAAGTAATAACTGAATCATAAGCAGGAGACATTCAAAATAACTAATGAAATGCATAAATTGATTACCCAAAACCAAAGATAAAAACATAATCGTTTAAGGGAAAAAAAAAAAAAAAAAAATGTAATAATTATTATCCCACAACCAAGAGATAAACTATAATTCGTTAAGGAAACGTTTAAGGGAAAAAAAAAAAAAAAAAGAAAGTCCAAAATTGAAGTAAGATTCCTAAACCCTATCCATAGCTATGTGATATCTACCATCTCTGGTCCATAGGAATAGAAAAGAATCGAGGATAAATCCACACTCCTTTGAGACATTTGCTCTGAGAATCTGGAGACCCAGTAATTGTTTCAGAAAACATGGCGAAATCCTTTTCTGGTAGATAAACTGCAGTTCCACAAACAGAAATGGAAACATCTTCTCCTTCCAATCCCAATCGCTGCTTCATATCCTTCTTCTCAAAATGATTCGTTATCAACATAAATCGTAAGACATTTCCAGCAGGTACACGATGAGGAACTATGTTATATTTTCTCCACTGCGAATCCTTAACGGAAAACGTGACTAGGTTATCATTGTCGTCGAAAAAATTGAATTCTTCTTCGAAAAAGCCTGCAAATTTAATATTTTTGAACAATTTTCCTTTACGATTCTCGAGCTTGTAATTCTTCCATCCTTTATCTCCGCGACTGAGAATGTACAACTCGAAATCTAATGAGTCTTTCTCCTGGCAAATGAAGGAAACCACGCAGTCTTTGGAAGTTGGGGGAGATGTGAAGGAAGCACCATAATTAGACAAGTTCAAATCAGGAGGCAAATTTGGAAGATCAATTCTCGAACGAGAGAAAGGGCAAAAGAAGTAAACAGCAGAGTTTTCTTGGGTAAGTATAAGCAGCCATCCGCCCTGTGAGGCAATGCAGGTGGTGGTTCTTGAATTATCGTTTAACTCAGGGATGTTGATCTTGTACCTTTTGCCTGATTCAGTAAGCAGAACACATGGATGAGTTTCTCCGTAGAGTAGAAACCCAGGTTGTCGAGATATGGATTCAATTTCAGCCGAAGCAGTATTAGAAGCAGACTTCCAGTCTTTGCAGACACCGCGAAAACTCAGAAGATCAATTATGCCTAACAGAGAAGCAATTTTTGCTAAAAGCTCATGAGGAAGATCAGACCATTGTCTTGTTGTATTGTCAACATTGCTAGCCCTGCCATCACAACAATAATAATACAAACAAGAAGATATAATAACAAACAAAATTTTAAATCATATATTGCAACTATAGACTAGATTAGAGGAAGAAAAATTGCAATTTTGGATTGAAAAATTAAGATTGCAGGTAGATTATATAGAAGGATTCAACATAGGACGATCAATTTCGGTGATTAAATCTGGTGTTTGAAACAAAAAATCTAAAACTGTTGCAATATTATGGTAATGCGTACAAAGTAATTTGTAGTGGGAACCAAGAACATGAAATCAAATGAGAGAATCAAAATATTGATATTACCTTCGGACTTTTGGCGAAGAACTCATACTGGATTGGATTGAATAACAGAGACTTAACACCCACCGTAACTCGTAAGACAGAATAGCAAGTTGAGAATTTATAGCAATCTGGTTTTCCTTAAACCGGTGGAATTTGTGTGACTGTAGTATTCAAAATCTAAACTATGAGTCCGAAAATAACAAAAGTTATAGGAATGCACTTACCATGGAACACAACAACAACGGGCGTTTGGTCTAGTGGTATGATTCTCGCTTTGGGTGCGAGAGGTCCCGAGTTCGATTCTCGGCGAAAGGAAAAAGTATATGAAAAGACCCAAGCGTCTTAGAAGACTATAAAAGAAACCGAAAAGACAAAAATGTACCTCAAGTGAGGTCTAAAAACCAGAACTGAAGAAGTGGGAGTGTACAAAACGACAAATGCAACGAAAGGAAAAAGTATATGAAAAGACCCAAGCGTCTTAGAAGACTATAAAAGAAACCGAAAAGACAAAAATGTACCTCAAGTGAGGTCTAAAAACCAGAACTGAAGAAGTGGGAGTGTACAAAACGACAAATGCAACGAAAGGAAAAAGTATATGAAAAGACCCAAATGTCTTAGAAGACTATAAAAGAGAATGGGGCATTCCGAGAATTGAACTCGGGACCTCTCGCACCCTAAGCGAGAATCATACCACTAGACCAAATGCCCTGCATTGATTTATATTGACATAAATAAAATTTCATATTTAATAACGAATAAATAATTGTCAAATATTTCCCACTCGTCTTTTCATTTCCCGCCCAAACTTCCATTAGAAAATGGCTACATTTGTAGCTTTCCTTATACAGAACCAGCGATCTCCTCTTCTCTTCTCTTGATTCTCTATTACTATTGCCATAGACAATTGTTATTTTCTGTTCATATTCCATGGCCGACCATTGCAACATTGAGGCCGAAGTCTTGAACTTTCGGTCTCAGTCACCATCCGGTAATTTTTGCATTTTCCCTGTTGATTACAATGAAAAATGCTTATTGATCGGATTGTTTAACAGTGTTTGGTGTCCTTCTCTGGAAATTGATTCTTTTTTTGTGTTTCATCTGAATGGAAAATAGAAAACTGCATTTGCCCTTTTTTGGATAAATTCTTAATGCCATCCCTTTTGTGTTCTATTTGGATTTTTATGTGAGAGACAAACATTTGAAGTGAAAAATCCATGGTAGGTCGATTTTATGTACGTGGGATTTCGATTTTTTGATATTTAGTTAACAAGTGAGGTAGAAAGCTAATGAAATAATCTATTGATACAATGTATATTTTGTGGTTGGAATTTAGGATCGGGACGCAAGGATGCAATGGAAGGCGATCATCAATTATTCCAAGATACTGAACCTCTATATGATACAGTTGTGCTTGATAGTTACTTTGATGCAACCCAATTGGAGACGCTCGATTTTGTTACCCAAGTAGTTAATGGTGATGACTGTATCAAGGGTGTGAGACCCCATGAAATAACTGAGTATGAAGAGGAAGTTGTCCTTGACACTGAAGATGAAGGTAACTGTTTTGCTGCCAATGGGATGTCTGTTTATAAAACAGACAGAAGAAGAGAATCACAAAAAGGGTGGTCTTGTCAGGCTTCTTATGGGTCTGCTGGTGATACAGGTTAGTATTGGAAGTATTAATTTGAAAAAGTTTGGGTTTTGCATTTATGTTTTCCATGTGCATTTCTTGGATCATCCTCAGGCAAAATGACTAATTTTGAGAAAATTTCTGTTGTGAATTCATTGTTGATGCGGAAAAGACCTTCCTCAGATGCTAGCCTGTGATAGACCTATAGACGATGAGGAACCTCGAGAGTCATCTCAAGCAAAAGCACTTAACTTCGTTAATCACTACCTTTCACTTAACAATGTGGATTTATCTCCAGGAGCTCAGCCTAGAAATGCCGCCAGGAAGAAAGTTTCTCCTGTCTCGAGCAAAAAGGGTTGTCAAAGTTTGTCTAAACAAATCAAAGCTAGAAACCAAGCTGGAAAAGTTGGAACCTTTGAATGGATTGATGACAGCAAGAGGACGGATGCATGTTTTGGTCTTGGAGCCTCCAGGCAGAGGTCGGAAAATCAGAAGGCTAGTCATGCTGACAGTAAAGGAGGAAGCAGCACGGGCAACAAGTGTGAAGAAAAGTCTATAAGCCTGAATGAGGAAGTCACAAGTTCACCCCTTTCAGATTTAAGGATCTCAGGATACAGTCCAAAGAAGATGAGCAGGATAGAGCAAGGATCCTTAATGGATTTCAAAAACAACTCTGCCAAGCACCCAAATGAGCAATTGCATGAAGTCCAATTGGTGCAGGAGATGGATACTTTTGGAATTGAAAGAAATGCACCGGATATGTCTGATGTTGGTTTTAGCACTCAAATGGCAGCTGAAGCTATGGAAGCCTTAGCATATGGTCTCTCCACAAATAGCAGTGCAGGCGATGTTCATCATTGTCTACAGAACTTGCAAACCGATTCTTCAACTGTTGTGACAAAGACTAAAACTCATTCCAAAAGACCTTTTCCAAAGGGTGGTTGCTCTAATTTAGAAGGCGTTGCAAGAACATCAAAGCAAAGAAAGAGCTCTGTTAGAAAAGGAACTTCCAGCTCATCTCTGAAACACAAAAGTAATCAGGAGTTGGATAATAAATTGACAATAGCAACAAAAAGGAAAAGGAGCCAATCCTCGGCTGGAAGGTTAAATGGGATGAACACTACACACCCAAATGAACATTCAGCTGGAAAAAATCCAAAACCAGCCAAGGAAAGAAAGGAAGAGAAAGGTAATAACAAAAACGACCGTAAAGAGATTGAAAATTATGGGAGTCTCTCTATGACATTTGAAAATATTTTACTTGGAAAACAGTGTTTTCAGGGGAAGCCTGTTGCTTACCAAACTGAGAGTCGGATGACAGAAGGTACATTAGGAGCAACTAAAGATGGAAGAGAGAATGTAGGGCAAATGAAGAATGATATTATGAATAGTGGTATAGTTGCATTTACATACAAAAGAAAGAGGAGTCGTTTGGGTACTGAGCCATCAGACATGTTGGATACTGGCGGAAAACATACTAAATTGTGTTGCAATCAACTTATACAAGGGGAAGCGATTGCTCACCAATCTGACCATTCGAGGACAGGTGGTCATTTGGAGGAGACTAAAGATGGGCCGAGTAATTCAAGGAAAGGGATGAATGATATCATGAAGGACAGTCTGATTACATACAAAAGAAAGAGTCTTTCAAATGCCAAGCTATCTGAAGTGTCGAATGCTGAAGAAAAACATGCCAAATTCTGTTGTAATATACCTGAGGTAGCAAGAAACAACAAATCGACTCAACAAAATCAAAGAAGCTTAGAGGTAGCTTCGTTAACTAGTTATTTAAATTTGAATGCATGGATGTACCCCAAAGGGAAAAGAACGCTTCGGAAACGGCCAAGGCATTCAAATGGAGCTAATAACCAGTATACCTCATTCATAGCAATAAACCGGAAAGGGGATTACAAGAAACCATTTAACAAAAACCTTCCCAAATCATCTTTTTTGAAAGAGCTTATTAGATTAGGCATTCCTGACCCAAAACCTGATTCTAAGTGGAAAGATTTAAGGAACCGACGAGATAAGGCATATGTCCAAGTTCTGTTTAGCCAGCATCTGGATGATGATATCATCAAGCAACAGAAAAAGGTAGTTCTTTTTTCCTTCTGTCCTTCCAATTAGTAGCATTATCGCTTACATATCACATACGTATTCTCTCTATTTGAACAGATATTGGGACGATTGGGCATTTCCATCGCGTCATGTTCAATGAATGCCACACATTTTATAGCAGACAAATTCGTTCGTACAAGGAATATGTTGGAAACTATTGCTGTTGGTAAACCAGTAGTAAATCATTTGTGGCTCGAAAGCTGTGGGCAAGCAAACTGTCTAATTGATGAGAAAAATTACATTCTGAGAGATGCCAAGAAAGAAAAGGAAATTGGTTTTAGCATGCCTATTTCACTGGCTCGTGCAAGCCAGCATCCACTTTTAAAGGTGATCATCTAATTTTACGATGCTTCAGCCATGTTCCTTCTTTTCTTGGCAGCTTCCATTGAAATTGTTATTATCAAATTGTCATGTCATTGGACCAAGTTATACACTAACATATGGTCTCTTAACAGGGTCGAAGAATCTTGATTACTCCAAACATAAAACCTGAAAAAGAAATGATTACTAGCTTGGTCAAAGCAGTTCATGGCCAGGTAGGTAGTTTTGCTTATAATTCTTAGGCTAATAGTTTTGGAGGTAGCAATATACAACTCTCTGTCTCCCGTAGTTTATAGTTCTTGCATTAATCCTTGATGAAATTACTCAAAACCCTTAAAAATGCTCCTTAGGTAGTGGAAAAAGATCAAATATCTGCACTGAAGATCCCAGAAAATTTGTTAATTCTTACATGCAAAGAAGATCATGCAATCTGCTTGCCTTTCCTTAACAAAGGTATAATATGATTTTTTTTTTTCTTTTGTAGATTTAAAGGTTTCTTAATTTTGCTAAAATAAAATGCATCCGATCCTGCTTACAGGAGCAGCGGCTTACAGTTCAGAGCTTCTGTTGAATGGGATAGTTATACAGAAATTGGAATACGAAAGGTCATGCCTATTCTAGCTTCTTGTTAGCTTGGTGCAAGTTTTGGGGTTCTACATTTATCTCTCTCTCTCTTTTTTTTTTAATGACGTGCGTGGAGATAATCAAGTTCTTATCTGATAATAGTAGGTTGAATCAGGGGATTTGATAGATTCAGTTAAAACTTGTCTCCGCTACCTTATTTGTTTTTGCTTTTAACTAATTGACAGGCATCACCTCTTCACTAGTTCTGCCAAGACAAAACGCCGCTCCAGCAAAAGATGACGGAGCGAAGGTGAATTTTGTTGACGTATGTAATTAACTACTTACTGTCCCCTTTCTCTTCTTTTGCCTGAAAGTTAATGGAATATAGATGGGCTCTTTTCATTGTAAATATTGAAGCATCATCTGTCACCGGTTTAATGGCGATTATAGAACACTGTTGTACATCAGGTTTTTGTGAAATTGCAATATGCTAAACTGATTAAGTTTCAGAGTTCACATCTCATCATCAAATGCTACCTTCGATAAATTGAGCCACAGCCAAAGAATGACAACAGTATGTCTGAAAAATTATATACCTTAGCTTATAGTAGCTGTAATGAAATAACATATGTAGCAACAATCCACCAGCCATAAGAAATGGATAAGCAGTGTTCTCCCTTCCCCATGAAAAAAATGACAAATCTACCAGTCTCAATGCTACAAGCTTTTGACTAAAATAACAATATAAAATGAATTTAAACGATAATGTATTCACACAAATGATTCACACCATAATCCAGAAACTGAAATTAGAAGGCGATTGACTTGAAGTATCATAATTTAAAATCCAGAAGAAACTACCTATTAATACCAGTAAAACCAGGGGCATTAATCTCTGGTTGTACACATTCATTCTTGGCCTTGTAACCATCCGCACCAGAGTCACTGAATACTTAAGTTAGAATTCTACCTGAGAATTTGAGTAAATGATATAAAATTCAAATTCAGGGAAAAAGCAGGACCTTTAAGGTGATTGTAGATATGATTTTACAATAAAATATGTTTCTGTTTACAAAAATGATGTTGGTGCACAAACAATTCTCAATTTAGCACCACGTTATGGCACATTACATAGCATATGATATGATAAGATCTAATGAAGGATTAGTGTGGAGATACTGTTATCAACTTCTTCTTCTTGACAGCAAAACAAGCATACTATCATAGAAACTGCAGCCAAGCCACTCAGCAAATATATAATTAAGGGGCATGTAAACTTGGGATAAAGGGTGGATAAAAAAATTATGAAAAAAAAAAGGAGCATTTGTGAGTTGTACCAAAATCCAAATAGAATACTTTACTATTGGAATTCTAGTTCCATGAGAATAATGCAATTCAAAATTGCTTCTACTCTAGTACCATAAGTTTAACCAAAGAATACTTATACTTCCGAACTCAAGTTCTTTATCCTAGAAAACAGTATCAAACATCAGTAAGGTGGCTTTCAGATCCTTTCCTCATCAAGAAACAAGCAAAATATACCAATTTGATCAGCCTAATGATTAGCCCCTGGAGCCGGAGTGTTAGCGAAGCTATCAAAGCCTCCATTTGTGGAAACTGCTGAATTTGTTTGATAAGTGGGAGGTGGAACCATGGAAGGGGCACCACTAGGTGCTGCAGTACTCCCAGGAGCCATTGAGGGAGGAATTATCATTGGAGGCCTTTGAATGCCATTTACTTGACCAGATAAGGAAGAAGCACCGGGTGGTGCCACCATTTGTGGTGTTGGACCTGACACATAACCTACCGACAAAATGAGAATGTTAATTATCATAATTATTCATCGTAACAGGATAGATCACTACATGATACTTTGCATGCAGGTCAAACATTGACTAGAAATAAAAGTGGATTACCATATTGTTAAAACAGTTATACACAAATATGAACAAGGAGAAAGTAGCTAAACAATCAACTTTAGTAATTTTACAATTACAAAAATGCAGAAGCATTTGATAACTCACAAAATGCCATAATAAGAAAAAAAAAACTAATTTATTAATCATAACTCTCTAAGTATGAAAACATTTAGTAACAACATAATCATACTATGAACATCTGTTTAATTTAGAAACAAAATGCAAACAAACTAATGATAATTGCATGCAAATGGCAGCTTTACCAGGAGTACCAGGAACAGGTCTTGGAAAAACAGGAGGCCTAAATCCAGGGACTGGCATAGGCATTATTGGCGTTGGAAGGTGGGGCCTCTGTGCCAATAGATGTTGATTATATGCAGCTCCAACCTGCTGGAATGCTGCATTTTGGCCAAGATGCTCCTTTATTCTTTGGTCAATTAAACTTTGGGTCTGTTGCTCCTCAAACTGTTGATAGTAGTTTCTCACATTTGTCTAAATTTAATGCATTGAATCAGCTTACAACAATAATAAATAATTAATTACAGCAAAAACGATAAATAATGAAAGATGAACATAAATCAAAAAGTACCTTGTGTTTATAACCTGCATTGTGTTGCTTTCTAACAGATGGCTGAAATTTATAGAAGGAAACATTTAGCAATAAAAAAAATTAAAATAAATATCTTCAAATTACAAACAATAAACCTTGAGAAAGGAACTGAACTACAGAGAAACAGAGAGACTTACAGAATCGTGAGTCAAGTAAGTATCACAATAATCGCAATAGTACCTGCAAACCTCAAAGCAGAAATATGAACAGAAAAACATTAATATCCATTATGAGATAAAAAAAAAAAAAATCCAACAAAGATCAAAGAAGGACATGAAAGATGTACCGAGGCATCGCTTTTTTAAAATCAAACAGCAATACAGGATAGAGCAAAAACCCTAGAATGGTGAATTACAATTCTGAGGCAAAACCCTAGCAGGAACGCAGATACAAAAGGGTTTTCAAATTTGTCTAAACAAATTAACACTGGAATCCCAAACTGCAACCTTTGATGAGAAAACCGACATGTCTATAAACCTCCCCAAGTAAAACAGTTTTAAGCGCCATACTCGATTGATTTGCAAGCGACATGCCACTACTTTTTAAAGTAGGGCGGTAAATAAACGCACTGTCGTTCAAGTCAGGTTAAATTACTGAACTCCAACGTCGAAATTTCGATTATAGGGTAGGAGAATTACTTTTTAGTCCTTATATTTTAGTGAAATTTTAAAAGTCATGATCTTCATATCAAAAATTAATTAAATAGTCCCCTCTCACGTGGGAAGACCGGAAGAGTATACGGTGTCATTTGCCGAATTAGTATATTATCGCAGTATTCATTTCTGTTTCTTCATTGGGAAGAGGAAAGTTGCGATCCAGGAAATCAGGACCATGAGCCACTCAGGTTCCAAGAGTTCGTCGCTTTCAGGTTTCTTTTACGTTCATTAGAACAGCTTATGTTCTCTGCTTTGTTTTTAGTTCGAAAATGAAAGATAAAATCTTATGTGAAAATTGTATCATTACAGAATCTCTTGCTAATGTCAAAGAGAAGCAGGCTTGGGCAGCCTCCCCGTCTAAAGTCTTCTATCATTTTGCCACCAGTGGAACCTCCGTCGCGGCTGCCACCGGCGTCACGCATCCTTTAGGTTTTTCCTTCACCATCTTGATCTTTATATATATCATCCTCAGCTGGTTATTATTGTATACTGGGCTCTTTAAATTTTGATAGAAGATGCACAAAGGTAAATGCTTTGTTTTTGGATTATAATTGACAGTTATTAGTGTTATTGAAGAAGATAGATAGGGGGCAGCTGGGAATTATCACACTGATATATTATAATTTATGGGGGCAGCTGGGAACTATGACATTGATATATTATAATTTATGGTTTTCTAGGTTTTTACATTGGAGATAAATAGCGGTTTTTTCTTAAATCTATTGATTGAAACTTATCTTGTGCTGGTTTTATTTCATTTTTGGGTTTGGGTTGCTTTGCAATTTGCTTTTTTTTTTTTGTTTCTTTTTTTCTTTTTTCTCTTCTTTCCTTCAAATTGACCACTCATCGATTATCAATAAATAAATAAGAAATTGAGATGATGCTGGATCATTGCCACAAATTGCTAGAAAGTCTTCTTATGCATGTATCAATTTAACATAGTCTAATTACCATAGTACTGAACAAATTTGTACCTAAGTAAAAGAGAGAAATTGCAATCGAGTTGCTGAAAAATGTTGTATTTTTATGATGTACTTGTAAATGTTTTGATTGAAAACGCATATTAAAAATGGAGATAGGGTCAAGTATGAACACTGTGTTGTAAATTTCGTCTCAAAGTACACTAACACTGTAGCTGGATGTGGCAGACTGTTACTGCATAATTTTTTTTATTAATTTATATTGGGCTTAAAAAAGGTTATTTGTGTTGTGCAGTTAGTTACTCTTAGTAGATGGTGTGCATAAAACTTCATTATCCTTCTTTACATCATAGGAAAAAGGAGGAGCCATGAATGTGACTGCACAACCATGATTATTACACAAAGCTTCACTTCATTTTGATTGTTTATTATGTACAAGTGTATTAGCCTGTATGCCTACTAAACAAACTGTGAGTTTGGAGATTAACTTCACTTTTTAATCATGGAATGCACAAAGTTAAGTTTTTACACACTTGGATGATGAATAAATATGAAAGGCAAGAAGTGGATGGAATTAACATTTATTTGACTGCAATCTTTAAGAATTAGTAGAAGAAAGCAAAAATTTAGCAGTTCAAAGGAAAGATGTAGAAGTGATACTTAAAAATCTTCGTTTGAAACAAAAACTATACTGAGTGTGATTTTCAAGCAACTGATGCACATGAAAGTTTCTTTAACATTGTTGAATCTGTTGATACCTAATAATTCAACTTGAAATGCAGATGTACTCAAAGTTCGGCTGCAAATGCAACTTGTGGGGCAAAGAGGTCCTTTGACTGGAATGGTGTGGCAAGCTTTTACTATTGCTTTACAATAGTCATTTCGTTTGTTAGATTATGTCGAAGTGAAACATCAATATACAATGTGCAGGGAGGTGTATTTGTTCATGTATTGAAAAATGAAGGGCCAAAGGCTTTATATCAAGGATTGACGCCTGCTTTAACAAGGTCAATTCTTTATGGAGGTCTCCGTTTAGGGCTTTATGAACCCTCAAAGCATGCCTGTGATTTGGTTTTTGGGTCCACCAATATATTGGTCAAGATTGCATCAGGAGCATTTGCCGGTGCAATTGCCACTGCGCTGACCAATCCAATTGAAGTTCTGAAGGTTTGATATTATCTTAGACATCGTGGAACATTTTTTTCCCCTTGAATTCTGATCTAAGGGACTTTCTTTTGATTTTTTATCAGGTTCGGTTACAAATGAACAAAAACCAGAGTCAAGGAGGACCAATTGCAGAAATGCGTAAAATTGTTTCTGAAGAGGGAATTAGAGCTCTCTGGAAGGGGGTTGGCCCTGCCATGGCCAGAGCTGCTGCTTTGACTGCATCACAACTAGCAACATATGATGAAACCAAGCGGGTCAAGTTCTAAGCATGTCCCTTTTCACTTTGAATATCCCCGAAGTAATTTCCACATCGTTTAAATGGTTGATTTATATCTAACTGAAGTCTAAAATAATCTTGTCTTTACATTTATTTTAAATTTTCCCTTCTCTGTTAAAATTTTCTCTGATTCTCCACCAGTGCAGGTTCTCATTAGATGGACACCTCTGGAAGAAGGATTTCATCTACATCTAGCGTACGGAACTGCTGCCTCTATTGTTTTTATGTTCATCAATACATTGATTAGCATAATGAAAGAAACATGTAATTTATTGATTGGAATTTGACCAATTATGGTCATCCATTTTCTATAATGAGAACTATGAACACGATAAAAACTAAAACATTTTTGTCAATTTCTCTCTTGGACATATTAATTGAAACAATGTACACTTTAATAAAGCAAGAAACCCATGTAATATCTCATTTGTAAATAAGCACACCCATAAACTGGTAATCTTGTCTCCCTTATTTTATTTTTAACCTGACTTGCAGAATTAACTTTTTTTTTTTTTTTTAACCCATACAATTTACAAGCACACTTCATATGAGTTTTTTTTTTTTTCTCTTCTGTAAAAATTAATTAAATGTGTGTTTTGTCTTGTGAAGCTCAAGCACAGTAGCAGGGACAGTGAGTACCCTTGTAACTGCACCAATGGATATGATTAAAACTCGCCTCATGCTTCAAAGGGAATCCAAGAGAGTTGGGGGCTATAAGAATGGATTTCATTGCGGATATCAGGCATCGACTCAACTCTCTCTAAACTTGATGATATCTAAAATAGGGGATTAGGGCAACATTGCAGCGAACAATAATTTGAAACCGGAATTGGATAAATAATTTCGTGTTTGATTTTATCCATATTGAATCAAAATGGTTGCTATAATTTTTGGATGATTTGTAACAGGATAATTGTACATCTGGTGAGCATTGGAATTTCTCCAGGCTCCGCTGGTGTTGTGACTTATAGACATGGTTTTGCAATTGCAGCAGAGCATACAAAAGAGTCCTGTGGTTGGGTCTTCCTTACGCATGGGATGCTGATACTATGTCTGCTTTTTTTTTTTTTGGCTTCTTTTGCCATTTTGCTTGGCTTTGTCTACACTTGGACTAATTACATGACTGCTGATAGGAAATTATATTTAAGAGAACAAAAATTGCTAAGAATATGTGTACTGAATTGTCCTTTGCTTTCTTTCTTTTTGATTTATGTCTTTTGTTGGGGGTTTATATAAAGTATTAAAAGCTTTAAGAAGAGTCAGCTTTTGTAAATGAGTTAGTTAAAAAGGAAATTTGTTTTCTTGGCTAATATTTTCTTTTTTTCAATTTCTTGTTTCAGGTTGTGCTTACAGAAGGCCCTAGTGCACTTTACAAGGGGTAAGTTTCTATCCGGACCTTCATGAGCAGTGCTTTCTCATTAGATTCATAACTAAGGCGTGTTTCTTTCTATGTCTGGAAATAATTCAGTTTAGAAAGTCTGGAAATAATTCAGTTTTCTTTGAAGATTCTAATTTTGGCTTTTAACCATACTAGTACATCATGATCACCAATTTCCCTTTTTTGTTTTGCTATCCTTAGATCCATTGTGCCTTATTTTTCCTTGGGTTATAAATAAATAATAACTTGTACTCATTTTGCAAAACTGAAAAAGCACTAGTTACATAGACTTATTTTGCAAAGTTTCTATCTGAATTCTTCTTTGTCTCTATGCATGGTTTTAGAGTTTTAACATTTAAATTTTCCTCAGGGGATTTGCAATTTTTGCAAGGTTGGGACCTCAAACTACAATTACATTTATACTGTGCGAGAAGCTACGTGAACTTGCTGGATTGAATGCCATCTAGCAATGGTATTGTCTATCTATGATCCCTTGCAGTCTTTTACTGTGCTTTTGTTTTGAAGTGCCAAAGAGCTGCCTTCGCTGCTAGCAAGTCACAAATGAGGAGAATTTATTAGTTTGTTCTTACAATGACTTATTTATAAGGCCATTCTAATACATCAATTTTCATGGAAGGGGGTCCATTTATTCAATAAAGTTGCAGACTTGTAGTATGATTGATTTTTTGCTCAATCCCGCATTTGTTTCTGGGGAATGTGTTGTTGTATTTACACATTGTTGTATTATGTGGAGATAATAAATTTATTTAGTTTTTCTGCAAAAATGGGCAACAATCTCTTTTCTTTTTCCCTTTAAACAGCAGTATGCGGTTTCCTAAACTTCGATGAATTAATGGTTGAGGACATCCTGTAGAACAGACTTATACTGAAAATGAAATGCCCTTCTTGGTACAGACTGCAGGCCTACACTGGGCTTGCCTTACAGATGAAATTTCTGGGTTTGGTCTAGACCAGTTGGAGGTTTGTTGGGAGCAACTTGAAATTGAAACCAACTCACACTTGTTCATTTGGGTATAACCGACAACCTTGATTAAAGTTTTAGGCGCAACTAACTTCCATTTGACTTTTTATTTGTGTTTCCTCAAGAATGCTCATACGTCTCCCATTGACAGTTAAAACGCAAGATTTTATTTAAAATACTGAATTTGATCTCCAAAGTAAGATTCTGCAATTGGTTGTTTTGTTTCATGATATATTTCTGCTGTATTTGGACCATGTTGGTCTAACCCTTGTGTCTAAATTTAGTCACAGCTGTTTCAAGCCGACAGAAAAAAACCAAATAATGGAGATGGGCCAGTTCCAACTCATTGGAGTTTTGACAAGTGGTGAGAGCTCTCCCTTTCTGAAAATGTCACAAACAGGTATTCCTATTTTGATTTCAAAAAGAGGCCATAGGACAAACAATCCATTCTCTCTGGCCAATTATTTGTCTAAGAAAGATGTAGTCAAGCAGGCTAACTCTGAAACAGTACTGAACCCATCATCAATCAACTTATATTATAGCCTTTTGACCTCTGAGATTGTCCAAGAGGGGCCCAGTTATGTGGTTTCGCTGTTTATGGCTGGCTGCCAATCCGCAAATTAAATGCACTATTATATTAGAAATTAGATAGATAGCCTTTTTGCTTGCCAGTAGGCACTAGGCAGTATTTACCTCTTTGATGAATTTGGATGGAGCAAGAACAAGAATTGTATCTGTTCAGGGGAAAAAGAAAAGCAACAATAATGGTAAATTTTGGTCTGCTTTCAATGGACAAATCCGTTTTGGCATATTCACCACAGAATTGGAAACAAATGGAATTGGGTTTGAAACTGTTAGACCAAATAAGAAAGTGCGTCTCACATATTCCATTTCTCTTTTCTTCTTTGTGTGTAACTATGCTTAAAGAATATTTTTATTACACGTTCTGACATCATTCAACTAAGAAATTTGATATTAATTGTCTGATTAATGAGAACTACTTGAATCAATTACTTTAATAAATTATTTTTTAAAAATATATTTATTTAATTTATGCGATTATGAGTTTATAGTAAATACACATATATGACTATCCATTTTTATATAATATAGTTTGCTATTTTCAAGAAAAAAAAAATCTAATAATTATTTATGATACAATTTGTTAGAGTAAACTAAATGTTTAACTTTTAAACTCTTTTATTATCTCTCCTATTATCTTTTTTTTATATTATGCATTTATTTTGTTATGATTTTTTTTATTCATTAATCTCTCTAAAAACCATAAACTTTTTTAAGTTTTGTTTTAAAATAATTTCTTTTTCAAAAAATATATTATGCAAGTAGTATGTTTTTAAAAGTATACCACGCCAAAAAAAAAAAAAAAAAAAAAAAAAAAAAAAGAAAGAACGACAGAGTTAGCTTAATAGTTAGTTTCGATTTATTCTGACGTTATAATGGGAATGACGAAGCAACTGTTTGAGTGTGTGGAGAAAGTCAGAAACAGGTCCGCAAGTTGCAACGTGGGAGATGAGAGAGTGTTGGAACAAAGGGAAGGAAGAAAGGAGGCGTTGGCGGGACAGTCTGGCGAACTTATCATTCAACCTCCTATTTTACGCTTAACTACCATTATATCCTTCCCTTTCGATTTACTATACTGCCCTTGTTTTGCACTCGAACGATGAATCCACCGCCACTGCCACATCTGCAAAAGGAAACGCATCCCGTACGTTTTGTGTCGAAAATGACCCGCCCGTCATCCTTATTTATTTTTTTTTTTGGGTCAACAACTTCATTTTCGTGTGTGTTTAAAAGAACCCATCAGACAATTTCCTCGCATTCTTCACGCGGTTATTACTGTTATTAATTTCTTTTTTTTTAAAAAAATATTAATTATTAATTATTGTGCGATTACTTAAAAACATAAAACTCTCGTAACGCAAGACCATCGTGGAATTTGTAACGTTGACAGGAACTTAGTAGATAAAGGTAGCATTGAATAAATGCAAAAAAATAAAAAATTAAACGTGATTTTACATTTTAGGATATGTAAATTGCATTTTGACAAGGGATATGATCTGCAGCAGTTAAGGGTTATAATTTTATTACATTTCATTAAATGGAGTATTAATTGTTAAGAGAATGAAATAAATTAAAAAAAAAAAATACCAAGTCTAAAATGAAAATTTGTGAATCTATATGGAGCACCTGGTTGTATTTTGTTTATACTTGCTTTGTTTAAACTTTAAGAGACCAGAGCGTGACTGCCCAAATAAAAGAGGAACAACGAAAGGATAAATTTTGAGAAAGGACAACTTGAAAAAGATGTTGCTACACATGGGCATGTCAGGTATTTTGTGTTAAATCATGTTACTGTCTTGACTTGAGGGTGTTGGGAAGGGGTGATGAACGTATAGAAGGTGAGGGGTGGGGGAGTATCTGGAAGTTGAATGTTGCATCAAAAGTTAGAGATTTCATTTGGAGAACTATGCGTAACTTATTGCCTACTCGACGGAGATTGAGCAGAAGGGGTGTGAATGTGGACACTATATGCCCTTACGTCGACGGAGATTGCAGCAGAAGGGGTGTGAGATGTGGACCACTATTGCCCTTATGTTGATTTGAGAGGATGTTGATCATGCATTATTATTCCTGCACAAAGGTGTTGGAGGTATTGGAAGGTGTGTAGCCGGTGGAGGAACTTCTACTAAACTTTTCTTTTAAAACTCTTTATCCTGCAGGTTTTGAAGGCAAAATAATACCGGAACAAGTTAGCTTTTATCTCTTATGTTCGCATTGGAGTGATGTTGGGGATGCTAGGACAATTTCTTTCGGAACAAATGGCTTGGACTCCTTTCAATGTAGTGCTACATGCTTTTGTTCTTTTCAAGACTTCAAGAATGCCTTGGTAAAGCGCATATGCCCAGCTTACAAAAAATTTCGCAAGTAAACACCCCTGCTAATTACCGATACTGGATGAGAGTGGACTGGCCCATGTGAATTAATTAAAATGATTAAATTCTTCTCTTTAAAAAAAAAAAAAAATGGCGACTCACCAAAAAAAAAGAAAAGAAAAGAAAGGCTGGCCTTTTGGATTTTGCGAATGAAATTTCCCCATCTTCCATCATATTTAAACAAATTCAATGAATCTATTGCTTATCTTCCTAATAAAAAGAAGAGACTTCTTTTCTTTTTTCTTTTTTGAAAAGGACCGAATAAATCTTATTTCATTAAATTAATACCCTTAAACATCATTATATATATACTAAAAATAGATGAAACTCAAAAACTCTGTTTCATTGGATCTTTAAAAAAAAAAAAAAAATGGCGACTCACCCAAAAAAAAAGAAAAGAAAGAAAGGCTGCTTTTTGGATTTTTGCGATGAAATTTCCATCCTCCAAATTCATATTTGAAACAAATCAATGAATTATTGCTTATCTTCCTAATAAAAAGAAGAGACTCTTTTCTTTTTTCTTTTTTGAAAAGGAGAGATAAATCTTATTCATTAATAATACTTAAATCATTATATATATACTAAAATGAAACTCAAAAACTCTGTTCATTGAACAGTATTTTTCATGTAAAATCATACTATTTTTCATGTTTTTCCGATTTATCCTTACCATGTCAACTTATTATTATTTAGGTCGGTTAGATTTTTTCTTTTTTTGTTTTAAATGCTGGTTTGAATCTTTACATTGTAAACAACCACTTAACTTTTCGTTCTCTGTTTCTAGCGACTTCTCTTTCCTTCTACAAATTCGTTTTCTCGCAATTTTAAATAGTCTTTTTTACTTAGCATTTTAATAGGTATTTTCCTATTGACTCGAAATAACCATTATTATTTCTAGAAAACTTTTTCTATCTCTTATATGTTATTATTTGGTTTAATTTATAGATGTGTACACTTTTAAAATTCTATTGCCTGGGATGGAGATGTTTTTCTGTTTGAGACTTTTCAAACGTATTTTGTTGTGTACAAAAAACAATATAGGTAAAGTATACTTTACAATTTATGTGAGAGTTTGGAATGTTTAAATAACACAATGTAAACTTTTTATTTAGTATTGTCAAACAAGCAAAAAAAAAAATAATAATAATAATAATTTTTCATTTAACACGTACTTTTCTTTTTTCTTCAAACTCTTTTTTTGAATAACATAGATATTAGAGAACTATTAAATAATAAAATTTACATTTTGGTATAAGCTTTATGCAACTATTAAAAAAAATATAAGCGCTTATGACACTATATGCTTTATATTTCACATTGTCATATTTTATCTTACAGTTATTTATGAATGTGCACAGACTCTTTTAGAGCTCTACTACTTGAGTTGCACATGTAAAGTTTACTCGACAATTATAAAAGTAATTCATCCCCAAATTTAACTTTCTAAATCTAAATTCTAACTATGAATTTACTATATTTTGTGATATCATAAAGGCAAGAGGAAAACCTGTGACAACGTGCGGGTGATTCTAACTAATTCAAATGAAAACGTGAAAAATCCATGACAACGTGCTGGTCATTCCGCTTGTAAATAACTAAAGCTTCAATATTAGGGGAAGCTCAAACCAAATATGAAAACCAACATAAAAATATGCTGTGCTAAAGTGTGAGCAACACTATTCGCTGATCTTCAAACCCAATTAATAGCAACATCAATGCTGTTATTACATAGCGAAAAACAGTCCATAACCATATTACATCATTCCATTAGAATAAACTCTTTTCATTCCATCTCATTTTTTATGGTGAAAATCTTCGGTTGTAGAACACCTTCAAAACTTGGTAGGAAGTGTTTTACCTCTCTGTTGCTGAGTAGTAGTCACCTCTAAATGCAAATCTGTTGCTAGATCGTATATACATTTACCACCAGACTATGTCTTGATGTGTAAGTATTTATATTTTTAAATATTTACATTTTTAAATATTAATTAAGTGTGATTAATAAATTTAAAATACATTGGTTAACAGTTTAAAATAACAAATTTAAATAATGAATTATTAGCAATTGATCATTCAATCACTCCAAATATTTTAAACCAAATAAATTCTTAGAGAGGACATTTATCTTTTACATTGTTATTTAGACCATGTTTAGTTTGATGTAATCAATCATTGCAGCGGAATAATGATTACATTATATGATTGATTGCATTCTTTGGTTAAATTTTTTTTAGACAATATAATATAATTAAAATTATATATGTAATATTCATTACTTAAATTGATATATATTCATTATATTAAAAAACACATATATTGTCCATTACATCAAACAAATGTAATACCAATTACATCGAACTATCCCAATAAAAACTTTACCATTTAATGCTATTTAACACTACCACCTCACCACCACAACCATCATCACCGTTCCACCACCATTGCACCACCACCACCACGACCTCTACCTCAACCACCGTATCACCACCACCACTACCTTGGCCATCACTACCACCATCGCTCCACAACCTCACCACCACTACCACCACCACCGCTCTACCACTACCACTAATCCACTACCACCACATCAATCACCACCAATAATCTACCACCACCACCATTGCTCCACCACTACCACTAATCCACTATCACCGCTGCAACCACTGCTCTACCACCCTTGTCACCACTACTAATCCTCCACAACCACCATTACTAATCCTCCACCACCACAACCATCATCGCTCCACCACCACCTCAACTACCACCACCACCGCGTCGCCGCCACCACCACCACCACTACCGTCACCATCTCAACCACTCCACCACCTATGTATTTAGATCTTACATTTTACGTATGCATTTGAACATGTAAAAATAGTAAGTGCTAAAATCACTATTAGTAAATTCAATCCTAATAGTCGACTCAATTGACAATATTCAACCTATTAATAATGAGATATTTTTCTCATTTACAAAATTTGTAATTACAACAATTTTGGTTTTAGTTTTATGATTTACGAAAATTTACTGATAGTATATATTTGCTAAAATGCTATAAGTAAGTTTAAAATGGTTTAATAAAACTCATTTGAATTTAATTAAAATAATCAAGTTTGATTTACTCTCCTTTTTAACGAACCAATAATAAGTTAAAAATTAAAATAATGAATTTTTTTAATTGAATATTGGTATTGAGCTAATTACAAACAAAGCAGCCGAAAAATAAAAAGATTTATACAATGGTATAAAATTTATTATTCAAATAATATTGATTATTGTTTCTAAATCCACATGAAAATTAAAATAAATTTCTATTGTTTTAAAAAATAGACGGACTATTCTTAAAAGTGAGTAATTTGGAACTCAGTTATTTATCAAATTTATTGTTTGAAAAAAATTATTGTGTATTACTTTGACCAAATAAAATGAAATAAATTATTTGTCAAACTTGTAGTCATTCATATCTTGTTGGCGTTAATTTCATATAAAAAATTTACTTATATTGAATATATTATTCCACAAATAAATAATTAGTTATTATGTCAAACCAAATTCTATAATTTATTGTTTTTATATAAATAAAATAAACTACGAACCAAATGAGTTCAAATTTATGGAATATATATATCTCTTTGGTACGGTTGTTATTCATTATTTTCATCTGTCAAATATGAAAAAATTATTTGAGGTAATGGCAGTGGTGGTAGACTGGTGGTTGTGGTGGCGATATGTTTAGTGGTGATAAGTGTTTAATTATATTACATTACATATTTACAAATAAAGATAAAAATGAAATGGTAATTATTCCCATAAATATTTTCAATTCTATTACTAATCATAGTAATGGAATCTTAATTGCATTACATTCCATTACATTTTTTATTATATTGCATTGCATTACATCCAACCAAACATAACTTTAGATCTTAATTATCGATATTGAATCGTATATAATAAAACATTTTCCTTCCAAGCAAATTTTTTTATGTGTAAACAATATATGGATCTAATTAAATATGAAAATTGATTAGTGGTGTATGTTTCATTGTGTATATAAAAGAAAAAAAAAAAGAAAATGTTTATAAATGAATATTATAACTCAAGTATTTTTATTAATGAAAAATATTTATTTTCCTAGCGAAAAAAAACCTCAAACCGCATAAATATTTTCTACTTCAAAATGGTGGTTATCTTATGGTTACATATCATGTAGGGACAAATCAGTAAATAAAATAAAAATTGACAAATATATTTCCTGCCCTTTTTGGTGAAGGGGAGTACGTGTCTAAAATGGCAAAAAGAATTCAAAAAGGAAGGAGGGAAAATGTTAGCGTTAGATACCAAAAGAAACAAGAGGGAGACTTGTCTTTTTCAGGGGAGTGAAGCGCCATAACTTGCCCAGTCACTGTAATAAAACCAACGGACATATATATATATATATTTAAGTTTGTCCTCTAAATATTTTGGATATATAATTTTTAAATATTAATCATTGTGATTTAATATAAGAATATGTTAGGAAAAAATTATAAAATTATAATTCAATCATCTTAATTATATTTTCATAATCTGCACGAGAGTCAAATTACGCATATTATTATAAGATTGAGATGATATTAAAATCTTCGGTGATAATAATTAATTTTTAACTATCATTCAAAACAAATAGAGGATTATTTACTTACCCTTAATTTTTAGTAATTAGGTTTAAAATAAATAATTATTTTCATTCTTTTTCCAAAATCAAGTGGAGAAAAATGAAATAGTAACCAACTTATATTCCTTTTCAAAAAAAAAAAGTTAATTAAATTTTCAATTTTATTTTTATTTTTACTAAATATAATAATAATTTAAAAAATTAAGTGATTTAATTATTGTGAAAATTATTTTAAGAATAGATAATATTTACTACTACTATAAATGCTTATGTTCAAAGATATGTTGCTGCAACTGCAAACTCAAGTATGGTCCCACTTTAACTTAACCCAAGAGTCCACTTTTATCAAATTTTAGTATTCCCCTTTTACTTGTCTTTTTCTCATAAGACCTCCCTTTTCGGGGTAGGGACAGAGACCCAATAACCCAGACTCAGACTTGCCATGCAAGAGAAGAGAGCACAAGAACTCAAAGGGCATTCTCGTCTTTTAATTCCTCAATTTCTCAAATGTACAACCGCTGTCTTCCCCTCCCAACTGTTAAAGGTACACCCATCTCTAAGCATGAAACCGAAACAGCTGTAAGGTCACGCCCGTAAATCAGGCGAAAATGGAGTCCATTTGCAAATAATTTAATTATAATATATCTATCGAAGATCCAACTTTGCCATCCAGAAATTCCCCAATTTCCCAGCGACGACCCTTCGGAGAAAAAATAGAAAAACATAGGCAACAAGAATCTAGAGAGAGGAACAAAAAACCGGAAAGAGAGAGAAAGAAAGTGTGTGTTTCTCTCTCTGTCTGTGGTCTATCGGCATTAATGGCGGAGGGTAAAAAGGAGAAGAAATCGAGCGAAGAGAGCGTTAAGCTGTTCGTAGGTCAAGTGCCGAAGCACATGACGGAAGCTCAGCTTCTCGCAATGTTTAAAGAGTTTGCGTTGGTCGACGAGGTTAACATCATCAAAGACAAAGCCACGCGCGCGTCAAGAGGTTCCTTCTTTTTGTTTCTGCTTGCTTTTTATTTCCTTTTCACATTTAACGAATCTCACATTTCCTCTTTTTCTCCTTTTCTTTCTTTTCCGTTTCTGGTTTCTTTTTTTTTGGATTTGCGTGATTTGCTCCATTTAGTTCAAGATTTGTTGTGGTTTGAACTCTAATTTCATGGTTGTGTGTTTGTAGGGTGTTGTTTTGTAATATGTCCGTCCCGGCAGGAAGCAGATAAAGCAGTCAATGCTTGCCATAACAAGAAAACACTTCCTGGGGTTAGTGTAAATTTCGTTTCTGTCACTTGCTTTTCTTATTTTTGTCTTGATTATATTCCACATTGTGGATAAATGTTGGTAGGAATTTTACCTATTTAGCTATTTAGTGTCATTTACTGATCTCGGTGACTTATTAACGAATAGTAATTGAGTAGTTCATAAAAATGGCTGTTTATGGCAATTGCCAAATGTAGTTTAGCAGTGAAGTAGAGAGAATGACTTGGGTTAATTATTATCCCTACATTGTTTGATAAGTGGCCATACCTTTAATTCACTATACAACGTACTGAAGTTGGTTTTTATCAAGTTAGTGAGCAATTACAGAGTCAATGATGGACCAAAACTGTATCAACTCTCTAAATATTAAACTTGTAATACTGCATTTAAGTAATGAACTTACAACAGTATATGGGTTAGTTGCTCTCACACTTTTAGGTTAATTGAATTATTCCTGCATTGTTTGGTATATGGCCACACCTTTTTTAATGCACTATATGGCACGATAAATCAGTGAAGTTGGTAATGAACTTACAAGAGTATCTTGTTTAGTTGTTCTCACTCTTGTTTATATAAAGTTTGTGAACATAATGCAGTTTTAGGCTGTGTAGAACCATTCGTTGCTTTAATCTGGAGTCCATTATCTATTCACAAGGCTAAGGGGTTATTTTGCCATAACAAAAGATGTTGTTAAAGGAGCCACAAGATTCAGATTTGACTCTGCAAAATGTATATCATGAGTCATGACTAATGTTTAGTGACAACATTTTGATAAATTTTAGTGGTTCGAAAGGTTGTTCTTATCAACAGGAACAACAATAACAATAATTAAGTCTTGATCCCAAACCAGTCTGGGTTGATTATATGAATCCTACTTTTCTTCTTTTCATGTTTGCTATGAATAAATCCACACTAATGTTAAGAAATAGCAGATCTTATGAGACAACTTCCCGCGATGTGGTTTTAGGTCTACCTTTCCCCTTTTAGCATCCTTTACCAACAATGTAATGTGTTGCACTTGTGAACCGGGGTTCACGGTGGTCTATGTAGGACATGACCATACCATGTAGGGAACAACATATTAAAAAAAATACGGCAATAGAATGAGAAGTCGCTTGAACCTTTTTTTAGGAAGAATAACTAGATTTCATTAGTAAAATGCAAAGCAAAAAACTGTGTATTGTTTTCAAGTAATTTATTATGGGAACGAAATCACCTTTTATGAGAGTAAGTTGTGATGGAATTGTAGAACTCTTTGACACTATAGATAGTTCAAATTTGGTTTTAATGCTGATGGTTGCAAGATGAAATATATGATTTCAGTGAAGATAGTAATAACTGTCTACGTTATTAAGATATTGTAGCAAGAAAATTTCAATTTGAAGCTTCTAGGCGTAGCTTAGGTGGCTAGGGGAATGAGCATTTCGCTACATATTATACTTCCAAATTGTCTCTTCTTGCATAAAAAATGAGCAAAGTGAGAAGAAGACTACAATTGATCTAAGAAAATGTATGATTAATAGCATTTCATGTCCCAACTATTAGTGCATATGCACTCCTATGCAACTTTGTACTTTTTTGACCGAGGTATTACAGTGAATTAAGAGCCCTCTATGAGCAAGCCTCACTGTTTAACCAATTGTCAATGACTTAATTCTTGATGCAAACATTTTGCAAAAGCTCGGGGCAAATTTGAGTCTACTTAATTGGATAATCTAGCAACGGATACATATTGCTCTCATTCAGTGCTGAATTGTGTTTCTTACTTTTATTATTCTCTGATCCAACCATCATGTCTCTCTAATTGAAATACACCCTATTCTTTCTGTCCAATTCAGGCATCTAGTCCGTTGCAAGTGAAGTATGCAGATGGCGAGTTGGAAAGGCTAGGTGTAATATAATTTCATTGACTGTTTTAAGAGGATTGCTGTAAATTGCTGCAATCGATATTCTTGTTTCTTGTTTGATGCTGATTTTGTTTTCATTTATCTTTAACTTGGTTTTATCTTGTGCTTATGTGCTTTTTCTTTCTCTTTTTTTTGAATGATTTTATGCATTGCTTCTAACCAGAACACAAACTCTTCGTTGGTATGCTTCCGAAAAATGTTTCTGAAGCTGAAGTATCTGAATTATTCTCTAAATATGGAAGTATAAAAGACTTGCAAATTCTAAGGGGTTCTCAACAAACAAGCAAAGGTAATTATTTAACAATCCTAATTTGCTTTCAAGTTATCAAAAAGTACTATAATCTAATGTTTTAGCTGATCTCAACTAATTATTTGGTAGGATGTGCTTTTTTGAAGTATGATACTAAAGAACAAGCCCTTGCTGCCCTGGAGGCTGTCAATGGAAAGCATAAAATGGAGGTTCGTGTGTGTGCATGTGTGTTTTCTGCTAAAGTGCAAAAAATATTTAGGGTCTGAATCTTTTTATGATTTTTTTTTTATTGAAATTCAAATACCAATCCATATTCATTTCAATTATACACCTGTCAATGGATGCTAAGTAATTCTGGAGATTTCTTCCTGTTATATTTGCATTTGGACTATGGTGGTTGACTTGTTGCAAGATGAGTTGCATCACAACAGTTACATGATAAATGTGTTGGTCTATTGAAAAATTTTCCCTCCTCAACTCAATCATTTATTTTATGCAAGGTCAGCTGTTCTCTATAGCTATAATACTTATCCACACTTTAATCTATGTTGTAGTGAGTTGATGAGCTTGCTGGGTCCAAAGCCTCTCTAGCTTAAGTAATTACTTTTTCATGTGGAGGTCAACATTAATCCTAGACCAGTTGATGACAGTGTGAGATAGTGTAACTTGGTCCAAAAGTCTCTTCAATGGGTGTGGTAGCATTTTGATTAAGGCCAAATGAATTTTTTGCAGAAGCAGAAAAATGTGTGCGCATCATTCTGTAATTGTGTTAATTGACCATACCATGGCAACAAATATGTGTGACTCGTTTCACTTATCACTAAATATACCAACTGATAGTTCAGCAATGAGACCCTTGCTATTTAGCCATCTTGTTGAGTTTATGCTTCCTTTCTACTTGTAAACCAGAACCTTGGCATTCATGTGGATTTATTTAAATTTAATGATTTGCACCCTAATTGTTATCTTTGATTCTACTAGGGTTCAAGTGTTCCTTTGGTTGTCAAATGGGCAGATACAGAAAAGGAAAGGCAAGCTAGAAGGGCTCAGAAAGCACAATCTCAGGCTTCTAGCCTGCCAAATGCAGATTCACAACATCCTTCATTGTTTGGAGCCTTGCCAATGGGGTATGTTCCCCCCTATAATGGATATGGGTACCAGGTCAGTTATGCTGTTATGAATTTGTTGATAAATAGTTCAACTTTTGCAATGCCTAGCCATTGTTTGTATTCAATATCTTTTCTTAATGCTGTCCTAACTTCGAGCATCCTGATTAAAAAGGGTGACCCAATGCACGAAGCATCCTAGATCTGTGAGGGAAGGTTGAATTATGCAGCCGTCCCTTGTTTTTGCAGAGAGTCTGTTTTCGTGGGTCACACCCATTAACTTTACCGTTACATCGAAGCCAACCTCTTTTGAGCTTCTTGATTGACTATCATTTTGTTGTTCTTTGCTTTCCTTTTTTTTTAATTCAACTTTCATTCATTTTTAACATCAAATTGGAGTCCAAACTGTGGTGTAACTGGTGCTCTCTTTTAGGCTCCTGGAACCTATGGACTTGTGCCATATCGCTTGCCACCATTGCAGAATCAACCTGCTTTTCATAGTATGATTCCTCCTGTAAATCAAGGAAATGCATTGCGTGGTGGAATCAGACCTGATCTTGCCCCTGGTATGGGCCCTAGAAATTATGCAATGCCTCCTGCAAGTTATGTCGGTTCTTATCCTGCTGTGCCAGGTGTTCAGTATCCCATGGCATACCCTGGAGGAATGATAAGTCACCAACCTTTGAGTGGTTCACCTGGTACAGCACCACCTGTTGTTGCAAGCAGTAATTCTGCAACATCTTCAGGTGTCAGTTCAAGTTCTGGTGGTCAATTAGAAGGTTTGTTCTATGTAATAGTTCTAGACATTGTCACTTTGTTATGTATTCTTGGTGGTGGTGTTATGCTAGATGTTCTATTTTCTTTGACTTAGGTCCAGCCGGTGCTAATCTTTTCATATATCACATACCCCAAGAATTTGGTGACCAAGAACTTGCCAATGCTTTTCAGCCATTTGGTAAAGTCTTGAGTGCCAAGGTCTTTGTTGATAAAGCAACTGGTGTTAGCAAATGTTTCGGTATGGACATTTTTTAGTTACTTTTGAATCCATATTTAACGAGTGGAGTTTGGATCTCTAATATGAATTTATTTGCAGGATTTGTAAGTTATGACTCGCCGGCAGCAGCACAAACCGCAATTAATATGATGAATGGATGCCAATTAGGTGGTAAGAAATTGAAAGTTCAGCTTAAGAGAGACAATAAACAGAGTAAACCTTATTGATCAAAATGTGAGTCATGGAAGCCAGCAGAATTTTATGTGATATGTGGTCGCGTGCAACCTGGATATATGGGAGTGACTGCATTATCAGCATTTGAGGATGGATTGAGAATCTTGTGGTCATGTGCATTATTCCATCCTTGTAATTGCTTCATGGGATTGGAATTCCCAAAACTTGTAATTCATGGTGCATTTTGCACCGATACAATTTGTAATTTCTGTACCATGGAAGTTCTTTTAGAGATCAATTAATTTTTTGATTTTTCCCTCGAGCACCTGTTAATATAATGTGGGTGGAAACATCCATAACTTAATGCTTCTTGATATATTCTTTTTTTCCTTTCTGCAGTTTGAAAACTTATTTTCTTTAATCAAATATTCTGTTTCTTTTATCATCAATCAAATGAATCATGGGAAACTAATACATGCTATGTTGATGATGTTTGAGAGCATCAAGCATGTAATTTCCCATGTGTTCTATGAACCCTTGCGCATTTTTCACATTTTTCTCTCTTTTCGAGATGCATCATCAATTTCAAAACTGTTGACACAACTGGAAATTTGGCTGTTGTATAGCCATACTAAGCATTCTGCCTTTCTGTGACATGTCCTCGAGTGTTAAGCTGAAGGCATGCAAGTATTCAGGTATTGTGGCATCTATCTGCATCATCTTGATTTCCTATGATTTGTGAGTGGATTTTTATATCTTCTAGCATTTGTTGCTTTGTGGCACATTGGTATTTATTATGTCTGTTTAGGTCATGCTATGATTTAATTTAGAAATTTATTGGATTTATACTTTTTTGCCTTTGTTGATTTTATCTTGATGAATCTCAGCAGGTAGAATCTCAAGGATTTAAGAATGCTATTCTTTTATAACATCTTTGTGCTGATGTTTTTCAATTATGCATTCTAAAAGTTTGGAGATGTTCTACTGGTGTTTTGTTTTCATATGATTCAGGTACTATTGATTTTGTATCTGTTGCATGCATTTAGTTTTTTGGTCTGTGCATTTTAATTTACATGAATATTTCTATTGTTACAGTAAACAGTATTCAAGGATAGCAAAAACGATTCATCTCAGGTTTCGTTCATTACTTTGATAGAAAAGGATTATCCCATCTATGAAGAGGGAGATAAGAAAGAAGAGAAACATGGTTGCCCAAATGATGAAATGAACTCTTGGACCTATAAGGTTAGTCACTTGCTCTCATTTTGAATGAATACCTGTTTATGCATTTTGGTTAGCAGAGTTCTAACCCTGGAAAACAACCCTTTTACGCTTGGCTGATGGCACCTTTTATGTTTGTGATTAGGAACTCATCTCAGCTTCCTTTTTGTCATTTTGTATCACTGCTAGGTATCAATTTTATGGTGCCTAGACCAAACAAACAAACAACCACCAGAGTGGGAACAGTCATTGCTTTGCCCTCTCATCCATCTTCCTCATCCCCTCTGGTTACCTCCCTCCCTCAATGAGTGTTGAACTCTAATAATTTGAGCGATTGGCTACATTTAAAGCTTTGAGATCTGATGATGATTTGCCGTAGATAAAATATTCAGAAGGCCAAGCTGGACAGAAATTATTGAATTGTAATCCTACGTTTTATTATATAGGTTTCATTTGGTTAACTTAATATTTTTTTTTTTTCTGCTATTGTAAAAGATAGTTATGAAAAACAAAAATGATAGAAAAAATAAATAAATAAAAAGAGTTAGAGGCAGGCTTTGTGTAGTTAGCTGACTATTTTGGTTGGAAGCAAAAAAGAAAAGGATCAACTTTTTTTTTTTTTTGGGTTAGACAACAAATACAGTATTGAAGAAACGAAAAAGGTTATTTTTATGATGTGCAAAAATTACTTTCTGTGTACATGACTTTTTCATGTGTTGCATGAAGTAAATTTTATATATTTTTCAAATGTTCTTGCTATTACATTTTTTTCTCTGTGCACATGGACTACACCAGATTCTGCAGAAAATACATTAAAGGACAAAAAAGCAAAAAGATTTGGACCAAAAAGAGCTTTGGTTTTTCATTAATTGATACATGTGGATCAAAGTCTTTCAAATTGCTTAACATGATGTCGTGTATGTTGGAGCTTTGTTTTATAGTGTATACTAAATCTGTTTAGAAGTTTATACTTTTCAGGGTTGATCATTTTGAACAGCATCAGTCAACATTAATATGGGTGTGTTTCCCAGTTATCTGGGTAGTTAATGGTGTCCAATTTTTTAAGATTGCTTTTGGTTTCATTGTTTTATCCCTTTCATTTTCCTCTTATGAGGAGGCCAAGGATCCCGTATACATGTTGCTTGGCCTTTCCTATTGGTGCATTTTATTTTGAAGGGTTGTTAACACCACCTCCCACAAAAACGAAAACTGAAACTTAATTACAATTGGACAGAAACTCAAACTTCCAATCCAAAAGTGATTGGCTTGATACATTTATCAGTTGATTTGCTAGTGTAAAAATGCAGGCACAACGAATGAAAAAGGACGATCCCTTTACTCGCTTGAAATTTATGAAGCCTGCACAATGAAAGAAAACAATGAAGTTAATGTTAGTGTGTTGACATTTTATTTGGACATGATATGCTTACTGCACCACTTATTATGCTCATTCTAGGCTCTGATTCTTGTTCCCTACATTGTCTGGTTACTTATGCCATTGTTGCAGTTTGCAAAACAGCTGGAGATCAGGAGCATTACAGAACTTGGAGATGCTTTCATAGATGGTGAGAGTTGCGGAAAGTTGGTAATTGGTCCACATCTTCTTTGTAAGGTACCAGGTAACTCTTCCGGAATATCAAGGGAGCTTCACCTGATAGAGACCCTCAACAAACTTTGTGAAAAGTTTGACTTTCAAAAATCTACCAAGTATGCATGGGTCAGTTTTTCTCTAACGGAACTTTTTTCAAGTTCTCAAGAGATGGATCACAGGTTGAAGGCATCAATAGTGAATTTCAAAATCTTAAATCATGTTTCCAAATTTTATGCATGCATTAGGTCGCTTGCTTATCTTCTTGCCTTTCTTTTCAATTCAGCCCTTTATGTAAAGTGGGATAATGATTGTTTTCTTTGTACACTGCTAATGGTGGAACACTGAAAAACGGGCAGAAACTGCACCCTTGGTAGATGTTTTAGCTGTATCTTTAATCTTTTATAATAATAATGATATTGTATTATACTCTACCAATTCGTCTTAGGCCTTTAGGTGGAAAAACGTGATTTGTGGATTTTTTTGACAAAATGCCGAATATAGCGGCACGAACTTATCCATGGTTAGCCTGTCGTTTATATCAGATTTGGCCACGTTTAAAAGAAGTTCTAGCTTCCAACGTCCTTGTCGCTTTCAGACTTTTAAGTCTAGAAGTTGCTGATTTTTCTTATTCAATGGACCGTGGAACAGTAAATAGTGGTATGACTGTGGGGGTTACTTTTTACAGGGTTTTGACTGCGAGGTAAAAATGCTTGCGTGATAGATCTCTGACGCTAACGATTGACATTTGATTTGATGAATTCAAAGGCAGTCAAAAGAGTTCTGCTCTACTATAACCACAATTAAACGCCTCCAATAATGCTTTAAATATTTTATTAGTCCGGTTGACAAGTTTATCGTCATTGCTCTTTTTGGGCAAATGATGACAATTTATCACATCATATCATAACACGCAAGTCAATAATATAAAACCATGTGACGTTTTTGTCTTTGTTTTTAGAATTATAAAATTATGGAGTTTAAATTTTATTTAAAAGCATAATTAGACTAATAAATTATAATATGATAATTTTATGAATAATAATATTTTAGGTGTAAGGAAAAAGATTGTTGATACCTTTTCTTTTTATCCACTTTTAAAAAGAGTAATCAAATAACTTTTATCGTCTTTTAATATTTTATAAAAAATTAATCAAACAGTTAATAATAATAATTGTTAATATCTATAAAAAAAAACATTTAATTTTTGCTGGAAGAGACCGTAAATCACAGCTGAACAAGGCTCTATTTTTCTTCAATGTGTGACTAGAAAATGCATGTGATTGAGGTAGGTTTGCTATAAATAAATGGCAACCAATAAAATGGTGGGTGTTGGGTTATTGTGCCGAGGGGACCATGACTTTACTTTATGTCCAAAAACTTGATGTGACACGTGCTTTATGATCTGTGATTAGATTAGAGGGTTGAATTAGTGAAAATCCATGATGCGACTGTTGCATACAATTTAACCCCAAGTAGTAATGATAATAAATAAAGCCAGGATTTTTATTTGCCACTTGTTTGTTTTTATAATTTTTTATGTTAAAATTCTCTAACAAGGTAATCTTCCACGCTTTAAACAAACCAAAAATAAATATCAACTTGGTATAGCTTCATTATTGGACAATTTGACTGACGTCAATTTTTATTACATTGAATTGAATAATATTTGGTAAAGTTCAAAAACAAAAATATTCCAAGTCTCTATTTTTGACTTTTGGTATAATATGGAAATTACATTTTTGTTTTTGTTATACCTGATTTTGTTTTCCTCCTCTAGAAGATTTTGACACTTCTAGCGTTTTTAGTGTCGACGTATTATTTATAGGGGCATCGTGTTCGCAGTTCTCTTTAATAAATGCTTAAAATAAGTTAAGCCTCATTGGCTCATTGATTATTTAACGGATATTTCTTCTTTTTAAAAAAAAAAATAAAAATTTTAGCAGGTAGCCCATGACCCGCTCTGATGGCTGTCGATGTGCCCAGTCAATTATTAGAATAATAAAATATTGAATGAGTAAATTGCGTGCCATATGGGATTTGAATTGAGGTTATCCCCCATTTTACCACGTCACTACTTTAGGATGTCGTGTGAAGCTGTTTAATTACTTTAAATACGATTACATGTAAAATTAACGAATTAAAGCTGAATTTTATCTGATTTATGTCATAAGTAATAAATTAAGACCGATTAAATAATAAATTAATTCATAAACTCTTTACAATCATTTAATTTAACACGTTGTATCAATTTAATTTAACACGTCACAATTTGTTATGATAATAAAATTAAATTAAATATTCATTGGTGTAATTTATCATCATTTCGTCGATAGAAATTAAATATTTAAGTTTCGACTTAAAAGATAAATTAAGTGTAGTAAATGTGTATATATATCATGAAATAAATGTAATATTTCCTTTTTATACTATTTAACATATACTACAAGTTACAGCGACTCAACTTTTTAATTAAATTTTTAAAAGGTTACCAAATATGTCAGATTGACACGTCAGCTTACTGATTTAGGGATTAATTACCTTCTAGATGCCCTAATTAATCCATTAATTAAATTGCCTAAATTATCAATCCTTCTAGAAGATTAGACACATGGTATGGTTGTCTCATTTGGATCTCTTTTGGTAGGCCTTCCTCCTTGCCTTGGTTTTAACTAATTAATTATTCATCTTTTCAAGAAAAGAAAAAGTAATATTTTTCTTCCTCTTTTTTTTTTTTTTTTTTTTTTTTTTTTTTTTTCGACTTAAAAGAATAAAGTTAGTGTAGTAAATGTGACTAATCTATATCATGAAATAAATAGTAATATTTCCTTTTTTTATACTATTTAACATATATACTACAAGTTACAGCGACTCAACTTTTTTAATTAAATTTTTAAAGTACCAAATATGTCAGATTGACACGTCAGCTTACTGTATTACGGGATATTTAAATTACGCTTCTAGGATGCCCCATAATTAATCCATCTAATTAAATTGCCTATAATTATCAATCCTTCTAGAAGATTAGACACATACTGTATGCTGTTGTCTCATTTGCGATCTCTTTTTGGAGCCTTCCTCCTTTGCCATGTTTTAACTAATTAATATTCATCTTTCAAGAAAGAAAAAGTAATATTTTCTTCCTCTTTTTTTTTTTTTTTTTTTTTTTTTTTTGTTTGAAATTTGAATATGTTTAATATATAAAGACTTTGAGCCATTTATCATTTAGAGAGTAATAAAATCTTCAGGCTTTGAAAGGTCTGCCTGAAACTATTTCACAAACTCATGGAAAATTTCTGGTTCTTTCGTACCCAAGAAAATGGATTTTTTTTTTTTTTTTTTTTTTTTTTTTTTGTTTGAAATGTTTTTATATAAAGACTTGAGCCATTATCATTTAAGAGAGTAATAAAATCTTCAGCTTGAAAGTCTGCCTGAAACTATCAAACTCATGGAAAATTTCTGGTCTTTCTACACCAAGAAAATGGATTCAAAAAAATGTAATTTATCTTCTTGTTTCTTGATAGAAGCCTCTGGTGATTCTGAAGTTGATTTTGATCCAAACAACAAACCCAGTAAAGATATTGCTTCTGTTGATGATGATGATGATGATGATGATGACGACGCAGAATCTTGCAGTTGTGATGTATCATATTATTGTTGTTATTATTCTTGTGTTGGGGATTTCAATGGCTGTGAAGTTAAAGAAGAACCTCCTCTTCATTCAAATGTTAATAATAATAAGAATAATATCAAGGAAGAGCAAGAGCAGGAAAAAGAAGAGATTAAGGTCGATGGTTGTCAAAAATGGAGTGATGGGTTATCAGTAAATCAGAAATCACGTGTTTCTGTTGATGAATCAGATAATGAGCAAATGAATGAAAAGGAGAAGAACAAGCTCTTTTGGGAGACTTGTTTGGCCTCTTGATTTCTGTTTCCTCCGCCTTATTCTCTATTTTCTGGGGCTTTAGTATTTTTTTTTTTTTTTTAATCAATTTTTTCATAGCTTCCCTGGTCTGAGAAAAGATAGGAAGAAGAGGTCAAGCACAGTTCAAATCCTTGATGGATAACACAATTGTACATATTAATATTGATTCTTGCTGCTTACTAGTAATTTGTGGAAGTTTGAATCTGCGAATATTAATTATATGCTATATCATTCCTTTCCATTTCTGAGGTTCATTTTTTTGTTCTCCAGGTTATTTGCTGCTTGTATTTGAGCAACAATTCTTTTTATTTTCTTTCGTATCAAAATAATAATAAATTATTTTTGTTCTTACTCTGAGAATGCAATTAAAGAGACTAATTAAGTTGGATTAAAATAAATCACTGTTCTATTGATTTATCTCAGGAGTTTATTGAAGAGGGAGAGGAAAGAGTAACACTTACAGCAGCAACCATCAAAGCATCCAAAGCAGCAACTTTTCGAGAACCATACCTCCAAAGTAAGTTTGAAAATCGGAGAGAGCTTACGTTCAAATAAAACCCATATAGAAATCTCATTATCTTTAATCCTCTATCTTGCAAAAGTTGGGAAAAATCTTTGGATATTTTTTTTATCGTCCTTAAGCACGAACAGAGACTATAAGACAAAACTTGTTAATGGTAGATCTTGATGGGATCAGATTCCACTATCTCGCTGAGAGTAATAAAATGTAGACAAGGACGGAAGTAAATATATTCCCTCGCAAATTTGCTTGCCAGAACAAATTAAAAAACCAAATTCAGATCTAAACTATTCTTATGCCAGAAAATAAAAAATATTGAACATGCATACCCTTTTTGTGTTTGCTTAATTTTCTGATTAAGAACCCATTTAACTAACTCAACTAAAAGGTAAACTATTTGAATTTAATTTGGGGGGACATGGAGATTCCTTAAAGCAAAGAAATGATGAGTATTTCGAACTGTCATTTCTAATTACTGAAACAAAGACTTGATCACTAAGTTAATAGTGTCTATCAGAATTCCCTTTGATCGAATACTGCCAACCAAACCATAAAATTGATATAAAAGGAAATCATAAGAATGGAATCCAAAGCAGAAATTCTAACGCAAAACGTATATTTTTATCAAAATGTGCTGAGTTAACTTTGTTTATTGGTTGAAACGCATTAAATGTCACCATAGGATGAGGCCATAGAGTCAATAGCAATATGATCACTCTCCAAATTTAAAATGGATTAATCTATTGTCTAACCGTTAAAATTGGAGATACTACCAAGGAGATAAAAAAAAAAAAAAAACCACATTGGAACATGCATGACTTCCATATAAAATTCAACAAAATCTATGTAGGAATTGAGCATTACAAAGACTTCCGAGTAACCTTTTGATAGAGACCTGCAAATGGAATTTATACATGAATAATTCAACTCCAAGAATTCCAAGACTTTAAGGCACAGATGATAATCTAATTTTATCAATAACCGAAACATGGACCACACAGCTTTTGCAAATCAAACACATATAACATGTAATATCCGTCATTTCTAGATAAAGTTGAATGAAGCTAAACAGGAATTCAGCATCACAGACTTCTGCATATCTGTTTGATAAAGACAAGGAATTAAGACTTGGGTACATGACTCATTGCAGCCTAAGAATGTCAAGGTTAGAAATCCACATTACTAAGACATCGACAGCGAGTTTTCAGCTCCATGCTGAAACTCATTAAACAAGCACAAGTTCAGCCCAAAGCTGAACCATGACTCTCTAACAATCGACGACAACTGAATCCTCCAAAACCTAGTTCAAGCAAAGTTCACACAGTTAATCCAGTGTTAATGTACAAATGTAACCACTCTGAGGGAGCAAACCAAAATCTGCAATGAAGTATTCTCCTAGGCGCTTCAAGAATTAAAACTGAGTCAAACGGATTCGCTGGAGGATTGTATAGGCAAGATGGTAACGTCTAATTTCTCGACCATATCCACATCATCAGAGTTTTCTTGTTCTTTTGATGGGCTTCTCCTATCAATTTCTTGTCCTGCAGCGATCATATTTGCCCTGGAGTCTTCTCCATCACTTGTAGCTGAACTAGAACTTTCACTTTTGCTACCAGTAAATGAGATGCCAGATTCCGTTTTAAACCCTAAGAAAATTCTGGGATTTGGAAATTCTCTGGGTAAATCATCTGGTGGTTTCTGGAAGAAAATATTGCAGCCACTTTTATTCTCATTTAATTGCCTCAAGAAGCATTCTTCTATCTCACTCAATGACTCAACTTCATCCTCATCATCATCATTACGAGGGTTGTAATGAGCATGATCATCATCATATTCTGATGGTTCCTGTCTCAGCTCACAGCTGGTATCCATCTCTTGCTGACTTTCAAAATCCTCATCAGTTTGCCTACTAGATGAATGAGATGACATAGGTGAATATCCTCCAGTTGCAGTCTCTTCGCGTTCTCTCAATGTTTTTGTAATTAGAGTCTTGAGTAAATTCATTACTTGTACAGCATGCATCAGTGCTGTCAAAGGATCAGACATCTGATCAAGGAAAAAGGAGGGAATACCATCAATTATATTTGGGGAAAAAAAATCAAAACCTACTGACGTTCTTGCTTTAAAAAGCAAAACTAGTATCCTGTGTAATTTTCCTTTAGCAAGAAAGAAATGTAACAATGAATTTGTACCTGAGTCATGTTGGGAGCAAAGACCATTGCTATATTTCTAGCATTCATTTTATTGGAATCTTCTTCTTGAACAACATCAGCCATGAGGTCAATGGCCCAATTGAGCAAAGCAGCTTCTGTTGGCTTTAGTTGTTTCACAAGCTCAACAGATTCCTCTTCTGTGTTGCATTGGAGAACTTGTTCAGGAGAAAGCCCATCCAGCACCCCTGAAGGAAGCTCTCTAAACCAGGCCTTTATAAGGCCTGCTAAACAATGTACATCAATATTATCAGGCACAATGCCCCTGTTCAGCTGGCTCCTCACATGCTCTTCCTGGCCATTCTCTGGGTTTATGCGAAAAATCCCTTCTGCCTAGAAACCATGCCAAAAATATAAACTGTAAGGCTATTCATTCAAGGTAACATAACACTTATAATTTCAACGGAAGCTGAAAAATAATACCTTTAGACCTCCCTGAGAGTATAGCCTATCCTGCATTAGCAAGAGAATTGTTGGGACACTATTTCCTTTTGAATCAAAAGAGCATTGCATGGATTCTGCTGAGACGCCAAACACACTAGCACTGCAAAATGTAATGCATGAAGTTAAAGCCTTGTAGAAAAAATATACACAAAAATAACCAGCATAAATCAGTACATCCGACCCAGTTGAATTGAAATTGAACAAAGCAAGAAATCTGAGAACAAACATTTTTGGGTATTCTTCCTGACTCAGATGGGACATTAAACATCCTAAATCAATCTCCATTTTATAGAACTCATCAAGAACCAGAATTGAGCTAAGTCCAATAACTTCAACTGCCAACCAAGTGAGAAAAGAATTGGGGAACAAAAACAGTCGAAATTCTACAACTTTAATAAGTTAACAAAAGGACTCATAGTGGGAAGAAAAGAGAATTTTTCCTACAGATTAATCACACCCAAATTATGCTACTTGAATATGCTTGAGTTAAGAAACAAATGAAGTTCATTTCACTTCATAAAGCTAGATTTTGTAACTGGGGTTTAGTAATCTAGTCCAATATTTTTTCAGTAGCCACAGGCGGGCTAACATCCACAACAACTGAGGAAAAAAAAATAGAGAGAAAATTAGTTCAAATTCAATTCAGAATCTCAGATCATTTTTCAAAACTCTCTTTATGTTTTAAGAAAGTATTAAAACAAACACAACTTGCTCCTTGCTATTCGTCAGATCTAATCCCCCTCAACAACAAGTACGTTCAAATTATTCTAAGCAAAACCCAGTTCATGTAAGAAACAAGGCACTAAATAACAAGAAAAGGAGATTTATATCTACCTAGCACTTGGGACTCGACAAGGAATCTCGACTTCGAACTCAACAGGCAAACCCAGAAACCCATTGAAACGATCAAAAGTCACATGAGTTATATGTTGAACATTAGTAGGCCAACCGATCTCCATATGATGAACAGTAGGAATCACATCTTCTCTCTCCTCAAAACGACAAGACACTAGCGATTTCCTTATAGCTGCTAAGAGAATGGCCACCATAGAAAACTGGTTTTGCTCTTCTTCGGTTCCTTTTGTTCCCTTTGGTGTTCCCCTAACACCTCCCTTCGTCACCATTACAAGTCCTGTCATAACTTTCTCTCTCTAAATTTATATGAAATACGAGTTTGTTTCGCTCTCCGGCTCTGTCTAGTGTAACGAAGTTATTTTTGTGTTTCAGGTTCGGGCTATGAGAAGATGGCATTGAAGAGAAGAGGGGGGTTTTTGAAGTTTGAAGCTCTTTGAAGTTGGTGTTCAAACGGCCACTCGTTTTAAAATTTTGAATGGACTTTTCACTTTATCTTCTTTGTTGGACATTTTTGTCCTTCCAATTTGATGGTTTTTATCAAGAAGGCCATTATTGTTGCATTAATTACCCATTTAAAATCTGCTACTTCTTTAATTATTCATGCTTGATACCATGAAAATTATTATTGCAAATAACTAATCACAACTACTATCATAATTAATTAGGGTTTTAAAATCCAATCAAATTAAATCTACACTATACTTACTCCATGATTGTCAAAGTTTGAATGACTTCATTCAAATTTAAAAATTTCATGTCTCCAAATTTTCTTGATTTAACAATTAATTTAACTTTTTTAAATTTATAGTTTTTTCCTAATATAACATGAAAAAAAGTAATTAAAGTTATGAAATTTGTTAATATAGGGTACAGCCATAATAATTTTATTTATTTCAATCGATAAGGATATAATAGTAAAGTACAAAAATCATTCTCTTCTAAAAATAGAAATAAGACTAATTTAAAAAAATTGAAAAAAAAAAGACTATATGTTTAATTGTGATTAAACCCTGAGCAGGATTAGTCGGTCTCCGGTAATAGAATCCAGACACTAGTGATCAAAAAAAAAAAAAAAAAAAAGAAAAAAGTTCATGTCCTCCAAACTTGGATTTAACAATTAATTTAACTTTAATTTATTGAGTTTCCTAATATTATTAACATGTGTAAAATAAAGTATATTAAAGTTTATGAAATTGTAATATAGGGGTCAGCCTATAATTAATTGTTATTGTATTCAATCGATAGATAAAAGTCTATAAGTACAAAATCATTCTCTTCTAAAATAAGAAATAAGACTAATTTAAAAAATGAAAAAGACTAATATGTTATAATTGTTGATTAACCCGAGGCTTGATGCAGGATTATGTCCTGTCTCCGAACGAATCGGAATAGATCCAGACTACTAGTTGGATCAAAAAAAATAAAAAAAAAAAAAAAAAAACAAAGAAACCCATATGTACATTGAAGCCTTGGGTTTATATTCCTGATCTTGATCTTGTATTCCTTAGCAATGGTGGTTTGGGGGTTTATAAGAGGAAGATGCAAAGTGGGGCATGGAAGGAAGCTGGGTTGGGTTAAAGAAATTATAAGCAAGCATGTGTTTTTATTTTATTAGATAGATAAGATAATAATGTCTTTTCCAAACTACAGCAACTAAGTACCTGTTTGGTTGGTTGTTTTAAAAAGGCAATTCGAATTGGTGAAGAAAGGAAAGGGACCGTTGGGGTTTGGAGAAGAACATCAAATCACAACAACTTTGATATTTCCAATAATGATAAGTCCTTTTTAGGTCTTTCGCGTGATTAAAGGGAAACGGAATTGGGTTATTCTTCCGTCGTTTTGAGTATTTGCCTAGAACACAGAACTCACTTCCATTTTCTCGTGCCCTTGGTTTTGTTGACCTGCGAGTTGCTGACACTACTTTCCATAAATAAATTATTTTAGAATTTATTTATTTATTCAACAAAATATATATATTTACACACAATAACACAAATCCTAAAAACACTATTCTATGAATAGTATTTTTCCACAAAAACCACATCATTTTTCATACTATTACCATTTTGCCCTTTGTCATATTTACTAAATAATATTTTTCGAACTTCATCACTTTAATGTCTTTCTAACACTCATATAGCCACGTACTTAATTCTCCATTATTTTCACAATGTAAATTAAATTAATCTAATATTTTTAATAAATAAGTTACCTTAACATTTAGTATTATTAATTTAAATTTTATGATAATTAGTTTAATTTTTTTTCATTTATATATAACTGATAAGTTTAAATTTTCATAAATCAAATTCACTAAATAATTACTTTTACCATTTTTTACAGTGAATTGTCATTTAAACTATCACCTTTTATCTTATTTTATTTTTACTATTCCTAGAGTTTTATGTTTTGACTATTCTATCCCTATAAATGAATTTTGTAATATACATAGATTTATCTTTCTCTTGGACTGAAGATGACATATTTGGTGTTTGTCGTTTTCCCATATTAACATATATTTTATTTTAATTTCATTGGTCTAATTAATTACCACCAATTTTTTTTCATAAGCCATTTTTTAGCCATTTTTAAATAAGTTATGTATCTTAGATAAATTTTAAACTTTTTAAATTATTATTGTTCTATTGACTATTTTTAATTTTTTTCACTTTAAGTAAATTTTTTTTTTTTACTAGAACTAAAAGATTCATGAGCAATTTATGAAGGTAAATTGATAGAGTATTAAAAATTTATATCACTAGATAGATAAATTTTGAGAAATTGAGGAACACAAATTTTTTTTTTTTTTTTTTTTTTTTGGGATCGATTTATTTTTTAAGCATGGCAAGAAACTCACTCATGAAAAAGATCAGTCTCTGTTGCAGACTTTTTTTTTTTTTTTTTTTTGGATTCGATATTTTTTTCATGGCAAGAAATGATAAAAAAAGTAAGTGTGAATTTTACATTTTTCTTAAAAAATCATTTAATATTAAAATATAAATAAATATGAGAGCATAATACCCTAATAAATTATAAAATTATTTTAAATATTATTCAAAATATGATTTTACTTGCATTGATGGAATAAATTTTCTATTAGTAAAATAGATGAAGACATGCAGATTTATATGAATAAAATATTTTTAAAAAAATATAAATAAAACAACCATTAAATAAACAAAAATACAGTAGCAAGCTCACATCGTAGTGCGGGTAAAAGTGTTTGTTACCATTTAATTTAATTGTTTTTAGAGATGGTAATTGCCCTTCCAAATAAATATTTTTCCAACTTATTAAAATATGATATATTGAATTCAAAGTGCATTTTACTATTTAAGTCACTTCTTTTTAGCTGCAAATTACTAAGAATTATTGAAAATTAAATAATTATGTGAAATAAAATATAGCAGTTAATCAAATTAAAGAAAATTCTACTTACTAATCTATCTTAAACGACAAATTAAAATTAACATCAAATAAAAATGAATAGAAAAGATAAATCTAAAACTAAAAATCTACTAAAATATTTAAAAAAATGTGGTCTCATGAACATTTCATTTTCAACATCTAAGACATTGGATTCTCTTGCAATTTCAACGAGATGACAATATCTTTTTTATTACTTATAGGTGAGCTGCCCTTGCACTTTATTAGAAACTAACCGACATGCTTCAACTTTTTTTTTGCCAATAAATATATAACACATTTATTTGATATTTATAACAATACAAAATAATTAAAAAGCAACTTTTTAATTCTTTTGAATCACAACTAGTTGGAGGAGCCAATTTTAATGTCGGTGTCTGCTATTAAATACTAATATATTTTAAGCCAATTAGATGATGGTCCGGTTGGTTTTCAATTTGATAAGCCAATGAGAGAGTTGCCTCTACTGTGTGTTATTTTGGCCAATAAAAAGCCTCCAATGAATAAAAAAAAAAAAAAACTAATATATTTTATATTCATCAATTTATATAATTATGAGTGAATAGGAATACGTAATTATAAATCATACAATAAAAGATAATTTAAAATTAAAAATTCACAACAACGTTGTCCTTCCTTCCTCCCCTCCTTCCTTCCTCTTTCCCTTTTAGTTTTTATTCAATACTATTTTCATTTGTATTTTTCTGTACTTTCTCTTAACTGTCTTTTTTCAATAAGTACAGTGACTTTGAGATAAATTGCCAATATAAAAAGAAATTTAATTAATTAATCTATCGTTCTAAATTACTAATTATGTTTTTTCTTTTTTAGTCACAAAATATATCATTTATATTCTGTTTAATGGTTGAATGAAAAGATTAATTCATTTCGGATCGAAAATCAATTATGTTTAGAATCCTCTTCAAAATACTAACTCCACGACTCGATATTGCAGTCAAGTTTAAGATTTAACCATTCGGTTAAATTATTGTCGGTCTAATATAATTTATATGGTACATCCATGATTCTATTACAATATGAATTTCGTGTACATCATTGATTCTTACTCTGCAATAATTGGCCATAAGTGTGTCATTTTCACAAATTGGCAATACTCCTTATCTACATTTTTTTTTTTTTGTGTTGCTATTGTTAAAAAAAAAAATTTTATGTATATGTTTAAATTTTAGTATTTATGATTTTTGTTTCTTAGTAGAATTATTTTTATTGGTGCTTTTGTTATCTAAGTGTATGTTTGAAAATTGAAAATTTTAAATAGTAGGCTTTCTAAAATTTTAAATTACAAAATGATGATGATCTTAAAATTGCTATTGAGATTTTTGCATTTAAGCTCATTTAAAGACATGAAAAAGTCTAGTTTGCGACTCGCAATAATCATTATATGGAACATGTTTATTATAGTGTTACGTGTTACAATGGATCAATTAATACTATTAAAAGAAGGGCATTTTCGCGATAGACTTGTGGGCAAATAGTATAAAAAAGGAAAGTTGGGAGCCAAGTGCATGAAATCGAGAAGGAGCGGACCGCATTCGATCTTTGTCGTTTGTTACTGTGTGGATCTCTGTTTTACTTCCTCATCAATTTTTGGCCCCCTTAAAAGCAAAATAAATAAATAAATAAAATGGCAGACCAGCGCAACCGGCAAATATTTCCATGTGGGTCCCATACGATACGGGGCCCCGCATATAGTAGCCAATGGGCATTAAATGAGATATTCCCTCCAGAGAAGCCACTATTTGAATTTCGAATGCACTTTCAGATCTCTGAGCATTTGATCGTTGGTTGCTTGCTACTGAGCCTTCCTACTGGCTAATGGCCAGTCCCTTTTCTGTCCTTTTCCATTCCTTTCTTTGATTGTATTTGTATCTTTCGTCTCTCTCTCTCTCTCTCTCTTTTTTTTTTTTTTTTTTTTTTTTTTTGGTTTTTTTTTTTTTTTTTGGTTTTTTCTCTTCAAATTTTAATTTTACTTTTGCTAGAGTATGCAGTTTTTTATCAAGAAATAATAATTATTTAATCCCTATAATTTTATAAAATTTACAAATTGAAATTTTTATTTTAAAATCAACTAAATCTATGTTTATTTTGTTGTCCTTTAATTATATTTTTTTAGTAGGCTTTCGAAATCTTACATTACTCATAGAGTGTGCATGTTTGATAAGGGACTGGACCCCTAATTTCGCCTTAAAAGCTAGCTCGTAGAGGAAAAAGGACTGAATCCAGCCTTATACACTAGTCTAGAATGTACTCCGCGGACGATGTGGGACGCATCAACGTCAGTATCAATTGTGTTGACCTTTAATTAAGTTCTTACTTGGAGAATTAGACAGTGTTAGTCATCATTGCTAAACTGCACATTGAAGTTGACTGAGATTTTCTTATTATGTTAAAATTAAGCCCTTAAATTTTTATTTTTACTAAATTAAAAACATCAGTCTTCATTTCTCATACCTTCAATAACAGTTAGATTTAATTCAAAAAAAAACTTCAATCATTATTATTGTTTTGTTTTATTTTTTTAGTAAAAAAAATATTTATTCCCTTATTTGTTCCATTTATTTTTTTTTTTCCTTTTTATGTGTACTGTTTGAATAAAATGATGAGCCCAGATGCGGAGAAAAAATGGGCCCTTGCAATCCAGTCTCTGCTTGATTGCGATTGCATGGGCTGACAAAACTATACATCTTTTCAATGATTTTCCCATAATTTTCTATCATGTATAAATGATTTTTTGTTTTCTTCAACTTTGATACATATTTTTTTTTGTTCATTACAATTTTCACCAAAGCATAATAGAAATTTTCTTCTCAAAAAAAAAAAAAAAAAAAAAAATCATGGATTAACAATAACTCCATCCGTTTCACTTTAATAGTAATATTTGCTTATTTATAAGAATTAAGAAAAAAAAAAAAAAAAAAAATCATTGGATAACAAATACTCCATCCGTTTCACTTTAATAGTAATATTTGCTTATTTTATAAGAATTAAGAAAATGATTGAAATTCATTAATTTTCTAAAAATATATAGTAAAATGTTTAAATTGCCATTTATTAAATGTAAAAATAAAAATGAATTACACATAATAAATATGGGTAAACTTAGAAAATCACAATTAATTTATAGCCTCAAAATTCTAAATGACTATTCAAAGTGGAATAATGGAAAATGTTTATTTATTACTATTAAAGTGGAATGAAGGAAGAATAAATAATTAGATATTTAATTTTTTTTTGTCCATTCTCCAATTCTTTAAATGGAAAAATAAATTCCACTCCTAAGTCATGGCCAACTAATGTCAAACGCGTAAGAAAATTAAAAATTGACATGTAGTATGATAAACCTCTACAATCATGGGAGGCAATCTCTTAAATAAAAAAAAGAAAAAGAAAAAGAAAAGCAGTTTTGGAAATCATGTATAATTAACTATAATTATGAAATTAAACAAAGATTAGAATAATAGAAGCAGAAGCTAAGACAACCATTTTATGATATTATCAATTTTTGGCCTACTCTGCCTGTCATCAGGCTTTTAAGACACAAGTTCTACGGCAAGAGTTAAGGAACTATTACACAAGTATAGCTTGTAGCCCAATCATTGGAATAAATTAATTTATCGAACTTAGCCAAACATAATAAGTTGAAACTTGAAAGATTAAGCTAATAATTGGATTAAAAAAACCATTTGAAAATCACAGTAGCCATGTGCAAAGGAGAATATTGTTACTTGTATGCAACATTGACTTTTGCTGTTTCTTTTGATTATGCACGATTAATTATAATTAGAGGTCGACTTGCCCTTGCAATAACGTGCTAGATGAATATGAGGAGTTAAATACATGGGTTGTTCACATTGATTGGTGCCAAGAACACCGGTTTAAAGTTAAAGTTTGATGATTAACAACTAGACACTCAATTATAGGGAGAGACAGTTATAAATTCTGAAACGAGATTAATGTTATAAGTTATACAATTCAAAACGGATATGAAAATGCTTATGAAAAATCTAGATCGAGTTTATGATTCTAACTATGAATAAAACTTTATTGAAATGATGATATTTCTTATCATACGAGAAAAATACGAGAAAAATATAATAAAGTGCTAATAGTTTTGAAAATTTCTTATTTTAATTGAATTAATATAAGACTTTAGTGAAAGATTAACGAAAATACATTTGATTTTGATTTGCAAACACTTCAAAATTTTCAAAGTCCTCCCTCCACAGCGTGCACCCCCCAACACACACATACAAAAAAAAAAAAGATGCATGTATTTTCCATTAAGAAGCCTGGCCTAGCTGCAATGAGTTATCGTATATTGCGTGCTTAGGTTCATATATCCTCATTCTGTGTATAGATAATCGATCATAGCAGAATAGATTGAGATGGTAGTTACTTATTTTTTTTGTTTTTTTAATTTTTTAATAATTGTCTTGAAAGAACACTTATCATTAGTCTGAAAAAGAAATAGGTCGTGGCTGATGCATGGACTTATATTGTATAATATAAAGTCATAAACCGAGTTAAAATTCAACCACCCTCGAATAATCATTTTCATATTAAATATATATCCATTGCTTATCTGGAAGTTTAGATGGAAATATGCCATTAGACAAGTATAAAATGAACTAGTAGTTGCTGTCCAAAGCAATGTATTCCAATTCTTTACTTAGAAGAAGCTGAATATTGAGAACCATTCATATTATTAATTAGGCTTAGACACGATGAAGATCACTAGCTTTGTGTTTGTTTGCTTGGTAGTATTGAGTGTTATTGGGGTTTGTCGAGGGGGTGGTCTCAGGAAGGAATTCTACCAAAAGACATGTCCTCAAGCTGAAGAAATTGTCAGAAACATCACCTGGAACCATGTCCCAAGCAACCCTAACTTGCCTGCTAAGCTATTGAGAATGCATTTTCATGACTGTTTTCTCAGGGTAAGACCAGTTTTTCCCCTCCATGCATGCAAACATCTGACTTTAAGCATCAAATATGCTAATATATGTATATTTTTTTTATTGACATTTCAGGGTTGTGATGGTTCAATTTTAATAAATTCGACTGCAAATAGCACAGCGGAGAAAGATGCAATTCCAAACCTAACTTTGGCAGGATTTGATGTTATTGAAGAGATAAAATCAGAGATAGAGAAAGCATGTCCAGGAATTGTATCCTGTGCTGACATCCTGGCCTTAGCTGCTAGAGACTCGGTTTCCTTCCAGGTATATATATAGTGCTACGTACAAGTATAATTTTTTTTTTTTTTGGAGGGGACGTACAAGTATAAAATTCAAAAGCAAAAGATCATTACTTATCATGTTTGGTGTCTAATACTGTATATAAAACTAACCAAACCCCTTGCCGCAGTTCAAAAAACCATTGTGGCCAGTGCTTACTGGCAGAAGAGACGGCATCGTTTCTCTAGCTTCCGAAGTCTCTGACAACATTCCTTCACCTTTCGCCAATTTCTCCACTCTCTTGCAAAATTTCAAGAACAAGGGACTCAATGTCCATGATTTAGTCGTGCTATCAGGTATTTGTATATAGAAAAAAAAAAAAAAAAAAAAAAAAAAAAAAAACTAAGGAACGATAGATGGTAATAGGAATTTTTATTCCAAGTTACAAAAATATAATTGAATAAATTGTATTTAAAAAAAAAAAAAAAAAATACTAAGAACGATAGATGGAATAGGAATTTTTATTCAAGTTACAAATATAATTGAATAATTTTCTTGTAGGTGGACACACAATTGGACGAGGACATTGCAATCTCTTTAGCAACAGGCTTTACAACTTCACTGGAAAAGGCGACCAAGATCCAACTCTCAACTCCACCTACTCTGAATTCTTGAAAACAAAATGCCAAAGTATTGCCGACAGCACCACCACTGTAGAGCTGGACCCTGACAGCTCTTTAACCTTCGATAATGATTACTTCGTTATTCTAAAGCAGAACAAGGGCCTTTTGCAATCTGACGCAGCTCTTCTAACAAACAAGATTGCAAGCAAAATTGCTGGAGAGTTGCTTCGTTCGAATGTTTTCTTCAGAGAGTTTTCACAGTCCATGAAACGGATGGGAGCAATTCAGGTTCTTACTGGCACTCAGGGGGAAATCAGGAACAAGTGCAGCGTTATCAATTCTTGATTCTTGACAGAAAGAGTTTTTCTGTCTGCATTTACAATTTTCTTGATTAATTATTTTCTTTTGTAATGTCTTGAATTGTGGATTTATTGTTGTGTATGTGTTATGATTCGTTTGTGTGATTGTTTGTCGTATGGCTAATTAGCTATGATAATTGTAGAATTTTCTAAATTATTAATTGTAAAATTTTTGTCCTGGCAATAAAAAGTAAATGGTTTTATCCAAAGTTGAAGTCCAAAATTAGGCAATCCAAAGTTTTCGGGTTACCAATAAGATGATTGTTGGAATGGTACAGATCTGAATTCTCATATGGATGACAATACAAATTCGATATCTAAAAATCTCACTTTACTGGAAAACAAAAAATCTTCACACTCTATATTCTAATGGATTAAACCTCCTAATTATATATATATAAAAAAAATTCAGACTATAAATCTCGAGTCATTAATGTTGGAAAGCTTTTATTTAAAGATATCACCTCCCATTTGAGCACTAAGACACTTTTGTTAAAAAACAAAAAAGAGTGTATAATTTTGAAGGAATTAATTACTGTCAACGCGGATTCATATCCCAAACCAATAAAACTTACTTTGACTCTATTCATGACCTATTTATATACTAAATTAATGAAAATAAAATTTTTTAAAAAAATTATACATATTTTATTTTTTTTTTAGTGTATTATTACAAATGTACTCGTTTTAATAAAAATTTATATTTTTATTGATTTGGCACCATAATTCTAGTCTAATTACATCAATCCCATTTTCTTACTATTAGAGAAAAAAATAAAATAAAAACGCCCAGAATGGATCGGTTTCATTTATGTAACCCCATACACCAAGTGTTTACAAGTTTTATCCTGTGGTAAAATTGTTTTAATCCTAATATTGGGCCTAACAGGTTTTAGCCTTTGCGAAAGCACTGGCAACATTATGGGTTAACACGTTACAGGGCCCAGTAATGTGATGGTCATGGTGGGTTCTGGACTCCTAGTGAAACCAGAAAAAGATATCATGGCAACGGTGTCGTTTTCCTTCCCACATTCTTTAGCCAAACATTATATCTTCCTTGTCCGATTCACCGTCTTCCACATTAAGAAAGCAAACTCCATAGAAAGTTTCTCTGACTCTGCACTCCAAGTATCAGTTCTCTTCAATTCCCTCCATAAAACCCTTAAAATCCTCTTACGCCGTTGCAGCTGCTATCTCTCCATCTACGTTACCAAGATGATGCTTAGAATCCGTAGCAGAGACGGCCTCGAGCGCGTCTCGGTGGGTAACCCCAACACCACCGTCTCTCAGCTCAAAACCCTAATCCAAAATCAGCTTCGAATCCCAATTCATAATCAAACCCTTTCTACTAACCAAAATCTACTTTTGGCTAAATCCCCTTCCGATCTCCTCAAATTCACTGATATGTCCGATCCCAATACTTCTCTCTCTGCCCTCAACCTCGCTCATGGCTCCATTGTTTTCTTAGCTTACGAAGGCGAGAGAACCATCGCAGGACCCGCTATTCATCCTGCTGGATCGTTTGGCCGCAAGATGACTATGGATGATTTAATCGCGAAACAAATGCGAGTTACTAGACAAGAAAATCCACATTGCGAGTCGGTTTCGTTCGATCGAGATTGTGCCAATGCATTCCAGCAGTACGTTAATGAGACACTAGCTTTTGCTGTTAAAAGGGGTGGGTTTATGTATGGAACGGTGTCTGAGGAAGGGAAAGTAGAGGTGAATTATATATACGAGCCACCGCAGCAAGGCACAGAGGAAGTTCTGTTGCTTTTGAGAGATCCCCAAGAAGAGAAATTGGTGGATGCAATTGCAGCAGGATTAGGGATGAGGAGAGTGGGCTTTATATTTACACAGACTATAACGCAGGACAAGAAAGATTACACTTTATCCAACAGAGAGGTTTTGCAGGCGGCGGAATTTCATGCAGAGAGTGAGCTGAAGGAGTGGGTTACTGCGGTGGTGAAGCTGGAAGTGAATGAAGATGGGGTGGCTGATGTTCATTTTGAGGCGTTCCAGATAAGTGATATGTGCATTAGACTGTTTAAGGAAAATTGGTTTGAGACAGAGATTGGGGAGGATATTGATCCTAAGTTGTCCAAAATGAAGAAGGATGTTGTTGTTGGAGGAAAGGATGTTAGAGAGGTTGATAATGATTTTTTCTTGGTCGTGGTTAAGATTTTGGATCACCAGGTACGTTATTCTTGTCTGTTTCGCTTTGTGCATTTTATGATCTTGGTCCTTGTCAGAGTTCTACTTTGTGGTTGATTTTGTTGTGCTTGATTAAACATTTGTAGGATTGACGATTATTATTGATTGAACTTTCTTGGTTTGATGTACCGTCAGTTGCATTCTTTGCTTGAATGACCCTTTGACTTGTAGCTTGGGAAAAATGACGGTTAATGCAGGATAGGTTACCTGGAAATATTATATGATTTTCCATCAATTATAATATAGATAGATCAAGTTGGTCGCCTCAGAACGAACCTTGTCTGATGTTCATGCGGCTTGCTTCAGATTGAGCTGCGATATAATCCTCATTTTTGGCAAAGGTGGGTATTTGAACTAGCTGAGAAACACAGGGAGGGAGGGGTGAAATAATGGCAAAATCTAGCAAGACTGTAATATTTCGAGGCATTAGGAGCTGATGTTTGCTGCTAATATCCTGTGACTGATTCAATTATTTTTCATGGTATGTAAAGTAGCTAGGACACCTGATTTAATTGTGACCCATAGAAAGATGCAACAATTTGGGAACCTAAATATGACACCGATAGCTAGGGCATATGTTTGTGTAAGTACCTGCATGCTGTGCTGTTACAATTATATTTCTATTATATGCTAAATCAAACTGAATGTTGATCCTTGAGGTGTACCTAGTATTTAGTATTTACCCATGAGGATTTAATGAATACTGATGTAAACTAGAAATATCCAATATCTAGAAATAATGCTTATTCACTTGAGCTTTCTAGTAATTTAGTTGTGAAACAGTGTTCCGTCAAATTTGTTACTTTGGCCTCAACTTTTATTTTTCCCTCCAAGCCAAGGGAGTAACATATGAGGGATGGCAAGTAATACCAGTGATGTTGCTTGAGGCATTTTATCTAGCTATATAATGACATGTGCCTTGGAAATTGATTGTGTCGAAGAAATAAAGAAGTGCAAGGCTGTAATATTTTAAGAATTTGATAGAACAAAAGCAGTCTTTTGCATTTCCACTCATCCTTGCATTTCTACATATCAGATTTGAATACATCTATTTACTAGTGGTATGGAGTGAGCAGTGTGCCTTTTGTTCTCTTCTTAGTTACCTTGAAATACATGTCAAAAATTGAGTTGTTTGTCCATTATCTCTGAGTGGAAAAGGGGGAAATGAGTATTGTTTCCATTGCGTGAATTTAGTTTGTAGGATCAATCCCCTGGTTGCATAGTGATGACACTCTTATAGATTGACAAGGAGGTTGGAATAGTAAATTTGGCCCATCAACTGTATGAAGTTGAAATTCCGTGTTATTCATCTATTCAATGTAGAAAGTGCACAAATGAAGTGGTCCACCACATGAAAACCAATGACATATACTCCAGTGGGCATTTTGTGGGATAGTCCAATGGGATCATGTTGTCAGATAAACTTCACATGTATACTTTTGAACAGTCAGGCGCTTTCTCTATGAGTAAGTTTTTTTTCTCAGTCAAAGCTAAGATTATGCTTTTCTATTGTAGTATAATACTTTAGAATACCATGAGTTTGCAACACTTTTTTTCTCATATTTATCACGGTAGGAAGCCGTAGTCTTGATGGGGATATAGAACAAAGCAGAAAGACAGTATTGAGTTAATACTTAATATTTTTCACATTTGATTGCATAATTGTTCACTCATTTCTTCCTCTTTCTTTACCTTAACATTGTGATTCCCTAAGACATTAACATTAACACCCCAATCCTGGATGATTTTCTCTTGCTTGGGTGATATTGTTTGCTTTGCACGTTCTCGATTGCTTGGGTAACCATTTTTGTTGCTTTCTGAATGCAGGGTCCTCTTTCATCTTCCTTTCCCATTGAGAACAGGATCACCCAAGTGACAGTGAGGGCACTGAAGACTCATTTGGATCGAACAAAGAATCTTCCATTCGTGAAAAGAATTTCTGATTTTCATCTGCTGTTGTTTCTAGCCAAGTTTCTGGATATTAGTGATGTTCCAGCATTGGCAGAGTGTGTGCAAACACAGACGACAGTACCAGAAGGTTACCAACTCCTGATTGAGTCCATGGCTACTTCTTGAATTGCTTGATACATTTTATTGGGCAGAAATCTTGTCTCTTGTGACTTACAAAATTGCGATTATGCATTCTTACTTGGGGCCCTAGAGCAAACTTGTTATTGATTTCCTGCGCTGCTTGGTGGCCAAGAAGGGCTCTGTGTCCCTGCATCTTAAATTATACAATGTCTATATGTACTCGGTGTTTATTTATCTATATTCAAGTATCTTAGTATCTGATGGTCAATGGTTTCACATTTATCTTCATCTTCTGCTGAAATCACGCTGTTTTTGTTGTTTGACTTGTTTAGGTAATTAAATAATCAGGATGTTACACTCTGTTAGGTTTCTGCAATTGACAAAATGATTTGATTTCCATGGATCCAGATCCGTTCGTGTTCAGGTTGGTTTTGCCCTGAAGCCACTAACTAAATCAAGCTGGGCTGCCACTAAGCTCTAATAATAGAAAGTATACACATGAGGTGGATTGAAAAGTTCAAATTTGACTTGATTTGTTGGGATGCTACGACAGAAATTTTTACGCTTAACTCGGCTCGAATATAGACTACAAATAAATTGAGTCTGGACCCAAATTAATAAATCTTTTTTTTTTTTCGAAATATTAAAAACCATTTTTTTATTAATATACTAAAATATTTAAAAAAACCATTTTTATTAAATACTATATATTGTATATATATATATATATATATATATTATCAAAGGTACAAGTGGTAATGACATGTACAAGAAAAAGAAATTATCAAAGGGTACAAGTGGTAATGACATGTACAAGAAAAGAAAAAAATAGAAAACTAATAAGCATCAAACTAGGCAAACGGAACTGTGGAGGAAGTTAGAGGACACGGACACGTACACAACACAAGCAACACAAGATGAGAGTATTCTGCTCTGCCATCGCAACGCTCAAAATCTCATAAAAAAAAGGCGGATATAAATTCATTTGGCGGGAGATTTTATTTTTCCATTTCTGTTTCTGCAAAACTTCGGCAATTGTTTCGCTCTTCCTATCAAATTTCACTCGCTTACTCTCCCCTTTCTCCCGCAATTTTTTCATTCTAACTTCAATCTCTCTTTCTCTTCTCCTTTTACTCTAACTCAAACCCTAGATCATGGACGACGCACCCCAAGACCCCGAAACTTCCCGTGGCCGTCCGGTGAGTCTCAATTTTTTCTTTCTAAACTTGCATCTTCTTATTAGCCCATAATTCGAACTCTTCTTTTTCTGTTTTTCTGTGAACAGAAGAGGAGTAGAGCTCAACTTCAGAACTACGAAAGAGCGAGCGATGCAAGTGACGATGGCCCAAACCAGACGGAACGAGAGGCTTCTCCCGACGATTTCGATGAGGTCCGTCCTAAAGCTAAACGGAGTAAAGCTCCAGAAACACTAAAGTTTGACCAGAGCTTGATTGGTGTGTAGCTCTTACTTTTATTACATTTATAAACCATATGACTGCGGATTCGTTCAAATTTCAAATTTATGTTAAATTATGACTGGAAATCACTAGTTAGAGACTTGCTTCCTGGTTTTGGAAGCGGGAATCTAAATTGTCGAATACTTGATTTTGCGAGCATGTCTTTTGGAAAACTAAATCACCATTAATAGTGTTCTGTTGAATGGTATATATTATGAATATTCCTTCTGTCGTCATAATATCTGAGGACTTGTTTTTCCACTCGTTTATCCATAGACAGTAAATTCAAATTATTGTGGACTAGAAATGGTTTGTATTTGCTGTAGCATTTTTTTTTCCCATACAATAATATGATCTTAGCGAAATGGAGAGTGTTGTGGTAATATAAAAAGGAAAACCAGGAGGTAATCTCATAGACAACTGATGCTTATTTGTCGATTTGTTGCTGGGGTGGAAATTATAACAATATTGCTAGTTCAAGTGAAAATTCTGCTGCAATACTGACCAAGTAGAACAGATCTGAATTCCTACACTACCACTCAACATAGGCATGTGACATGCAGTATTTTCCTTTTATAAAAATGCTGGTTGCTAATTAATTATTTTAACTCGATGCATTATCATGTCATTGTCGTGCTTGAAATGGGTTCTCGATTAGTTTTATTTTTCTGAGATGTTTTTGGCTAAGCATTTTCACCCGTTGCAATTTTCTTTTCTTTGCATGTTGATAACTTTCCTGTAGAGGTTATCAAAGGTAATGGGAAACAAATTCCTCAAGTGGTGAAGCTTTGGGTTGAGCAATATGAAAAGGATCCAAAACCTGCAATGGTTGAACTCTTGACCATGCTGTTTGAGGTAATTTTAAAAGTGAAAACCTATTTCATTCTAAGAAGAGAAATGAAGACACTAATGTGAAAACATCATTTAATTGGAAGACAAAGTAAAAACTAGAGATATAAATGTGGCCCTGTAACATAAAAGAATTATAGATGGCAATAAAATCCTCACTCACTAGGAGAGAAATAACCTTTTTTTGGGAATTTCATAGTCACTATGATTTCTCTTTGACTCTCCCTCTGATATTGTACTAATAGCATGTGCACTATACAGGCATGTGGAGCTAAATTTCATATCAAGGAAGAGTTGCTTGATGAGACCGACGTTGATGATGTTGTGGTTGCTCTTGTCAATCTCGCTAGAAAAGTATCTTATACTTCTGTTCCTTTCCTGATCCTTAATTATTGAAATCTCTTTGCAGAATACTTTTGTGGAAATTCAATTAAACAATTTATTAAACCTTGCATTTCAGATTTTGTGCTTAGACTATTTTCTTAACCCCTCTCTCTCTCTCTCTCTCTCTCTCTCTCTCTCTCTCTGGAATAATTAGGGAGAAGTTGAAGATTATCAAAGTACAAAGAGGAAAGAATTCAAGAACTTCAAAGAAAACCTGGTCTCATTTTGGGACATTCTGGTGGTTGAATGCCAGAATGGACCTCTGTTTGATAAGGTATTGTTTGATAAATGCATGGACTACATAATAGCATTGTCATGGTGAGTTATCTCTCTCTCTCTCTCTCTCTCTCTCTTTAATGATGTATACAAATTGTTGCTGAATTTTTTAAGTAATTCAATTTGCTTCATTTTATGGTAATCAGCACTCCTCCAAGAGTTTACCGTCAAATTGCTTCCTTGATGGGGCTTCAGCTGGTAAAATCATTCATATCAGTTGCTAAAACTCTTGGGGCACAGCGAGAGACTACTCAGAGACAGTTAAATGCTGAAAAGAAGAAACGAACTGAGGGACCTCGTCTGGAGTCACTAAATAAAAGATTATCTGTGACTCATGAGAAAATAGTTGTGTTAGAAGACATGATGCGCAAAATATTTACAGGGTAGGAATTATTTTCTTGTCCTTATTATTATTAAAAGAAATTGTGTCTGATATGATAGATTTCCTGTTTCATCAACATATTTTAGTTTTTATTTAAACAGCATTCTCACTGTCTTATTTGTCTCTTTGTGAAGGTTATTTGTCCATCGGTACAGAGATATTGATCCTAACATTCGAATGTCATGCATAGAGTCACTTGGTGTGTGGATTTTGTCATATCCATCACTTTTCCTGCAGGATTTATACTTGAAGTACCTTGGATGGACATTGAATGATAAAGTAAGTTATGCTAACAAGTTAATTTTGAGTTTCGATTTATGATTATAAGTACACCATTAGAACTTGCCTCTGATCTATTGTGCTTGAAGAGTGCTGGTGTAAGAAAGGCATCTATCCTTGCATTGCAAAATCTTTATGACATGGACGATAATGTGCCCACTCTTGGTTTATTCACTGAACGATTTTCCAACCGTATGATTGAGCTTGCTGATGACATTGATGTTTCTGTTGCTGTAAGCGCCATTGGACTCGTAAAGCAATTACTAAGGTTACTATTTTCATATTTTATATACATATATATTTTCAAATCCCCTGGATGTTTATTCAAAAAGGTGTCTGCCTGAGAATGGACCTTGTGGTGTCTTGCAGGCATCAGCTTCTACCTGATGATGACTTGGGTCCTTTGTATGATTTACTCATTGATGATCCAGCAGACATCAGACGTGCCATAGGAGAGTTGGTTTATGATCACTTGATTGCTCAGAAGTTTAATGGCTCTCAATCTGGCACTAGAGGTTACTCTGCTTGTGGTTTCTACTTTAATGGTTTTTGTCAAAATTGCACAGCACCAGAGCTCATACAGTCATAACCATCTTTTTCCAGGCAATGACAATGGTTCTTCTGTGGTCCATCTTAGCAGAATGCTGCAAATTCTAAGGGAGTTTTCGACTGACCCAATCCTTAGTATCTATGTCATAGATGATGTTTGGGAGTACATGAAAGCAATGAAGGTACATTGTTATTGCTTTCAGAAACATCAATTAAACTTGGGTTTGATAAAGGGAAGAGGGTAAGGTAGAACTTACTGGCCCTAACCTGTAGACAGGCTATTCTGGCCAAATAAGTTGACTTATTATGTCCACCTGCACTGTTATTCTACTTGCACTGTTACTGTACGCTGCTCCTGATAATGTTCTGAACAAAGGAATTTTCCTGCTTGATAAGTTATGTGCTGCAAATTTTATATGCTTATCAATCATTGATGATGACTAGGAAATATTTTGGTTACATTCAATATGCTTAGCAATATGGCAAAACTTTTCTGTGATTGCAGGATTGGAAATGCATTATTTCCATTCTCTTGGATGAGAATCCACAGGTTGAGCTTACTGATGATGATGCAACAAATTTGGTTAGACTTCTTTTTGCATCTGTCCGGAAGGCTGTAGGAGAGAGGATAGTTCCAGCTTCTGATAATCGAAAGCAATATTATAATAAAGCTCAAAAAGTGCGTGATTCCTTGGTTATATATATAAAAATCATTTTAGGTCAAAGAAGTGATTATTTATACATCAAATGTCTCTCTGAATTCTGAATTTTTGTATGAACACTAATTGGTTATGATGCAATAACTTTTGCTCAGTTTTAATTATCCATTTTCTAAAAAATCTGATTTCGGATTCAAACTCTAGCATGTTAGTTTACCGTGATTCCATGTCTCTCTTTTTTTGGCTAGATGTCTTCATGGTAACATGGTCTTTATCATACTGTCACTTTATATAAAATTATCAATCGTCCTTTGAAATGTCAGGAAATATTTGAAAACAATAGAAGAGACATAACAATTGCCATGATGAAGAACTTCCCTCTCCTTTTACGTAAATTCACCGCTGATAAAGCAAAAGTGCCATCACTGGTTGAGATTATTGTGCACATGAACCTGGAGCTTTATTCCCTAAAGAGACAAGAACAGGTGGGTGGAAGAATTCCTTGTCAATGCTATTGATTTGATATTTTTTCACAACTTAGTTTGATGCTAGTGAATTCTTGCACAGGAATTTGGTAAATCAATCAAATCTTGGCTATTTACTTGTTATTCTTTTCATCTTTCAGAATTTCAAAAATGTTCTTCAGCTCATAAAAGAAGCGTTTTTTAAACATGGTGAGAAGGAGGCATTGAGATCTTGTGTAAAGGCTATTACATTTTGTTCCACTGAGAGTCAAGGAGAGCTTAAAGATTTTGCCTGTAATAAATTAAAGAATCTTGAAGATGAGCTAATTGCTAAACTTAAATCTGCATTGAAAGAAGCAGCGGTACAGTTACTATTTTTACCTTTTATTTTGCGATGCTGGTAAAGCTCGTGAAATGTGACATTCTTTAATTTGCAGGATGGTGATGAATACTCTCTTCTTGTGAATTTGAAAAGGTTATATGAGCTTCAGTTATCAAGGGCTGTACCTATAGAGAGTTTGTATGATGATATTGTTAGAATTCTCCACTATTTCAGAAATGTGGATGATGAGGTATTAAATGTTCTTCATGAGACTTCTGTTTTTCCAATTATTTTCCTTGCATTTAACCATAATTTAATTGCTGTTTCCATCTAGGTTGTCAGTTTTCTGCTTCTCAACATGTATTTGCATGTTGCATGGTCTCTGCAGTCAATTGTGAACAGCGAAACTGTCTCTGAAGCACAGTTGTCCTCTCTACTTTCAAAACGCAATGTCTTGTTTGAGGAACTTGAGTACTTTCTTATTACCCCTTCCAATGAAGAGAGAGTTAGTAAATATGCTAATCAGCTAGCTTGCAGAGTAAGATCTTCACTTTTGCTTTGGTATGATTTGACCACAAGCTTTCTGTAAAAATATGTTACATTGGATGTTTATGGGATTCTCTAATTTGATCTGATAAAAAGTGTTCCATATGTAGGTCTGTATTATACTTGCAGAAGCATGGTGTTTGTTCAGACAGACAAATTTTTCTTCAACAAAGCTGGAAAGCTTAGGATATTGTCCCGATACCTCTGTTCTTCAAAAATTCTGGAGACTTTCTGAACAGCAGCTCAACATTTCAGGTGGCTTATTTTTTTTTACTTTATCTTGCTAATGTTTGATATACTAAAGCTGGTCATAGTTTTATATATTGTATGATATTGGTAGTTCTTATTGCTGTCTCTTTATTGTGATTCTATCTGGATTCAATTTTACTTGTTCACATGTAGGGATGGCTATGGGTCAGGTATCCGCTTAAAATACACTACCCAAACCCGAATATAAATTAAGTATTTAAACCGGTACAAAAAATTCACCTTTAGTACCCAAACCCGATTATAATTATTCATTTAACGTTAAAAATACATTTTTATTTTTATTTTTCAAAAATAGAAAAGTAATTAAAAACTGTAAAATTATTATTTTGACTTAATACAAAATAAATATTAAATATAATTATAGCATTGATTATAATTAGAAAAACAAAAATGCCGCATGAGGCAGCTCACGCACGGTTCTTTGGAGAAAAATAATTATTTTAAATATTTTTAGAATATTAACTAAATAGTAATGGGTTCTTGAACCCAACCCGTTGTAAACTCATTTATTCATTACTTAAACCCGCCAAAATCAGCCCAGAATCGGATTGGTAAAATTGCCATTCTATTCACATGTACTAGATTGCTTGCTTGAGCAATTTTGTTTCAGTTCTTGTTCATTTTCTTTGGTTTCATCTTCCCACCTCTCTCTCTCTATTTATCTTAATGTATTTGATAGATGAGACCGAAGATGAAGACTCGAACAAAGAGTACATTGAGGAGACAAATAGAGATGCGGTTGTGATAGCTGCAGCAAAGTTGGTTGCTAGTGGTACAGTTTCCAAGGCGAGTATACATATGTAGAACATAAGAGTATTGTGATAATTTATTTTTTGTTGAACAAATTGAGTATCTCTCAACCGTACTCTTTCATGAACTTTTCTTTTTCTTCTCCCTCTCCTCCCTTTTGTGGTTGGTGAAGGATTGGGGTAGCATAAAATATTTCTAAGTTTACCATAATTTTCTTTTGTGGCAAAAGTCATTTTCCATTTGAAAAGAAAAGAAAATAATTTTCATAATTAAAATTATAATATATATGACTTTTTTGGAAAAATATTTTTAGTGAATAATCATGAACAATTTAAATTATCTGAGTTATATATATTTTTATTTTAATTAAATATTTTATTTTTATTTTTCATATTATAGTTTAATATGTAAATAATTTTAATATTATAATATATATAATAACATGTATTTTTAAAAATTTACAAAATGATACAAAATTGATGTTTCTAAGCAATTTTTACAATATTTTATTTTGTTAATTATGAAAATTATGAATGTTTTTTGTTTTTTAATGAAATATATATTTTTTTATTATTACCAAGTGAACACATTTTTTATTTTCTGTTTTCTATGTTTTATTTTCTAAGAAAACCATTGTCTTAGAAAATGGAAAATGAAAAGAAGAAAACTGTTCTTTACAATAAACATGCCCTTATGTTCTGTATTTTGTAGTTATCGGATCTGTTCCTTTTTGTGCAGGAATATCTTGCTCCTGAGATCATTTCTCATTTTGTTATGCATGGAACTAGTATAGCAGAGATTGTAAAGCATCTTATCACAGTTATAAAGAAAAAGGATGATGATACTACCAATATCTTTCTAGAAGCATTGAAAAGGGTATGGCTTGTACCTGTTGGTGCCTTATTCTTAGAGAAAAGATAGAATGCATGTGTGACTTCATAATTTTTGTTTATTTTATGGGTAAACACGACTTGCTTTGATCTTGGTATGTTCACCATATCTTTTTCTTAAATCAAGAAAATTTTTCTGTTTTCTGTACCTGCAGCTTTGAAGTTTGGTATTTGGAACTTTGATTTTTCAGGCTTACTGTAAAGATAATTAGCGTCTAAAAGTTCCCTTTAAAATTTTTAGTAAAAAGTGCTGGTGAAAAATATGAATGTTTATATAGTTATTGCCTGTTTAACTAGGCTCATCACCGGCATTTGGAGGAACTTTCCAGAAGTGATGATGGATCCGTAGGAAAATCTTTTCAGGAGTGTAAGGACCTGGCTGCTCGACTCTCTGCAACATTCATGGGTGCTGCTCGGAACAAGCATAGAGCAGACATATTAAAAATTGTCAAGGAAGGTATTGAATATGCTTTCATTGATTCTCCAAAACAGCTATCTTTTCTGGAAGGTGCAGTGCTCCATTTTGTATCCAAACTTCCGACATCTGACGTCCTGGAAATGTAAGAATCAGCTTCTCTAATTCTGATAGCTGGTGGCGTAGTCAATTTCACTTTGATTAGGGCACTCTCTCCCTATTTATACTCTATTTTTATTGGTCAAACGGCTTGAGGGTAGAATGTTAGCAACTTTTTACAGTTTTGTGAAAACATACTGCACTAACCTGCTCATTGTTTTGCATGTAGTCTAAAAGATGTCCAAAGTCGGACAGAGAATGTAAATACTGATGAAGATCCTAGTGGTTGGCGCCCCTATCACACATTCGTGGATAACTTACGAGAAAAGTATGCAAAGAATGATGGCTTTCCAGGTATGCACTTCACCTTCTGTATGATTAATCTATTCTATTTATAGTTGCAGCTGTCATCTCAACCTTTTTTTTTTTTTTTGGTAAAATTAAGTTGAAAGTACTTTTACTCAGCTTGATATTGATGACCATTACACTTGCTTATCTTGCTTTCTCTCTCTGTGTGTGTGTGTGTGTGTGTGTGCATGCACAAGCAAGCTCGTGCATATGCACTTTGTGTAAGTGTGCTTACACCTTGGGTCATTAATTTCCTTTCCATGCAGGTATCACATTTTTTAGAGGAAATTCTTCTTTGAGAACAGATAATTTGTCTGTCTTAGTGTTTAACGAATCAAGTTTTGAGAAGAAATTTAGCATAGATGTTGATCACATCTTATTTTGGGTTTTTCTTTTTCTTTGGGTAATGAAATTGGCTTTAGACTTTGGCTTTAAGAATTTAATATAATGCCAATTTTGCTAATATATTGCAGATGAGAAAGAGGGGACCACTGTAAGACGCAGGGGTCGTCCAAGGAAGAGGCAAAACATAGAAGGAAAGAGACTCTTTGATGAGCATAGTTCAAGTGAAGAGGAGGATTCAATTAGTGGTTCAGATCAAGATGTACAAGAAGAAGAGAAGCAAGACGAGGAGGAAGAGGAAGAGGCTCCTTTAATACATTCCTTTAGGTCATCATCCAAGTTGAGGTCATTAAAGGTTTCAAGGGATGAAAATAGAAGTCGGGCAAAGACAGGTGTTTCAGCTTCCAGGACATCAGGTAAGAATTTTATAAGGTTTCAGTGTTTTATAATGTTATTCACCTAATAACCTTGTTTCTTTTGCAGGGGCATCAAGCTAGTAATTGGCTTTGCCTGAGGTATGGTGTATATTTAAGGCTCAAATCAAAAGTTGTGGGGAGGTTTTGACACAAATGTACATCTTCAAGTCCTTTCTCAATGTGTTCCATGGATAGTGGTAGAACATGTATTTCTTGAATTCAACAAAACATAATGTGGTGTAGGATTACACAATTTCTGTCGGTTACTGTAAAATATGCCTTCTATGAATGCTAATAGTTGCCTGAACTGCTTCCAGAGCATCAAGAGAATACATTCGCACTGGATCATACCGGACACTTAACACCACTGGATCTCTTGTTTCAAAGAAATCTTTTTTCTTACACTCGTTTGGAAATCTCTTCATTGCTTATTTAGTTCTTGGACGCACCACGAATAATCACTGGGACTGGACACTTGACAAGTCAAATTTCACTTCTGTGATTGCATCATAGAAGATTCTATAATTTCATTGTATGTTTGTTTTTCAACACTTAAATGTTATTTTTAGACGATTTTACCAAACATTTAACTGCTTGTTTTTAAATTAAACACCTCAGTACTTGTATGCTGACTCCAAATATGAAACTTTGTGCCACCGTATTGCGCTTGACGAAACCAATAATATTGTGATTGTCCAACAATAACGACGCCGTTTCTTCTGCTTTTTTCGACGCTTAAAACTACATCGTTTTCAGAGGCCAAATTGCCTCTCAGCCACTCAGCCAATAGAGAGTCGGTATACAAACAAGTCTCTCATCATCTCGCAGCCATTCTCCCATTCTCTTTTCCTTCTTCAGAATTCTGTACGCTCTACCTCTTTTCTAAGCGAATCAAGTGTTCCTCAAATCAAGCGATTTATTAAATCATATTCGATCTGGGTAAGTGCTTTCTTCCTTTCCAATCCTGATTTATTTGACCTACAGAAACATTGATTTGAAATTTCTCGCTCAGATATCTGTCTATAAAATCTGTTAGTTTCTGTGGTGTGGGCTTTCTTTTTCTTTTTTTTTTTCCTCTCCACCTTTTCCTTTTGCTTTTTCAAAATTAAACATGCTTTTATAATATTCGCTTGATTGTTTCCCATGAAAATATTATTTCCAGAAAATGTTGGTGCAGCCGCCATAGTTTTTTCCGGTTATTGAACGATTTCACTGCTTATTTTATAATCTAGAGCCCATTGGATTGAGATAATTATACCACTTATAATTGATTAGTAAATGGGCTATCTTGATCTAGGAAAATCGTTTGGATCAACTGGGCAAGGTTTAGTGAAGAATTTCCGCTGAAGATTCTGATTGTGAAAGTTAGATAGGTTAAATCATACTAGCGGGAGAAGCACTAGCTGTTTATGAATAAATTTTCCCTCTTTGTGTTGACATATGTTTTATAAGATATTTAACAGATAGTAATAACCATCCCTCTACAAATGTTTGACAATCTGGTTGACTTTCGAAATGCTAGAAATAGTTTATGTCAAACCTATAAATTGAGTTTCTTTGTAAGTGAATTAAATGATTGCAGAATATGTGAAAGATGAATATTGATTTTTGCATAATGTCTCAAATACCTATGCTAGAACAAATGAGTGACATATACTAACGACTTACATGACTAGATGAAGGGGATGTCTTAAAATGTAATATGTAAACTGGCATGAAGTTGTCAACTTTGTTCAGCTTTCTCTGTTTTATGCATCAATGAAACTAAATATTCTTGTAGGTATTGCATTAGGATGTTTTTTTGTGCAGAGGTAATCAAGTTGTTGCAATGTAAATATATTAGTTGGTCCCTTTATTGGCTTTGTTAGATGAATCTACGGCAGCTTTACTTTAGTTGTTTAGTTTATGATTGGTTTCTGAGTTGAATTTATTATTTTTGTGTACTTAATTTCTATTTCTTTAAGATCCATGTTCTTAGAGGGAGGGCGAGTTGAAGTAACCTTGTATATATATTTTGCAGAAGGCATGAGAATAGTTTGAATCTGTGATATAATATGTTGCTTTCTTATGATTGCTTTTGTTTAGCAATTGCCTTGAAATGACAATTCATATTTAAAGCTTTCCTTAATTCCCTTCATCTTTCCTGCAGGTTCATTAGCTTTTAACTAGAGAAGCAGAATGGCTGGTGGTAAGATTGCTCATGCTACCTTGAAAGGACCTAGTGTTGTGAAGGAGATATGTATTGGTATTGCACTTGGCTTGGCTGCAGGTGGTCTCTGGAAGATGCATCACTGGAATGAACAGAGGAAGGTGAGAGCATTTTATGACTTGCTGGAGAAAGGCGAGATCAGTGTCGTCGTAGATGAATAAATTCCTTTCATGCTTCCATTTGTTTCGTGGACAGCTCTAAAAGTATTCTGATTTTGATGTAACTTTGTTGGCTCTGAGTTGAGCATACTCGGAAGAATAAGTATTTTGTTCTAAGATGTGAAGCACATATTTGGTTTTATTAAATGTATGAAGTTTGATTATTCACAAGTCGCTTTACATGTGATTTTGTGGGGAATGATTTTATTATGCACATCGTTTCTTCTTTTGGCTTAATCACATCAAACAAATCTTGAACTTGGGTATAATTTGCGGTTTTGGTCTTCTATTATGAGGAGCAATCATTAACCAAAATTGGAAAACAATAATCCTTAAAGAGGGTTGGCTGTGGCAGTTCCTGTTGGAAGTTTTGGCTAGAATTAGCAGTTCTGAATGTTTGTAGCCAACATTTCTGATAATTGGACCAATGTCAATGGTTTTTCAATGATTACAGTACATGGGTATTGCTATAATGCGCTATATGAATCATCAAGGCATTTAATCGTCAAATTATGTCTGCTTTCTTTATCTTAAAGATAAATTAAAATTTTGAATTTAAGTCACGAATGAAATTTAAAAAGAAATAAAGAATCGGATTTCTTTTAATTTTTAAGTCGATAATTCCCTCAACCTCTCGTTAGATTATATAATGTCACATCGTTAATTGTATGAAATTGCATGGAATAATTTACATGTGCCAGCACATGCACATGTAAACTGAAGAGACAAATCAAAACGAGAAAATAAAGGCAAAGGCAGAAACGGAAAAGAAAATCCCAAAAACAAAACAGCTGCAAAAACCTTGACCAGTTGACTCTCTTCCTCGTGGTTAAAGCTAAATTTACTCACTTTCGCAGTTTCGCTTCACCAAATCCTAATTTAAAAGAAAAAAAAAAAAAGAAAAGAAAAGAAAAAAACCCGTACCAGATTAACTTAGTCTTCAATCATATACACACACACTCTGTACATTTCAACCTCAAAAACCCGCGAATTTGTATTCCTTTCTGGGTCTCTGAATAAAAAAACTTTTTTTTCTTTTTGGCGCTTTAACTCTCTCATTTTGCAATTGCAATCTCATCGATACAATTCCCAGGTTAGTGCCTTTCCTTAATATTTTCAAATTACATTTTTTTTTAATTTTTGTTTTTATTTGCAATTTGGGTCCCTTCTTTCTGGTTTGGCTTGTATTGTTCTCTGTCTCACATTCTCTGCATTTTAGGGTTTCAACGTTCAATTCTCTTTGCTCGCTTGAAAATCTAGGGTTTTATTTCTGAGGTCGTTTCCAGCACACTCTACTTGTACGTTAGTTTGTTTAGTTTTCATGCAATTATCTGCTGTTTTTATATTTGAATTCTTTCTATTTGTAATCCAACTTGTATATTTTCACGTTTTTGGTCTTGGGTGTTCAATTTTTAATGAACTTGACCGTTATGATTGACTGGTCTTCGTTTATGGGATATTAGTTGAGTTCAATGAGTGATTTTAATTTTTAAGAACAATCGAGTTTCAAATTTTAATTGTTAAATAATCTTTTTAATGTACTTCTGCATGTAGTTGTGCATATGCATTTTTCAGTATATATGGTGATATCAGAGTTACAACCATGATTTCTGTATTGAAATTTGACTGATATTACTGTGGTATGGCACCTCGTAACACGTCTTCATGCTTAAAAAGAAAAAAGAAAAGAAAATTTTCAGTTTATTTTATTTTATTTTGAAATTTATATAGAAAAGTTAGCAAATTTTCTGCAAGTGATATTGCTCCTTCCTGCTGCTCACCATTTAAATGTCGAAAATTGAGATTGGATTATCATTCTGTTGCTAGGAGCATATATCTGGTAGTTATTATGATGATAGCCACTAGAGCAAGGTCACTATTGCATCATTTGTTGGACAGCAGAGAGATGCTTCTACTAGCTGTTATTTCCCTCCCTTTTAAAATATTTTTACTTATTGGCCTCTGCTTGATGTACTCTGACGCTTTTGCTTTTGCCTTTAACACATTAATAAATGACAAAATTAAAGTATTTAGGCTGCTTAAGGTGCATGTTGGCAAGGACACTTCTGGGTCTGCTATTTTAGCTGCTTTTAGAGAAAACACCCTTTTGAAATTTTTGGCCAAAATTAGTTGGAACAATGACCTTAAATGCACTGAGAAATATCCTATTTTCTGCTTTGCAGTTGCTTCAGTTCTTTGTTTTCCTAATAAAATTTATGGTCTTGTCTCTAGGATGAGGCTTGGGAAAGATGAATCATCATGCATTGCTGAACAAGTAAGTGAAAAATTTGGCTACATAAATTGTTTGATTTTTCTAATCATTCATCTTGTTTGTCATTTCATTTTTTAATAAGTCAATTTAAGCAATGTTTATATTCTTGTTTTTTTTTCTCTAGTAATTGAACTGTGTTTAAGTGATCCATTTTTATCCTGATTTCTCTCTCTCTCTCTCTCTCTCTCTTTCTAATGCTGGCAAGTTTCTGACTATGTGAATAGGTTGTTGACCTAGTTTCAGCAGTGAAAGAGTTACATGGGCTTAGCTCCCAGGAACTTAATAAATTAATAAGAGACTCCGAAAATTTTACAATTCACTTCCAAACTGAAAAAGGAACACATTTAAAGGTCAGAAAATAAAATTTTGGTCATTATCCTTATGCTTTGTTATTTACTACTGTCTTGCATCTTAAATTGTGTCATTTTTCAGATTGATGTGGAAAAACTGGCAAGCTTTCTTCCTTTGCATCTAATTGCAGTGCTTATTTCATCTGATAAAGATGAATCGCTTTTGAGATACTTATTATCTGGTGTTCGGCTTTTGCATTCCCTGTGTGACCTAGCACCTCGGCATACTAAACTTGAGCAGGTTTCTTTTAGTGATCCTTTTATAAGGTTTTCTTTCAGCTTTTAGTGCAGTATCATGTTTTTGTTGGTTTCCCTTAGCAGCAAGGACTTGACAGACTACAAGATTCTGGAGTAAAATCCTTGAATAAACACACCTTAAATAAATTTCATATTCATTGATTTTACAGATTTTGCTTGATGATGTAAAAGTATCAGAACAACTGTTAGATCTGGTGTTTTATGTACTAATTGTTCTTAGTGGTATCAGACAGGTAAGCCTTAATTCTTTTATTTAAGGTTTTACTATGGATACTTTTTATTTTTACCAGAACTTGTCTTTCATGATATAGGAAAATTGTAACACAAGCTCTGTGGCCCTTCTGCATTCAGCATTGGTAGCATGCAGTCTATATCTATTAACAGGTTGTATATCATCACAGTGGCAAGATCTTGTTCAGGTGTTGCTTGCACACCCAAAGGTAAAACTCCTTCAACATGATTTGTTCAAGCTGCTATTTGAAAGAAATGGTCGAATGCATTTTGAAATAATTGAGAAAGGTCTTGTTTCTTTAATTTAATTCCATCTATTTGCTGGTTTTTCCTTAATAGTCTTAGATCATTTGACAATTTTGTGTTTGAAGTTCATAATTTTGAGATTGAGACATTTGTGCACTTTCTGATCTTGAAATTTCTGTTATAGGTTGACATATTTATGGATGCAGCTTTTGGAGCAGTACATGTTGCTATCAGGTTTCTTCAGGTCAAGCTGTCAGCTCAATATACTGATTTTCACATGACATCAAGTCCGACAGCCGAGCAAATAGTTAACTATCTATGCCAACAGTGCGAGGCTTCTTTACAGTTTCTTCAGTCATTATGCCAGCAAAAGTTGTTCAGGGAGCGCCTTCTTAGAAACAAGGTTTCTGAAATAAAACTCCTGTTCCATCTGTTTGGATTAAAAAGTCATTTTTCTGGAGGTGTCATATTGTTTGGATTGTCGGAAATAAGATGGGAGAAAACTTGTTTTATAGTCGAGCTGGAATTAAGGGTTCTTTGATGTGTGCATAATATTGTGAAAAAGCTGGGAGGAGATACATTTGGAGAAGCATGAGATCTACAGTGATAACACTTTGATTAGGCTGGAAAAAGAAAAATATTATTACAGTTGTGGAACATGAGATCATTTTAATTTGTGTAAATGTATTTAATGGATGATCTCGCTGATCACATCTAATATTCTCGTGATGTAATTCATCTTTTTTAATTATTTTAGTAAATTGTCTGGTTTCATACTATCCCAGGAACTATGTGGAAAGGGTGGTGTTCTTTTTCTGGCTCATGGCATCTTGAAGTTAAAAATCACAGCTCCCTTTGTAGAGTCATCTACAGTTGTGGCTGCTGTATCAAGACTAAAAGCTAAAGTGCTATCAATTGTAAGTCATAGTGATACCAGTGCTTACTGTGCATTATAATCTTTTATAGGCTCTTACTTTGCTGACCTATGTTAATACCAATATGTCGTCACAACTATTTATGCAGCTATTGCATCTGTGTGAAGCAGAAAGCATTTCTTACCTTGATGAGGTTGCAAGTTCTCCAGGAAGCCTAGATTTGGCCAAATCTGTTGCTTTAGAGGTTAGTTTCTGATGGTTATGAAGATCCTTTAATATCCTTATGATCTGCCACGCCTTGCTGACTATGATCCACATCTTGTATATTCTTTTCTTTAACTGGCATATTCATTATACTGGAATTTTTTTTGACAAAAAATGGATTTTTCAACCACAATCCTTTTGAGGACTTTTCTTCTTCCAGTTTTCCTACTTTTCAGTATAAAGTGATATGAGATTTGCTTTTGAGTAACTAGCAAAAAGGATGTTTTGCTACAAACTTATTAGGCTGGAGAAAATGATGCTGGATTTATTGAGTTCACCTACAAACAAAATTTGTCCAATCCTACTTTTTCCTGGATCAACTCTTTTATTTTGAAAATGTTTTACCATCAAGCTTCTCTAATATTATGATGTAGGTTCTTGAATTATTAAAGGCTGCACTTAGTAAAGATCCCAAACATCTCAGCGCTTGTTCTGAAAGAACATTTCCCATGGGGCTTCTGCGACTCAATGCAATGCGTTTGGCCGATATTTTCTCAGATGATTCAAATTTTCGATCTTACATTACAACATGCTTTGTAAGCTATGGGCTTTCATATTTTCGATCTTATATTACAACATGCTTTGTGAGCTATCATTGGATTTCATAGGATGGATACTTGCTTTGTTCCATTTTTTACTTCTAATAAATTTGCTGGAGTGACTTTCTAATAATTTATCATTTCATGAGAGGTTACAGAGGGAAAAAAAAAATGATTGATGTATTCACTAGAAATATGAAGTCACTGCAATATTTACCTGATTTTCATGTGTGTATTACTTTTACATGATCATGTTTTTCTTCAGAGCATTCATTATGAAAATTGTCATGACTCTTTTTTTTCCTCTCTTTCAAACCTCAATACATCCCGCAGACCAAAGTTCTGACTGCCATATTTTCACTCCCTCATGGAGAGTTTTTATCCATTTGGTGCTCCTCTGAACTTCCACCAAGGGAGGAGGATGCTACTCTGGAATACGATGTATTTACAGCGGCTGGATGGTTTTTGGATACATTTTCATCATTGGACCAATCAAGTGCTATAAATTTAGAGATTACTTTAATTCCTAGCAACATGCCCCAAGCTACATATGCTCATCAGAGGACATCATTATTTGTCAAAGTAATTGCCAACCTTCATTGTTTCGTCCCCAACATTTGTGAAGGTCAGTTAGTTCAGCTGATTCTGAAATTCTCATAACAAGCTTGATATGCCCCCTTTCTCTTAATTACATATATCAACCTTCTGTTGTATTCCGCAGAACAGGAAAGAAATCTCTTCCTTCACAAGTTCTGTGAGTGCATGCGGATGAATCCATCTGAATCCTTGCCTGGATTTTCTTTTACTTCTGGTGCTAACAAAGCGATCACTGTTTGCAGGAACCTGCGTAAGCATGACTCTCACATGATTTACTCAGACATTCTTTTATAAGTTGTGTTCCTTACAAGTGACTTTCATTTGTAGGCTCATTATTAAGTCATGCAGAGTCTCTGACTCCTAACTTTTTGAATGATGAGGATGTACAGCTTTTAAGGTGGTTCAAGATTCAGTCATATTTCTTTCTTCCTACAAGTTCTTTTTTTTTTTTTAAATATAATATGTTTCTCTTAATTGTGAATATCATGACCATTAACTGCTTTTGAACAACTGTTGTAGTGATTTCTCATGCATAATTAGGATACTCTTGACTTTATAGAGGTATTCAGATATTGATTAAATTTTTTTAAAATAACATTTCATAAAAAATTTATTTTTAAATAACTATAAATAAATTAATCATAAAAAATATTAATTTGAAAAATTAAAATTTGTATTAGCAATTATTTTTATGAGGTTAATGGAGTGCAAATATAATATAAATACAAATCAACTACCAGCTGATACGAAAAAGCTCCAAAACGGAGCTGATGGAATCAGTAGCTGATTGAGACTTCTATCAACATCAGCTGCTGTTAAAAAGCTTACCGAATACCTACAACCTAGCTCTTGGATACAAAACAGCTATCAGCTGTATGAATCAACTGAACCAAATGCCTTTTTAGTTACACAATGATGTGCAAATTATATTGCTACTCTGGGTTTTGTGACATCCTTGAATCAATAAGGGAGCCAGAAATGCATTAATCCCAAGACAATTCAAATAGTAAGCTCATTGGGATAGCATACATTTCATATTATGGGAAGCTGTTGATGCTGATGTTTCTTTACTTTGTGGTGCTGTAATGTCAAAATGGAATTTGAATTCTTTTGTCCGCATATATGGTGGTGTATTGCTTCATGGTTGATGTATATATGCTTTAAAATAAGTCATCCTTGACTTGCAGTAGTTATGGTGCAATGTGGTTAATACTTTTGATTATTAAATATCTTGTCAGGGTGTTCTTTAACCAGTTACACTCACTGATTAGTCCTGCTGATTTTGAAGAAAACCAAGCTCAAGTAAGTCATTTTTCCTTTAGTGATTATTATTATTATTATTATTATATCCGACTATCTAATTTCCTCTTTAGTTTCTCTATTAATGAAAATTTGTTTTCAAATTATTCTGTAAGCAAATTCAGGAAATCAAGTTTGAGAGATCAATATCCTTAGACAAGTTTTCTAAACTTGACATCAATGAGCATCATCAGGTAAATTCTGGAAGTTCAGTTTAGTTTTCTCATGAGTGATGTTATATGAGTTTGGTGATTAAAGCCCATTCTGGTAAAAATATATGATGTAAGACTCCATTAAGATGAAGAGTTAACAAATATGGCAAGATCCAAACTCTACTCTTTTTTGTCTGTTCAATTTTGACTATTAATTTGCGAGTCTAGGAGCATCTAGTACTCGACTCTCTGAAAATCAAAGTTCCCTTCCAGAATGATGCTGATTTCTGGAGTTGTCCCTTTAAGTTCTTATTGATAACATCACCTTCCTTTCATAAACCTTAATGAAGTTTATTACTCTTAGGAGGCTCAGAGTACAGTAGGGTACTCACCTTTACTGAAGAAGGAAACTTCAACTCTGAACAATGTAAGCAGTAATCAGAAAGAAGAAATGTCTGAAAATTCTGCTTTTCAAGAAGAGCAGCTTAATTTCAAAAATGAGCGTATGAATCGTGGTGATGATGCAATGAAGGAAGACAAGGGTAAAGCTGGTGGGACTGCCTCTGCTGTTTCAAGAGAGATGGACAGGGATTTTCAGAATGTCGAAACAAGCGGTTCAGATACAAGTTCTACACGAGGAAAGAATTTTGTTGGTCAAATGGGGAATGGAGATTTTGCCAAATCAAGTGATCTTGTGAAAGAAAATGGTCGCCAAGGCGTTCAAGAAGATGGAAAAGTTGGAACTATTCAGTTTGAAGAGAAGCCAAGAAAGCGCAAACGGACTATAATGAATGATTATCAGATGTCATTGATTGAGAAGGCCCTGGTGGATGAACCTGATATGCAGCGGAATTCAGCTTCTATACAGAGATGGGCTGATAAATTAAGTATTCATGTATGTAAAATGTTCCTATGAAGTATTCATATTGTAGGTTAATTTCTACATAATAACATGCTTTAACTTGCCTAATAAATTTCTACATTGTTTTCCAGGGTTCAGAAGTTACATTTTCACAGCTAAAAAATTGGTGAGGAAGTTTGCTCTTTTTGAAAAAAATTCCGCATTCTATGTTTAAAGAATGTTCTTCTCCTTCAATGTTATATAATTTTTTATAATGAAGATGATGACATCAAGGAAGTTTTTATTCTCAATGCCTTATTCCAGGTTGGATCTATAGGTTTTTGCAATCATATGGATCATCAGTGAAATATGCAAGATTAATATTTTGATTTGTTAATCTTCTGCTGACAAACACTTGTCTCTGTATTGTATTATTACAGGCTCAACAACCGAAAAGCAAGACTAGCACGTGCAGGTAAGGATGTTCGTGCACCAGTAGAGTTTGATAGTGCTCATTCAGTAAAGCAAGGTATGTCAACACATTCTCACGACTCACCTGAGAGTCGTGGAGAAGATAATGCTCCATCAGGTGCAAGACTTGTTCCAAGCACGTCGAGAATTGGAACTAGTGAAAATGCTGAGACTTCTTTAGCTGAATTTGTTGGCATTGGTGCTGCAGAATTTGTTCAATGCAAGCCAGGTCAATATGTTGTGCTTGTAGATAAGCAAGGCGAGGAGATTGGTAAGGCCAAAGTATATCAAGTTCAAGGTAAATGGTATGGGAAGAATTTGGAGGAATCGGAAACGTGTGTCGTGGATGTTACTGAGCTTAAGGCTGATAGATGGGTGAGGCTTCCATACCCATCTGAAGCCACCGGCACCTCATTTAGTGAGGCCGAAACAAAGCTTGGGGTAATGAGAGTGTTGTGGGACTCAAACAAAATATTTATGTTTCGGCCTTGATGATGGCCTTGCTAGAATCTTAGTGCCCCATAGCATATTGTCACCATCAATATAGTTCCTCTTTTTGTTTTTTTTCCCCTTAATTTTATTAATTAGATTCTAATCATAATCATAATCGTAATCAGGTTCAGGATTTATTGTTTTTCTGATGAGTTTTTTTATTTCCTCTTTTGTTTTGAAGCGAGGAAGATCAAATATTAGGGTTTTTAGCAATTGATTAATTGGCAAAGAATTAATTCACAGTGGATCATTAAGTTGTGAAGTCTCAATACTCCCATTTCATTTTCAAATTATGTGCTTTTGTATTAGGATTTGATTTCATGTCTCAATTTTAATTTCTCTTATTATTTAGTTTACATTTTTTAAAATGGATATATATATATATTCAAATACAAAGCAATATTTATTTACAATGATAATCTCATTAAAAAAATAATTTCAAAAATCATGATGCTTTTTAAATTCATCATGATTTAGAAGGAAATCAGGATGCTTAGCTTAATCAATATACTAAACCAATTAAAATATGCATTTTAAAATTATTTTTTTTATTTTGTTTTTTTATTTGCAGTGTATAACTAGAAATACTTTTTGTTTCAACAACAATTTTTAATTTTATTAACTAGATCCATAGGTGGAGCCATAAGTCAATTCATGGGAAAAAGTGAGGAGGGGAAGACAGCGCAACATGCACTTTCAGGCTCACAAACGCCACGGAGTCCCGAAACTGCTGGCTTAGGGTCATGGGCTATTTACGTCTTTTGATAGGCTTATAACAAATGAAGCGAGCGAGCAGAGCTATAATTTTCCCGAATGATAACAGATGACAGAACGGTTAAATTAGCATTAGAACGGGAACGACATGTCGTAGAACGTACCGCATCAAACTATTTAAGTTCGCCAAGTTTACGAACGCTAACTCGATAACAGCACGCAGATTCCTCTCTTCCAACATAACACCTTTAGGTGCAGGCAAACAATCCTCTTCCGGAATAAGGGTACGTCTTTCTGCCATTGATGCCGTAATACATTAAGCTGATTTTATAATTCCTACCTATAGATGGTTTTAAAATATTCTTTTGCGCTTTTCTTTAATCTTCTTTATCTGTTGTATATTGTTGTCTAAGTGTTTGTAAAAATGACTAAGTGAGATGTTTACCTTATCATTTTGCATAAATGCATCATAAAAATCTTAAGGATTTTCCTCTTTTAACAGGTTGAAGAAGTCTAAGAAATTATGGAAGGAGAAACCTTGGTGTGCCTAAAAGACATAGTGCCTTCAGCTCAAACAAACATAAACACAAAATTCATAGTTTTGGAAAAAGCCAGGACAATAGAAAGGCAGAATAAGACATGCTTGGCTCTGGTGGCTGATGAAACAGCTGCTGTGCACTTCCAGTTGTGGGGAGATGAGTGTGATGCATTTGAAGCTGGTGACATCGTCCGTTTAACTAATGGCATATTCTCCTACAGTAGAAACAATCTTGTTTTGAGAGCAGGTAAAAGAGGAACCATAGAGAAGATTGGAGAATTTACAATGGCATATGTGGAGACACCTAATATGAGTGAGATTCGTTGGGTTCCGGACCCTAATAATTCCAGGAAATATGTGCAGGAGACTGTCATTTCCACCCATTCTCGTATTTTCCCTCCCTCAAATTAAATTTATAAAACTTATAGTTATTATTATTTTTTTATTTGTGGAAGATACTTTTCAAAAAATGAGTTAATTTCTCATGTCACCACCTGCTTCCTTCCCCCTATTTAGTTCATGTGGCAGAATGTCAGGATTAATTTGTCGCCCTCAATCCATTTCATCAACCACTATATGTTTTCAAAACGTTGTATAACAATGTAAACAGCCTTCCAGTTCACCAAATTTAAGTTTTATGCTTTTCAAGTTTCACTCACTCAGACAAATCCAATCCCAGTCAAGATAATTTCAAGTTTATCTCATTATAATTGTAAGTTTGTTACTCATCAAAATTCAATTAACTTAATACAAGAATAAATGTTCAATTAACTTAATACAAGAATAAATGCCTCTCATTACCGTCTATTACAAATTACAATGCACAAAACTAACCCAACTTCCCTCCGTATCAATTATCAACAGCAGAAGAAATACAAAGCTATCCTTCCTCGTACTAATTGTACAATATGTTACACTGCAAAAACCTACTATCATTCTCAAGCTGTGTACACTATAAAAATGCATTTTTCTTTTTCATCTTTTGCACTTTTACACCTAAAAGTACAACACAAGCACCAAATCTATGCAGAGTGGAAATTATTTTGCTTGAAGTAATAGACGTTGAGCATCATCCTGGCAAACATCTGAATCTGGCTAATTACAAATGCAGGTGTAGTCACATCATATATAAGCCAGTGAGCTCCTGTCAAGGTCGGGTTGCGGGCGACCCCGAGTTGGGGTGGGCGGTCTTTGTATGTTGAGCTCCTGCCAGATATCAAAGGGAGGCAAATATAAGCTCGCCGCTGAAAAAGCTCCTGTGGATTGATTTAGACACCAAGGGATAGTTGCAAGGTCAAGAATGCAAGAAAATTTACCTGCATCCATGTATCATCCATGACGCGCTCTGGAGATGTCTCTGGCGACTGAAGTGGAGGTGGCAAGGGATGAATCAACTTTGGAACCACAACCAAACCCCTGCCAACCACTAGTATAGCTCCAGCATTGTTCGCAGTCCCTATGTGGATATAGGGAATTAGTATGCATATACAAAGTATATCACGAGGAGAAACTACAAACTATTTTTGCTTACCGCAATAGTTAGTTGCAGAAAAGAGCGTAATCAATTGACCTTGTGCAAACCGTTCAAACCCATCCATAACGCATTCATGTGCCCTTATGATCAGCTGTAACTTATTTTTCTTACAGAAGTCCGTCACGCGGTCAGGCTGCAATTATGATGAGTAAATAAAAAGTCATGTGCAATTCTTAATTAATTGCAGTCCCTTGCTTAGTTTCAATCTATGAGGTTTGCTTCATGCTAGACATAATAGAGGCTAAGAGCTAGCCTTGGATGAGAAACTTTTGATCTAGATCATATATGGAACATATTGCACATGGTTATAGACACATGAAACAAAAATATTATAATCCATGCAAAGTAAAACAAGTAAATGATGACATATATACCCCAAAAGTGACAAGACCAGGGCCTCTAGCATTTGGTCTCAAACCTTCTATGCTATCATTTTCTGTCGGATCAGACCTGTGTAAAGAGATGATGCAAGAAAAATTAAGGGATGCGATAATATATAGCAAAAGAATGGATAAATCAAAGTGAAACATACCATAAAAGATCCATTAGAATTATAGATCCAGCATCCATCGTTATGGGCCTTTCAATCTTCTCTATCTGCTCCACCGAATGAATAGATCTCCCAATGCCACCATGCATACAAATAATTTTCTTCTCAATAAGTGCAGCAAGTGGAAGAAAGTTGAAAAGTTGATTGAAACGAGTCCATGCCCATATCCCATCACTCTCTCCCTACAAGGTTACTGGTTATCAGCAACGCTAAAATTTTCAGAAAACAATAGACAAACACATTTTTAAGTTCCTTAATTTTTTGTCTATTGAGCTTGTCTTCTTCAATTATTTGCTACTTATACCAATTTAATAAGTTCATTAACAGCATAAATAAAACAAAATTAGTTAACATAGGTTTAAAAAGTAATAAGAAATTGCTTCTTTTTTTTTTTTTACATTATTGACGTTAGAGAAAAGAAAAAAATTCATTTCCAAGCATATAAACTGCTTCATTTCATCTTATTGATCAGTCAACTTTAAGGGAAAAGAAAAGAATTTTTTTAATGATTTTAAAACTGCTGTTTACCAAATTTCTGTATTTAATAGAGCAAGATGGAAACAAAGGATTCATATAGCTGACCCCAACTAGTTTGGGATTAAGGCTTGGTGGTGGTGTTGTTGTTACTGTTGAACAAAATTCTTAATGTCATCAAATTGGAAAGTTCATGCAATTAAAGAATAGGGGCTAAATATACAAATCTCAAAAATTTTTAAGGGTATGAACTGAGTTTCTCCAATAGAAAATTGACAACTGCATATGACACATATACTCATACCATTCTCTCAATGCACTCGATACGAAATCCAAACAGTGCATTTATGTCAGCAGCTTCATGGTTTCCACGTATCAAATGAACATTCTCAGGATATTCAATCTGCAAAATATAAAAACAAAAAGGCCCAAGGGCTCAAATATAAGAACAGAAATATAAGTGTTGCCTGATATTTCTCAAGCACAGGTTTTACCTTAAGAGCAAGAAGCAAAGTTATAGTCTCTAAACTGTGCTGTCCTCGATCAACGTAGTCTCCCAAGAACAAATAGTCAATGTAACTGCAACATAAAATTGGACAGGTAGATTAAATAACAAATCCAAGACGGTTAAACAACAAGTCAAGAGGTTTACAAATGGAAGTTTGTCATTAGAGAGACCACAAAGAGCAAGTTTAGAACCAGTTTCCCATGATCGGCCATCCCAGATCATATAAATAAAGCAACTAGTAATTGGACAGAACAATGTCAAAAATATCCTAGAACTTCATCATGGGGGCAAACAGGTAAAGGGATTTGAATCAAAGGGTGAAACCTAAATGCATATATACCTCCCTTAATTGCTTATATTCTGAATTAAAGAATACAAAATTCAAAGCTGCTATTAATTAGTTCCCTGCAATCTGCATCATGCAACTTTGTTCTCGACAAGTATCTTCTAAGAGCTCCAATATCACACTTACGTGATGTCTCCTGCAGTGGATGGAAATCCATATTCATCGAATAGACGCATCAAATCACCAAACTGTCCATGAAGATCACCAAAAACTTTAACTGGAGCTTTCAATTGAAGAACTGTTGGCTCATGCATAAAAATCTGTTCGGCAGCATAGCAAAGCTCGCCAACTTCATAGGAATCCAAGAAAAACCTCCTATTCACAGGAGCCTTCCAGTTCCGAGGCCTAAGCAATGTAGAAATAATCTGCAAGGTAACAAACGGTAATGAGCTAACCTGTATATACGTTAGTACTAACTTTGTCTAAAAATTTTCTGACTTGCCTTCTTATGCAAGCCCTGAGGAGACTTTTGCCTGGTGAACTTTCTGGCTGCATAGGGTGTGTCGTTGTTCACAGGAACCATTCGTCTGCTTTCATTTTCAAATTGATCTAGTGACAATTGCCTCACCATCCCACCGAGATTCCCCACAGCCTCTTTAGCTACCACAACCTAAAACAGCTAAACAGTATGATTTTGCAACTTGGCAACTAAAGTACCAACCACAGGCAAAACAGATGAGAGGACATACAGCTCTTGGATGCAGGCGAACATCAGCCTCAGTGTCACTACCATCTGAAGTAGCTTCTGCAGCTTGTGAATTGTCATCAGACACAGATGTCACTTCAGCAGAATAGGTAGTTGCTGCCTGAGCAGCTTGCCAGACAGCACTAGCGGCCTGAGCTTCAGCAGCAGAAGCCTCCCTAAGTTTCTCCATAGAATTTTTGTCCATAAAACTACAGAACATAAATCAATAAAATTTTACAAGATAAGCTGAACTGTGATAATCCCACCCGCAAAATATCATGCATATGAGAGAGTAGGGGGGAGAGAATTAAAACCTGATAGAACCAGATGAAGGGATCTCCAACCCACCATCTGACATTGTTTCATAAGGATTTAAATTAGAATGATTCAATCTGGGACTTGTTATAGTTGAGGCTCTCTCAGATGTTAATACAGGAGAATTCATGTCTGACTGGAATGGTGAATTTTCCGCAACTAAAAAATCATCCAGTAGCACATCTATATAAAGAACAAATTAATTGGTTATGAAATGCAGATATCTCATCTCAACTTGCACAAGTCAAGTATCATGATTCATGAGTTCCACACAATAAATACTTATTGCCTGTACAATTGAAGTCACATTGAAGAACAAGAACCAAGGACTTCACTGAATGAGTAACCAACCAAACACACAGATATGAACAAGACTCCTAAGGAAAATGCAATCAAATTAGTTCTCTATAGAGTATAGTTCAATTACCATTAGTTAAAGCCAAACCAAATCAGGAGAATTCATGTCTGACTGGAATGGTGAATTTTCCGCAACTAAAAAATCATCCAGTAGCACATCTATATAAAGAACAAATTAATTGGTTATGAAATGCAGATATCTCATCTCAACTTGCACAAGTCAAGTATCATGATTCATGAGTTCCACACAATAAATACTTATTGCCTGTACAATTGAAGTCACATTGAAGAACAAGAACCAAGGACTTCACTGAATGAGTAACCAACCAAACACACAGATATGAACAAGACTCCTAAGGAAAATGCAATCAAATTAGTTCTCTATAGAGTATAGTTCAATTACCATTAGTTAAAGCCAAACCAAATCTAAAAAAATATAGATATCACTCGCAAACATTCAGTAACAACAACTCAAAATTAAGACCAAGAGAATGACCATGAACTGAGGGCCACAAGCATGACACAGCCACATATAAAAGAGTTGCTTTATAAGGATCATAAAGCAACAGCCAAATCGGAACCCAGACATTCACATATCCATGACTTGCTTTTCCATCCCCGTTCAGTGCAATTAACTTATCAGATTATGGAATATCTAGATAAATGAAGGCTCACTTCCAATTTTTTGAACTCTTATTCCCTGTAACTGAACTGGAACCTGTCATTGTTCTTCCAATCCCAAAGATGGTGAAGTGTCCTAAAGTAGCAATAATCATATGAAACCAGTGCCTTCAGCATACTAGAGATAATCAATAAGGAACCCAAAAACAGAGGAAGTGCCTAAAAAATTTGCATGAAAGCAAAACCTTATAATGCAAATATTATGAAGTTGTGATTTTTATGTCATTTTGCTAATACAGTGCAATCATAGGTGGTAAAACCAGCTGCACATTGTTAGGCTATATATGATATTGTAATGGGAACTAAGGACTGATTTGTAATAAGTTAGGATATGGATAATTACTGTACTTGTTAGCAATTATCTAGATTGCCTAGTCATTGCTTAGGTGGAGGTTATGTGGCTTATTTTGATGACATGTATGCCACACAACCATTGATATATATATATATATATATATATATGAGCTGGAAGAATACTATTCAATCAATGAATCGAAACCTAATTTTACTTCTCTCTCTCTCTCTCTCTCTCTCTCTCTCTCTCTCTCTCTCCTTTCTCCTCTCTTTGGTTTCTCTTTTCTATCACAGACCCCTTACCGATGAACAAACCCTAATCCCCTTTGATTCTCGGTTCATGTTAGCTAATCCTATCACATTCATCTTTACCATAGATGCAAAACTACTCTGAACTAATGAACAGTTCTAGGATACAATTCAGGAATGCAACCATTACCTCCTCTTAGACCACCATAAACATATATTCGAACACCAACAGAAGCAGATGCGTGGCGACAACGACGCATTAGCTCCAAAGAAGGGTCATGTTCAGTGTGTCCCTTGCTGGTTTTTGATGAAGTTACAAGCCCATTTTTATCCAACCAAACACCAGCGGCAGTGTCCAGCACTGAGAAAACAGAAACAGCACAGATATTAAATGTAACTTACCATTTATGATGATATTTCCTAAAATACCAAAAGACTACCTGCAACAGCTGCTTCACTTTCTACTGCACGTCCCCCCTTCAAAGCGCCTCCTGAAACATGCAATCGTGCACCAACAAAAACCTGATAACAAGCATGTCAAAGATCACTAACAAGGACTTGAAAGTGTTGTCTCATCATGGGGAAAAACAAAAATGAAAAAGATACATGTATCAGAATTCAAAACCTCTAATAATTTAACCCCGGAGAACATTATAAGCCTGTTATTTCTATGATGAACTGGGAACATAAACCTAGTAGTTACAAAGTTCGGGTCTCTGTTGATCACTCACCGCAGCATGCTGATACCTCGGTGAAGGAGAAACTCCAGGAGCAAGAGTCCACTCCCACTGACCATTCCTATGCATTAGAAGCCCATAAGCATCTCCAAGTGCCTGTTAGCACACATCAATAAAGAATTAAAATGAAAAAATAGCAAAGTACTATTATCAATAACTGTAGCTCAAGAAAGGAAAGTAGATTTAAGAAAAGTAGTATCTTGTTGCATACAATTTTGAAATAAATGAAAGTTACAGTAATACTTTTTAGGACTAATGGGGAGATGATTTCATAACTAAATAGAAACTCCAGCTTCCCAATAGCAGAGGAGGAATAGGCATTAGTCCCATCCCACTTTGTTGTTAATTTTACAAGCCTTCTCATTTAATTTGAAAAGGAAAAAGGAAGTCATTTCTTTTTTTGAGTTTCAAGCCATAAGCCATCATTATTGTTGAGAATCTGGGCCCTAAGAGCAATTAATCAAATCAAATTCAATTATATATTTAATATTAGGCTTATAATGAGTTGGGCTTACCTTTAACGTTGCATTACCTTTAAACAAAAATGGCCTAAAACCATTTTGGTTGGTTTCACACTCCTTCACAATATGATGCCCTTTTACTTAGTTGTATTTTATCCGATGTGGGAATTAACCCATAACTCCAACAATTATCTTTTAATGTCTCTAGTTGTACCCAATACCAGAAAAATTGTATACATTCAATATGTTACAGTAAACCTACAAATTACACTCCACGAATTAAATTATTTACTTTTGATTACCGTTGCCATCTTACAGTAGATGTAAGTTAATAAAATGAGCACATCTAGGATTTGCCCAATTCAAAGGAAACGAGATTTAGAAGAATAAAAAAAAGAAGACAATACTGCATCGACAGACTGTGAAAACAATAGAGAATGTGGCATGCGTCAGGTGTAATACGTTAGAGTATAAAATATACTGCAATCATATTTTGGCTTTAACGCCTCAGTAAAGAAAAGAAAAAAAAAATTCATACCAATGCCAGTAAGGAGTCCTCTTCTCACCACAAGCAAAACATGCTAATCTGAGAACGGGCACTATAGCTTTGTCATACCTACATTAATGTTAACCATGTTAAGTGAAAAAATAAGATTGATCAAAGAACAAAGCCAGAACCAAATTTACAACTATTGAAAATTGGAGTATCACTTGACATTCGAGCCGAAGGTCTTCACCTTCGGGATTTTAAAGCCGCTGCCAGTGTGCATAAATGGCCTAAACCATTTTGGTTGGTTCACCCTTCACATTATATGCCCTTTTACTTAGTTGTATTTATCCGATGTGGGATTACCCACATACTCCAACAATTATCTTTTAATGCCCTAGTTGTACCCATACCAAAATTGTAACATGTCAAATGTTACAGTACCACAAATTACACTCAGAATAAATTATTTACTTTGATTACCTTGCATCTACAGATTAGATGTAAGTTAATAAATGAGCACATCAGGATTTGCCCAATTCCAAAGGAAACGAGATATTAGAAGAAAAAAAAAAGAAGACAATACTGCATCGACAGACTGGAAACAATAGAATGTGGCATGCGTCAAAGGTGTAAACGTTAGAGTATAAAACATATACTGCAATCAATTGCTTTACCCTCAGAAAAGAAGAAATCATACCATGCCAGAGGAGTCTCTTCCACCACAAAGCAAAAACATGCCATCTGAACGGGCACTAGCTGTTGCATACCTACATAATGTTATACCATGTTAAAAGTGAAAAATAGATTGATCAAGAAACAAAGCCAACAATTTTACAACTATTGAAAATTGGAGTACACTTACATTCGAGCCGAAGGTCTATCACCTTCGGGATTTAGCCGCTGCCATGCATATGGCTTCTGGGCAGTATCCAATGCCCATGCATCAGAAAGAACTCTTTTCCCTATTAAGAAAGGGAAATAAGAAATTATGCTTCATTGATGCAAGCCAAAATACACAACCATCAGGTCCATAAATTTGAATATGTTCCTACTGCTCATTCACATATAAACGTACAAATGCAAAAACTCAACACAAATATCCATCACATGCTAAGCTACAAAAGGGAGTGATGACACAAGTAGATTTAAAGTACAATCACCATTAAATTCATCTACAAAAGATTAACCATAGAATTAGAGAGAAAGATGCATTTAATGCAACAGAATGAGTTCCTATCATGACAAAGATTTTTGTTCTCAACATTCATTCACACTCAAACCAAATTGGAGAAGAAAACAAAGCATAAGCAATCTAAATTGAGATACTACAACAATTTCTTGCATCACCAACTACCAACAATTTCTTGCATCACCAACTACCTTTCCCACACTGAATTTTTTAGGCTCAGATAAAGCTTTCATACCCCAGCGAGGCTCAAAGCAAACCAATCATACAAATCATGATTTCCCTTTCTCCAATTCATAAGTATCGGTCCCTTCTTCCAGTTTTGCCTACCAGCTTAAGAAATACACATAAAAAAACAGTATACATTGCAATCATTGACATAATGACACACATTATAATTAGATAAAAAAGTGACAGATTCAGTCTGATCATCAGAGGCTTTTGCTTTTATGGCAGAAAAGCCATTCTGTTTTACCATGATGGTGTGAAAGAAATCATAATCTAGGACTTCCTCAAAAAAAAAAAAAGGTTCACTTAGAAAATATATTGGTCTAGATTCCACCATCTTTTGGTGGATTTTAACATGGAGAAGGCAATATCCCCCGCACAATGGATAAAAACTTAGCATGCTTTCCTTAGACAAAGTTATTAAAGGTTCAATATTTCTTGTTATCCAATGAAAATATTTTCCAGTTCAATAATCTTGATGAAATCATCAAACTTCTTACAATCATTCAAGATCAAAGCATAATGCCTTCACTTTGGTAAAATTTTGCCTAGTCTTGTTAACTCAACTAACGTTTGAAAAATATCAGCAACCTGGGTCCTACCCTCAAAGGCCTATAAATTTCATCGCCACAGAATATTATATACAGATTCTGAAACAAGGAATGCAAATGCAATCCACAGAGTATAGGTCCCACAAAATGTTGTACAAATGAAAGTAATATGGATAATTGAGGCCAATTATCATGCTGAGAACAGTTACAAACACAAATTTATTGTTCTAATTGCACCTCTATTGAACAATGAATTCAGTTCCATTAGCAGTAATATTTGAAAAATGCGAGTTTCGTTCTCTATTACATACAAGGAAAGGCGAAGAACAAAACATAAACATTTAAGAGTTTAAAAAGCCAAACTTCTCACCATCATTGCCGCTGACAGTAACAAGAAACCGTTGGGCAACCAAATCCATCACATGACCATAGCGAGGCCCAGGACCCTGTCCTTGTACAACCACTCTACTCACACCAAGCATGAGAAGAGGTAATTAGTTCACAGTTCAGGATAACAAAGAAAAACCAGAGTAATAGACAACAGAAACTTACCGGTGCCACTTGAATTTATCATTGGTCAAGTCCAGCACATAGAGATCATCCGTAGAATGCCCAGCAGGACCTATCCCGCCCTAACCATTGATCACCAACCCGTGTTATTAATGTCAAAGACACAGTGACCAACTATAACTAAAATTCAATCTCCCTTCAGAATTCTAGGTTCAAATTCAATCACCTGAAAGACAACCATAGTACCAACTGCAGCTGCCGCATGCGCAGCCCTAGGAGATGGTGGTTCTCCGGCTGGTCGTATTCTGATTAGGTAACACGTAATTAAAATTTAAAAAAAAAAAAAATCCGACTCCATCGTTTAACACTCCACTCCAAATTAAATAAAATAAATGAGAATAAACTACCTGGTCCATTTCCTAGTGAGAACGTCGTAAGAATGAACTGAATTGGTGACTCCCGCCAATCCTACAAGAAATCAAAACAGCAATTGATTAAACAAGCAGCTTTGTGGCAACACATATTTGCATAGGAGAGAAAATGATGAATCCTAACTGATGCCAGGGGCGGAAGAAGAACCGCCGCCCTCAATTGCGGTAGCGCCACCGAATAGAATGAGACGAGGTCCATGAGAGTTGGTTGCAGCAACAGCCGTTAAGGTATGGCCGCATCGGGGACCAGGAGCATCTTCATCTGTATCCCAGTAGGTCTCCAAAGGACGATAGGTTGGAGCCGGGTGAAGCCATGGCTTCGAACCCATTTCAGAGCCAAAACAAGCTCACCCGGATTGAGGATCACGAAATCTGAGATTCGTTACCAATGGAACCCTAAGATCGGAGCCACGGTGGCAAGGTTCGTGTAGTGGTGGTGCGGCCCGGGCTAAACGCTCCGGACCATCTTTGTTTTCTTTTCTCTTTGGTATTATTATAATTTATACTTTATTTATTATTACTCGCATATAATAAAAATCACAAACAATTATTACAAGGACGGAATATAATTAATGGTAATTAACTATTTATGATAACAAAATAAAAAAATAAAAAAATTGGAGGAATTTTCTTTCCGCGAAGAAGGTCAACCGTTGAGATGGTCCGGTCCCGCTTATCATTATATTAGTAATATTTTAATTTTAATATTCAACGCAACTGTCAAATGCCACGCCAGCCCAAGAGACTCTCAGTATACCTAGCCTAATTACTTGATTAAAGGTCAACTATAAGTTAAAAGTTAAACACTTCTATCTATCGACCATCGACAATTAATTAGTTAATCAGTTCAAAATAAAATTAATTAGTTAATTTGCATTTATATTGTATTTGAATTTAACTTTATAAAAATAAATAATTGTTGATAAAAATTATTACTTAATGTAATACAAGAATAAATGGATGCCTCCTTAATTATTTTGATTAAAAAATAAGTAAATATCAAAATATCTCTACCAGTAATTATGTAAGACAAACAAAATTAATTCTGAATGAGAGCCTAACATTTACAAATAATACAGATTGCGTGTGGGCCTTAAGTTGCTGACCATAAACAAGAATCCAGAAGAAAAAGAAAAGGAAAGAAAAGCAACGACTATAATGGTGCTTGACAAAATTGGCAGTGCATCATCATTGGTTGGTCCCAATGAATAAATTGAAAGGGACCTCTGTCAGACCTCCGACAAGTGTACCTAGACGACCAAATATAAACTACTACGAACTTTTTATTTCCCAGTTTGAATAAAACTAACATCGTTTCATTGATGTCGACGATCGTTATCCTAGTTCTTCTGTTCCAGAGAATTAACCGACGAAAGGTCATGATTTACCAGCGTCCTAGAACCAGTGTTTTCCATACAATATCAATGTCAGTAGCCAAATGCACGCGTCCAAGCCTAAATTATAGACGCAGTATTATGTGCCCTGTACCTGCTAAGCTTTCATTCACCACATATTAAGCAGGTTCGACAATTTCTGCACCTATGGGCCAAAACATAGAATTTGTCTGCCCTCGCTGAAACATTCCGGGGAACAAAAGGAAACATTTGATACCACTTCTTTGTTAGCATTTATGATGTTACGAGTTAAAAAACTGCACCCTTGAAGTATTCAAATTACATTATCTGGCTCAATTGCAGATAATTTGTCTACTTCTATTACATGACTCTTAATTAATCAAGGGCATGGATTAGGAAACCTTGCATGAATTTTATTGATATCTTCAACTATTTCTGGTGTTAGATTCACCTTGCAACCATTGAGAATCTCCTGGAGCTGCCATGTCCGGGTAGCGCCAAATACAGTACTTGCAACAAGAGGGTGTCTCAAAACAAAAGCTGCAAATGAGATAATTGATGAATAATAGAATTCATAAATTAATATTAAAAATTGGAGAAAGAAAGAGTTAGAAGGGTAGGCTGATAAGAGAATATGGAAATAATAAAATATCAAAGAGTATCGGATAATACTTCCATCTAATTGATTAAGATAAACAAAGGGATCAATTGCACATTATTCATGACTAGCTATTCATTAAAATTGGATACTATGTTTAAGCAAGGCAATGCCAAATCATTTAACTTCAGATGGGTCCATTTGTAGATAATCCAATGTTATAGAACCAAAGTGGAGCAAACACTTCTCTTTGGATGCAGTCTTGGTAGATGGTAGAGCCAATTTTTTTGAAGATAATATGCTGATATAAATTCCCCCACACAGGCATCTGTGTCAGTTCCTTATGATGTGTGCCACCAGAATTATTGTTCTCTAATATGCTAAACCTTTCTATAGGTGGCCACCACCCTATCTTAAAAAGTAAAATCAATAAGTATGCACAGCAGTTTCACTCTCATAATGGTGCCTGTGCTATTTACAAATCATAAATCCAATGCCATCTGATGGTCCAAATATCCAGGGACCAGGATCTCCAGCGTTTACAGATCCATAACTCACCGCAAGTTTTGCAATCTCAGAATTGCTTTATATCTCATCAATTTGTGAGAACATCCAGATTATGTGAATCACTGTGGAGTATATGTGAGGAAAAAAATGGCAGAAAAAAACATTAATAATTGTGCACTTATGCAACTGCAAGTGTCACAAGCATATATAGAGGTGTTTGAGAAAGAGATGGTGTGTTTGAGAAAGTGATGGTGTTATCATACCAATTGCCAGAGATACAGGATGAAGACCATGTTTTTTTGCTATGCCCAGGTATTCCTGCAAATATTAGAATATGGAAGGAACAAGAAGTAATTAGAATGCAAGGTTTTCACCAGATATGCAAGGAAAGCAAAGAAGTGTTTTGTAATTTACAAAAATAAGTTGGGAAACCTAAGACTTCAACAGATATCCTTGTGTGCTAAGTATAAACTGTTCCATAGCCCACTTCTTTTTCTTTTTGTAGGTTATGACATAAGCTCAAACCCCAAAACCATAACAAGAGTGTCAAAGACACATCAATAAATGGTTTTATTATATTCTAAAGATATTTAAAGTCACAAACAATTAAAGAGCACATAAATAGAGCATACTGTTGATATTGAGCTTTACACAGTTACACTATAGATGTGTTCTATTGAGAACCTCAACTCCCCAATTTTGTCCTAATGATGTATTTAATGAGCATCAACATGTTTACCAGTGTAATTTGCAAGTGGTCACTCAAAGTATTCTGATTTTTTTATCTCTTTGACAGAGCACTAAAGGCCTTTTAGACAATTTTTGAACACCCTTTTGTCTCTTATTATCAGTTCAAAATGATTCGTGCTGTTGTACCAGTGTGCCATTTATCATGATCAAGGCCAATGAAGGAAAAGGAGAGGGGGAGAAGGGGATGCGAATGCAGTTCCCATTTTCAAACTCAATTACTAGTCAGCATGGATGCTTTAAAACCAATTCAAGCAACTATTAGAAATAACTTCCTTGTTTCTTCTAATCATTTAACAAACCCATCAGGGAACAGCGCTGAAGTTCTAGCCAATATGAATCTTCTCACCATAGTAGCTGCTTTTATCATGCTATTTGATAGGTTGTATCTTGATTCCCCTTCTATATACCTGCCTGAAAGGAGAAACAAAGAAAATAGTCTACATAAGAAGAACCTGATAGGGAGAGTTTAATTGCAATTGTAAAAAAAAAAAATATCACATAACAGATACTAAATAAATAAATTTTGTAATCAACCTTTGAAAAGATTTAACCGGGCATCTGCTGGACCACCATCAGGTGCAAAATACTTTCCAGAAAGTATGCCCATCGCAAGGGGGCTGTATGCCAATAAATTGATCCTAAAAAAGTTCAAGATCCAACAGAGACGAGGATAATCTATCAAAATCTTTTGCAATACAAAATCCAACAAGTTACATTGCATAGAACACAGTAAAATCTGCTGAAGAAAGCTTTTGTTAAACATTTGAACAAAATACTCAAAAAACTAAACTCGAGGTAAGGCTACTTCCCATTAAAAGCTAAACTCTCATAACAAATCAAAGCTCTCTGATGAAAAGAAAAGCATTCTCCTCTAAGTGACGCAACCGTGTCCTAAGTTGGAATTATAGCTTTGCTTCCTAATGTCTGTTTGCCAAGAGTCTGATCACCAATTTCCATGAACAACATACACAACAGGAAGTATCAAATATAATGAAAATTTCACTTGCTTCTAGACCATACCAATTGAAACAAAAATACTGTTGCAACTTTTTCTAACATGTTTAAACATCATCGTACATTTTATCCCTTAACTTTTTTCTAACAGCAGCATATTCACCAGAATTGAACGTACCCCTCGTGATGGCAGCACTCAGCTAGTCCAGAATCAAAAGTTCTGCAGAGCAAGCTGTACGAGTTCTATCATCAAGACAATGAGTTGTGCATTAGCAAAAAAAAAAAAAAGCACAGAAACAGAGAGAGAAAAGGGAAGAGGAGGCTGGAAAAGTGGGGGAAGGTGAGGGAATTAAACAAGGACAAGACCAGGAACAGCAATTGGTACAACCTGCACAGAAACTATTTTTGGATACCAAGCTTCCCTTTCAGAAACCTGAAGGAACTTCATAATACCATATGGTGTTTCATTGCTAACTCCAACGTATCTGACCTACACATGAAAAGTAAAGCTCAGCATTATTTCAATGTCATGGTAGTGAACAATCAACAGTCTACTAAGATATTATCCCTTACCTTTCCTGCATCAACAGCTCTGCTAAGTGCATCGAGTTGTTCCTCTATACTGACTGAACAGAACTGTCGACTGGGATCATAATCAGTTTCTCCGAACATGGGAACATAGCTTCAGAAACAACCACAGATCATTTCAAAAGGCGTCATACAATAGGAATATCTCTAAAAAATTTACAGAGATATTTGCAGGAACTCCTATAATTATGTTAACTGAATATCTACTCCAAATTCAACAATACACTATTCCTCTACCACCGCTCTCATTTAGAGAAAGGAAAGAAAGAAAAGAGAAAATGGAGCAAGGTCTACATACAAACCGATCAGGCCAATGAATTTGGTACAGATCAATGTAGTCCGTTTGCATACGCATCAAGCTGCATTAATTAAAAATAATAATAATAACTATAAAAATCTAATAAAATAGCAAAGATATAAAATGAAGGTCCATAAAAAAGCACCTGGCCAATATATCATGAGATATTTTTGTAAGCACCAAATAGGCTTTCAAAATGCCATAATCATACCCACAGCAAAAGACCATTTGTTTCAGTTAACAAAAAACAGAAAGTCATAAAATCTTGATTGATGGTTGCTCGGTATAAAACCTGGCTGAATAAAATGGCACATTAATTGCAAAATCACGGACACTGATATCAGTATTCACATCTCAGACAATAGAGTGCTGGGATCTCACTTAATTAAAAATCAAACCTTAACATAACAGTTGCTTAATAAGTTGCTTGGTAAAGCCACTGATGGACATGCAGTAAGTAGAAACAAAAGCACATATACAATTTGATATCTGCAGGTCACATGAAATGCAACACAAAGCATTGCAATATCAAAGTGAACATGCAAACACAATTTAAGTCGAGCAAGAAATCAACAGAGAATATGTGAAGGTTATAGATCAAAGTGGACAGTGATACTAAAGAATGCTTGGTAGCCATTTCAACTGGCGTGCAAATCATACCACAAATCTATTGCAAGTTCACATCACAAGTGACCAGCAAGACACCATTATTCTATTACAAATGATGGCATGTCAAATAAAAAGAACATAGGCAGACCAACCTATTATCAATGGCCATAGTGATATTCTTGGCATCTAAAGAGTTGGGTCCACCTCGAATCCAAGTCATTTGCCCAGAAGGTCCACTAACCTGGAGAAAAGAATGTGCAAACCAGTTATCATAACCAAATCAGGAATAGCAAAGGTTTGCTGTAAATGACAAGGCTGAGTTTGAATGAGAAATTCAAGTTAGAAATTTAAAACTGAAATTCAATGATAAAAACAGACATGCAATAAGCTATGACTAACTTTGCAAGTACAAAAGAAACATTTTATAATAATTAATTGAGTTTAAATGCAATGACAATTGCTACTGTACCGCAACAGCAAATAATAAATAGCAATGGTTATACCTTCGTTGCTAAGACAACGCGATCCCGTGGAATCTTCCTTCCTCTAATCCAACGGGCAAGGAACTCTTCGCTCCTCCCCTGAGTTTCAGCGCGCTGAGGCACCGGATACCTATCAACCAGTTAAACAAAGTAACAGTTCAATAGTCCAAAGTTAAAAGGAAGTTAAACAAAAACCATAATTCAAAACCCCGAAAGGAACGTACATTTCTGCTGAATCGAAGAAATTGATTCCGGCATGGAAAGCTTCATCGAGAAGACGAAAGGACTGAGACAACGAGTTTTGCTCACCGAATGTCATGGTTCCTGACAATTGGGAGAGGTTTAGAGTTCCATATATAAATCAACAAGGAGAGTTGGAGCAGAGGAAGGGAGAAAGGAGGAGGTCAAACCTAAGCAGAGCCTCGAAACTGTCAAATTAGCAGTGAGGTTGAAGAGAGGAACTGACATTTTAATTTTTGTGAGGACTAATTCACCACGTTCTGCTGGTAATCAGCCCAGAGAATCTCCCGCGACTAGCAACGATAACGAAGATGAGGCTGCATTGATGACAGAGCAGTTAAATATGTAATTATAAACACCCCCAACAAATGGGGATGTAGCTCAAATGGTAGAGCGCTCGCTTTGCATGCGAGAGGTACAGGGTTCGATACCCTGCATCTCCATCTAATTCCTGAAACAAAACAAAATATTTTAAATGACATTGACTTTTTTTTTTCTCTGGCTGATAGAAGCTTGGCAACTATAGTCTTAATAAGACTGTTCTTTAAATGACACTGAACCTTTTTTTTTTCCTGGGGTAAATGATCTGGAAGTTAAAGTAAACGATCTGGAAGTTGAAGCTTCATATTCTGGTATAAATGATCACACAGATCTTCAATTCCAAGTACAAAATTCCTATTAACATTGCCTCTCCATTAACATTCAAATTTTTTTTTCCTGGGGTAAATGATCTGGAAGTTAAAGTAAACGATCTGGAAGTTGAAGCTTCATATTCTGGTATAAATGATCACACAGATCTTCAATTCCAAGTACAAAATTCCTATTAACATTGCCTCTCCATTAACATTCAAATGGAAGCCAACAACGAATTGTCTATAAGGATCCAAAAAACCATAGGGATGGAGCTTAAATGGTAGAGCTCTCGCTTTGCATGCGAGAGGTACTGGCTGATAGAAGCTTGGCAACTATAGTCTTAATAAGACTGTTCTTTAAATGACACTGAACCTTTTTTTTTTCCTGGGGTAAATGATCTGGAATGGCAACTATAGTCTTAATAAGACTGTTCTTTAAATGACACTGAACCTTTTTTTTTTCCTGGGGTAAATGATCTGGAAGTTAAAGTAAACGATCTGGAAGTTGAAGCTTCATATTCTGGTATAAATGATCACACAGATCTTCAATTCCAAGTACAAAATTCCTATTAACATTGCCTCTCCATTAACATTCAAATGGAAGCCAACAACGAATTGTCTATAAGGATCCAAAAAACCATAGGGATGGAGCTTAAATGGTAGAGCTCTCGCTTTGCATGCGAGAGGTACAGGCTTCAATACCTTGCATCTCCATTAAAGTTGTGTTTTTATCTCCGATGGCAATCATTTTTCCCCTAGATTACGTTCTCCTTTTCCTTTTCAAGTTTGGAGATACTATGATATTCAGACATGACATAACATACACTCACATTTGGACCTTTTTCTTCCTAACTGATAAAAGCTTGAAAACTAATGATAGATTCTGGAAGTTCCTCATTAACATTACCTCCCTATCAACGTTCAAATTTTCATAAGGCCCCAAAAGAACATGGGGATGTAGCTTAAATTGTAACGTTCAAATTTTCATAAGGTCCCAAAAGAACATGGGGATGTAGCTTAAATTGTAAAGCGCTCGCTTTGCATGCAAGAGGTATAGGGTTTGATACCCTGCATCCTCTTCCAAGTTGTGTTTTAATCTCCAATGGAAAACATTTTTTTTCTCTAGATTACCTTCTTCTTTTCAAGTTTGGAGATATTATGTTATTTAGACATGCTCCCTAGTTTACCTTCTCTTTTTCGAGTTTGGAGATACAAAGTAAATGTTTCCTAGATTACCTTCTTCTTTTGGCAACTAATGAACTATAGATAATGATAGATTTTGATATAAAACTCCTCGTTAACATTACCTATCCATTAACATTCAAATTGAAACTAACAACACATTGTCCTAATGATCCAAAAATGCAATTCATGAGAATACTTGAATGTTTGATTTGTGACCACTTTGCACCATAAAATTTCTCATTAACTTCTTAATTCACATCAATGACTATTTAAAACACATAATTCCATTAATTATATAAATCAAAAGCTCAGCACCATCACATATAGAGATGGGTAATAACAAAATTGCTGTTTATCTTTTCTGTATTCAACCATAAAACCCTCCCAAAAACTAATGCTTACATGGAGCAAAAAGGATCACAAGTACACTGTGATAATCTCCAATCCCATTCTTAACCAAATTTCGAAGTTTCAAAACATAAAACTTCACATAGCAACATTAACAACACTCTTAAAACTCTTGCGATGCAGAACCAATATCACCTTTCCCTTTCCCCATTTTCTTTGGCAACAGATTTTGATGGATATTTGGCAAAACACCCCCATTTGCAATAGTAACAGTTCCCAAGAGCTTGCTAAGCTCTTCATCATTCCTCACAGCAAGCTGAATGTGCCTTGGGACGATACGGTTTTTCTTGTTGTCCCTAGCAGCATTGCCAGCAAGTTCAAGAACCTGCATTGAACAAATTAAGTACCAAAAATATTAGAATCCAATATAACTACAAGCCAATCAATTAATAATTTCAATTCAATTATGTTTGCTTTCACAGGTAGCCTTTGTTTCATCATTGCACTTGCAATTCAATGGAATTTCAAAAACCAACAACATTAGAGGATCTCCAACCTATGATATATACTAAAATTAAAAATCAAATGCAGAGCAGATCAAATGAAATAGCAAGGACTAACCTCAGCAGCGAGGTACTCGAGGACAGCGGAGAGATAAACGGGGGCGCCAGCACCGACGCGATCGGCGTACTTTCCAGCTTTGAGAAAACGGGCGATACGACCGACGGGAAACTGGAGACCAGCCTTTTGAGATCTGGAAACCGATTTTGATGACTTCGGCTTGCCTCTGCCTCCCTTGGTTGATCCTCCGGAACTCATTGCTGGTTTACGATTAATGCCTAACCCTGAGAATAAGAAAATGAAAGAATTTGAAGTCTGATATTAGATGTTTGCTTATAAGGGCTTCGGAGAGAGAGGGCGTGAGAAGTATACCTAAAGCGAGTGAGGGACCCGTGAGTTTCAAAGTCACAGATTGCCAACGTGGAATGTTTGACGGGTGGGATGTAAAAGATGATTCTGGATTAACTCAATCCTCTCATTGCCAGGATGGGCTTCTCTGGTAAAAGTACTAATATAATTTGCATTTTCTGTTGATGGGCCAAGATGAGTAACGAATCAACGAAGAGCCCCAATAGCAAGCACTGAAACGACGCCGTATCCACTTCAACCCTAACAAATCTGGCTAAATTCCAATTTCTTTTCGGAAGTATCGATTTGCATATCACATCATAAAATAGTGAATTTCCAAACGCTAACATTCTTCAAGTTCCTCAAATTTTAGTTGGAACCTGCTAACATTTTTCCTATTCAATCAGATTTTAGCTGGAATCTGTGCAATTACAATGCGATTCTAGGGGCCAATCTCATACGCAAACAAATGAATTCATATCGTCCATGTAATAAAAGGGAACCAAAATAAAAATATAAGCAAAAATTTCATCAATTTCCCATTTCACCAACCAAAATGAGATTTACAAGCCAAAGAGCAATTTCGTCACATGCTATCAACACTTTTTTATCCCATCAAACTATTATCTACCTGTAAAACTGCCCAGCTTCACCCAAACAAAAACTAAAAAGCATTTATACCCCTAAAACTCCTGAGAAACAGACCCGATTTCACCTTTCCCTTTTGCAGTCTTCTTTGGAAGCAAATTCTGATGAATATTAGGCAAAACCCCTCCATTGGCAATGGTCACAGAACCCAACAACTTGCTTAATTCTTCATCGTTTCTCACCGCAAGTTGAATGTGTCTAGGGATGATCCTGTTTTTCTTGTTATCTCTTGCAGCATTCCCAGCAAGCTCTAAAACCTAAACACGAAGAATCAAAAAATCAATAACAAGTCTCCAAAACATAAAGACAAAAGATAGAACAAAAGAACTTGATGTTTTGAAACAAACGAACCTCAGCCGCAAGATACTCAAGAACAGCAGACAGATAGACAGGAGAGCCAGACCCGACCCGTTGAGCATATCTGCCCCTCTTGAGGAATCGGGCTACCCTGCCAACAGGGAACTGGAGACCAGCCTTATGAGACCTAGAAACCGATTTAGCTTTGGATATACCACGGCCGCCCCTGGCTGTTTTAGCTGTGGCAGAAGGGACAGTGGTGGAACTCATGATGATTCTATATTTTGGATATTGGCAAACTAGATTGGGAGAAAACTTTGAGAGAACTTGAGACTTTGAATTTGTGAGACGAGAGATTGGGTCGTTTGTGTTTAAATACGGAACAGAGAAGCCATTTGATTGGTTGATTTGAGTTTTGCAAGGATTGCCAGAGCGGCAAGAGGATTTTTTGCATTTTGGAATAATTTGAGATTGAGCGCGAGAAGTTTCGTTTTGGAGTTGGAAGTAAAATAGGGAATCCTCTCATTGGTTTATTTGAGTTCAGTGAGGATTGCCAGCGTGGCAGTTGATTTTTCCTTTGTATTTGAAAATTTCAGATTGAGCGGGCGTGGCAAATCAATTCGCTTTTTGCTTAAAAATTGCAAAACCGCGTCGTTCTCTATTTGTGAGGACAAATTCTTCGGCCTGGGCTATGGACTCTTTCTTTAATGGACTGGGCCAACTATTGCCCCACTCAAACAATAAAAGCTCAACTCGCCACTCGCTAGCCTGGCCTTACGAAATATGAACTGTGAATTACCATTAAATCCTTGCTCTTGGAATTTTTAGTGTGAAAATTAAGAAAAAAAATGTTAGTTCCATTTATTTTTTAAAATAATTTTATTCAATTATTAAAACCATTTAAATTACATGAAACCATTTTAACAATAAATTGATTTTTAATAGTTAAAAGAATTTTTTCCCTTTCAATTATTTAATCAGTTGACCTTCAATAGATGAAACGAGGAAAATTTACATTGATTATCTTTTAATAAATAATTGTCAATATAAAATTAGAATATTTATACAAATTTCCTTGTGATATATATTTTTTTATGACTTTAAACTACATGTTTTACTGCTTTGTTAAAATCAGATTTCATTAATTAAATCGTCTTATTTTGATTTGAATTTTTTTTGTTTTTTTCCAACCCTTACACTCATCCCAATTACTTGTAACAGGAAAAAGGCCATGTTTGATTGAGGCAAGTAGGGAAGGGAAGTTGAAATTAGTCATATGTTTGGTTGTCGCTATAAGAGAAGTTTTCGATAATTTAACAACCCTACTCCTTTAACCTATAGGAAATTACTTTTCTCTTCACCTATGAACTTAACTTCTCGAGCTTAAAGTATTGTCATTTCTTATTTTGTCTATTTCCTTTTTTTTATTATTTGCCAAAGGCTTTATGTGAGGACTTTTCTAATGGAGATATTTATGTCACTTTTAATATCAAATATTATTAATGCATATTTGTTTTTGAGGAATTCAAATAATCAACCAAACGCAATCGTATCATGCCTTTCGGAAATTACTTCCCCAATAATTGTACTTACTGGGAATTGAACTTCCTTCCTCAGAAGTAAGTTAAATTGAACCAAATGAGGCAAAAAAAATCTTTTTATGATCGACAGAAATTTAATACCATAAACTGCGTAACATCCTCTACTTATTATAATATTGTTATGGTCCAAAGAAATTAAATCTGACATAACAATTTTCATAACTAGGTTTAAAACCTTCTTTTAAGGTTAACATCACAATATTAATCCCATCAATCCATTCCATATCTAACCATAAACCAGCAAGAGTTGCATTTGAGTGAACAATCTGCAAGGATCCAAAAAATACTTCGTCCAAAGATCAGCAGAAGTAACAAAAAGAACCAATTCAAAGCTTAATCTCATTTGCTGATAAATTTGATCCTCAAAAGTATACAACAAAGATTCATATACATGGCTGGCGGTAGCTAGGAGCGGAACACAACACAGTTCTCTGTCTCTCTCTCTTTTTTACAGTTTACAAAATTCAAATTCAACCGGTAACTCTGCTTCTATAGAAATCGGCTCTTTCTCTTTGGAAAAGACGGAAGGAGAGCAATTCTTAGTCTTAATACTCTTCAAATTGGCTTTAGCTCCATTAGCAATCAAAAACAGGGCAACCTGTACTTGCCCTGCTTCAACTGCGCAATGAAGCGGAGAATACCCAAGATCATCAACCACATCAACTCGACCTCCATGACTAATCAAGGCTTTTACACTCTCAATTCTTCCTTTAAACGCAGCTCTATGCAAAGGGGTCCATCCATTTTGATCTCTGTCGTTAACATTGGCGCCTTCTGTAATACACCTCTTGATTCCATTAACATCGCCCAATCTAGCTGCTCTATGCAATGCATCTCCCAATTGTAAAAGACTATATAGATATGAATTTCCATTTTCAACTGCAAGAGCGAAAGCCGTTTTTCCTTCTTTATTAACTGCATATTTTATATAACCAGAGCAATCTAACAAGCACTCCACAGCTTCTAAATGCCCTTTCTCTGAAGCTAAATGAAGGGGAGTGCAGCCGTTACAGTCCACAGAATCAACTTTTCCTCCAATTGACGAACAGAATCGAATGACTTCTACATGGCCATAGCTTGCTGCAACATGAATTGGAGTTCGACCATGTAAATCGATCGAATTCGCATCAATATCTTTAAAATGACTACACAAAACCTCCATTATATCCACTCTGTTTATCGCTGCTGCTTCGTGCAAGACTTTATCTATTAAGTTATCGATTAAACAATCAGACGCGATCAAGACTCGAACAACCTCTATATTACCTGCTTTTATAGCCTGAGTAATCAACGATTGCCCCTCTGAATCCTTACAATTTACATCTCCGCCAATATCTAGCAATTTAGCCACCAAAATCGCATTACCGGATAAAACAGCGGATTTTAGCAGGGTTGTGAACTCGGATCTTGTACAACCGGATATAGCCCTGTTAAAATAGGAATAGACATCAGATATTTGGGCGTGATTGGAGATGAGGTATTCAGCAAAATGGGGACCCACGATCGAGATAGGTATGCTGGCGTCTCTAAATATATGTGATCCAGGTCTTGAAAACAGGCGGCGGAGATCCTCCATGTGAGCTTTTCCAGTGGGGAGCATGGCGGACTTAACGGTGATGACGTCAGGTGGAGAGCAGAGGGATGGTGGATCAGGTGACTGAGAAAGAACTAGATTGTAAGATGATGATGAAAGAGGGGGGATTATGGAGAAAACTTGAGTGAAAGAGAAAACAGATGGGTTTGTGGTGGTCAAGGAAACTGCTACGGACATGGTGTGCATAAGGTTTGTAAGCCTGAAAGTTGTGGTGCATTTTTGGCCCCTCTTGAAAGCTATCTCTACTTCTTTCACGTCTGGCTTGACCAGTCTGTCCATGGCGATTCTAAATCCTCTGTTTTTTTTCCCTTTCTCAGAAAAGCTCCAAGTGGGGTCTGTTTAGTTGAGAGGAAAAGGGAGCAGATGAAGATGAAGGTTAGTTGATTGATTACTTAACCTGTTTGCATTCTTGAGAATTAATTATGGTTAATTGATTGATTAATGAATTAAATTATTTGTGAACTGATGTGATTAATGGATTAATTAATAGTTTGCTTATTGGTTTAGGTTAAACTTTAAGATGTGAAGGCGAAGGTGGGGACTTTGACAACGAGAGGAAGCGGTCTCGTCGGCTTCATTTGAATGTGAAGCAGCCAAAGTAGGACTTGTCTAGATGAAGGACAGGACAATCAAAGGTAGTATTTCGATTGCTGAATTATCAACCACTTCAACATCAACTTAATTGCAACTTGTTCTTTCTCAGAATTCATATTTGCTCAGACAGGATAGCCTGTATAATGTCAAGAAATATTAATAAGATAATACTTTTCCAAAAATTTTGTAATCGGATTCAATTATATCCAAAATTTCAAGAAAAAAATCACTAGTGGTAGTCATATGTTATGGCGTTGAATTCTTGAATTGCAATTGATCAAACTTATATGGATATCATAATAGACCAAATCAATAAAAATATTTTTTTATTAAAATGAATGTATTTCTAATTATTTTCATGGAAGAAAAAAAATAAAGTGAAAATAATTTTTAGAGATAACTATTTTAATTATTTTGATCTAGGAATAGGCCAATAGATTGGTCTAGACAAATCTTAATCGTAAAAAAATTATAATGTGTTGTAAGATTTTCAGGATATGAGTAATGATTCCTTTTAAATTTTCAAACTTTTGAACTTAGCATCAATTTTAATTTAATTTGTCGGGCACACGTAGTTAAATTAATGCAATTATAATGAATATGTGCATTAAATTGTAAATCCACTGTAAAAAGTAATAAACTATTAATATATCAATCAATTAACACAACTTATATATGGTGCCAAGATTATTAATGTATAAAAATACTGTGTTTCTGGCATTTTCTTTCATTGATTTTTTTTTTTTTTTTTTTTTTTTTTTTCATGTTTTTTTTTTTTTTTTTTTTTTTTTGAAAGGATTCTTTCATTGGAGTTATTGGAAGCTGATCATTGTGTTTGTACAGTGTTTATGCATAAAGATTATATGAGAACATTTAATTTCTTGCGCATGCATCTCCATTAGGCATTAATAAGCATGACAATTTCATGAAACACTTTTTTTTCAAAGATTCTTATACTAGTAGTATTCAGTTTGATAGGTCGTGATTTTCATAATGTTCCCTGGGACTTGGCGTAAACCTTTGAAAGAAGGGCAGATTATTTATAAAAGGGTCCATAACTATGCATAATATAAGAGCAGTTTGTCAAGTTGACTGATAATACTGTGTGTGGTTGGCTGGTTGTAGTAACCACAAACCTTATTATAAATCTAAAAAGCTTATAATACCATTTGACATTTGTCATGAACCATTCATTGGATGCTAGTATCCCCTTCACTTGTTAATTGAACACTCTGCCACTTGTGTAAAAAGCAAGTATTTTCATCCTTTGTGGCGGCAGATTGTTTAATCCATTTAACGTCTCTACATGTCCCCACTGTTATCTTTTTTATTTATAGTTGCAGACCCAGGATCATTGTTTGGATGTTACCTCTGGAAGTTTGCTAATGGAGAACCAACTGATGTTTATTTGCATTTCATATTAGATTTGTGCTTTATTTTCAACTTCAAATTTAATTCCCAATCAAGAGAGAACGTGATTAGAATTCTTAGCAGCTTGATGCTATTTACTTTTGCCTTTTTTATTTTTGGTATGTACTTTTGTGTTCTTACTCTCCAGGAAAATGGCAGGGTGAAGCCTTGAAGTCCAACCAAAAGTATTTTTTTTATGGAAAGCTAATATAAATATATGTTCTCTTACTGTGTTAGCATCAAATTCGTAGGTCAAAAGTGTTTATTTGTCTCTTAGCATTTCTCTGTTAGATTATATATTGTTTATATATAATCACACACATCAATTCAGAGGAGCATTTGAATATATAACTATCTTGCAACCTCTGATAGATCTGTTATAGTATAATCACACACATCAATTCATGAGCGGAGCATTTGAAGGATGATACGATATATATTATACATATATAATCTATCATAATAGTACTATATACTATTATTATATGTAATTATAATCATATATATATGTAATTTTAATCACTTTCAAAACATTTCGTAATCATAAAACTCTAACAGGACATCTGATTTCACTAAATCAAATGGTTGGTTGTTCATAAAAATCAAGTATGATGCTAATTAACACATCAATATCTTCATATTTTTAGGGGTGAGTTGAAGGGTCAGTATCCCGACCTCTGATAAACCACACAAGAATTCATCGTCGTTCTTTAAGAAATCTATTTAAGTTGACCAGCTGAACAATGGCATCTGCATAGAATAAACTTGATACTATGTGCTATGTAGGATAAAAAGTGGTTATTTGTTTGTTAGCTATTCATAGGGAATATTCTTCATTTTGAGATTATAATTGAATTTTCTTTTCATATTATAGGTGTTAGTTGAAGGGTCAGATCGTTTAAAAAGTGCTTATTTGTTTGTTAGCTAACCACAGTTGCATCATTCATTTCATAATATGAGGAATATTCTTCATTTTGAGATTATAATTGAATTTTCTTTTCATATTATAGGTGTTAGTTGAAGGGTCAGATCGTTTAAAAAGTGCTTATTTGTTTGTTAGCTAACCACAGTTGCATCATTCATTTCATAATATGAGGAATATTCTTCATTTTGAGATTATAATTGAATTTTCTTCTCATAGTATAGGTATTATTAGTTGACGGGTCAGATTGTTTAGTTGGGATCAAGCAAGGCCTACGACATGCTTATAAGAAAGTCTAAGCTGACGGACAAGGTGAGCAATGGCATCTGCATAAAATAGTTCTTTTTTCTGATTTGTGTTGGCTTGAGATTGTGAAGGGCAAAAGTGTTTTTTGGTCTGTTAGCTTTTTCATATTTTGTATTAACCTCGAACTGATTTTCTGATTCTAAAATAAACTTGACATTAGAGGATACCAATTGACCCAATCGTATTGAATATTGGATTTGGAGTTGTTAGATGAAGGATTAAAGATTTAGTCATTTCTAGGCTTGTTTACAGGTTCTGGTTTCGGAAATGATATTATAGTTATATTAGGATGGATGTTTCAACTTTTATTTCCAGCTTCGAGTTATTGACTCGGTATTTTTATATTGCCTGATTCAAAGTCAACCGTGTCAGTATTATAGGAAACAAGGTCTTGATTTTCCTGGTAACTGTTGCTGAAGAGAAGATGAAATACAATGATGGTCAATAGTTTGAAATCAGAAAAAAAAAAAAAAAAAAAGTTAAACTATTCGCTTTCTGCGATTTAGATTATTTCCAATTTTAAATCATATTGCAAATCCTGAAATACAATTCTTTTTTTTTTTTTAGTATAGGGAAAGGAGAGATTCGAACCTGATATATTATCAGGTCATATATATACTTATCATCTTTATTATTTGTGGAATTAGTTCAATAACAATCATTTATATATGAATCACATGTGAAATCTTATGTAATCATTGAATAATTAACGTTTTAATTCAACAAAGAATGGTCTTGTATTTTTCTTTTGGTATATATGAAATCTTTAAAAGACAGTGGCTGTCCAAATTCTAACTCTTTTTTCTTTTAACTTCTGCGAAATTTTTATAATTTTAGGATTCCAGAATGTTCTTATAATCTTGTGGCTTTGATAGAAGGGGTTGGGCTATATCTTGGATCTTGCTTTTCGGGTCGGTCTTAGTTATAAATCTTAGTTTTGGATTTGGACCTTTAGTGTGTTTTCAGCTCTATCATGGCCTCACAGCTCACACCACCAGCCTATTCTAATAATATGTGAATTAGCTGTCTGGGCTGAATTAGAGTTGGGCTCACCATGGATTTAATCAATTCATATTGTTCCACAGTAATCCTATTCATGTTTAATTTATAATATTTCGAGTCTATTCAGCAAAATTAATCATTTTAATAATCATTAGCCAATCTTTATAGCTATCAGCTATTTTATTTTTATCAACGTTTCATCAAACATTAAAGAGAATAACAGTTCATAATCTGCTCTGCTCGATAGTGTCTTTGACTTTAATTAATAATATTTCATAAAATATAATTTACAAATGAATATATATTACAGTAATGGAAAATTCTCACATGAAAAAAAGTATACTGAAATGCCTGCATATAATTTTAAAAAAAAAAACAAAAAAAAATCCAACAAAACTGGTGTTTGAAGACATGTTCTAAGGATTGTAATGAAGAAAGGGAACCATATGATGGTTCCGGTGGTGTTGGTTTGTTTCTTCGATCATACCGATATTACAAATCCTCGCTGTCAATCATCACTTCAATATTCGTATTATTAAAAAAAAAAATCAAAATTATACTTATCCTTAAATCTTGATTAATCACTTACTACACTGCTTACTATATTACTACATAACATGGCTTCTGACTCAAACATCCATTATCTGTTAATCTATCTTTTTTATTTTTAGTTTTCTTTACCTATTTGATATGATTTTTTAAACTATCTTCAGTAGTAATATTTAAAATTCACAATTTAATTGAATATTATGATTAATTAATTTTTCAATATTCATAGTTTTATAAAAGTAATACTGCGTGATTATAAAAAAATAAAATTTAAATTTGCAGCCTAACAGTAACTGTAACGTTGGTGTGGTGATGTAAACATTACATAGACACTCTCTCCGTGATGGATAACGGAATTGAAAAATGGATAAATAAATAGCCAATCACCTAAGAAAACAAAGTTAGAAACGTTGGGTTTGGATCCAAAACCCATAATAAATTCTCTACACCCTTCACCAGTTCTGATTTCAAATTTAATTATCTTATAACTAAAACGTGCTCCAATTAATTAAATATATATATTTTTAAGGAATAATTAAATATTTTTCGTATGTGATTAATTTATGATATGTCATTACTACCAACTGACAAAAAAAAAAAAAAAAACAATCTAACCTAACGATAGACAAACACAAGTTAGCAAAACGTTGGTCTGGATCCAAAAAACCCATAATCACAATCTCTACACCCCTTATCACCAGTTCTTGCATTTCAAATTTACATATGCTTTATAACCTAAAAACAGCCTGCGTCCAATTTAAATTAAAGTATTAAATATATTTTTAAGGAAATAATTAAGATATTTTTCGTATGTGATTAACCTTTATTGATACTGTCCATTACACCAACTGTACACAAAGAAAAAAAAAAAATATATTGCTATAGCATATTGACTCGGAATAATATAGATTTAAAGTTTCATGTATTTTTTTTTTTTAATTATTTGACGGTGAGAGAATTGATTAATTAATTTAATTAATTATAATTATTAATAATCAAATGTAAATTCAAGGGTTATTGATGTAAAAAAAAAAAAAAAATATCATATAGCATTTGACTCGGATAATTAGATTAAAGTTGTATTTTTTTTTTTTAATTATTGACTGAGGAGAATTGATTAATTAATTAATTAATTAAATTATTAAAATCAAAATGTAAATTAAGGTTATTATGTTATGAAAAAACTTGCTGTCAACACCCATCATAGACAGAGTCCCACTAATTAAGAGCAATCAACCATGAAGACCAAGTTGCTATCAACTTGCGTCTATTTTTAAAATTTGAGTTGCAAGATGGGTAGTACTAGGATGTGGCTTGCACTACACCACAATTATTACAATATTATTTTGTAAAGCAAAACAAATGTGTTTTTAATGATATTTCTATATATCAGGAAGCATTTATAATTTCTTATTTTGCAAAATACAATTAACAATAATGTTTACTAAATTAATATAACTTTTATGTTGAAAAAGATTCCAATGTGAATCTCTTATGTAAAATCCCACAAACAGATCACGGGAGCTGAATTCAAAGTGAATAATATCTTACTAAATTTTGTATGTTACAGATTTAGTATCAAAGCAAAGCTTTATCCCTATAGCTGGTAGTGGGGTAAACTTCAGCAAGGATGCTGAGTCTCTAAAAGGGTGTATGTGACACTTTAAGCGAATCTCACATCGGCTATAAACAAGGTATAAGTATGTACATAAAGATAAACAAACTTCATGCTGGCATTATATATTTTGGGTTTAAAGGTAAGGTTCTCACCAAGAATAATTTTGTGCTGACTAGGCTCAAAACGAATCATATTTGGCTATTTGAATTTGAGACTTCGCACCTTTCACGTCTTCTACGATATGAGAAGACCAATTAAGCTACACATGATTGACAAGCATATGTTATTTTTTGAGCATTAAAGAACTTATTAAATAAGTTAAACGGTGGTCCATTAATTTAATTGAATATAACTATTGCAACATAATACGAGGAAGGCGAATAAAACCTGAAATCTTTCGGTTTTCAGATTCTCAATTTTATCTTTAAGCTAAGTCCGATCTTTTGTTAAATAGTCTAAACTTATTTATTTATTAATGTAACTCATAGTGCAACTATCTTTTATCAAGTTGGGCATTTTTAAGAAAATAGATATAAAATAAAATTTCTTTCTTTAGTTTTCTTGAGCAAGGCAAAGCACAAAGAAGAGCATATATTCAAACTAAGAGATGAAAGATATAAAGGGATATGTAACCAAACATGCCTCTTATCGTCAAGCAATTTGAGGCGTGATTGAAAGTTACATCAAGTTGACTTCAATTTCCATATTTGGATTAATCATAACTTGCATCAAACTTAGACCCTCTTTTTTCAAAAACAAAATTCATTTAATTTCATAATCCCACCTTATAAATAGGACAAAAAAAAAAAAAAAAAAAAAATTTGTATACAATAGGACAAAATAAAAAAAAAAAAATAAGTAAGTTCAACAAAAAAAAAAAAAAAAAAAAGTAAAGTTCAACCATTAAAAAAGGGTTTTCAATAAAGCTTACGTGATTTTAAAATTAATAACAACTAATCACAATTAAATTTAAAATTTAAAATTTAATGTGATTTACAAAAAGATAATTCAAATAATAAAATACATTTAAATTTAATAATATAAAACATAAAAATGTTAATCAAAGAAAAAAAATAATAAATATATAATTCGAATGAGATAACTTAGTGGTAAAAATTATTTACAGGGTTGATCACTATGATTTAAGTTATAGGTTTGATTATCCGCAATACTAATTTCCTTAGTCTAGCTTTTTTTTTCGTCTCAAAAAGCAAGCAAGAATTAACCAGATTTACTATGAATTCGAAGAAGTATTAAAAAAACCATACATGTATATATAAAATGAATGACAAAGAAGGAAGTTATTATTTTTTATTATTATTTTTAATTTTTTAAGGTGCTATTAATCATGCATGTGAGGGTTTTGGTATTGGTCAAAAATGAAGAACCTAATCAACTAAAAGGAAATTAAATTACACACATACAGTGTACTAAGTCTGGTTGGTGAATGAATGGTGACATTCTGACCAAAAAAAAAAAAAAAAAAAAAAAAAAAAAAAAGGTACAATGATTTGTTTTAACTTATGGAAAAATATCTTAGCCATGCCCAAAGACCTAAAAAAAAAAAAAAAAAAAAAAAGGTAATGATTTGTTTTTAACTTATGGGAAAAATACTTAGCCATCCAAAAGACCTTCCCATGTTCATTGCACATACCTCTGTCTTTCATTGGCCAATAGAAAAGCTATACTCTCAAATTACTATTCTTTGTCCTATGTTATTACAATCATTGGCGCATTTCTATGTAAATATATATATATGTGCATCGTGTAATTAGACATTTGAAAACGAATGCAATCGTTTCATTTTTTTAAAACTATTTTCATCATTAATCATGTCATTCTCCATCTATCTAAATTTAGTCTTTACTAATGTTTATTCATAATGGAAAATATTATAAATTCAATTTTTTGATACCTAGGTTACTCAATACATATATATATGAAATTGACTTTCAGATTTGTAGCTCTTCCTTCTAACATGTGTTTTAATATTGATTTTTAAATACTTATAATAGAGTTTTCGATTTAATTGATTGATTCCTTCTTCAACTAGTAATTTATTTATATTCAACAATTAGATTGTAAATACTTAATAAAAATTTCAATCATCGATTGATAGCTGATAGAAATTTCAATTAGTTGTAGTTGGTTTTCAAATTTTTTTTTTTTTTTTTTTTATATTGGTCGCCACTTAATTAGCAACCGAACGATTGAATCAAATGGATGTTTAGCCAAATATTTAATGCATATGGAAATTTTGTAATATATTTTTCATTCTACAATTAAATTAAATAAAGACAATTGTGACATGAGAAAAAAATATTGAAATAATATATTACGCTAGGTCTTTGTCAAATAAACAAATGAATGTAGAGATTAAACAATGAAATAAAATAATTATAAAATAACAAGAACAAACAGCAAAAAACGATGTCTATCAATATATCAAAGCCAAAAATACAGTAGGAAAAAAAAAAAAAACATCAAGTAGTAGTATGGTATTTATACCCTTTTTTATTTTTATTTATTGGAAATATTATAATATATACTGGTATATTATTTTTGGAGTGTGTGAGAAATAAAAATTTTAACTGTAAGGACTTGGTGGAATTGACCCAAACAGGCAGCAGAAGAAGCCAAAAGCATTTTTCTAGTTGTTGACCTAACGCGAAAGAAGACAAACTGAGCGTAAAAGAGGGAAAAAAAAAATGTAAATAAAAAAAGAAAAGAAATAAGAAAAATACAAAAGTGGTAGCTATTGAAAGGGAAAGAGAAAGAAAGAGTAAAGCAACACGGCAATATGTTTGGTATAAGGAGTGTGTGTGTGGCACATGCATATCCTCATATGCTTCCAAACACACTAAAGCACTAGCGTGCTATTTTATTTATTTATTTATTTTTTTTAAATATTCTTTAGGGTTGAGTCACGAGTGATGTGGTTTAGGATGGGTATGAACGAAGAGATAGACTTTTTATGTGGAAATTAATTTCTAAATCAATCAATTTCTTCCTTTGTTTTTTTTTTTTCTTACCCTATTTATTTAGATAAATGTTCAAAAAAAAAAAAAGAACTTTTTTAACAAATTATTTTTTTAACTACAAATACAATATATTGTTATATTAATTTTTTTTATAACCGGAGGTATACTTTTCATTTAGACTGTAGAACATAAATATTTTATTTCGACAAGTGTATTTTATGAATATTAAATTTTTATTCTCATCTTTACGAGAAATAAAACGGGTTACTACCTTTAACAGATACCTTATTGATAATAATTGAATATATATTTTTACTCGTTAAACAAAAAAAAAAAAGACAGTAAAATTTTAAATAAATAGAATTTTAAATAATAATAAAGAAAGCAAGTTAGTAGCAAAGGGCTGCAAATTTGAAGCATCACCAATAATTTAAAATCTCCATCTCTACTAGACATTTCCAATTTACAACAATCCAACAATAATTCTTCAACCCATAAAAAGAAAAGAAAAGAAAAGCAAGACTGGGTGACAAGTGTATTGTTTTTTATTAAATTTGAAATATTTATTTTTTCTTCAATTGTAAGGACATGGACCAAGTCCAAGGCCCCAACCAATACTACCTATACCTATGCACCTACATTACATACATTATGTCTATAAAAATTTAAAAAAGACAGAACTAAATAGTAAGATAATAAAATAAAGATAAAACTTCCATATGAGGGAGCAGTGATATAGTGAGGTCACCATTTTGACAAAGAAATTCATAAAATCTATAAGAATCTTAGGATTACCCCATCAGTGATCAGAATGACTTTTCCCATCATACAAGCAAAATCCAATGGTCCCTATTAACTTTATGTACAAATGAACATGTCTCCAATAAAAGTACCTTAGCACTTTTCTTCTCTCCTTGCTTGGTTTCTTCTTTCCAACTTTCCGCTCTTAACAGAACCGTCATCATGCCTTTGATTTTTTCATCAACCAAAACCAACGGCAGAGATTCACTTCCGGGACCCACATTTATGATAATAATAAGAAAAATAAAAAATAAAAATCAATCAATCAATCACTTCCGCTTAAAAAAAAAAAAGGCAAAAGCCTCAATGAAACACGTGGCCATCGCAGAGTCTGTAACACCCATATTTGGGTCCCACCGATGGAGAGAAAGGCTTTGGTTTGTTGATCAGATCATCGTATCAACATGTTTTGAGAATAAGTCTTTGAGGAGAAACGTCTTAAAACGTGGGACCCAACGGACGATGTGAGCCGTCTGAGATGAACACGTGTCTTAAATCGGCGAGTGACAAGATACACAGGACTCCACTGAATACGACAAAATCCAAAGCCCACATTGGATGACTCTATCAGGAAAATCTATTTTTAATTAAAAATTTTAAAAGGAAAGTTTCTTCCTCTGCTCTGTCACAAGGCTCAAGCCCTGACAAAATACATGCCGTCACGCGCTTTTCACTAAAGGACAAAACACGTGTCCTCCTCGAATAGGGGCTAGTTCGTTGATTTGGAAAAGATGAAGGGGTAGTTTAGGACATGGAGAAAGGGTGGGGTTTGGCAAAAGAGTCGAGACGGAACCCTTTGTCGCCACGTGCCTTGGCGTCGGCCGCACGCAGGAAAGTCTTCGTCCGCCACCCTTTTTCGATTTGTTTTTAGCGGAAATAAATTCCAAAACGATTTTCTTATTTCTTTATTTTAAAAAAACTTTACAGCTATTGCCACACCCAACAATCTGGCTATTTTCACACTTACCCATTTTAGGCGGTCGGTTTGGGCCTGAGGGTTTTTCGGTCCAAGAAGGTGCACTGCTCTTTTTTTTTTTCATTATTTTTTATAATTAATCAAAAATTATTTCAAAATCCATTAAAAAAATTATTTAATTTTAAATTATAGTTTCAAAATCATATATTAATGCATGTAGCCATTTATGAACTGCATAACAGTTTTAATTTTAATAATATTCATTCTTTATTTTAGTGTTCACCGATAAACTATCAAGAATATTAATAGAATTTCTAATGAAAATTTTAATTTTAATTTTAATTTTTAATTATTTAGCTTGACATATAATGTTATATTTAATCTCATTAACAATAAACGAAGGTAGGATTGAAATTTGAAAAAGAAAGTTATTAGGGCAAATTAGTTTATATTAATTAAAAATTAGAAGTTAGAAATTAGAAATTTTCAATTTCAAAAACTGAACCCAAAGACACTGAGTTCAATAATTGAAGAGATATTACAGTTTTATATAATTAAAAATTAGAGTTAGAAATTAGAAAATTTTTCAACTTTTCCAAAAACTGGAACCCAAAGACACTGAGGTTCATAATTGGAAGAGATACAAAAAATATATACTATAATACTATATATATATATGAGATGTAACTTTCTTTTCCTTCAAAAAAGTTCTCAAATGAAAAGGGAAAAAGAGAGATAAAAATGGAAAATCTCTACTTTTTTTTTTTTTTTGAAGGTCTTTTTTTTTTTTTTTTGAAGGTAAAATGAGAAAAAATCTCTAACTTATTATGTTGATGTCAAAGCAAGCAGAAGCAGCCAAAAGTTCTGTCAATAGCCATTCCCATTCACATCACACATGTCGCAAAAGTTAAAACGGATTAAAGCCAAAAAATTAAATAATTATATGAAATTATAATAATATTAATATTAAAATAAATGAATCAATATTGCAAAAAAATATTAAAATAAATAAATAAAAGAAGAATTTAGCTTAGTAGCAGACTTAGGCTAGCAGCATGATAATGCCGAGTATACATAAATAGAGAGGAGGAAGGGGTAGAGATGGTGGGACCCATTTAAACAGTTTAATTCGGCCGCCTGCTTTGTCGTCTCTCTCGTCTCGTCCGCCTCCGTTTCACCCTTTCCCTTTGACTCTCTTCCCATCTCCTCTCCCTCTCTTATCGCGGTCTTAAATATCTCTCTCTCTCTCTTCTTGCTTGCTGTTTTCTCACCAGACTATATCTGTCTTCGATCTCTCTCTCTCTCGCTCTCAAATACTCGCTGTTCCCTTATTTCAGAAATAACTGTCGCTTCCTTCTTTATTCAGAACTCTAAACGAGGAATCAATTGGGAAAAAAAAAAAAAAAAGAAAAAAGAAAAAGAAAAAAGAAAAAAGAAGCAAAAAGAAAAAAAGAAATAAAAGGAAGCGTAACAAAAAAGACAACTTGTACGTAGATAAATAGCTGTAGCAAACTAATCCAGATATTCAGCAGGAAAAATAAGATAGATGTCAGCTGGAAGTTCAAAAAAAAAAAAAAAAGAAAAAAGAAAAAAGAAGAAAAAAGAAAAAAGAAAATAAAAGGAGCGTACAAAAAAGACACTTGTACGTAGATAAATAGCTGTACAAAATCAGATATTCAGAGGAAAATAAGATAGATGCAGCTGAGTTCTTTTTTATCTGGGGTTCTTCTTCTTATTATAGTTCTTGACTCAATGGAATAAATGAATGAAGAATGAATGAGAAGCTTTATCTATGAAGTTCTTTTGTATTTGAAGGTTATTTTGGCTTCTGGGTTCTCGCTTTATATTAGTTTTTAGGCCTATTTGGCTCCTGGGTTTTGGTCTCTTGGTTTAAAGGGCCATCCCGTCATGGCTGGTAGTAATGAAGTCAACCTCAATGAATCCAAGGTATTGAAAATTCTTTGTTGCTCTGTTTCTCCCTTGTTTTTGGAGATTAAAAGCGATTGTCTTTTTTGCCTATTTTTTTTTTGGTTTCTGAGTTGAACGATTTTCTGTTAAATCTTTTGGCCATTCCTTCACCACTCAGTTTGGGGTTTATGTTCTTGTAAATTGATGTATGGGAATTTTTACTTAGATTATGACGAAAAGAATGGAGTTAACTCCTTGGATTTGGTTTTGAAAATTTGACATTTTTTAAGCTGCTTTTACTATGGCTATCATTTTCTTTTGCCGTTATAACTTATGGTTTATGGGGTTCTTTGTTGGATGTTCGTTTGATTTTTCCAACTATTTCTTTGTTGGGGTTTGGAGTTTGAGAGTCTGCAAACTTGTACTTCAAATTGAAGAAAACTTGAATTGGATTTTAGGCCCACCCATTTGTTTTCCTTTGTATGATTTGATTTGGCATTCCTCATTCAACTATTTCTAGCGGGTATGTGGGGTTTCAAGGGTTTATTCAACCTTTTTCTCTTTGCTGTTTTGGGTGTATAAGAATTTTTCATATATTTTCTGCTCGTACAGATTTTATGCAAGCAATCTAGCTCTCAACACAGAAGTCAAAGATTTTGGTGAATTTTTAGCTTTTAATTGAACAGAACATCTAATCTCTAATTTCTCTTGTCTTCTTGTAGAGGGTTGTGCCACTAAACACATGGGTCCTCATTTCAAATTTCAAGCTAGCATATAATCTCCTTCGCCGCCCGGATGGGAGCTTTAATCGTGATTTGGCAGAGTTTCTTGACCGGAAAGTCAATGCCAACACCATTCCGGTTGATGGAGTTTTCTCCTTTGATCATGTAGACAGAGCCACAGGCCTCCTTAACCGGATTTACCAACCTGCCCCTGAAAATGAGGCTCAGTGGGGCATTGTAGAGCTTGAAAAGCCTTTGAGCACAACTGAGATTGTCCCAGTTATAATCTTCTTCCATGGTGGAAGCTTCACTCACTCCTCTGCCAATAGTGCTATCTACGACACCTTTTGTCGCCGCCTTGTGAATGTTTGCAAAGCTGTTGTAGTATCTGTTAATTATCGCCGGTCACCTGAATATCGCTACCCATGTGCATATGATGATGGTTGGGCAGCTTTTAAGTGGGTTAAATCAAGAACTTGGCTTCAAAGTGGGAAGGATTCGAAAGTTCATGTATATTTGGCAGGGGATAGTTCAGGTGGTAATATAGCTCACCATGTTGCAGTTAGAGCAGCAGAAGCAGAAATTGAGGTATTGGGTAATATTCTTCTTCATCCAATGTTTGGCGGGCAAATGAGAACTGAATCGGAGCAAAGATTAGATGGAAAATATTTTGTTACAACTCAAGACCGCGATTGGTATTGGAGAGCATATCTACCCGAAGGGGAAGATAGAGACCATCCAGCGTGCAATATATTTGGTCCAAGAGGGAAAAACCTTGAAGGAATTAATTTTCCTAAAAGTCTAGTTGTTGTGGCTGGTTTGGATCTTGTTCAAGATTGGCAATTAGCTTATGTTGAAGGGCTCCAGAAAGCTGGCCATGAAGTGAAACTTCTTTATCTAAGGCAAGCTACAATAGGTTTCTACTTTTTACCAAATAATGATCACTTCTATTGCCTAATGGAGGAAATTAAAGCCTTTGTTAATCCTAACTGTTAATAGACAACTTAACCTTTACCTACAGGCAGCCAAATACATAATAGAAGCTTTGACACTTCACTTGGGTTCTCTTTTTTCCCCTCCCACTTTGCAGTGATGGTGTGTAGTTTTACAGGAATTTGTAGTATTCTATTACTTCTTACCATTGTCACCACTTGGGGTGGTGATATGTTCAGTTCTGTTTCTTTGGGAACTACTTGTTCTTGGTCCGGAGAGTGTTCTTTCTATCCGAGATAACCAGTTTCAGCTGCTACCAAGGATTCAGAACTTGTTAATGGCATTCTGCTGGGCCACCAAATTATTAAAAAAAAAAAAAAGACAATCACCTGCTTCACTTGTGCCCATAAATAATGGGGTAGGAGAAGCCTGAGGGTAGTGTTTGGTGGTTAATCAGTTTGTTTTAGTAAGTTGGTAATTTACAATCATAATTTCAGCGAATGAACTGGAATATATATCCATGTTGTCATGAAAATGTATGTCATACTTGTGTCCTAGAATATATATATATATATATACATATGAGTATATAAATATACTATAAAGATTTTGCTTGAATCTTATTTCTTTGCTCAATTCTGTTCTATAGCCGAGCTAATTGTTTTTACATCAGGTTTGGTGCTTAGATTTCTAGACTGATCATGTTGTAACATGGGAAAACAGAGGAACTTAGCATTGTTGTTAAATTTTGTTTCTTTTATGTCCTTTGTTCGTATAAAAAGACTAACCCAAAACAGAGTTCCATTGAGCAAGGTTTCAAATTGTACATTATAAAAAATAAGGATTGTTATTCCAATCTTTGGACTATAATAGTCCGGTGGTTGGGAAAAAATGGTGGTTGAATTGAATGATCTAAACATCATATTCACACTGTTGCATCCCATTAAGGACAATGGCCTCAAAATGGATCGAAAAAGCCTGAACCAGATGACAAAGAGGAAAGGAAAATTTGTGGCTTGGTATATATATGGCTATCAACTTGAAAATGGGTAAAAGAAAAGAAAAGAAACGAAAAGCAGAAAAAGGACTCGTGTGGGGATGGTGGTGCGGACCATTAAGATGTACACAGAAAAGCCAAAAAAGAAAGAAAGGAAGGAAGAAAGAAAGGAAAAGAAAAGCAGAGCATCAGGAAAAGAAAAAAGAAAAGAAATGAATGATTGGACAAAGAGTCGAAATCGTGGAGATCACCATCTTTCAACATCAAATTGATTAAATGTTGTCAGCTCCTGATTACCCATTGTAATTGGGTTTGTTTGGAGTTAGGGAAAATAGGCAAATACAGGAATTGGCTTTGTTTTGATGAGAGGAAACTCATCCTCTAGTGGTTGGGATTTTTGGAAGTACTATGAGGGACCACTTTGAAAAAACACACCACAAAACAAAACCCAAAACCTTATTATTATTATTATTATTATTATTATTATTATTTTAAATAAGCTGTTGGGATTGCTTTTAAAAGAGGCTTATTAATGGCTACTCTGTTGTACAAACAGCTAAAGGTTGGACAAGGACATGGAACCCTGTCCTTAATTGACTTTCTGAGCTTTTGCTTAGAATATATGCTTCGGTTTTGCATCTATCATCAATATTCAATTTTAAAAATAAAAAAAAAAAATAATGAAATTCTCGTTCGGATTAGCATGGTTTTGCTATGTCTTATTATGATTTGTCGTATGTAATTAGGTGTTTATGTTTTTGAAATATTCACTAACACGACACGGCAAAGTCATTGTCGTCAATATTAAAATAAAAATAGATAATTAATTTTCCCTTTATTAAAACTATATATAATTTATCTTAATGCCTCATCACTTACAGTTTCCGCGTTCATACCATTTGCCTCCTCCTTTTGAAATTTTTATTATATATTTTTTAAGATTTATTTATTACAAGATCGACCCACCAATATATTTATATTAAAATATAATAATTCTATACATAAAATCAATTTTAATAATTATTAGGATTGGAAGTGCTTCAGTTTCAAATGCTCCCATTAGATATTTGGTGGGTCATGCATATTTAGCTCTTCTTTTTTTTTTTTAAGCAATTTATTTGGATTTAGCTTTCACATGTAACAAATTTGACTTGACTCAATTGATGATATAAATTAGAATTGAATTAAGAATATTATTTATTAAACATTTATTTGTTTTAAAAGAAATTAAATTAAATAAAAATCTGACAGCAAGAATTACATTTCATCACCATTATCTTAATTTACTTATTATTATTATTTTTTATTTTTACCTTTGAAAAAATGCCATTTTTGGTTTTGTTTTTCCCTTCAGAACAGTAAAACCAAACCATTCCTAGTGTTTCAAATCCTTGAAAATGAGAAGATTGCAAGAAAATTCCTGGCCCAAACTGGGGCATCAGTGATAGGGATTGTTGGATTTATTCCACAAGAAAAATAAAATGTCGTGTTAATAATACAAAAGGGACAGCTTCATGTGCATCCATTAACATCTAGACAACAACACAACAAGAGAAAATACAGTAGTAGCTGACACAACTCTGATGGAGCATAAAAAAATATTCACATATTTACAACTGAAAAAACACAAAAAAGGATTGAATTGAATAATACAACATGAAAATAACCATACAGGAACAGGCTAATGCCTTTGCTTTGTTGCACGTGGAAAACGATGATATTCAATTTTAAACAAACCATATTTTTTTTTAAAAAAAAAATATATCCAAAAGTTTGTTTTTGGTAATATTGACAAGTTCTTAAAAACATTGTCGGGATTTGAATTTTTCAGAGAGATATATTGTTGGAGTTTTTAGACTGGAAGAACATTTTTTTTAAGCTGAGTGCACTAACTCTTTTTTTGAACATTAGCTTGTTACATCAAAGAAATAAGTTATGGATAAAACTAAAAATAACAACCTAATTCGGAGCAGCCAGTGGTAAATTGTGATTGGTTTATGAGATTGTCTAGAGTCACATGGCACTAGCATACAAGATTGGGATGGAGATGAATTTATTTACTAAAATTGGAAGAGTAAGAAGATTAGCACTTTTGGGTGCATGAATTCTGTATTGATTAGCCAAAAAATGTCATCACTTTCATGCCTTGTTTAATTTTGTCGTTTTGGGCCAGATACGTTCCCCCCCGTCTTTGCTTTTAACAATTTCATTTTAGCTTTAGTCCAAGACCAGAAGAAATAGCACAAGAAATTACCTTCATTATATAATAAATTTAAATAATAAATTTAAATGAAAAATAATTATTAAGATCGAGACACGTGTAATTCGTTAGAAAAAAAGAAGCATGCAGAAAAAAAGAAAAAAAAAAAAAAAACATATGAAGTAAAAACCCAACTGGCCATAAAAAGACAAATTCACTAAACGGAAAACTTTGTTTTTTTCTGGTTCAGTCAAGCAGTGTGAGGTGTCTGCTCTGCTCTCTGCAGGTCTTTGGCTCAGCCAACCACGTTCCCTATCATAAAACTACTGACTCTTATCATCCACCACAGTTTAGAATATACAGAGTTGGAGACGACAGTAGAAGCAGAACCAACATCTCTGTTTCAAGAATTTCCAATATATACCACAAAAATTGGGGAATTAAACAAATCAAAATTCCTAGGCTGATATCAATTTCTGACAGAACATAAAATCCATTAGTTTTTGCTTTAAAAGAAGAAAAAAAAATGCCATCACCGTATGATCAATTCATTAACGAAACCACAATCTCATTCAGAGTGTTACCATACCATGAAAAAGCAGCCCCAATAAGAGTGCACATAAATGTCATGAAAACAACCAGCTTGGAAGAGACTTCAACACCATTTTTAACTCTGGAATCCAGAGTCTCATTCGCAATTTATTCATTTTTTCCCCATTAACTAGTATTTTACAATGCCAACTACAACGTTCCACGATCCAATATAAGAGTAGAAAAACATAAAGAAGAGTGACCCGGTACACGAAGCATCCTACATGTGTGTGAGATGCTACATTGTGTGGAGTTGATGTATTTAGCTTTCTCCCTACTTTTCTGTAGAGGTTGTTCCCGTGAAGAGTAGAAAACCGTGCATCCAAAAAATGATTAAAGTGCAAGTTTAAGCCATTCAATGGAATTTTTTTTTTTTTTTTTGACAACAGAAAAAGAGCCTACTAAGTGTGTTAGTCATTGTCTACGCCGGCTCAAGCCACCGGTTAAATGTTGACGTCTAAGACACCCACCCGTTAGGCACCTAAACCCCAAGCACTGGTGGGAGACCATGTCCCCTTCCCGCACGATCATGACATTGTGGTTTACAATCCATGATAGCAAAAGCCCAGTCTGAGGAAGCCCATGTCAAGTGGGCCATGTAGGATGCGCTCAAGGAGGATCATATCCTGATCTAGCAGGTGGATGACAAGGCCTTTACCACCAGGCCACCACCTCAGGTGGTCCATTCAATGGAATTGTTGTATTGGTTCTGAGCTCAAGAATATTACACAAATAGAGTTCTTTATGGTCCACCTCTGCAAACTTAACCTCCCTCTCCAGACCAAAATCACTTCACAAAACCCTCAAGCATCACTGAAAATTTGGTGGGCATATGTTGAATAAAACTTGTTGAATCTAGATTGGTACCAGAAGAATCAGTTCCAGTGTTATCAGATGCTATCCTAGAACATAATAACTTCAGCAATTGAAAAAACTAAGTTGTTGAATACGATTCCGTGACCTCCATATGTAACCCAAGGAATCACTTTTAACCCACAGCTAAAATTTTCATGAGATGGTAAGCAAACACTAACAACACTCTTGCAAGTTAACCCATATTTATATCTCCCAGAACTGAAGGCAAAAGTTTACCCTATTCTCAGCTGTTGTAACATTCAACATAAGTAGGTCAAATTAATTAGAACACAGGTGGCCAACTGGAATTTACGCCCAAAAAACACACCATCCTGCATGCCTTGTTCAATCTTTAATTCAATTTCTGTTGGCATTCAGCTTTGTCGCAGTCCATCATACAGTGTTCAATGTTTCTGCATTGCCATAGAAAGCAAATCAACTAAATATCAAGCCAGCCCAAAAAAAAGTAGAGAAAAAAAAGAAACAGTTGATATTTTTGCCTCATAGTTTTGAGCAAAATTACTTATATACTCCAAGGGAAAAAATTGAATTGAATCTCCTATTCACAAATAAATATATATTCTAGAGGTTTCTGTGTGAAAGAATTAGGATGCTCGGGATGTTTTCCCTTCACCAGCTTTAAGAGGAAAAAGTGAACCTTATTTGCAATAGTGGATAGTTAAAAATTAGACAGAACCAGATCAAGCTCATAACAGTTTACAAACAAAATCATTGAGATTTAAGTGGTAGAAGTTACTCTTTTTTTATGATTCATAGGAGGCAATTAAATGGGTCAGGCAGTAGCCCTCTCTTTTCAATAACATTCGCCAAATTAGAGATAACTTTTGTGGTGTAAAGGCGTCAAAATGAGACCTCTCACTCCCTATATCCATTATAGAACGTGAGAAGACCAACTACACTACATCTGGTTTGCAGTAGAAGTTATTCATTACTATATGTAAACGATATTCACATTCAATATCAAACACACCAGTCCGTCACCATTTATGCTTCTAATGCATTACGACAGTGAAATGGCACAAATTAACTTTAAAATGACCATGCAAAAGTTTTCCACATTACCTTGTAAACACTACTCCCTCCAATCCCCCTACCACCTTCCTTTTCTTCCTTTCCTTCTCTTCTGTTGCTTATGAATCACGTTATTGAGTGAATCACTTCTAGGAACAACAAAATTTCTACACCAGCAACCGGTGCTTATACTAAGGGCATCAAGCTAGTTTGAGAGCTTAAACTTTATTAATAGGAAAAAAACAGAAAGGGATAAAAGGTTAGATCCTGGAGGGAACGAAAGTAAGAAACATCTTAAGAGGGAAAAGCATTATTTTCCATCAACTAGAATTACAATATCCATATTCACTGGCTCCTGTGATTTTCTTCCCAACAAATGGGAAACAACCTCCTACATGCCTGAGCGCAAGTCCTTCAATCAAGAAGAATTCTGGGCACTATAATTGTTATATACAGCAATAAAGACAACAGAATTCCATTGCATTGCAATGTTCCATTGATTAGAAAGTGAAAAAGAATATATAATATCATATCATACTGAAACATGACAGAAATCATGGAAGGAAATATAATTTAGATGAATGCAAACTCACTGCCGTAATATGCAAAGTCAGTTGACCATATGACAATGACATGGAAATTCAGGGAAGAGATGTCAATAGTTGCTGAAGTTCATACTTAAATTTATTTATGCAATATCACCATCCAAAATTTGGTAGAAGCATGAAGACAGAGAAATTTTTACTAACATATAGAGTTAACCAGTTCTGAAGAAAGTTGATGTTAAATAAATGGAATGCATATCACCAAATTTGAAAACTGACTTGGAGGTGAAAGGAAACCAAAGTGGTTCCAAGGTTACAAAGCTCCGTGAAAGATATTTATTTGGATATTAAATAAAAAAGAGTGTAGATCAATATAATAGCCAGGCAGATAAAAGATTTCCTTACTAAGCAATCTCAGCATTAATAGCTTGAATTTGAATCATGAAAACAGGAACCCTTGCCTACAGCTGTTCTTATCTTTGTAATGCAAATCCTATTCCTAGAGATTTTAAGAGTATTTATTTAGGGAAAAAAAAAAATATATAAATATAAAAAGTAGAAATTGCAGGAATTTGTGACTGAGTATTCCAATTAGATTAAGCTGGATTCCTAATCCATTCCTAGGGTTATCCAAAGACTATAAATGGGCCAAATTATTTACATTATAATCAGACTTTGTTATGGCTATGATAATTATCTGAGAATAAAACAATGGAGAATTAGTTTTCTCTTATTAAGGATTTTTTCCTTGTTTGCCTTTGTTCTTTCTTGTCCTACACCACTATGGCTCGTAACACAATGAACAAGAATATTGGCTACCAGCAGATGCTTACAAACTGCTAAGAGCATAAGTAAATAATGTTGGGAAAAAATTACGCAAAATCCCAAATAAGTCAGAAAATAACACACAATTTGATAACGGAGTTCGGCCAATCTCGCCTACGTCTCCGGACTGCCAACACCAGACAATCTTTGATAACGGAGTTCGGCCAATCTCGCCTACGTCTCCGGATCTTGCTACAGATCTTTAAAGAGAAAAAATAATAAAGTGTTTACTACACTCACCAAACTCCTCTTTTCAGATACCCGACCAAATTAAGCGTAATTTTTCGTTACTTTGAAAAATCCCACCTATTTTTCTCTTCTCAACAATTGCTCTCCACCTCTCTCTATCTGGTGGTGATTAAATGGAAAATTCTATCCTCTATTTCATAGGAGAGAAAAAAATGCGTGAATGAGTGAAAGTAGCTAAAGCCGAATTCAAATTGCAATGGCCACCGCAATTCCAATTTAACACAAATTACTCATGTGCCACCCGACCTTTCATTATTTCTTTCCTCCTTTGTTGAATTAGTAGAAATACAAATGCAAATTTCTGCCACAATGTGTTGTTTTATTTTCAACCTTTGCCCGACATCACTTGACAAATCCTCTCCACTTTGAAGATGATTTTAATTCTGTCTCACACCATCGATCACGTGGCAGTCTTCTCTGGTCTATTATTCAGGCAGGCCAACTGAAATTGAGCAAACTTCAGTTTTTGTCAATTGGCTCACCGACTTTGTTAACGATAATTCAGCTGGATTCTTTTGTTTCCTTGCAATCTTTCTCTAATAATTTAGCACAATCACTTCTCCCAGCAGAGACCTGATGAAATCGATATCGAGACCAATGTGGTTTTTTCTAGAAATGAATGCTGAATTCTTTGCAATGTATCGCACTCTGACAATCACACTGTACGAAAACATTCTTTTCCTGCTTGAATCCCCAACTCTGTTAAACAAACCTTGAAGCCAAATAATCATCTCTGCTGGCTTCTGTCATTGCGGCGATCTGATTCAGCTTTGTGGTGGATAGAGCTTACAATCTCTGTACCTTTGGGATCCATCCACAAACAGCTTGTAGGTAACCAACAGTGAAAATATAACCTGTGGTGCTTCTATGCAGTTGATCAATGTCGCCGTCCATAGTCTGCTCTAACATAACTTGTATCTTTTAGGTTCTCCTTTACCACAGAGTACATAGACACTTGCTCAGTAGTGCCCTCGTAGATACCTCTCAAATCCACATTCACCGCTTTACCCAATGAGCTTTCCCTTGGATTTGATCATATTACCGTGCCTAACAACTCCCACTGCCATGGCAATATCCTGGTTCGGACAGACCGAAATCTGCATACATCACACTCCTTATGGCTAAGCATAAGGAATTTTGGGCCAATGTCTTTTCTCTGCTTATTACCGTACTGAAGGGTAACTGGTCCCCTTGATAGGCAAAATGCTAGCCAGGGTGTGCTGCACTCGGCTTAGCTCGTGTCATATTGAAAGTTTTGCCAATACACGATTGATGTGAATCCGCCTGAGATAACTGCAACAGCCTTTTTGTGCTTATCATTCTCTCGTGATTGCATTCCAAGAACTCTTTCGCTATACCCAATCCTTCGATTGTCAAATTCTTTTGACAATACTGCTTCTTCCAGTTTCTGATATCATCCTGATTTGAAACCTGATACTGATACATACTCTATCATACAAAAGCAGTAAAAATGATATATGACTGGACCTGTTATCTTTGAAGAAGCAATAAGTGGTCGGCGTGCACTTCTGGAAGCCTTCAATTGTATTAAAACTTGTCGAATCTTTATTATAAACCACTGTTCTTGGACTTGTTCAGTCCATACAAGCTCTTCTTGAGTTTGCACCACCATTAATTCTCTTTTCCTTTTTCGTGAGAATCACTTCTGGCTGTACTACTGTTATCTTCCTTCATCCAAGTCTCCCGTGAAAAGAACGCCGTTTTACGTCAATTCTGTCAAGTAGAGCCTTCACTAGCAACAAAATACTCTAACACAGACCTGTATAGTATTGGAGTTTTTACAACTGGTTGCAAAATAAATTTCCGGTGTATCAAGCTCCTTCCCTTCCTGCTGGAACCCTTGTTGTACTTACCCAGCAGCTTGTGTGTATCTGTCTTAGATCTATCTCATGTTTCCTGCTTTCACTCTGTATCATATGATTTCGTGTATCTCCATTATTTGTTGAAGTTGCCTTTCTTTCTCTACGGGTAATTCTCCAGCTAGTTCCCATGTTTTGAGTTGGAGATTTAAAGACTTCATTTCGTCTTTCTGGAGAGGGCGACGTTTTTTTCTCTGTAATCTCTGCTGTTTGACATGCTTTCCTCAAGCATTCAGGTTTCTCCTCCATCGTGTTAATAACAAATAATTCATATATTTTCTGTTCAAGGCTTGAGGACCTTCAGGACCTTCTTAACCTGCTTGTGGAGGAGAAGTTTGTAGTGTGCTCAATCGATCGCGTCTATTGCATGGATCTTGAATAAACTCATCTCGGCAGACTTGTGAGATGTTCGTCGACCTCTTACAAACACTGGCCCACGTTCTGCCTCTGAGTCGCTGGCCAATTGTGGTCATGTTGTTGTTCTTGTACATCATTCTTCATTAAAAGACTTACAATCTTCTGCTCGGATCACTTTCTTGTGCGGTATCCAAACTCATCACCGCCATAGCCAATGAAAATGCATTTCTTAGATTTGGGATCAAGCTTATTCCTGCCATGATCACTTATATGCACATATGCTACACAACCGAAAACTCTTAAGTTTGAGAGTTTTACTTCTTTTCCACTCCATACCTCTTCTGGTATTTTGTACTCCAATGGTACCGATGGACCTCGGTTGATCAAGTAAGCTGCTGTGTTGAATGCTTCTGCCCAGAACTGCTTTGGTAAGCCTGATTGTACACGTAAGCTTCTGGCTCTTTCTGTCAACGTTCGATTCATGCGCTCAGCTACACCATTGTGTTGAGGCGTTCCTGGCACGGTTCTCTCCATCTTGATTCCAATCTTGATTCCATGCTCCATAGCAGACGTTTTCTTGAATCTGGGTCTCAAATTCACCAACCATTGTCTGTTCCTAAGCTTTTTTTTTTAATTTTCAGTCCTGTCCTCAATTTTATTTTCAACCATAGCTTTCCAAATTTTGAAAGCATCAAATACTTCTGACTTATATTTAGAAAGTAAACCCAAACCTTCCGAGAGTGATCATCAATAAAAAGTCACAAGTAGTTGGTTTCCCACGAATGGATGAGACAGTAGTTGGTCCCCCACACAGCTCAGAGTGTAAACAAGCTCAAGTTTCTCCTTCTTTGGTTCTTCCCTATTTGTCTTGACAAGCCGACCTTTTCTGTTCTGCTTTCAAAATAGCAAGTCTTCACACATGTCCAAATTTCAATTGACATTAAATGACCTGGTATTTTGTCCCTGTCGAAGTGTAAGACATCTTCATTCCTTTCATACTCAATTGATGGCCAAGCCTAATGATGCCATAAAATGGGTAGTTTCAAACATGTTTGCTGCAACAGCAGGAATAGCTTGCTCCTCCTTGTGCTGTAAAGAGTAAACCACTCCTTACTTCCACGAGCAACCAACAATTGCATCCTTGTAATCTTCCACATTATACCTGTGAAGGTTGTTGTGTAGCCTTCGCTGCCAAACTGCCTACTGAGATTAAGTTCTTTTCTCAAGTCAGGAATATGTTTCTGACAATCCTTTCAATTCCCCATTAGCCCGTTCAACCAACATCTTCACAACTCCTTAACCAACAATATACATGGTTGGTCATTACCAAAGGTAATACTTTTCCAAAGTTTCCGGGGGTATACCCTTTCAAGGAGTCTTTTATGTGAAGTTGCATGGAAAATACCTCCGGAGTCTCAAAACCCAAAGACTTCCTGCTTCGCCTCTCAAAGAGCATTATAAGCGCTCATCTTCTCCTGAGTGGAGGCAACATTTGCTTCTACTTCCCCTCCTAGTTCTTAGAATGCATTCTTTGCAAAAACTGATTTTTATATATAGTGCCCAGTTTTCCACAATTTCCCAAACATTCCGATGGACTTCGTGTTTATGAAATTGCTGGATTCCTGGAGTTTGACCTCCTGTCCTTTGATTTGCCTCAGTAGTTGACTCTACCGTCGTACCATTTCCTCTGGTTTGAATTTCTCCTCTTGATTCTATAGCAACGACTGAAAAGTTGAAGGTTCAAATCTGACTCTCTCCGTCGGATCTCTCAACTGAGAAACCTAGGTCACTGAACATCATCACCAATTTTAACTTCTTGCTTCCGGACGAGCTACTTCACAAGCTCTGAACAATAAAGCATTCCAAACTTTCTGGTAGGGAAGACAAAAGTATCAATGCTCGTACCTCTGTCATCCAAATTCCAATTTTCAAACTGAACTCATTGGGTTGTCACTGTTATTGAGTTTCATTGAGATGTTGGGCCCACACCGATGGCGCTTTCCGTCATTCGTAGAGTTTGAATAAAGCCGCCTCACAGTGACACTTATTTGCTGGCCGACTGGGCTTTTCGTACTATTGGAAAGAGCCGCCATAAGAAGACCTGCCAGTGGTCTTTTCTTTGCCTAGTAGAAGCAACATTGTTGCGGGAGAGGGTTAAAGCGAAATAGAAACCCGAGTGGCTTGGTCTGTCTAGAAGATTCCACCATCTGTCCTTTCCTTCAAATAGCCTCTTGGCCTTTATTCCGGAGAGCAGGTTGGAAAAGACTTTCGGATTACAGATAATCCTTATCTCGCATTTCCAAAACCAAAAATCTGCAAACCATCCGAAATTTTTCATTTTCCACTTTTCCTTTTCCTTCATCTGCAGCCATTGCTCCCACTCGAGTCTAACTCCGCCTTGATTGTTAGTATACGTGAATAGTAACCGTATACGTGAATAGTACTATACAATAGTAATAGTACACGTAAATAGTACTATACGTAAATAGTGCTGGGCTGAATAGTCACGGGTTCAGCAACAGCCAACAGTACTGTTCACCACCAACTTTGAGATATTGTTTTGCTATTCACCACTAAGTCGATTCTGCAACGACTTTCCGAGCGGACAACACCGATAGACTCGTCGTAATTTTTTCGTCGTCGTGGTATATTTATTTTTGAAATATATCCACGAATATTTTGAAATATAATCCACGAATCCGATAAGAGTACCGTCCTAAACCAGGCTGGAACCTGCCGGAAAGCCTTCGGCTCTGATAACAGTTGTTGGAAAAAATTACGCAAAAATCCCCAAATAAGTCAGAAAATAAACACACAATTTGATAACGGAGTTTCGGCCAATCTCCCTACGCTCTCCGGACTCTGCCACACAGATCTTTTATAGAAGAAAAATAAATAAAGTGTTTACATACACTCACAACCCTCTTTCAAGAATACCCGAAAAATTAAGCTTAATTTTTCTTCTTGAAAAATCTCACTATTTTTTTCTCTCACAATTGCTCTATCACAATTGCTCTCACTCTCTCTATTTGGTGTGTATTAAACGGATAAATGGAAATTCTTTTATAGGAGAGAAAAAATGCGTGAATGAGAGAAAGAGCTATGCAATTCAAATGCAAATTGGCCACCAATTCCAATTTGCACAAATTTAACATGTGCCACAGACCTTCATTATTTTCTTCCTGCCTTTGTTGATTAGTAGTCCAATTTGCACAAATTTAACATGTGCCACCGACCTTCATTATTTTCTTCCTGCCTTTGTTGATTAGTAGAATACAAATGCAGCCACATGTTTGTTTTATTTTCAACCTTTGCCGACATACTTTGACAAATAAAACATAACAGGATAAAAGAATAAGTAAATAGATAAGGCATAGTATGAAACTCAATGTGTACCTATGGATTATTGGAAATCTCAATTCCATAGAAAATTTTGATGAACCATTCACATAATCAACTGAATGCCTTCTGTAATTTGTGATGCATGGAATGCAACTGTGTTAGTAGGCATGTCATGATGGAGATGCACCCAAAGGAATCCCATATCCATGCTTATACATCAATCCTGTTACTTGTTCAGCCTTGTACTTTTGACCGCACATTAAATAGGCTTTATATAATATCACAAATGTCCTTCTTGTGGGTTCCAACTTGAAATTCTCCATTTCATAAAGGACGCTCTCCATTTCATGCAAGCGCTTCTGTGATCCATACATGACCATTTCACAATGGTATAGTGAGCGGCAAATTCTCCATCCTGCATATTCAGCACGTCTCACAAAGTCTGCAAGCTTGTCAACTGCATTGTATCTGAAATAGGTAGAAATAACGGCCCGCATCACCCTGACTGTTTTTACTGCAGTGCTGTGCTTAAATGCGTTGTTTATACATTCCTCCATTCCCTCTAACATGTCTTCTTGTGCATAAACTCTAATCAACAAGACATTCAACCAAGGCCTATATTGCTGCTCCGGAATAATCCTCAATAGAGACTCAATCTTTTCAACTCTATTAGTAATTGAACTCTTACAATATGCACATATCATTGTCCTAATTAATGGCAATTCTTTAACATTTACATCGTCTTTTACCAATCCATATATCTCTTCCATTTTCTCTACATTCCCAGAGTGTGCATAGCCTCGAAGCATTAACAAGTAGGTGTTACGATCAGGCTTAACTGGACTTTCCTTCATCATTTTAAAAATTTTTTCCATGCTGTCCCACTTCCAACCAGTGAGATAGCCAGCAATTAAATTATTGTATGTGCATACATTTGGCGAGATATTTAAATACTTTAGCTCCTCAAATGTAGCCTCCATGTGATCAACTAGCAGTGAGCGACCAAAGACTGATATAAGAATGTTATATGTTGCAACTGAAGGATCAAAATTTGGCTCCTTTTTCCACTTCAGAAACACTGATCGACATTTATCACCTTGACCATTGTACATGTAAGCACTCATCAATGCATTATACATACTTGTTGTCTTAAGATTCTTGCCACTAGCCTCAGCAAAGAGCTCTACTGCAAGATCGACATTCTTAGCTCTGCCAGCAATTGTTATACCCTTGACATACTCCTCTGATGTCATAAGAGTGATCCACGGTAATTGTGTTCTTCTCCAATTAAAAACCTGAACACAAAACTTTAATTATATATCCATGTCTTTTTTTTTAAAAAAAAAATCCCATGGCAATAAAATGTTCTACTCAAAAAATAGATAGACCAAATAATTATTATATTTCATTTGTACCCCAACAGCTTCCATAGTTTCAATATACCACTAGAGTGCAAAAATGTTTCCACAAAATAACAAAATTTCTTTAGATAAAAGCATCAGAACAAGTTAATTATGTAGTACAAGCATAAATAGCTAAAAATGATCTAACATAAACAAATTTCATACTAAATTGTTTGCTTCTTATGACCCGAACACAGTAAAGTAGTAACAAAAAGGAAAAAAAAAAAAAAAGTCCAGAAAGAAACAACGGTTAAACAAGTAAGGATGCTGGCTGGAACATATCAATTTAAAAAACACAAACACACAAGCAATAGGCTGACAAAGAAGCAAACTAAACAACAATCCAGACCAATTCCATAAAAGAAAATCAACCATGGATGCCAAGCAGTATACACAACAAAATAAATGCAAAGCAAGAACCTGTACGGCTAAGTTAGGCCACGAAACCAACTGCTGCAGGAGCTCAACGAAAGCAGATCCATTGCGATACCTCCTCAACAAGGAACTAACATTCCCCTCCAAAACCTCAACAACCTTATCAAAATCCCCAACATGTTGAACCAATTCGTCCCGTAAATTCGAGATCGTTTCTTTCAAACCCTCCCATTCTTCAGGTTCAGCATGGACGAATTTGTTAGAGAAAAGCTCGATGATGTTACCGAAAGAGTTGGTAGGCTGTGAAGTGTGAGTTTGCGCGCGGGAAAGTCTGTAAATTGGGGACTTGGTGGAATTGAAAATAGAAGGGGTTAGGGTTTGGGGTTTTACAGAGGATCTATGGAAGCAGAGCAGCTCCGCCTGGGCTGCGTCTGAGATTTTGAGTACTCGCTTCATGTTCTGGTAATTAGCACAACAATAAACGTGTTCATATTCGAGGGTTTTAGGAGGGTTTATCCAAAGAGTCAATGAGATTAGGAAGAGAAGCGACAGCGACTGCCGCGCTATGCTATTGATAGATAGTCGCCATTGGCCAGTAGCGGAGATTGTGAGGTGTTTGTTGACTGAGAATCTGAATGTGATCAAAGCCGGAATTAGTGTTAGAGAACCGGTCCAGTGTGCAGGCGACAATTCAACAAGCGACTCTGGGCTTTACTTGGGCTTCAACTGCAGGCTTTTCGGTCGTTGGATTATGTCCAGCCACAACATTGCTTTCTTTTCTTCTTTTCTTCTTTTCTTCTTTTTTTTTTTTTTTTTTTTTTTTTCTTTCTTTTCTTTTTTTTTTTTTTTTTTTTTTTTTTGTTTTTGAAATATCAAAATTACCCCTTACAATTTTGTTGGTCAACGAAAGCAAGTAGCTGAGAAATAGTATCGGTTATCAAAACGAAGCGGACGCAGCGAATGAGCGCAAGATAGTCCAACCGTGGATAGAGATAGACCAAATAAAATAGGAACCTCCAGGGATCAAACTCATGGCTAAATGTCAATGATCGGTGCAGTCTATATGCGATCCTGTCGACTCCACGTATCCAATCATTCTCGTCCACCGTGCACTCGATGTGTCAATCCCATCCAGCATATCCATAGTACAAAGAAAAACAAAAATTCTCTCTATATCTCTGTATATAGTTATGTCCTGCAATTCCCTTGAAACCTTTAGCTACCGACCAAGAAATATTTGTAAGTGCATAAATTATCGTCTTGATCTTCTTCTTTACATTTTCTTGATTTTCTGGTTCAATTTTCCATTTCATTTTTTGCTTTCTAGTGATATACAACTTAGGTGTTCTCTTTGCAGCTTCAGGTAATTAATGATTTAGTTACTGTTTTAAATGATTAAGTTTTTCTTGCTGTGGAATTTCAGTTGGTCACATGTACTGGAAATCGGAAATTGAAAATTAGTTGATTGCTTTAGTCGAATCTGATAGTACATATGAGGATAGCTTGCGAAAACATATTTTTGTCTAAGAAATTGTTATATTTTGCAGTAAGTGGATGAGTGCTGATGAAAAGGTGGAAATTTTTCATTGTACTCTCTGTTTGTTTGCTTTTGTATTTGGAACTGGTTAAAGACGCATGATATTATTTTGGCCCGAGCTTAAAAACGAAAAAGGTTAAGGAAGCTTCTTAGCATTTTCACATGTTTTATTGGATTAGATAGATAACTTCTAATTACAGTTCTTAATCCTTTAGTTTTGGAACTAAAGGAGAGTTTTAAACTTTTATTATTGCAGGATTCGCATTACAGAATCCCAGTTGACGTGATATGAAAAGTAGGCAGCGTTGTCAATGCTTTTGTAGTGCGAAATATTGTGTTTGGTGTTGAATTACAATGTATTTTGTTCCTGCTTGGGCTTCCATCGATGAAATGGGTTATGCCATGAGTAGACTGGAGATTGATTCTGATCCTTGTGATGGAGGTAGAAACATAAATGAAATTGGTAATGGCCAGAGATCCAATAAATCATTGACTAATTTAGATCATGAAATTTCCCTCAATACAAAGTTGAAATCAAGGCCCCATGACCGGCTAGCCCAAGTGATACCTGGAAAGAGGGAGTATGCTGTTTCCACAGTTAAGATGCTGGCAGGTCGAGAGGGCAATTATTCAGGGAGAGGGAGGTTCTCTGCAGCTGATCGTTGTCATATGCTTGGAAGATATTTGCCAGTCAATGGCCCTTGGCTTATTGACCAGATGACGAGCAGGGCCTATGTCTCACAATTTTCAGCTGATGGTTCTCTATTTGTTGCTGGGTTTCAGGTATTCTATTTAGTATTTATAGCTTTGCATTTGGACTGGATATGGGAAATTGACAGTTCATTGAGCAAGGAAAGCACAATCATTGCACTTGTTCGCTGATGCTTTCTTTCTTGTTGGGGGGCTGCAAATATACATTTCAGGGAAGCCACATTAGAATATATAATGTAGAGAAAGGATGGAAAGTTCAGAAGAACATTCTTGCCAAAAGTTTGCGTTGGACAGTTACTGATACATCTCTTTCACCAGATCAACGCTATCTTGTCAGTTTGTATATCTGGATATCTCTTTAATATGCTAGAACCTAATATCAACACTGTTCAAATGCCTAAATGAGCATTTAGCTTGCTGTTGTAGGTCTATGCCAGCATGTCGCCTATTGTCCATATTGTTGATATTGGATCTTCAGCAACAGAGTCACTTGCAAACATCACGGTATGTATTGGTTATTGCTTGTATTTGTTACATGTAGATTTAGTTGAATAAAGATAGTATGGAATAAACACAAATCTCTGATGTCTTCTCATTACATTTAGCAGTCAGCATTAAACTCTCTTTCTAAATTTCGGTCATGCTCTTGTTAACATTATTTACTTGAGATTTACCCATCTCAAGTGGGGAGTAGAGGCAATATAGATTAGTTTTGCCCTTGGAATGCAAGTCAAGACCTAATGACAGCAAAGCTTCACAATTGGTGCTTAATCCAAGAATTTTGTTTGTTCTGATTGATCTTTTTTGTTTGAGATTTTTAATATGTATATTATTTATGCATAATTCTTATGCTTTGCAGGATATCCATGATGGATTGGACTTCTCTGCTGATGATGATGGAGGTTATTCTTTTGGAATCTTCTCTGTGAAATTTTCTACTGATGGACGTGAGCTTGTTGCAGGAAGTAGTGATGATTCAATATATGTATATGACCTTGAAGCAAATAAGCTTTCACTTCGAATTTCAGCACATGCAGTATGTTCACAATCATGATAAGCACCTTTATCGTCCCTTATTTGATTTTCATAATGGTAGCTTGATTATTTTTCTCTCTGAAGTTTCCACTTCATCAATTCCTTGAACTTCTAGACGTTCCTGTATTCGCTGCAAGTAACAGAGAATATTGAATGTGAAGACTCTGACCCAGCAGATACAGAATCAGCATTTAGTGTCTATTCCAACTGGTGGTAGGAAATAATTGAAGATTAAAGAGCCAGTAACATATGAAGGGCCACATAATGTTTCAAGTTCATCACAAACTCAATATGATATTCTAATGATGATATGCTGAGGAAAAAATTTGATTCTGTCCTTTTAATTGTGAAAGTATTCACACACTTCTCATTTCTACCTCCTTTCTTTCTGAAATTCATTTGTATCATATATGAATGATGTTGCCTTTGGTACTGCACAATCTGTATTTCATCGAGTTGAGAGGTACAGCTTAGAGTCATAATCACCATGCTAGATAATTATGATTCAGCCATACAGGTTTTAAATGTCCATGCATGTTACTATTTGCAGACATGCAATCTTTAACCATTGTTTGTGTACTGAGAAATTGCAAGAACAGAGAGAAAGGGAAGGGAAAATAGGAGAGAACAGAATCGCGGCCATTGTTTGTGTACTGAGAAACTTGCAAGAACAGAGAGAAAGGAAGGCGAAAAATAGGATGAGAAACAGATCGCGGGGGGGGGGGGGGGGGGGAAGAGAAGCAAGAGAAATAGTAGATTATTGTCTAGTGAGAAATTACATACTATCCTTCAATACAACATGGCTGCTTATTTTATATTGGACTGGTTTGAATCAACTGCTACATTGTTATACTTAATAGCTAAGTCAAGTCAATATGAACAATGTATCCGCTCTGAGTGCGTGATATTATTTAAACCAAAAAAAAAAAAAAAAAAAAAAAAAAAAAAAAAAAGATAAGACACCCTCATGTATGGTGTGGTTTTTTACAGTGTTGTGGCGCATGGGAGCTGGTCCTTTGGGATCCTACATTGCTTGTTGAGTGGGCGTGTGCATGAGATATATGGATTAGCATACTATGTCAAAATTAACATGGTTTTGGTAAAGGTTGTGTCATATTCTTGTCTCATGTGTCTGTGTTGTGTTGTTTTTGGGAAAAAAAATGTAATTCCAACAGTGTATGCACCAAACTAATATTTAATATCAAGTGATATGAATTTATAGGGGAAATAAGGTAACTAAGAAGCTTGATAGGATATGATCTTTTGTAAATGTGACCTTTAAACCAGTGGATTTTGCATAACCTTTTTGTTTGGTTCAATTTGAGTTTCTTTTCTTCGTGCCAGCTTTTCCTCTCTGACAAGGTTTCAATAAGTCACCTACCTTCAAGGTTGGAATGAGTACTTGGCACAGGTTTTAAATTAAATTTATTTTGTTCTGAATGCTGCAGTCTGATGTTAACACTGTATGTTTTGCTGATGAAAGTGGCCATCTTATCTATTCTGGGAGTGATGATAATCTCTGTAAGGTGAGTTTAATTTCTTGTATACAAAGCATTAGCTGAATTGAAATTTTTAGTTGTTACTTGTTAGGCTAGTTTCCTGAAATAATTTTCAATATTGTGACAAAATGGTATTTAGAGAGAAACCAGTGAAATAGATTGTCTAAGTTTGGTTTATATTTAGAAGTGAAATTGGCTAGGGCATTGACTGATCAAACAGATTGCATCAGACATATTTAACGGTTATCCTTCAGCACTCTACAACTCACAAGAATAAAAGCATCATTTAGTGTTTAAGTGCTAACTAAGTTGGTTTACCGTTGGTAAGCTTTTGCACATTTTCGTTAATCCATGAACAGGATCTATATAGACACATAGACTCGGAGCCAGACATCTCGATCGGAAAAGAATCAATAGAAAAAGAAAGAATCAGAATTTGATCACTATATTTCTCGTCTATATAGACACATAGACTCATGGAGCCAGACATCTCGATCGGAAAAGAATCAATAGAAAAAGAAAGAATCAGAATTTGATCACTATATTTCTCGAAACAAAGACAAAGGAAGCGAAAAATGTCTGGCAATACTGGTAATATAACGGTTTTCATCAACTGATGGTGCAATATAAGTGACTTCTGTGTACTAACTACTAAGATCCTTTCACTTTAGAACTTTGATACAGTTGTTTGTAGGACTTTTCATTAGTTGTTTTATGTGACAGTCACTTACTATGTTGACCAATAGGGTCGGAACTCGGAGGATCTCTTTTTCCCCATGTTTCTGTATCAAAGAGTAAGCTAGTGGCATAAAAACTTGATGTGACTACAACTCAAGTGTCACAAACTAAAAAGTATCAGGAGGCAAATGTGTTTTATTTTGCAATATTTATTGCTGGATGGTGGACCATGGATTCTTAAAATGGATATTGAGAACGTTTAAATGTAGGTATGGGATAGGCGGTGCTTTATTGCAAGAGGAAAGCCAGCAGGAGTCCTAATGGGACACCTAGAAGGCATTACATTCCTTGACAGCCGTGGAGATGGTCGTTATCTTATCACGAATGGCAAGGATCAGACCATCAAACTTTGGGATATCCGGAAAATGGCTTCTAATGCTACTTGGTATGCTTTCTTCATCTCATATGATGCCTTCGAATTCTGTCTTTTACTTGTGAAAATATGACCAGATGGTGAAATGCATCATGTTGTTTATATGTCTGGTATTTGCATCATATTTTACCCAACTCCAATGCATTATCATGGACAAGCTTGTAAATTGCATTGAGTTGACTGGAAAAGGATTACAATAATGTCCAGACTGAAAACTATTCAGAACCTTAAAAATATTCAGTTATATTTTATTCCCTTTTATTGCAGCAATTTAGGGCTCAGGAATTATGAATGGGACTACAGATGGATGGACTATCCTCCACAGGCAAGAGATTTGAAACACCCAGGTGATCAGTCTGTGGCTACATATAGAGGTCATTCAGTCTTGCGTACTCTCATTCGCTGCTACTTTTCCCCCGCGTATAGGTGAGCATTGGCCTTTCTTTTCTCATCCTTTCTCCTAGTAGCTTGATTATGGTCACTTTCCATTTGAGAGTTCAGAAGTTGTTGATCAATCATAGTCTAGGAACGAGTAACCTAATTTCATCAGACTTGGGATTTATTCATATTTTGATCTCATCCAGCATTGATTATATCTATTAGTTATAAGAACTCAGAATCTAGCATCTAATCCGACTCCCATTTTTCTTTAATAATAATAATAACGTTTTTTTTTTCTTTTGCAGTACTGGCCAAAAGTACATATACACTGGCTCTCATGACTCTTGCATTTATGTATATGACTTGGTAAGTAATCAAATCCACTGCTACTTTTATTCCATCTGCCTGCTTTTAGATGGATTGGTGAACCATTCAACACTCTTGGCTCTATGTTCCTTGCATGAAAGAAGATAGAAATGAATTTGTTGGCGTCACTTAAGAAGCATACTTGTAGAAATTTTCTGCTATAAATAGGGTGTAATCAGATGAAGATACATTCTGTAAATGCCTGTAAAGTAGAAGATAAAATCTTTGTTCATCCACCAAATGGTGTTTTGGTATTCTGGCATGAATGCTAACCATGATGCTTGTGTTCTTATTCTTATCGGTTCCAAACCTGCTCTTGCTTCAGCAGTAACTTGAATTCTACTGCAGGTTACGGGAGACCAAGTTGCAGTACTCAAACACCATAAATCACCTGTAAGGGATTGTAGTTGGCACCCGTATTATCCAATGCTCGTCAGCTCTTCATGGGATGGTGATATTGTGAAATGGGAATTTCCTGGAAATGGAGAAGCTCCAATTCCTGCAGTAAAGAAAAGATCTTGGAGACGACAATTTGATTGAAAAATAACTTGTCATATCTTCTCCTGTTTATAATATTATGAAGTAAAATATATGTTGTTTGTGTAGTAATTCGCTTTCTCTCCAAACTCAAATAATATGTAATTAGCGTGTAACATGAATAATTAATTTTTTTACATCCACAAGATTCGAATTGTACATAAATAAACACCAATTTGAAGATTTTTATACATTTAGTTATTGAAGCATTTTATGGAGTTCATAAATTAACAGTCTGATTGCCCGTTGGGAACAGTTGATACGGTTCTTTTGAATTTTTTTCTTTGGCACGTCACCTACGGAAATTATAGTCCGTCTAACACCTCCCATTGTCTAGCATTTCTTATAGTAAGTTTTAACATTTTCCTTTTCCCTTTTCAATTTTTCTTTTTCTCAAATTTCCATTCTCTTTCCTTTTATTCACAAGACAGCTAGACGTAATAATTTTTTGTCAGTGATTTTTCTTATATTGTCATCAATTGTGTTGTACTCATTTAATATAACAAAGCATATGCACGCAAATTTGGTGAACCGAAATCTACGAAACATAATACCTGTTTATTTCATAGAGAATCTTTGATGGTGTAAAATCTTACAAGCGGTTACGCAACATTATACATTTACTGTTTCGTAGTTAAATAACTAACAGTTAATTTTAATAAATAGATCCTAAATGAAGTGTTTATATTATCATTTTTAACTGCATTATAACAGGACAATGGAATTATGATTTCATCATATATAAAATAAATCAGAAAAATAAAAAATTTCTACAATAGATTGAAACTTCAACAAAAACATACTCAAAATGATTTTTTACCAGTGGAATGAAAATCATAGATTTGTTATGGAAATAAAAAATCACGTGGGCCATATTCAATTGAAAACCCTAACCACCGATGGGCCTAATTTTCTCAACCTTAACCAAATCACAAGCATTCTCTATTACAGGCTACAGCTAAGTAATAATTCTTTTCTTTACAAACAGTTGTCGCTACCACCGCCAGCTTTTCCCCCTTTTTGATCCTTCCAGGGAAATATTACCTAATAATCTTTTTTGTATTTTTATTTTTTTGTTTAATACTTTGGAAGTAAAAAATTTAATATTTTATTTCTTTTCCAAAGTTAACGTTAAATTAATATTAAAAAATAATAATGAATAAAAGAGAGAGGGGTTCGGTTCCCTTGCTATTTTTAGTGAAATGGGTAGGGCCTGAAAAGATTCTGTAAAGCGAGGCCCATGATAATTGTCATGATAAGGGGACATAAACACTGGGGGCCCATCATCATGGGGAAGTAGAATTTACACTTGGGGAATAATTGCTTAATCAATGAATGGCTTTTAATTGAGAAAGAACCTTAAAGTTAAAGATGGGATCAATTTAAAAGCAGCATAACAAAACATCTAGAATCTGATTTGCGGGCCCCCACTTAATGCCTCAAAAATGGCATATATGACCTACTTGTTAAGGCTAAAGTATAAGCATATTTTCCACACTTTTTGTTAGAATATTTAATTTCCATCATGGTATTAAAATAATAATATCATGTCTTAATCAAAATAAAAAAAAATTATTTTGAATTTTTTTTTTTCTCTTACAAATATTCTCGTATTTTTTTTTAAATACAAGACTAATCTCATTTCAGAGTCATTGAAATATAATTTTTTTAATATTCTAAATTTTATTGAAACCGAATTTAAATTCTTATTTATATTGTATGCATTGAAAGATTTAGTATGCTTTGATTTTGATTTTGTTTTAGTATGTAAATCAAGGAGGTTATCTAATTTAATTTGGATTTAGTAAAATCTTTGATGTCATTGTCTTACTCTAAGACTATGAGATTCTAACTTCTAAGAAATGAAAAGAGACCCACAAAAGAACGTAAACACATTAATTTAATCATTAAAAGAAAGAAACTAACCCTAAAAAATAATCAAAGTGTTTGACCTGCAAAATGTGAAAAAGCGTTACCAACTATGACTAATTAACAATATTTTAATGTTTTGACAGATTGCCAACTTAGAAATCCCTAACTAAAACCAGACAACGAGTGATGTAAAAAATAACGATAAAGGCACTCTGCTCCATGTGCCCAAAAAGACTTTCTATGTTAGCTAACTGCTAAACCCACCTAATCGTTTTTTTTTTTTTTTTAATTATCCGGTATTAAAAACCCATCGATCCAATTAATTTAAATTCAGTCCGGATAAATCACTTAAAAGGAGGCTATATATAGGATTCGAACTCAAGATTTTTTGTTAAAGGAGAATGATCTCTATCATCTCATATCTAAACTATATTTTTATGTTTTTCAGAAAATATATTTTAAATGTAATATTTGATATTTTTTATTTAATTGTATAAAAAAGAAAAATTAATTTCATTCCCGTGAACATAAACTAATGGAAGTCTAATGAAATTTTTGTTGGTGTATATTATGAATGTTAGTTGAGAAATAGCTGTGGGTGTCCCAACCAAGTTAATGATTTTACAGTCGCAGCTCGTGCATTTTTAAAGCTGGTAATTAAGCACGGGACCATCTCTATGATTTTAGCTTCTTATCTCCATTTCTTTTTCTTTTTCTTTTTTTTTTCACGATATAAAAAAAGCGAAAAATGTTTTTTTTTTTCATTTTTATCTAATAATAAGATAGTATTATAAGTAAAACTTTTTTTTTTTTATTGGCAAATCAATCAATTTTATACATTAAACCCCACGGCTTTAGATCGGTTTGATTGGCGATTTTTAATGATTCAAAGAAGTCGTCACATGACCAAAACTAGTTTTATTTTAATATTGAGTTTTCCAATAAAGGGCTTGGAGAGGCTTACCGTCTGTCTACATTGTGAGACAAAAAGGACAGGTAAAAAGTAAAAACACATGCACATAAAATTTATTTCTAAGATGTACATTAACGAGAAATCTAGTACAATATTTACATAGTACCAAAATATTAATAATAGTTCAATAAATCAAAATCAAAATTAAAATATTCTTGAACAAAAATTAATTCCTATATATTAATTAAGAATGACATTGAAATCCCAAATCCCATAAATAGATACAATTTCTCGTCAAAGTATCCACAAATCTTCATTATTTATCATTTTTACCCTAAAAATTTCACTTTAAAAAAATAAATCAATAAAATAGGAAAATTACCCGCAAAAATAATTTTTTTTTCTTAAAAGCACCCAAAATATGAATATATTCGTATCATCTTGCCCTCACATATAACCCATATTTCCAACTTTACCCTTTCCACTCGCTGCATTGGGCTGTAGGCCTAGTCTTCTGCTTTCCGGCCTTCAACGGGCACGGTGTCTGTACGGGCGGGACCATACAATTATATTGCAAACACAATGAGCTGCTCACTGGAATCTCAGCCGCTGGATTGATCTGAATACCGGTTAGATAATTGTGCTGCAAGTACAATATTTGTATACTCGCGGCCAATAAACGGTCCACGAAACTTCCTGGCACCTGACCCGTAAACCGGTTATTGTTCAGGTACAAATTTTGTACGCTGGAGAACATGGGAGATATTTGACCCGATAATCTGTTGTAACTAAGATCAACGGTCGCTATTGTCACTTGATCAGGCGGTTGAACCGGACCCGAGAATAGATTTCTCTGCAACTGAAGATTAGTTATTGGAAATGTGAATACCCGAGCCGGAATGGAGCCGCTGAATTGGTTCATGCTCAAGTCCACGTAGTTTAGCTGCTCCAGTCGATTCAGTAACCGGTCCACGGGTCCAGTGAGCCGGTTCCATGAAAGAGAGAGGTATTGAATCGAAGGAGGAAGTGAAGATGGTGCAAGCGAACCGGAGAGAGCGTTGTGTTTCAAATCGAGCCGAGTTAATGACTGGGAGAGAAACGGAGGGACTGCACCGGAGAGACGATTGTGGCAGAGAATAACGTTGGACAGTGTCGGTATAGTACCAATAGAGGTAGGAATACTTCCTGTGAGCTGATTGTAACTGAGATCAAGTGTTCTGAGATTAAGTAACTGACCTAAAGTGGCCGGAATCTCGCCTGAGAGGAAATTTCGGCTGACAGCGAGAAATCGGAGGTCTTTCAATTGGGAGAGAGACTGCGGCAAAGTACCAATGATCCGGCCCGGTACAACAGAGAACTCAGCCAAAGCAGAGAGCTTTCCAATAGCAGGGTCAAGCCGGCCGGTTAGACCAGGAGAACCAGCTCTGGGGTCACCGAGATTAAGAGCAATAACTTTATCAGCCTCACAATAAACACCGGCAAAATTACAAGGATCGGAAGTAAAATCCCATGACGCAAAGAAGTTGGAGCCTGGCATATCATCTAATGCCTTTCTAATAGATTGCAAAGCCAAAAAATCAATAGGGTCCAAAATTGCATGCACAGAGAAGAATTTACATTGTAGAAGAAAGATAGCTAAGAAAACGTAAGATACTATAGCTCTAAGCTTCTGCTTTGGTATTTCCATTTTGCAGCGAAGAAGAAAGTAGAAAATGAAGGGTTATATATAGGAGAAAAGAGTGAGCTTTTGAGGTAAGAAGAAAGCTTTTCCGTGAGAGAACAAGTGTACCGATTTCTCGTGGGAAATGGCGTGAAAGCTTTAATGGCGAAACTATCAGCATCAAAAGATTACAATATACAGAGTAGCTTTGAAGAGAAGCAACTTTCTTTCCTTTGAATCTTCTTCTTGAATCTTTCAGCTTCTCTTTTTCATTATTTTGGCTTGTTGAAGAAGATCAAGTATCTCTCTCTGCGTATCGTGTATGGTGTCTCTGCTACAACTACAAGGAGTAGTGTGGTAAGTGTCTATAATGTATTTTATTAATTGTTTTTTATTTTTAGTATAGTTGTTCTTTTGTTCGTTTATTGGAATGAGGTTCGGAGACAAACGGTTGTCCGAGCCTACGTGGTTAGGGACCTATTTGGTTCGGGAAAAGGTCACGTGACGGAGAGGCTGATTTATCCCTGCAAGTAGAAATAGTAATTAGGATAGGGTGAACAAAGAAGGCATGGCAATAAATGTCACGGGCAAGGAGCGGTTGACACGTAAAAGTCAGTGAAAAGAGAGCGACAGAGCAGCAGGTGCCAGCCCATAAAAAATCTAACATACATTGTTTGTCTTTTTTTTGTGGCGTGGGTTCTATTTTCGTTTTTTCGCTTTCCCCTCTTCATTTTCAGCTGTCTTCTCAGGATACTTGTGCAATTTGGTCAACCAAAATAATAATAATAATTAAATTAAATTATTGATTATATTTTTTCCTCCAAATTTTTAAAAAATTTTCTATTTCAATTGTACAGTTATTTTTTAAAAATTTTAAAATTACTATTTATTTATTATAATTGTAGCTTTAAATCCTTTTTTTTTTCCTGACAAAGAAATGCAAAATGTAAAAAGAAAACTAGATCATATAATAAATAACAAATAATTAATCCCGACAAGAGGACTCTCTAAATACTGCAAATGTCTAAGTAACGTTAGCTAATTATTCAGCACTAAATTCTAATTATATTAGTTATATATCATTGAGTATTTAAATTACTAATTTCCTATTTTGTAACTTTGAATATTTAAGGTTAAATATTGTTTTACTTAAGATATTTATTAGATTTTAAAAATTATTATTTATTTATGTCTATATTTATTTTTATTTTAAATCAATTTTATGACACTCTAAATTATATATATTTTATAATAATCTCACCTCCTCACATTATTAATAATAATATTTAAAATAATAATTTTCACAATTTGTACCAAAATGAGTGTGGGTAAATGCACCAAACGCAACAACCAAGGTAGTCACTCATGTCATCATATGGAGGGTGTGAGTATACATTTCAATGGCGTTTGTTGTGCATATTATTGGAGTTCATCTAATGCGAGAAACTAAGGATCCTTTGGGATTTGCTTTATTTGCTTCTATAATCACAGCATCCGTATTTATGTATCTTCGTGTTCTGTCCTTATCGTCCAGCGATCTCGATTCTAATTTGCAGATTAATGATATATAAATATATACTTTTTTTTCCTATTATTAATTTTCCGGTATCCAAAACTCACTTGTCCAACTGCATATTGGCACTTCATACACAGGACTCGGAGAAAGAACCTGTGAAATTTATGTTTATAGGTTAATGAATTAATTAATTTTGAGAAGAGGACTCAGCACGTTAATGTGTGATAGGGAGTGATGATATGGGCATGTGCATGTGCACTGAGACTGAATAGAAAGGGAAAGAAAGGGTGATTGATTGCCTCTTGCTTCCACCAATGTGATATGGAGCTGCCAAAAGGATACATTTTTTAATTGAATTCAACCTAACTATAAACCAATATTTCTCACATTATATGAATTATTTACTGGATTGGATACTTCTCTTCCAATATAAGATTATTAGATTAATATGAGATTAATCCAGTTAATCTCAGCTTAATAATTTGTACTTATTTATTAGAGTTTATTTTCCATGATGAATATTTAAGAATAAAAAATCGAGCGCAGAGAATTGCATATATGTGTGTAAAAGATGCTACTCTTACTATAATAGTTACAATCAATGTGTTAATTTTATAAATGAGTTAGCATATAAATTTAATCATTAGGTGTTAGTTTAACTAATTCATAAGGTTTATGGGTCGTAAAACGTACAATTTTTTAGCTCTTCCAATAAGCATGTTTAGATCGAATTTGTTTACTCATCCTTACAAAAATTGAGATTGTTTATGGCTTCACCCAATATTTTTTTTTATTATTTTAAAAAATACGTTGTTGGTTTATTAGAGGAAAAAAAAAATTGTTAGGTCGAACTCATGATGGTTCGACAGATCACGATTCACGTTTATTAGGGAATGAAGAGGTTTAGACTTTAAACTCCTTACGTCAATGTAAACTTGGGTTTGCTTAATTATAAATCAAGCCCAAGTGATTGGCTCAGGGCCCCAGTCTCGGTCATATGCCCCAAAATCCATTGTCACTTTGTAACGTGCATAAGTTCCACTTTAACCAGTTCGAAACTGCCAGTTGAACCGACGGTTTCAGACAATTTCTATTTTCTAGGAGAAAAAGAAAACAGCCTCGTTTGAACGAGGAATGAAACTGTCGGAACCAGAAATGAAGTAGTCTCCCTAAACCGGAAGGATCAATTCTAGTTCCGGCCAGGTCTAATTATTGCTAAGTAGACATTCGATGAACTAATGAAAAGAATAAAATGCAATAAAAATATATCAACCATAAAATTGTGGGCATAAGCTACATTTCAGGTTCCATAAACTACTTCCAACTTCCAATATCCGCATACCAAGGAAAGCATCTGCTGCCATGGAGGCAACTTGGGACCATCCTTCTTCAATAGCGAAGCTTCTGTTCACCGACGAGGCTGCAATTGCTTCAATAATTCCAGGACCACAATTGCAATTCTAAGAATTTTATCCTTTCAGAATTTAACTTCTAGTGAGTTGACTGAAAGGCTTATCTGGTTATCCCAGTTCCATACAACAATAAATATAACAAAAGCTTCATACTTTGGTAGTTACCCTGCATATGTGCACAGGCACATGCACACATTGCTACACGACATGTGTCATTGATTTCGATGTTGACTCAAACATGCCAAAAATGGTATTATTTCAAACCAGCTATCAGTAGTGATGATGCCTCCATCATCACTGATGTAGATACTATGGTCTTTAAACGAATCGATTCTGCATAGAAAAAATATCATATGTTCGGTACAAATTCATCTAGCATGCACAGTTACCGAGTACAGCATCATAAATTACAGTGAGAGGAAGAGAGGAGACAATAGGGGAGAACAGGCATTCTGATCCGAGTACATGCAAATTTTGAATACTGAAAAAGCAAACAGAATTATACATTTCTCAGAAGCAGATACTGGAATGTTTATTCACATTGTTGCTTCCTGACATACAAGCTTTCAGGACTTTAAAGTAGCTCAAACCTGAACTTCAACTATAAAAAGTTATAAAAAAAAGTGTATCTGTGGCACTAATCTTTCAATCTATTTATATGTGTTATTGGAGGAATAGCATCACAGCACTTATTGAATCACAGGAATTGATCCGCCAGCTGCAACAATCTGTTGCTCCAGCTGCAGAGGCCAAACCAAGAGAGGAAAAGAATAATCAAACTCAAAATGAAAATAGGAGATGGAGACAAACTAATTTAACAGATAAATCATGTATTGACCAAAGCAGCTATTCAGGGAGTTTCTTTTTATCATTTGAGGGATTGGTTAAGTACGAGGAGAATTCACCAAAATTCTTATTTAGGGTACACGATGAGACCCTAGAAGCTTTTTAAAACGGGGTTTAAAATGCCTCTGGGGACATAAAAAAGGAGTTTCATTGTTATATTTGACAAATGAAATCCACTGTTGGGATGAAATATATGGGGATTTCCCAGAATGATTATCAACATTCGTAGTCCATCATATACTTTCTTTAACTTACCCGGAATAAGGTTTGAAGCTTCATTTTCAATTGAGCGTACTCATTATTCACTTGTTGAAGGCACCTCAAACACCTGCACCAACATTCTCTAATCAATCAAATTCTGCCACAGCCATGCCGTCATTAAATTCAACTTTATTATAAAGCAAAAAGATAGAACAATAACATCCAGAAAGATGCATGCAACTATATCTCTGTTTTTCATTTATCATATAGTGGAATAGGGACATAAAGGTGGATGATCCATGCAGAGTCATTAAAGAAAAAGTGGAATGGGGACATAAATTTACAGGGAACTCATTCTACCTCTATAATCAATTTTGACAACAGCTCAATCCTGAAACACTGGGCTCTTCATAAAAATCCTAACTAATTACATTATTTACTTGCCAGAAATTAAAAATGTCTTCAAGACCATCAGACCAAGGCATTGGAACATTTGAGTTACTCCCACATATAGAACCTTTAAACACGTATTTAGAAACAGACTGTCATGAAATTGACTGTGATCATAGCCATTTGGATTTCAGACACCAAATTCTTCTTAAATGAAGGCTGTTTTGCGACAGAAAATATTTTTAAAAAAATTGAATAAATTGTATGAATTTTACTTTGCATTAAGGATAGAGATGAAGAAAAACGAAGTATGAGTATTATCATCACCCTTCGCGATCCTGAGCCTCGCAATAAGTTCTGAAGGCAATGCATGCATTTTTAATTCTCGCTGCACCCATGCTGTTAACAATAGAAAACAGTTTTTGAATCAAAAACACTACAGAACAGAAAAGCAAGCAACAAACATACAAATATCTTCATAGCTTCAAATAATTGCTGTCACATTACATAACAGCCTTTATTTAACCGATGTAGAAGTGCTTGCTCCATTACCATACTGCCTACATGCAGTGGGAAATTTTCCGGCATGGGTAATGGCTATAATGAGTGTTAGATAATAGTAAATTATTAATTGATATTGCCATTACTGCAATAATGTTTACATCTTTTTTTTTTTTTTTTTAATTTTTTATCTGGCATCTTTTGTTTTTTGTTTACATAGTATCCCCCACTTCTCCAGCCACCATGTGTATATTTTGTTGGCTTCTTTAACCCAAGTCATTAAAATTTTACTGCATGCAATTTTAGCTTGATATCAATTTGTATCAAAGCGAAAAACAAGTCAATAATGGTGTATTTTTAGCCTATTCAGCACTTCTGTTCAAAGTGATGATTTAATTGCACAATTGCAATTATTTGTTAGTTGCATTTCTTTATTTTAGTCAAGCCCTTAAACATCCATTATAATGCATTGTGCGGGTTTCAAGAAAACAAAAATTGCATATTAACAGGACGTGACTATCATGCTCTGGGCCCAATAGCCCCCTTTCGGTTACACTGACCACAAGTTAAATTTATGAGAATTGTCTTAGAAAAATACTGTGTCATTAATTATCTATTCCTTAAATGTTTGCAAATAATCTTAGGATTAGCACAAATGAAAGAATCAAATAGAACAATTAAATCAACAAATGATGATATACAAAAATACCTGGAACTACTACCCTTCAATTGATGAACATGAGAATCCACCTGTTTAAAATCCTCAGCCCGTGGTTCTCTGAAAACAAACTAATTAAGCAATTTCTCTAACAAATCATTTAAAAAAAAAAAAAAAAAGGACAAAAACAAAACATTTAAAAAAAAAAAAAAAAAGGACAAAGAAATCACCCTTCCTAGTTCCTACACCTCTCTGATCATCCATGGAAGCAACACACATACAGCAAACATTTTCATCAAAATCAACTAAAAATCCACTAACGTGAAGAGTAAGGCAAGACACACTCACAGAGCTCTGGCCATATTGCCAATAAGCTTCTCACAATCTTCAAAGAAGAGAGAAGCAACCTCCATCACAAAATCAGGAGTGCTATCATCTTGCAGTTTCTTCAGCTGAGTAAACTGATCGTCCACATATCCCTTATCAAAACAAACAAAAACGAATCACCAGAAACCCCAAAATCCCTTTGAATATTCATTCAATTTTAGAGACACCCATGTCATGTCATATCATATAAAAATATTCTCTTTTATCCAATTATAGTAATTCAGAAAAAAATATAATTCAGTGAAACAAAAAAGAAAAATCAGATATTATTTAGTGAAATTCGAAAAAATTCTACACAGAACATGAACATAAACTGACCTCACGATATAGAGAAGCTGTGAAATCGGCGACTTGTCTCTGCAACTGACCGATGACGTCCATGGATGTGTTTTATCAGACAGGAAAACGAGAAGGAAGAAGACGTTATTGGTACTCTTACTCTATAACTATAACAGACAGAAATGACAGGAAAGGAGATGGGTTCTTTTGGTAAATATCGACAGTATTATGGAAATCCACTAATCGCTTGCCCAAATAATTAATAAGATTTTACTTATTTAGAGTATTTAGTTAGTTTTTTTTTTTTTTTTTTTTTTTTTAAGTTAGTTTTTTTTTTTTTTTTTTTTTTTTTTTTTTTTTTGTGTTATTTCATGCAGTTAATAGCTAATATATAAGCTAAAAAAAATTTGATAATAATTTTTAAATTAATACGTTACAAGAACATTCTACTTGATAATAATTTGAAAACAATAAATGAATAATTAAAATTATTGTAAAAATTAACTAATATTCTTTATTTATATAGCACATTAAAATATAAAATGACATATCTCCTCTAAAAATAATATATAAATAATATGTGATAATATGTAAAATAATTATATTCACCAGCTAATAATTATCAGCTATTAACAAGCAATGACTGCGGACTACCAACTAACAAGATCAACGACACTAAATAAGTTCTTACACTCTAATTTTAGCATGTGATTCTCTTGAAAAAAAAATGTTAGACTGGTTTTTAATTCAAGTATTAATTAATAAATAAACTTTACATTCAGGATCAAGAAGAAAAAAAAATAGATGACTTATTAAATGGTGAAATTTTTAGAATTTAAAATATACGGTACGAAGAGAAGCTCAAAACGATTAGCTAGTAGAATAAAGAGATAGTAGCGGTGTTTTATTTTAATGATATTACAATATATGATGTGTTAGAAAAATTTCAGCTTCTAAATTAATTAAAAAAATAGGTTAAAGCCAGGATGAAGGGTTTTGTGATGAATCACTTAGATCTTCTGGTTAAAAAAATTGATAGCTTAACTTGAATTTCTTTTAGTCTCGTCTGAAACATAAAGCATAAATTTATACGAGTATAATTACCTTAGTTAAAGTGGGTCAATGAAGCCTTAGCCTAATGGCTAAAGTGGATGTCTCATGACCAAGAGGTCATTGATCGTACCGTCTAACAGTCTTTGAAGCTAAAAATGCAGAAATATATACTATTTATTGTATATAATAATGAGAGGTTCAAAAAAAAAAAAATCGATGATCTCCGGAACCATCCAATATGGAATTGCCTAGAACATCTCATTCCTGTCTCTTTGGAGGGTCATGTCATGTGTTTCCAATGAAAAAAGTCGCAACTTTGGTTGGTTGGTGTGTCTTGTTAACTGTTAATAAACCGATACATTGACGAGTACAATAGGACCCGTTAATCATTTTCAAAAACTAAGTATGCTGAGCATATGATTTATCACAGGCTCACAGGCAGCACAAACCCTTTACTGCAATTCGGTTCTTTAATAAATTTAAATGAAAAAAGCATCTCAGCCACCAACAAACTAGAAACTTGGCACTTTAAAAGGGAAATGAATATAATACATAACAATATATGTAAATTTTCATCAAAACCTGCTGTATTTTACAACTTAACAGCAGGCAACAAACGAGATGCAAAAGCACCTGAGAGCAAAACATTAATGTCTTTTCCTTTTCATTCTCTCTCTCCTTTTTTCTTTTTTTTTTTTTTTTTTTTTTTTTTTTTTTTTCCTCTCCTCTGTTTGCAACAACGAAAAAAAATATATACAGTTATTACAACTTCCCGGAGAGAACTAGTTCCATGGCCTAGTTTCATATGTACAGACGGTTAACAGGAAAGGTTCCAAGTCGGAATCTAAACCAATCCCCGCAAGGTAGTTACTCTCCATGAAATTTTCTAAGAATTTTCAATTTACAGAATAATTTAAGAAATGTTCATTTACAGAAATATACACAGGTGAGGAGAGAAAAGATTTATAAACATTAGCTAATACCGTTGTTCATTAGCCCACCCATTTCTTTATTCACACCACAATTGCATTTCATTTCAACAGATTAAACATTTTTGATTGTGGCTGGACCTGCTAATGCCACCGAACAAACTATTGTTCACTTTTACAAGAAAGTTTCAAGAGATCAAAACCTGCTTCAAAACCCAAAAAGGTTCTTAAGGCGTCTTATGAATTGCCTGCGAGGGGGAAAACCGGACAAGGTAGCAAAAACAAACTTTTATAATCAATGTTATTTTCGACAACCTATTGAATTTGAATCTGGGAGAAACAAAATGCAGGTTATGGTACAAAGTCTTATGACCTTCTTCAGAAAAATGGCAAACCATGCCACCAGAAATTCCTCATTCTTCCCCGTCCTCTTTTCAGGTTTTTCCGTTTGGTCTCATAAGTGGCTACGTTTGCTGCTGCCGACAATCATCGGTTTACAAACCTCGTGTTGAGGCATCCATCATTGATTTCGATGCCTTCACAATGCCCCTTCAAGAAAAGTCAGGTCCAAAAATCTGGAAGGATTTTTTCTGCCGGTTTGCGAGAGTTAGGCTCTCCCACAAGGATATTCTATATGCGCAATCACTCACCCCCGCTTTCCAGCTAGCGAATTTCGCCCACTTGTCACCTACTGTAGTACCACATTTTGAACATACAGCACCGAGAAAGTAGCTCCGGTATTCAGCGCCCTCTTAAGCCCCTGACCTAGGTTCCTCTCTTTCACCTTTACTAGTTCGATGGGCCGTTCTCATACAGAGCGCGCGTGAAACGATCCATATGTGACTCCTAACTCCATACTTACTCTAACATAGTCCTCAAATAATATCAAGCGTGTTCAATTCCAGTACGACGACCTCTCTTCATATGCTTCAATCGGAATTAAGTTATCCAATTCTGTCCTTAGTGGGCGCCAATCGACCCACTCTCATATCAATTTTTTTAAGTCGGAGCCCATCTACTTTTTTTGGGTGTCCACGCGTGATCTCGCGAATACCAAAGTGGATCTGGAAAATTATCGCTTGTTAATAATCACGCATGGCGCTCGCTTGCACATTCTCCTGCCCTCCTCATATAACATAAACAACATAGCTCGTGGGCCGTCATCATCATAAGAAATCAAAGCGTCCATTGCGTCGCCCGAGAGTATAAATATTCTTATTTTAATCTGGCTAGGTGATATCACACTCCAGCCTAATTCTTCTCATGCGCCTCACCTCTTCCATAATAATCATTAACTGTACAAACCGTTACTAATGTCATCAATCGTCACCGATGGCTCTCCAAATACCGTTCTAAGCAGCTACACAATCTGCTCTGTTTATTTTTTTTTTTTTTTTTTTTTTTTTTTTTTTTGGGTTTTCCTCTCCTCTGTTTGCAACAACGAAAAATTATACAGTTATACAACTTGGAGAGAACTAGTTCATGCCTAGTTTCATATGTACAGACGGTTAACAGAAGGTTCCAAGTCGGAATCTAAACCCAATCCCCGCAAGTAGTACTCTCCATGAATTTAAGAATTTTCATTTACAGAATAATTTAAGAAATTTCATTTACAGAATATACACAGGTGAGGAGAGAAAAGATTATAAACATTAGCAATACCGTTGTTCATTAGCCACCCATCTTATTCACACCACAATTGCACTTTCATTGTCAACAGATAACATTTTGATTGTGCTGACCTGCTAATGCCACCAACAAACTATTGTTCACTTTTACAGAAAGTTCAAGAGATCAACCTGCTAAAACAAAAGGTTAAGCGTTATGAATTGCCTGGAGGAAACCGACAAGGTAGAAAACAAACTTTAAATCAATGTATTTTCGAAACCATGAATTTTAATCTGGAGAACAAATGCAGGTATGGTACAAAGTCTTATACCTTCTTCAGAAAAGGCAAACATGCCACCAAGAAATTCCTCATTCTCCCCGTCCTCTTCAGGTTTTTCCTTCTCATAGTGGCTACTGCTGCTGCCGACATCATCGTTTACAACCTCGGTTGAGCATCCATCATGATTCGATGCCTCACAATGCCCCTCAAGAAAAGTCAGTCCAAAATCTGAAGGATTTTCTGCCGTTGGAAGAGTAGGCTCTCCCACAAGGATATTCATATGCGAATCATAACCACGTGCAGCTAACCCTGAAAGATTGCCATTCTTATTGACATTCAAATTTGGAGCTTCTCCAGTAAAGATTCTTCCAGCAGGAGGCATGTAATTTGCTGATGAGGGCAAACCATTTTCCATACAATTTTTAAGTCGAGCATCTACTTTTTTTGGGTGCTCAGGTGCAAGAGGTACAGTGGTTGAGTTCTTATTCAGTGCACCAGAATCGATAGTCGTGCCCCCTCTTCTTTCCTGGCACTGGTAGTAGTCATTCAGATTCTGGCAAGTGGGAATGTAAGATTTCTCACAATTTATTTGATCCAAATCTAGCAGATGTTCAATTCTTCTTGATGAACCTGTTGAAAATTATTCAAAGTTTACTGATTTCCTCAAATGCCAAGTCCAAAATAAGCAAATTCACAAGCAGGCTCCCATTGTCACTTGAACAACTAAAGAATTATCTCTTATATTTTATTTCAAAAAAAAAAAAAAATTAAATATCAAAAGATAAAAAAGCTCTGTTCTGTGCATGAATATATTTTGCCTAGCATTGGTATGTCAGAGATATACTGGAGAGACTCTCTTGCGACCAAAATTTCCATATTCCAAGTATCAAATAAATGTTAACTGATTTAAGAACGAATGGAAGGAAGTTATTTATACATCTAATATCTTACCACATTCTGAGCTTTCAGTTGAGCTAAGTGATGCTGGCTTTGAGTGACAAATAACAGTCTCCTGTGTGATCTTGCCTTCAACATGATGAGGCTCTGATGATGGTGAATGCATATATCTCGCTCCAGTGAGGCCTCTAAAATTACAAAAATTAAGCACATTTCACTCAAATGACAAAAAATAAAATACATTCTGTTGGCAAAGCCTCTAAATAATGTAATAGCTACCTATGCGCCCACAATACATCCACACATCCAGAGTGGAAAAAAAAAAAAAAAGCTGCTGCACAGAGGAACTAGACTCTGGCCAGTGTCCACCAGAACTAAATTATAAGTAAATAATACAAATTTAAAGCTAGTGTCAACCACACCATTGACTGCAGGTAAAATTGGTCATTACCTGTCATTCCACACTGATTTGATGCTATGAAAATGATTAAAAACTGGCAATAATTCTTTCCGCTTCAATTCAACTTCATGGATGGGAACCTTTTCAATTTCCAACTCTCCATCACCATAGCTATGAGTTCTCGGACAATCCATCACATAGAAGCAAATCTAATATGAAAGAGAATAAATCACACATAAAAGATATAGCACCTCTATACAGGCATCACAGCTTCAGTTCAGAATATACCTTAGACTCTTGCCATATTGGGAACCTCAGAAAGCTTAAATGAACCTCTGCATTGGAAATGTACCAATGAGATCCATCATGAGGTTTCACAGAATATGTATTTTCTGGTTTTTTTTCACTGATATCACCATTGATGTCCAGAAAATCCATGCTAAAATTGTCCTCAGAACCTTCTGTTTTTTGCATTGTTTCAAAAGCATCTTGTCCACTGGTACCCCCCAAAATGACTTCCTCTCTTTCTGGCCAATCTGATCTTCTACATACATCCCACCACTGAACAGGTTCAACTTTCACCTTCAAGTCATCCTCTTGTATATGCACAAATGAAGCTGGTCGAGTTCTTGCACCAGTTTCACCTGGTTCTAATCCAATAGATGGAAGAAGCTCATGTTGGACAACATGACCAGATGGAGTGTAAACTAACACATGCTCCAACGAACTGGGACTTGAGTTAAGATGCTGAACATTTGGAGATATAGAATTATGGAAAATAGCAGCAACTGCACCAGATGGTACAAAAACCTTTCCTGCTGCAGATCCAGTAGCACTGCCAACAGTATTAAGCCACCCAAAACTACTATATTTTATTCTGCTCACTACAGAAAGCGAGACAGGTGGTGGAGGAGGAGAAGAATGCTGATTAATCATGCAGGATGACGTGGACCACCATGGTAAAGACAGAACTGGATATACAGAAGGTTCTTCATCCATAGCATTGAGAGATTGAAACCCAGAATCACCACCAAAAGGAGACAAAGTGAAGATATGGCAGGTCCCCTTGGATGAAACAATTGCAATCCACTGACTATACTGACTAAAGCATATATCCTGGATCATCTGAATGAACAAAATGCATATGCATGAATATACATACAAGAAGAATAAAGGGAAAGTAATTAACAGCAAATACTAACAGCTGATGTTAATCCACGATGTAACTTGTAAAGATGCACATGAGAAGAGCTCCAGTCATAGTTTTGAACACCTGATCCACTCCTTGAGCAGGATGGCATAATCCTAAAGATATTTATGTTATTCCCATACACTGAAGCAGTGACCAGCAAGGTCCCACTAGGGTCAAAACCTAGTGCAGATATTGGACTGGTATGAGCTTTAAATTGAGATATAACAGCTCGGGAAACAAAATCCTTTATAACAACCTGCATGAGACATTTTAACCAATAAACAAATAAAATAATACATTCAAATTGCCTGAAAACTTCGGCCCTATCTGTTTGTGAAAGAAACAATATACGTATCACTTATTACATCATGTCATTCTTTTTGACTCTCACAGTTTTCTCTTCCATGGGCTAAATGAAACACTGAGGCCATTTTCATGGATAACAATAACACAAGATAGAAAGTCAGTCAAAGACATGGATTCTGGCTTCAAACACTATTACTGTCATGCTGAAGAGTGAAGAGTAAATCAGGCAGGTTTTCACCAACCGATATACATATATACAAGGAATGTAATTTCTAGAGTTTGTTGATAAATTTCTCATGTTATATGCGATAAAGGCATCCGAAACATGCCTCAGTGCCTCCTACCCATTTACCTATGGGGCTTATGGTCTTAGCACTTGAATAAACTTTAGAAACATCAAATAATCATACACTCTGCATTATCACACAGCAAGCACGATAGCAACAAGCTACCCATAACTAGCATATTGAAATCATGAATTACAAAAGACCAAAAGAAAAAAAAAAAAATCAAGATTACTGAAAGTGATTATAATAATGCTCATGTTACAGAAGAACGGTTAGATTTTCATGACATTGAACGTGATTATAATAATGTTTTCTGGATTCACTAGAAAACTTACCATCCCTGCATTATTATCGATATCTGATCCTGCAAGCCTACCAACTTTCCAGCCAGAACTTGATGATACTGGAGAATTAGACCCATCAGGAAGTAGCTCCTGACAGTATTTAGACAATGTTTTGTATCCCATGTCCCCCAGATTGATTATTCCAGCAGCAAGCTGTTTACTAGATTCCATTGCATAACGAGCCACCAAACTGCTACCACTCGGGGATGTTGATGGACTAACACCTGGAGAAGGAGATAAATTTTGTGGGCTTAAGCGGGTAGTGTTTGACACAAGCGGATTGTTTGAAGCATAAGCTAACCACCTTGGACCCACAGCCAGTGGACCATAACCTACATTGACTCCAACTCTTCCTTGTCCAGCCAACTGGGGAACAGGATAGGTAAGAACACTGAATTTACTCTCAAGAGTGACAGGATCAATACAATATATCTGCAACCAAAGATGAAGAATACAAGAAAGATAAGTATTGGTATAACCGAGGGTGCTTATCATGAATGCATAAAAATCAAAACCTTCATTAGATTACATATCATAATACTGCATTATACTGAAGTGAAAAATTGCTTGGTAAAGCGAGTCCCAATTACTGATTTATCACTAATTATTGCATCAAATTGAAATAGGTCACTCACTAACACTGTTCATGTTAAAAGTAAAACATCTATATGATTGAATACATTTTAGAAGTCTTATTCCAATATAAATCAACGCCAAACCCCAAACTTCATTACGCCATTCTGCATGATTACAATGATTGCTCATGCATTCCCAAAAGACCTAAATATCTAACAACCTTGTGGTTCAATATACTACCTCCGTTCTGTTAATTTTGACACTTTTAACTTTCTCGATCATCTCAATTTTAGAAAAAAAATAAGAGCAATTGACTAAATAACCTCTTATTAATTTTTAACAAAGTGGTCCGACCCTTCCCCTAGACCCTGCACCGCTGGAGCTTCATGCATCAGGCTGCCTCTTTTTTTATATATAGAGAGAGTGAAAGTATAGTGGAGATATCTAGAAAAAGGTAACATTAGAATAAAATAATTAATGTTATCTTAATCTTCTAAAAGTGTCATAAATGGAACCAAAAAAAAATGTCAAAAATTTACAGAATGGAGTAGTATTAATAATTCTTTCATTTAATATACATACAACACCCACAAAGAAGTCAATTAGCAAGATAGCCAGAAATAATCCTTGCAAGATAACTGAGGTTTATCTCTAGTTAGCAAGAAATCCAAAATGTTGGTACGTATAGTAGAAAGCTCAGTGGCTTTGTGTTTTCTATACATAGTATATATAGAGACAGGAAAGCACTTACTTGAGTTGCAAGGCCAACGGCTACAATCCGAGGGCTGCATCGAACCACACACACAGCTGAGCGAAATCTCAGAATATGCACATAACTGTGAGATTTAAGGGAGTAAAACCGAACAGATGTGGAAGAATTGATATAGCTTCCAAACTGAGACTCAGTATTATTCTCTCTTCCTAACCCACCAGGACGACCCTGATTTTGACCTGTGCTTAAACTGTTGGAATCATCCCCCGCGACAACCAATATTAAAGGATGTGAAGATCTGAATCCTTCAGGGCCATCAGACTTTGATGGGAAGGGCTGCATCTGTAAAAATGAAACTGGAACACCACGCTTTGAAACCAGTTCACTAAAATTAGAAGCATCCTCCACGTCAAGGACTTGAAAGCCATTCTGATAACCAAGTAAGAGAACATGCTTGAAAACAGATGGACCTAGCTCCAACCTGTCAAAGCCAGCCCAGGTTACCTGCTCACCAACAATCATTCAAAAGTAGCTTCAGGTAACATGGTATATAGAAAAATGCACGTAATACAACAACAATGATAACAACTAAGACTTAGTCCCAAACTAGTTGGGATCGGCTATATGAATTTTTTGTTTTAAATATTCGCTTTGACCAAATTAATATTAATGCAAAGCAAAATATAAGTTGAAAAGAATTTGGAAATACTTTTAAAAAAAAAATTAAAGGGGAATTTCAAAATTATTTGATACATTAATAAATAGGAAAAGGTATAAAATAGGTAACTACAACCATGCTACATCAATCTTTTGCCTCCATATTCTCACTAATATCCAAAGACCGTAGATCCTCAGTGACAACTTCCCTCCAAGTTGTTTAAATCGACCTCTTCCCTCTTTAGCACTCTCCACCACTAAAGTATCACGTTTGCAAAAAAGGACATGTGGTAGTCCACATAATACATAATCATACTGTCTCAGGCATCCTTCTCTCATTTTACCTCCAACTTCCGCTCCTTGCACCTTTTGTTTAATGTGATTATTTCTAATTTTATCCAACACCCCATGGTGCGCAAACAAAGAGTTTAACGAAAATATTATTAGGCCCATATGATAAGTGATAGCACTGGGCATTAGGATAAAATCATGATAAGATCATTTAAATACAAAATCCAGAAAAAAAAAAAAAAGTAAAGATATATCTATATAAGCTTATCGAATGTCAATCTCCACCAACATATAAATCCAAAGAAACATTATAGATCATAAATTCCTATCTTCAGGCTTTTAGAACGTAGGATTAAAAGCCCAATACTGCCATCCTTCAGTCCCATTCAAAACTGAACCAGTCATGCTTGAGTCACAATTTATTCCCTACATCCAACAATGTTCTTGTAAACTAGAATAATTTCTGGAAAGAAAAGGGCTTCAAATTCAATTCTTTAGTTAGCAGGTAATCCAATTAGTTAACACAGAAAGAGGGCAAATTGGAAACTCCAAAACACAAGAAACAAATTGTGTTAAGGTAACAAGTTCACGATGTTTGGAAAGTGGATGAGGGACATTGAAAAAAAAAAGTGGACTGAGATTTAACTAAGGTGGTTTGACTAACCCTGGCATAGACCAGGGAATGCACCTGTACAGAACAGTCAGTATGATCCAGCAACAGGAACTAAAAAAAAAGGATTAAAAGATAGAAAATGACATTGGCTTTAATGGCGTAAAATAAATTTAGTATCACAACAAATTCACAGAAGTTTGGCCCTAAACAAAGCAAAAGGAGGAAAACTATGCATATAGGCAACCAAATTGGGACTGAAATTTAGTCGGGGGAGACAATGAAAAATAAGTTCAACAGGTAGGCAAAAAATGAAACAATTAACTCATACAATGTTACTGGTTGTCGGTTGAAACGTTAAAAATAGGTTAGATTAAGCAAACTGCCATTAGAAAGTTGCTCTACAATAACAAAGCATGACATTTAAATTCTACGGAAGATATGGTTATATATGCTACTAAATGGTACATATGAACAGTTTTCCCCGACTACTGAACTCGCTTTACATTTATCCAGAGAGTGCCAGCAAAAATAACAGCATAAAGAATCATTGAAGCCGCCAAATTAAATAACATCCAGACCAATCGAGCAAAAAACTAGATTGAAATCTACTAGAAACTCGAACTGAACTTGAAAAGAAACCGTAAGAATCCAAAAGAAAACTTTCCAGCAAACAACCTGATCTTTGTGATCCTCAGTAGAAGTTGAAATCGAAGCAGCAACCGAAGCGCCAGCAGAGCGAACAGTAGAAGCGACAGTGCTAGCATTAGTAGACACAGTTTTGAGGCAAGAAGAGATTATCCTCAAGGAATTAGGCAACAAGCCATTATTCTTACTCTTTCCTTTCTTCATCCTCCACCTTGAAAACTTTTCTCAACTACCACGGACTCGCTAATTGACTCCTCTGCTAGTCCACCACCATCACCACTGCCTTCCTCGTCCGCCACCGACGAGCATCGCCGATCTCCACCGACGATCAGATATATCATCCGATTCTGGGATCGCTATCTAACCAAAAAGCAAAAATAAATAAACAAATTCGACGAGTTAATTTTTCGTTTCCTTGGTAGAAAGGGAAGTTTTCTTTGACTTGAAGCGCCTAGTAAAGACTATATAGAGAGCAACAAATATTTCTCCTTGTTCAAATTCTACTTCATTTTTATTTTATTTTTATATTTTTATCTTTTTGCTATTCTATATATGTATCTATACAATTAAAACATCTGTTTGTAGTTTATCTGTGCTTGCTTGCTGTGTCCTCTCTCGCTTTCCATCGCTCTCTCTATCTACTTTCTCTTGCTTGCTTTGTTTTTCTTTTTAAAGTTACTGTTGTTAATCCTAATTTAATTTCTGAAATTAGTAATTATAAATAAATGCCGGAGATTACGGGAAATGGGCGGCTAATTGCGGCGTGTGGGATTTACAACAGGAGAAGGCGAAGAGAATATCTCTTATCGTGATGCCGAAGCTAAGAAAGACCGCTGTCAGAGATTTTGATTTGATCAGCTGTGACACAGATTGTTCATTTATTTTATTGGTCACCTCTTGGGCCTGTTTTAGAATACGGGCCTTGATTGGGCTAATTTATTTTCTTTTAAATGTAAAATATCAAAATTCATTAATTATATCAAATTAGGATAAGACTCGCATGGAAAAAAAATGGTATAACTAAAATAGCACCATAAAATTCGTTGATTTAATAAAAATTTTAAATGAAAATTAAAAAAATGAACATGAAAAAAATCGATGATGCTCAAAAATGATAAATAAATAAATTCTTTAAAATCAAAAAGATATTGATCGAGATGATTAGCGACCTTAATTCAAATCAGATTTAGATTACAAATTCAATTTTGAAAAAAATGCATTTAATTTGGGAGAACTATCAATACTTGATTTGAATTTCAATGTTAAGCAAGTCAAAATGCACTTTGAGAACTTCCAAGTCATCCCAAAAGTATTATTTTTTTTACAATTTAAAGTTTTCAACTAACTCTACATTATTGCTTCATTTATTCATTAAATTAGTGAAAATTTTTTTTAACTGAGATGATTCAAACGCAAAACTTCCACTGATCATACCATAGCATATTTGATTCCAACTTTAGTCCATAGTTTTTTGATGTCTTGTAATATATATATATGTCTTGTGTATGTGTACGGGCATGCCACGTTATTTTGGGCCCAAGAGGTCCATTTATATGTAAGCCTCTAGCCCTAGGTTTTATTTTTAATGGAGTAAAACTAGATTCTCAAAATAAATAAATAAATAAAGTATATATATAACAAGGTTAAGGGTTTTTTTCTCTGAAAAAAATAAAGGTCAAGGATTTAAATAGAGAAGACAATTCATCATTTTCATAATTTACTAAAAATTCTAAATAGAAAAAAAAAAAAGAATAAAAGCATAATTGTATTAAATTTAAAATTGGAAGGATTAGGATTGAGGACTTTAATTTAAGCGTTGGGTATGGAGTTCCGTGCCTGACAGGTTTCGTCATTCTGCTGTGACCACCACTCTCTAAATAATTGCCCACGCGCAGGTTACATGTGGTTTTGACAATGATTAAGTTTAATTTTGCATTATTAGTCTCACTTCTCTTTTTCTAAATTTTTTAATTAATTAAAACCCAAACTATTAGGGGGATTGTACGCGTATCGTTCTACCTATCCTAAAGAAAAAAATAAATAATACGATGAATTAATATATATAAATATTTTTTTTTTCTTTTTCAAGCATAGGAGGGAGCCGATCCATGTCACATCTGAATAAGTTATTCAAATGTGATACAAATCGAAAAAAATTTATGTAAATTCAGTTCATAGATAGACCAAATAAATGAAATTAGAGATTTTTTAAAATAAATTTTGACTTCATTTTTTATTTTTCAAATACATGATTAGAAATATTTTCGTTTCAATAAAAATTTTTAATTTTATTAATTTAGTTCATAAAAGGAGTAACAGGCCTCACACTGGGAAGTGGTATTAAAACTTAAGAGAGAGGACCATCACCATAATTGGGGCCAGCCTAATGTTTAAATATGTGAATACATAAATCAAAATTTTTTAATACAATTAATAACTTTGCAGAAATTTACAGTCACAATGTAGTTTTAAGGTTGAGCTGTCCCTTTGCGAGGAACATAAGCATGCAAGGAAATTGTAAAGTAAAATAACCTTTCTTTGCCTTTGTAGTATTGTTCCCTTCCTAAGATTCTTTCATATACAGAAGCTGATAAAGATATAGGATTCTACGATGCACATAAGCCACAGTCCAATCCCATGGATTCCCATACTTAACCTTTTCTTTCCTGTTTTTCCACCAAGAAACTTTCTTCCTCTTGATTCCTTTTGCATTTCTTTATGTACATAAGTTGAAAACTGTTCCTTTCTGCTTTACAAAGTCCTCCGCCTATATTTTAATGGTTATGGAGGCTCGGCTGCCCTAAGATACTAATTTGCTTCATAAACAACTCATAGCCCACCAGTAGAGTTTCTGCCTGCAAGATATCACAGGTTCAAACCTGATAGTTTTTCATTCCTTTAAGAATGAAAAAGCTGCGGTTAGGTGAACAAAGATGAAATGTTGCTCTTAAAACCAAAATCAACATATTAGACCAACTGAGATGATCTAATATTCTTGGGGGATTTATAATCCTCTTGTTTGAATAACTCCTCACGGGAAGCTTTTCGAAAGAACGCCACACGGGATCTTTTCATTGATTTCAAGCAGCTGATATTACCATTTAGAATTTGCACAGCCTGCAGTTCATTTCCAAATGTGTTTCAATTATTATTTGCTCTTATGCCTACGGTTTTTTTTTTTTGGTAATATAGTGCATACCTGTGCCATTTGAGGCCTCCTTAAAGAAGACTGTTGTATGCACAAAGAAGCAGCCAAAAGCATGAGATTCATTTGTTGAGTGTTATAATCATCAGCAAGAGCAGGATCAACTAACTCTCTAACCTCATTCTTCTTTATCAAAGGTTTTGCCTTTAAAAAGCGAAAGATCAATGTATTAAATGGAGTCTTCCACTTAGGCACTCTCCATAAATGCATTAATTCTGAACAAAAGAAATCATACCCACAAGACAAGGCTTTGCTGAGAGTAATCAAGCGCTCGTCGACCAGTGACTAATTCCAACAGCAGCACACCAAAGGAAAAAACATCAGTTTTTTCATCTACTATTCCATGCATTAAGTACTCTGGCGCAAGGTAACTGTGACATTGAGAAATTAGTTCATGAAATGTTTAATCAATAGGGAAACAACAGAAAAGGCAAAATAAGTCCTAGCTTTAGTAACGAACCCAAATGTGCCCTCAAATTTGGATACAATGTGGTGAGTCCAATGCTCTGGTAGCCACTTTGCAAGCCCAAAATCACAAATCTGATGTAAATATTTAAAGAGCAGAACCATCAATTATCCATATCAGGCCATGAGCTAATTCTCTCCAAATCATTTCTATATTATAAAGTTTTTTTCCTTTACTCAATTGTATCAAATGAAAGTTATTTCGAAAGGGAATTGAAAGGCAGTAAAAGAAAAAGAATAATACCTGAGGCTCAAAGTCTTCTGTAAGCAAAATGTTAGCAGCCTTAATATCTCTATGTATTATTCTTCTCTGGCAACCCTCATGAAGATAGAGTAAACCCTCAGCTGTTCCTAATGCAATTTTATACCTAACATGCCATTTCAATGTCTGTTTGGAACCTACGAAAATGAGAAATTATCAAAAAAATGGAAAGAATTGATTAATTTCATGGATGTTAATGGGATATTTCAAATTTGAACTAAACTAACCATAAAGCAGAGAAGCTAAGCTCCCATGTGGAGACAATTCAAGAACAAGGTGCATTCCTCCTTCAATTCCATAGCCAATTAACTTAGCTGTATTAGGATGATTCACATGAGCCATAATCCCCATCTCGGATAGGAAATCTCCAATCATTTCATCAAGTGTTCCTTTCGTTAGCCGCTTGATAGCCACCAATTTCCCATTTTTCAAGCGCCCTTTGTAAACTTCAGCATAACCTCCCTTTCCTATCAAATTTTCTATCCAAAACAAAAACAAAGATCAAACCTTTATAAGTTCATCACGAAAATGTACAATTTTTATATATATATATATTTTTTTATTTTTGTCAATTAGGCTTTGACTAGGATTTTCACTCCAAATCTCACAGTTTTAGTTTCATAATTAACAGATTAGAAAGCATAAATAGCAATTAGAGAATGCACACCTTGGCTAAAATTGTCGGTTGCAGCTTGTAACTCGGGAAGAGTGAAATTCATTCTTGGGGAATTTAAATTGTAAGAATCAGAATTTGCAAAAAAACTTGGTACCATCTCTTTCATGCTAGAGCTCTTTCTTAATGAGAGCTTTAGGACACTAAGAGGATGCAATGTAGCTAAAGGTTTCTTTGATCTACTTCTTAACAACTGAACAAATCCGCGCCAACGAGAAGCGGGTTTTGGACTTTTATTAGCTTCAAAGTCTGATGTGGGTTCTTTCGAAGAACAACTTTCAGATTCTTCATTTCTAAAGTAGTCTTCAAGAACCCCAACAGGAGAGCTTGTTTCCACCTTTTTCTCCATATCTAAAAGATCAGAAAATTTATAAGGTCAGCTTAACATATTTAAAGAGAGAATTGATATTAACAAATGAAACGATGGAAATTTCACCTGGAGGAAGAATAGAGACATAGAACAGAGTATTGGGTTTTTATTATCCTTTACTATTAATACTTAAAAGTTGATTTTTACTAATATTTTTCTATTGGGTTCTCTCCAACAAAAGAGGAATAAAAATTATTTCACTGATGGATTGGTAGGACAAATTTTAACAGAAAAATGGGGGTAATTAAAACAAGAAGCATGAAACAGAGGAAACTAAAAGAATCTAAATCGAAGATTAGAGCAATTGGAAAGGAAACAAACTGAAAGGATAATTGCAAAGAAGAATGAAATATAAAGCAAGGCATAACAAGTTTGCAAGAAGCAAAAGCTATAACCAGATTACAAAGAGGAGTTGGTTACTGAAACTTTATAAAGAGGACAGAGAGAGACATTCAAATAATACACGAGAACCAAAAAAAAAAAAAAAAAAAAAGTAGTCTTCAAGAACCCCAACAGGAAAAGAGCTTGTTCTCACCTTTTTCTCCATATCTAAATAGATCAGAAATTTATAAGGTCAGCTTAAACATATTTAAGCAGAGAATTGACATTAACAAATTTGGGAAAACGGATGGGATATATTTTCACCTGAGGAAGTAATAGAACATTAGGGAACCAAGTATTGGGTTTTTTATTAGTCTTTACTTATTAATACTTTAAAAGTTGATTTTACTAATTATTTTTCCTATTGGTTCTCTCCAACAAAAGAGGAATAAAAATTATTTCACTGATGGTTGTAGGACAAAAATTTAAACAGAAAAAGTGGGGGTCAAATTAAAAAAACAAGAAGCATGAAAACAGAGGGAAACTAAAAAGGACATTCTAAATCGGAAGATTAGAGGGCAAATTGGGCAAAGGGAAACAAACTGAAAAGGATAATTGCCAAAGAAAGAATGGAAATATTTAAAGCCAAGATCATAACAAGTTTTGCCAAGAAGCAAAAAGCCTATAAACCCAGATTACAAAAGAGCGAGTTGCGTTACTTGAAACTTTTATAAAGAGGACAGAGAGCGACATTTCAAATAATGACACGTAGAACACAAAAAAAAAAAAAAAAAGGAGAAACCACGAGACAACAGGTGGAAGCCAAAAAAAAAAAAAAAAAAAGGAGAAACAGAGGACAACAGGTGGAAGCAATTTCTCTAAATTATCATACATAACATACAAACATAAATAAAAATCATAAATGAAAGAAGAAGAAAGAGTCGGGGGATGAAGAGGAGGGAACAGGGTTTTTGGACAAACCAGGGCAGAGGCAGGCAGAGAAGAGAAGCTGAATCTTTCTGAGATAGAAGAAGCGCAGGGACGTAGCAGAGAAGACAGATGGCAGAGGCAGACATAAATTCACAGTTACTCCAACAATTCACTGCTCATTTCATAAGTGGTCAGAGATTCTTTTTACCGTTTTTATTATTGTACAATTTCATTAATATTTTAGGATCTGTTAAAAAAAATTTAAAAAAAAAAAAAAAGATTTTGTGAAGTTGCAGTGGCTAAAAGATTCTGATTAGGTTCTTATCCGCACCCGATTGGCGACTGAGTCTGATACTGAGCTTCACTGGACGCCGGTCAGAGCCGGTTCTTTTTTGTCTCCCTTCTCTTCTTGGTACGTATTTTTCATGTGGAATTGTTCATGCACGTGCCTTTTTCATAATTTGGCTATTAGCACGAAATTCATTAGTATTTTCTGTAATGCATTCTTTCTACTTTGGCAATTGGCTCCATTTCATATTTATTATTATCTAATAATATAAAAAAACATGTCCTCACCGTGAACATGTTCTAAAGTTAGGAAATTGGCTAAAAAATAACAAACTGAGATTAAAAATTGTTTTAAAATTCAATTTCAAATTAATTGAATCAAACCATTATATACATGGAGATGGTGCATTTGAAAACATTACTAATATTTCTGAAATATTTATTTTATTTTGATCAGTTGGAAGTAAATATTTGATTGTCCAAAATTTGTAGATAATCCAAAAAACGATTGAATGAACATAAAGCAGGGACTATGTATTGAGAAATGGACAAAAAAGGGGATATTTTAGCAGTCAAGTAAAGCTTAGCCACAGGCAGATTTGAATATTGCTAGCTTATAAGCCAAAAAAAGTAGAAATCAATAGCTATCATCAAACCAAAGCCTTGTGCGTTAATTGCCGACACCTTAAGTATCTATCAATACACTCATACTAACAAAGCCAGGCTGCCTTTACTTTGCTTCTTAATCATTTCACTCTCATTACCATATTACCATAAAACTACTGTTAATTACGCTTTTATTAATCTCGAATCCACACCTTTCTTTTATTTGCATACGTGTTTTTATACTTATTGAATCAAAATGATGCTGAATTTGAAATTTTCTGCTTTATAAATAAATTTCACTTGAAAATACAGTGCACTCACACTGAACTAATTACGTATAAATTGGCTATTTTGATTACCAATTTTGTAACTTGTTATTTATTATTATGACAATAATAATACGAACTTGCTTCTCAATCATGTGAGTAATTAATCAAATTCAAAAAGATGAAAACCCATTAATTAAGCAAGGGAATGAGATTATACAAATGATTGTATATGGCTATTCTTTAACCCTAAATTAAGAGATTGTTATAACTAATGATACATATGTATATATATTATTAGTTAATGTTACCATTAACTTTTGGTGAATATACTAACATCTAGCTTCGCTTCTCTTTTAAGCTTAATAATTAAGCAAAAAAGGAAAAAGGAAAGAAAAGAAACAAGAAGAACACAATTTGCAAGTCACTTTTACTCGTTTGATTCATAGATAAGCAGTGTCAACATTAACTTGTTAGTGGGTTTGGTGATTTCTTTCTGTCTTACGTTAAGGGTATCTCATATTTTTAAGTTTGGTTTGCTACTAAGTTAACTACTTCTTCCTCACCGACTCTTTAAAACCTTAACGGGGACTAATCCTGAACGGTTAAACCTCCTCCTCCATCGTATTAAAAAAAAAAAAAACAACTGATTAGCTATACTGCACGAAGACGGATATGCGGATGGAAACACAGAAACGCTGAAACGGAAAAATGATATTTAAAAAATAATTTTTACACGGACATGTAGAAACGATGGCTAAAAGTTTCAGTGCACATCATAGCTGATTAGTCATCATGATAAATAAGTAACGCAAAAATAAAGCACCCAGAGTTTCCTGGAAGCTGCAGCTTAATTTACCAGTCCGCTTATGCTTGCAACTGTTAAAATTTTAGCCAACCCAAGTAATCTAGAAAGAACCACCAATTGTCAATGGCTGCTCATCAGACAGACGCCGTGAGCAACGTTTATACCCACTGTATATGTATATATTATTCTTTTTTTTTTTTTTTTTTATATAGTTATTCTTTTTTTTTTTTTTTTTTCTTTTTTGAGAAGGAGATGAAAATTTTTTTTTTTTTTTTTCTTTTTTAGAAGGAGATGACTATTTAATTTTTCAATTATTCAAATACGTAGAAGGTGGGCTAGACTCAAATTCCTTAACCGTGGGCTTTTTGGACTTGCAGTGGGCACTGTACTAACCCAAGCGACTCCAAATCTTGACTCGGTCATAACCATTTTTTTATTATTTTTTTTTTATGTTTTTTCAAAACCAAATTTATTTTAAAGCACTAAACTAATGTTTTGTTGTTTGTGACAGAAGGCATCCAATGATAAAATGATTATTACACTAAACTTGTTGATTTCATATCTATCTGTATTGTTTGTTCTTTTCAATTTTTTTATTATTATTCATTTTTAACTCATTTACATGTTGTTTTGGACATAATTTCTGTAAATATTTATCTAATCTGACGAAAACATGGCTGTCAGAATTTGAATACATTAGAAAAGTTTATTAAATAATTTTCCTTACATGCCATAACAAGCCACAATCACGTGACTAATTAACTAAATTGAAAATATAATAATGATAAAAGAGACACATGGTACATATTTTTGTTAACAGTATTACAATAAAATATGAAAAATATGTAAATGTAAATAAAAATAATTATAATTTTTCGGGGGAATTAATTGAATTTATAATTAAAATTTTTTTATAATTAAAAAAAGTAGCAACTAGTGTGTATTATTATATTATATAGACTAAACAAACCACTCTGTTGAAATAGCGATTTAAGTGCTAATTTTTTTTCCTCTTGTCAATTTTAATTTTTGACTATACGTTCAAGGAGGTAGAATGAAAAGTTAGAAGGGGAATTGCATCATGGGATTAGTTATTATTTCTCACCTTAAATTATTTTTATTGTTGTTGACAATTTTAATTTAAAAAGCTAGACATACGATTACATCATTTTTGTTTATCCCACACCAATTGTCATTTTAGAAAATTAAAATAAGTAATAAAAATTATTTTTTAGTATATTCATTAACTATTTTGAGAGTTCAAAAAAGAATAGTTTAGTTAATTATAATTAACGTTTCGTGCAATTAATTTAATGAGACTTTATTATTATGTAATAATGATAACTAAAAATGGAATACCCTGTAATAGCTGAATCACTCGTGACTTTCCTGGAATCACCATCTAAAATGTCAACTGGCTGCTGCCAAATCATAGGAAATAGTAAACAAAACGACCAGTTGCTTCTCTCTGCTCAAATTATGCCCATCTTCTCTCCATCGATTCTCTTTACTTCCTCCATGAACCAACACCGCCCCTAAACGCTTTCTCCATGTCCCTTCTCTACCGCTATCAGCTGCCTTTCTTCTTCTTCACATTTCTATTTCTCTCTTTAACCTTAACCCTCGCCCAAAACGACACCGTTCCATGCCCGCTCGACTTCAGTGTCATTCGCAATCTCGTCGCCGACTCCAAACCCGCCTCTGTTCCACCTTCCCAGGAATGCCAGTACGTCAAGCAAGGTCTGCGACTCGTCCTATCCTACTATCTCCAGCGTACTAATAACTTCTTGCCTCCACTCGACTCAGCGGAGTCCTGTTGGCGCGCTTATGAGAAATTTCTCGATGATTTTAGGCCCAATTATGATGTTCGATCCTCTTGTGGCTTTAACACTAGCTGGATCTCTCAAGGGTGTATGAACATCACCACTAGATCGCAATACGAGTCCTTGATTCCCAAATCGTCGTTAGACGATGTCGTTTCTAACTGTAATCAGTCGTTTGAGAATAATTCTCCTTGCGCTGCTTGTACCGCCAGCTTGTCGAAACAACAGGCTTCGTACTTAGACGGAACGTCTATCGGGAACTTGTCGGACTGCCAAGCTTATCCGTCGATTTATGCGGCGGCTTTTGCTAACAGGTATGGCCCCACTGATACAGGTACTGCAAAGTGTATGTTTTTGCTTGATTTTGTCCCAAAGAATTCACGTCGTACAAAGAAGAAGAAAGTTTTGATTTTGCTTTTTCCTATTTCGGGTGTTGGGTTGTTGATAATAATTGGTGGGTGTTGGTTTTTGAGGCGAAGGTTTAAGCGTTTGAGGAAGAAGAAGAATGGGGAAAGAATTAGTGGGAGAGATGCGATGAGTTTCGGATTGGAGTCTATTAAAGAAAGTACTACGCTAGTTGAATACAATTTTGATGAGATAAGGAAGGCAACTAAGAATTTTTCTAGGGTTTATATCATTGGAAGAGGAGGATATGGAAATGTGTATAAAGGTGAATTGCCTGATGGGTCTCAGGTAGCTTTGAAAAGGTTCAAGAATTTATCAGCTGCTGGTGATGCTAGTTTTATTCATGAACTTGAGGTTATTGCAAGTGTGAGGCATGTAAATCTTGTTGCTTTGAGAGGTTATTGTACTGCTACTACTCCATTTGAGGGTCATCAAAGGATAATTGTGTGTGATTTGATGACGAATGGGAGTTTACACGACCATTTGTTTGGTTCTGCAAAGAGAAAGCTCAGTTGGCCTATTCGGCAGAAGATTGCGCTGGGGACAGCAAGAGGATTAGCTTATTTGCATTATGGAGCTCAACCAGCAATCATTCACAGAGATATTAAAGCCAGCAATATACTTCTGGATGAAAGTTTTGAGGCTAAGGTAGCAGATTTCGGGCTGGCAAAGTTTACGCCAGAAGGAGCAACACATTTAAGCACAAGAGTAGCTGGGACTATGGGATATGTTGCTCCTGAGTATGCTCTGTATGGGCAGTTGACAGAGAGAAGTGATGTCTATAGTTTTGGAGTTGTACTTCTTGAGCTTTTGAGTGGAAAGAAGGCACTCACTATGAGTGATAACACTCAGCCTGCTCTTGTGACTGATTGGGCATGGTCATTGGTAAAGAAAGGGAGAACTTTAGATGTTATTGAAGATGGTATGCCTGAATTAGGCCCACAAGAAATGTTGGAGAAGTATGCATTGATTGCAGTTCTGTGTTCTCATCCACAATTATATGCTAGGCCAACTATGGATCAGGTGGTGAAAATGCTGGAAACCGAGCAGTCAATTCCAGCAATCCCTGATAGACCAATTCCACTCATAGCCGATATGGATGATATTGAGAAATCTGTGAGTAGTAGTTTCTCAGGTCAGCTGTCTAGTTCTGCTGGCTACCAACCATATACGCTGGAGAGTGGTCACCCTTCTAGCCACAAGGAGGAAAGGTCCAGTTCAGACTCTAGACCAGTAGAATTATTGTTGTAAATTATGTAGTTTGGCCTGAGAGTGTATAATTTGAGCTCTCTTGTTTGGCATATGTTCTACCTGATCTGTTTCTCAGTTTAGATGACTTAAGACTTTGGAGTCACAAGTCTCAACTCCCATTGTAAAGATACATTTTTAATGGAATTTGATTCTTTTGAAGATATAGCGTGATTAAATTGTACCCCATCAGAAGTTTTCTTTTTACATGTGCTATTTTTTTGTATCTGGCATGGAGGTTTTTATACATTCACCCTTTTTTCATATGGTCCTTTAGATCCCAAATTCTTTGTTACAACGGCGAACGACATGTCAACGATCTCCTTAAAAATCAGATGAAAGGAATACCAAATATCAAAGATATCCCAAACGACAAGTCGCTTTTTTTATTATTATTATTATTTTTTACTGTTTTTTATTAAACACCAGCCGCGACACAAGTGCCAAGAGAAGAGAACACGTCGTCACCATACGTTGGCAATTTCTGAGGATCACCAAATCTGACGCTAAATAAAATATTGTTCCGGAATGACTTGTAGAATGCTAATTTTAGCTGTAATATTAAATTAATTAGATTGAGTTTCAACTCAACACAACACCCCTGGATTAGCTTTCGACCTAATTAATCACGTCACGTCTGTTTGATGATAATTATTATTATTAACTTCTAAATTTGGAGGCCTGAACAAAAAAAAAAAAAAAAATTGAATTTGGAGGCTCTGAACAAAAAAAAAAAAAAAAATTGAGGGTCTAAGCTCAAAACAAAGAAACCGACCAACAGCGGACAAAAACGACCCTACGACACGCCGGGGGTGAATCAACTTTCAATAGCTGTGGAGTTAAATGCAAAAAGCCTCGTTTCTTCTACTTTAACTCGAATTAAGAAAAATAAAAGATATTTTCCTCAATATTAGTCTTAAAAAATGAAATCAGTATTTAGTCAAGAGATTCTTATTTTGGAAAATCCAAACTCTAGGAATTTGTTTCTTACATTGAAAGGGGAAAAACAAAAAACAAGACCAAATAAAAAACCTTGTACTGTTGCAGCTCTGTCAAAAAAAAAAAAAAAAAAAAATTGAGGTCTGAAGCTCAAAACAAAAGAACCGACCAACAGCGGACAAAACGACCCTACGACACGCCGGGTGAATCAACTTCAATAGCTGTGGAGTTAAATGACAAAAACCTCGTTCTTTCTACTTTAACTCGAATAAGAAAATAAAAGTATTTTCTCAAATATTAGTCTTAAAAATGAATCGTATTTAGTCAAGGATTTCTTATTTGAAATCCAAACTATAGGAATTTGATTTCTTATTGAAAGGGGAGAAAAAAAAAAAACAAGCAAATAAAACTGTACTGTTGCAGCTCTGCAAGTTGCAATAAAAGAAGATATCACATTCAAAGAATTGAATCTGAATTAAATTTTATTGTATAACTGCTCGACCAAAAAATATAATTTTTCTTAAGAAAAAAAGGACATATGCTGAGATATTTTGTCTGCCGTGTGCATCTGAAAGTCAAAAACAACTTCCAATTTGTACGTAAACGACAAGACACACATGAATTACAATTATTTTCTACACTTTCCTATGCAGACAAAGTTAAAAGTTTGAACTCCATCCAGATCTATGGTTATGGTTATATATGCTCCTGGTAATGGTAATAAAAATCAGCATCAGCAAGGGATCTTAAGGACGAGAAATTTCTCACCTTGTATATTTTGCCATCCTCATTTTGCAAAAGGTTCTCTTCCTTCCATTTTGCATACCTTCTGTAAGCTTAAAAGCGCTTATTCAGCTTTCTTCCATTTCCCTCAGATAAATAGAGTAGAAGTTAAATAGAGAAGAAATGGCCATTAAAGAGGAAATAGAAAATGGTAATGGTAAAAACGGTGTGCACCAAGAAGCGAGAGAGCCTTTAATGAGGAAGAATCTAGCAGATGAGGAAAATGGATCTAGAGAACAAAATAGCAGCAAAGAGAGTGTCTGGATGGTTTATCAAAGCACGTTTGTTGCGGTGTGTGGTTCTTTTGAATTTGGATGCTGTGTAAGTACCCAATTTTATATTTTCGCTAGAAGCTTAGATTAGATTGCAGCTTATGAATCATAATTTTGCTTCTATTACTAATTCAGTCAAGAAAATGTTTTTTGTTTTCAGGCAGGCTATTCCTCGCCTACTCAAGATGCCATAACAGAAGATCTCTCTCTAAGTCTAGCAGAGGTAAATTAATGGCAAGTCCACTCATCTATTAAACATCAAACCTACAGTGATAGAATTTTTGGAAGAATATACTATCACAAGCATAATAAGAATTTCATATCGCAACATCTTGGAAAAAGAAATAATAGAAAGCAATATGCATGAAAAAAAGGGAGACGTGTGTTCAAGATTTTAATTTCCAAACTGATATGTGATAGTTTGTGTTGTATGCAGTATTCTGTATTTGGTTCCATACTGACATTTGGTGCAATGATTGGTGCAATCACAAGTGGTCCAATTGCTGATTTTATTGGCCGAAAAGGGGTAAGAAATCTTTTGATGCGGTTTTCAATTCTTAGTACAGTTTGTACAATGGATATCCACCATATAACATAGTTGACATATGGAACCATGCCAGGCAATGAGAGTTTCTGCTGCCTTCTGTGTAGCAGGGTGGCTTGCCATTTACTTTGCTAAGGTTTGTGTCATCTTAAAATCTTAATCATTGCTTCAGGCTGGATAGAAACCTTAACTATGTTCCAGATATGTGATGCATTTTGTCTTGATCAACATAAAAGGGGGTTTTGGCATTAGATTTTGGAAGACTGGCAACCGGATATGGGATGGGAGTTTTTTCTTATGTGGTACACTTTCCTTTTCTCTTCCAACTTTACTTCTTATTGCTTGTTTTTATACATACTAATCAATTTTACACTGGTTGCTAATGAGTTTGATTCCATTTTGAATTTGATGGCAAGGTACCTGTGTTTATAGCTGAAATTGCACCCAAAAATCTTCGAGGAGCTCTAACAACTTTAAATCAGGTAAAGATGTGCACCTAATAGAATTTGTGAAACACAAACCTTGTTTTTTATTACAAAATAGCAAAAACAGATTGCAGATCTAATGTAATGAAATGATATATTTTATCTTATTCTACAGCTTATGATATGCGGTGGAGTGTCGGTTTTCTACATAATAGGGACAGTACTAACATGGAGGGCTCTAGCATTAACCGGTAAAATTTCTTGCTCTATTATATGCGATATTTAATCACCAAAAGAATAGAAACAGGCATATTCTTCGGGATAATATACATTTAAAATAAGAATGAACAAAAAAGAGAAATCATACTAGAACAGGAGGCTTACGTGAAGTGCTTGCAGGACTTGTCCCCTGTGGTATTCTGCTTTTAGGCCTATTTCTCACTCCAGAGTCCCCCAGATGGCTGGTAAAAGATCTCAATGCAGCAATATTTAGCAACTTTTATCTCTACACACACACATCAATTGTATAAAATTGAAAATGTATAGAACACGTCTCAAGAATGCAAATGCAGGCAAAGATGGGACGTGACAAGCAGTTTGAGACTGCACTAAAGACACTACGCGGCGAGGATGCTGATATAACTCAGGAAGCGGATGAGATTAAGGTTCTTAATCCTCAAACCTGTTGACAATGTGTTCACAGCTGCATTCAAATGAAAGTATGACAATGGGTAGTGGGTTTTTGCCTAACAGGATTATATAGAAACCCTTGAGCGGCTCCCGAAAGCCAAACTGCTAGATTTGTTTCAAAGAAGATACCTCCGCTCAGTTATTGTAATAGTTTCTCCCTAAAATCATATTTTGCTTTTACTTTCAGTTGATATCATCTTGAAAGGAAAATCAATCACAAACTCTGACATTCAACTATCACATGATCTTCTAACCCTTTACTTGTCTGACCAGATAGGAGTTGGATTGATGGTCTTTCAGCAATTTGGAGGAATCAACGGAGTCTGCTTTTATACCAGCAACATATTTGAGTCAGCAGGTAAAGATATCTCTTTAGATGAAAAGAACATTTCATTCTTTCCGTTAATCTGCTAAGAAAATATTCTTAACCATTCCTTTCAGCTCCTATATATTCATTTTGCTGTCAGAAAAAAATCAGACAACTTAATTTTGATCTGATATCTCAAAAGTTTGGGCTTTTTAGCTCCATAAACATTCTAATTCTTTTATTTGCAATGACTCAGGGTTTTCTGCCACTATTGGGACCATAGCCTATGCCATCATTCAGGTTTCTAATTTTTTCCAGCATGATAAACTTCATGTTAGTCTAAAATATATCCATCGGGCAGAAATTAACTGAAATGAAAGTATTTTGCAGGTTGTAGTTACTGGCCTTAACACAACCGTGATAGACAAAGCTGGAAGAAAGCCTCTATTATTGGTAACGTTTTATTCAAATGTCATTTAACTCAGAAGATTAAGTTGCACCCATCTCCTTTCACATACTGAAAAATAAATTTCGTTTCCCTTGTATATTAGGTTTCCGCATCAGGACTAGTCATTTCCTGCTTGATAACTGGGATTTCATTCTATCTTAAGGTTATACCTTCATTATCAGACCTAGCAACTTCTTTATAGTCTTTCTCAAATATTAACATGCAAAACAACTTTCAATGAATTAGGATCATGAAATGGCACTCACTTCTGTACCCACACTCGCCGTTACTGGCATACTGGTAATATCACAAAACATTATCAAATATGTTGTTTTCGCAGAGTGATCTCCTGCAAAAATAATTTCTAATTATTTATCTGAACTCAGTTGTATATAGGATCATTTTCAGCAGGGATGGGTGCAGTTCCCTGGGTAGTAATGTCAGAGGTAGTTAATCTACTTTGCAAATGAAAATTCTATTTATGGATTGAACAATCCCCTCCCAATATATTTAAAAAAAAAAAAACTTTTGCTGCAGATATTTCCTATAAATATTAAAGGAGTAGCAGGAAGCCTAGCAACACTAACGAACTGGTTTGGTGCATGGGCAATTTCCTACACCTACAACTTCCTTACGAGCTGGAGTTCCTATGGTAAACTGAAACAAAAATTTTATTACATGAAGAAGCCATTTTTTTCACTAATACCACAAAAAGCAAAAGAAGAAGACTTATGCGTTTGTTTTGAGATAAATGGTGCATAGAAGCTTAAAAAATTATGTTCTATGGGTTGCAGGTACCTTTGTTCTTTATGCTGCAATCAACGCATTGGGTATTGTTTTCATAGCGAAGGTGGTACCAGAAACCAAAGGAAGAACCCTGGAACAAATTCAGGCAGCCATTAATGCATAAAGAGAGACAGGAAATGAATGAACCAAAAATTGGCATCATACTTCAGAAATAAATGCTATTACCAAGCCAAGTCTAACAAAATGGGATCTGGGAAGGAATTGCTAAATGCTGATGCCCTTCATGTATAAACAAACAATTGTCACGATGGGTGCTAAGATTTGGTATATCATGTTGATTATTTAGATTCAAATCAGCTTATGTCTTCAAGGAAATGAGAAATTATCAATTTAATACAGGGGATAATGAGCAGAATGGAAATAAAGCTATAAGAGCTGAAATTATCAATAACCAACGAACTCCCAACTTTGAAAAAAAATAGCTGCATAGTTGCTTATCAAAACCATTGAAAATCAAAATAAGATGAGAAACAGTCACGAGAGAATCCAGCGGACATGATTGCCAGTTGGCTGCGCTAAAATACATTCAATCGGGCTTGATAGATCGATTAAATGAGATGGAGATTATGCAAATCGGCTGGGCGCTGGAAGACCGAGTGGCGGGAAGGAAAGGTTTTCAGATAGAGGAAAAGCTTCGGAAAACGGCGGATTCATTGTCGTTTGAGAAACGATGAGTTCGATTCTAGACGAAGAGAAAAACGACGGATTCTCGTTAGAAAAAACCGTTCTTTTCTTTCACCACTTATTTTATTTATCATGGAATTGCTCGTCCTCACATATCTTATGGAGTGTGCTTATACATGAGAATATATGGATTGTATATGTTCAGTGTTAATATGTATTGTGTTATCATCTTCCCATCACAACAATTTCTCTAGTCAAATTAGTTGAGCTATAATCCACAAGACGAGTCTGCACTTACTGCCACAAGAACAGACGATTCCATAACATCAACAATTTTGCGGTTTCTTATAATCTTTGGTGGTTTATACTGACTAGCTGGTGCTCCATTCTCCACTGCAACTAGTAATATCTCATTAAAGCTACCAGGCTTCACAATGTATACCGAAAGAGGGCCTATCTTACCCTTATCCCTCTCCACCTTGTATATGCCTCCCAAACCATCCTCGAGAGAATAACAACATTTCTTCAAAGCTTCAATTGATTCTTGCAATTTCTCCTCTCTAAGTTCTATAAAAACCTTCAATTGCTTTGGACTTGTTTCCAAGTCCAAGAAACTTGCAAACTCGATAATCTCTACTGATATCAAACTTTCCATAGCAGAAATCAAATCCCTCTCTGTTATTATTTCATCTGCAGTTTTTGGAGCTCTCATTACAAACTCCACTTCTGGGGATGAATTATGAAAACCAACAACTCTCACAATATCGCCCAACCGATAACGATATAATCCTCTATAAGTAGTCACAACTACCTCATATGTCTTCCCTACATCAACATCTGAAAAAGTCATAGCTTTTTCGCTGACAACACTCTGCTCATTCATATCAAATGGAAGAAACTCAAAATATGCAGCAGTTGGAAGCATAACGAATCGAGTTGCCTCTGGAGGTTGCCTAATATCTAAATTAATACCCACAGGACATTCTGATGCGAAGTAATCTCCACCTAAAATCATTATCTCTCCTGCATAGTACTTGAGTTTGGGATAATACTGCTTCATGCTTCCAGTTATAACACACTTAACATAACGAACATTACACCACAGTTTAGACACAATCCCATTCCAATTCTTTTCCTCAAAAATCGATCGAAATCTCTTCGACAAATCAGGTTGAGGCCCATCAAGAATATTAGAAACGGATTCTCTCATTGCAGGATTCGTAACCTGCGTGCTCAAGAACCCATTTTCAAGATCATCACATAGTTGCTTCCATTTGGACTCTAGCAGACTAAATGCTTTAACTATGCCTATAGCATAAGGAGCACGAATCCCATCAATTAAATCAGAATTTCTAAGTGCACAAAGAAGGTGGCAATACATTTGGTTCTCAATGTCAGTACCCAAAAGGACTTCAGGAGGACTAATGCAGGGAAGAACTTGAGACCAATTCACTTCACTGGTTTTTGAGAAAGGGTATGTAGATGCAGCCATAACCTTGAAACCGCCTCTTGTAGTTGTAGTAACATCAACATATAAAAACCATAGGATCTTATTCACTTCAGGCTTCGGTGGAAACAGCCTAACTCAACAAAATTCAAATCCCAATTTACAAAACAATTACTAAAAGCAAAAGATTAATTGTAATAATTAAATAAATTGATTACCTACGAAAAATTGCACTGCTGCCTTGGTGTGCTATGTAGGAAGCAGCCCTTGATAGAGCCGAATCAAAGTATGGTATCAATTTGGGGTTCATTGTACTAGTTCCAGAGCTACAATTTTTAAAAAATATAAATAATTTTGTTATGAGGGAGAGAAGAACTTGAAAAGTAAAGAAATGGAGGCACGTTTTTCACCTGTAGAAGAAACAGAGGAGTGGGTCAACGGAGAAGACTGGCTCACTATGATCGAGTTCGCCATTAGCCATTCGATTGATGTGATCAGCGTAATCATCGTAGCAAGACAACGGCACTCGGCGGTGAAAATTTGCGGCGTCAATTGATTCATGATGGCCTGCGAGGAAGGGCCGAAGATAACTTACACCAGCTTGGTGTTCAAGGATTGAGCAGAGAGTTTGAAGCTGGTGGTGCACCGCGTCTTTCGTTAAGTCCTCCAGCTTTTGCAGAAGCTCTTCGTCAGCCATCTGTGATACGGCAGCGTTTATCAATAACAGTGCAGCTATGCAGAGTTACCTTCTGCGGAGGAGAGATCAGGAACTATATTGCGGAACTCGTTAGAACTGGCCAACTATGGAGGTAAGGTAAGAAAGATAGAACGAGTTGGGTCGGTCGGGTTTTGACTTTGGAGTACGATTGATTAGCAGCTAATGGACGTATTCTTTTTTTTTTTTTTTTTTTTTTTTTTTTTTTTTTTTACGGCAGCGTTTATTCAATAACAGTGCAGCAATAGTGCAGCACGTTACCTTCTTGCGGAGGAGAATCAGGAACTATATGCGCGAACTCGGTTAGAACTGGCACAAATATGGGTAAGGTAGAAAGATAGAACGAAGTTGGGTCGGTCGGGTTCTGACTTCTGGAGTCGATGATTAGCAAGCTACATGGACGTATTCTTTTTTTTTTTTTTTTATTTATTTTTTTTTTTTTATTTTGTCCTTTTTTTGGCATTATATGAATTAAAAGTAAACAATCACATATAATTGCTTATTCAACTAATACCTCCCGTTTTTTTTTTTTTTTTTTTTTTTTTTTTTTTTTTTTTTGTCCTTTTTGGCATTTATGAATTAAAAGTAAACAATAAACACATATAATTAGCTTATTCAACTAATACCTCCGTCATCGTTTGACTGATAAATTAAGAAAAGTTAGTTATTTTAGTTAACTCATAAATTTTTTTTTTCAATATCCCCTTATGTTAATATTTATAAAAATTAAATCATTCATATTAAATTATTTTTTAAATTAATCACATATTACTTAAATAAAGTTTTATTGAAAAATTAAAAATTAATATGTAATTTTATTTATATTAAAATGTTAACAACAATATGATAGTTTGACTGTTATATTTGTTGATAAAGAGATATATTAAATAAGTTTAAAATAATAAATTTTAAATATTATTTATTTCTAAAAAAAAAGAAAATATGACAATAATTTGGGACGAACGAAAAAGCAAAAGTAGAACAAAAATTACGAGATAACGGGCACATTTTAATATTTCTTGTGAGTGAGTGATTGATTTATTAATATTTTAATTTAATTTTATAAAATTATCCCTTAAATTAAGAGTATGATGAAAAAGAATAATTATGAGCACCAAAAAAATAAAAACTAAAAACAAATCACAAGCACTAACAAAGAAAATTAGAAGTAAACAATTTAATAGCATCTATCTATGATTTAATTGTTTATAAATGTCTCTAGTTTCCCCACGACCTTTAAATATGTTTTTAAATGTGTTTTTGTTGTGTTTGGCTATAAATAGCCGTGGGTATTTTATTCATTTGGATATCATACCCATTTAAAAGGGTATTTTAAATAAATTTGGAATGAATAGAATTAGTAAATTGAATATGACTACTTAAACGGATTTGTAACCATATAGATATGAGTACTAAAATTCTAAATGGATACAGATACAAAATTAGAATGAGGATAAGAAGTGAAATCGGATATAAATACTTAAACGGATCGGAATCAAAATGAGTACGGACATAAAATTTTAAACGGATAGAACTGAAATGAGTATGGATGATAAAATTATAAATAGATACGAATATGAGATAACTCAAAATTCGCGGGTATCTACTTTATTTTCAATTCCATTGTATCCAAAAAATTACAAAAATCGAAATTTTTATTACAACTACAAAATAGAATTATTTTCTTGAAAATAAAAAAATAATTTGTATTAATAATTTTATTTAAAACATTAGTAATAAAATTATTTTTCTAAGTGAAACTCACCCCAATGCAACGTACGAAAAAAGCATTATCCATTTTTCTTTTTATATATTTTTTTCTTTCAAAAACCATTTATTCTTATCTCAAATAATACTATAATTTCGGTCTCGCTAAAAGGTTTCGCTGCACCAAAATACTCAAATCACACAAACAGAAAAATGGCACGGACACAGTTATGAATATTTCCGAAAGAGCGATCGGCTTCTCTCTAACTCCCCCCAACTCCAGCGATCTCGAGTTCGTCCCCAACAATGCGGCGGTGATCGACGTCTTTCTAGGTACCGTTGGTCATGGCGGATTCGATTTCCCCAGGAAGGTTGTAGGATACGAAAGCTCGACGGAAAATACGAACGGCAACGATCTGTCAGCGGAATCATCGCCGCCGTTTGGATCACTGGCGGAGTCAAAATCTATAAAGAGAATGCCTGGGGTTAGGAGATTGAAAAAGGAGTTGGAGGATTTCCCGCCTTTTTTGTCTACACTGGATAGAAGTGGAAGGCCGAGATTTACTCTTATTAAATTGAGAAGTAATGGAAGGTTGATGATCGCTCTGGCGAGGAGCGATAGGCCTGTGATTGTACGGAGTTATGGAAGAGATGGTGGATTGATACTGGAGATGGTTAACTGGAAGCAACAATGTAACGGCGACAGCGGAGACAATGAAGAAATCGTTGAAGAAAGGGAAGACAGAGATTGTTAGTGTTTGGACATAGGAGAAGAATGATATGGATTCGGGATAGAATAACATTTTAGCAGAATTACTGGTTAAAACTTACTGGAGAAGTATTAAATTTTTTTAAGATACGATATAATTTTGTGCTTATATTGGACGGCTCAGATAAGATAAACAAGATCATATACTGATTATATGATATATTGAAATTGAATTCAATATTTTTGTCCCCGTAACAATTCACTGGCTTTTCATCCTTACAACCAAATACCCTTTGAAATTTTTAATAGTTTTATTTTTTATTTTTTAATAATTTTTTCTCATATTATCTATATATGTAATTTAATAATTATATATATATATTTTAGTTTCCTGTTAATATCCCGATACCTTTATTTATTCTAATACAAAACTAATCTATTTCGAGATTAAATCAAACTTTTAGCTTAATCCTTAACTATACATTTATGAATATAAATAAGACGGTAGAGTTTGAATATAGATAAGACAGTACAATTTATATAAGATAAGACTTTTTGACATTTTATGTATAGTACCTAATTTTATTTAAGAAATTTTTTTTAAAAATATATGCTTTTTCTTAAATAATTATGGGATCTTTAGAAATATTCATTTTGTAAAGGATGGCTATGGAAAAGAATGTGTAAAATCGTCTGCGTTTGATAGAATGACTTGTCGTTTCATGACCAAAATTGCAACTTTGTCTTTCTTTGTTCCCAAAATTGCAACTTTTTACCATGACACAACAAGAGGGAAAAAAAAAAAAAAAAGTCATTCGTCTGCGTTTTGCATAGGGATGGACTTGTCGTTTCCATAGACCCAAAATTGCAAATCTCTGTCCTTTCTTTGTTCCCAAAATTGGCAACTTTTACCATGACACAACAAGAGGAAAAAAAAAGGGGAAAAAAAAAAAAAAAAGTGGCGGTGGCATCACACATAATTAAATTTCTTAACCCCAGCCTGGAAAGAATCAAGCATGACATTAAAATACCATTATGCCTATGGAGTACAACTAAGTACTAGCAGATTCAGCACTGTACAATTATGATACCAACTCAGGAAATAAAATAATTAATAAATTATCTCTTAACCCCCGTTTTGATATATTAGTGCTGAAACTCGAAAGCTAGAATCTGTAAAAAGAAATTTTGAGATTAGACCGATCGACATTACTAAAACCTTAAAATTAACTAGTTAGCCTTATACCTTTATATATCAGAAAGCAGGTCCAAAATCATCTGCTTCCTCTCTCCCATCCATCCCATGAAAAAAACCAAACCAAACCCTAAAACACTAAAACTTATTTGCCATTAAAACATAAAAGAAGGGTCAAAAACTCAAAAATCTACACCCTCTCATGGCTGTGTGCTTTCCATATACCTTTAATTGGAGAAGAGTTTGATATCTTTATAATTTTTTGTTTAGGTTGGTGTTTCTTTCTAGTAAGGACATTTTCTTGATCACCACCGTTCATTTTTATCATATCAACTTTGACAATGTGATGATCAGAAGTTCCTTTTGAAGAAAACACTGAATATGAGCCTGGAACAAACTTGTATGGTGAATTTGATGAAGCCAATATGTAATCCACCCTAGTCCCATACTTGCATGTTCCTTGCACATCTGCCAAATTATAAATTATTTAATTAATTATGAGAGGAAAAAACTTAATAAAAATAAATACTGTGATTTAAAAAAAAAAAAAAAAAAAAAAAAAAAAAAAAAAAAAAACATACCTTTTTGGCTTTTAGCTATCATGAACGCACTGATTCCAGCAGTTCTCCTGCAAATTCCTTAGGATCAGCTGTAATGTTTACTGCTCTTCTTTATACTCTTCAAACAAAAAAAAAAAAAAAAAAAAAAAAAAAACATACTTTGGCCTTTAGCTATCATGACCACTGATTCACATTCTCCTGCAAATTCCTTAGCATCACTGTAATGTTTACTCTTCAAAAATCTCATCACTTCTACTTTTGGAGTTGGCTTTCCCATCTCCTCATAGTACTACAATAATTAGACAATTACATAATCATATTTAAAGTGTGATAAACATGTACTTTATGATAATATATAGTTGAGTAGCTTTTAGCATTTGGATTAGGAAAAACACTAAATGTTCGATAACATAGCATTTGAACTAGGTTTTAGATGTTAAAGTAATGTTTTATAAACTATAACGTTTAGCACGCTGCAAGCTAATAGCTAATAAAACAATTAATTTTGCCGAATAAATCGTAAAATTAATCAATTACCTTGACAATATCAGTCCACCTCTCTGCAGAGTAATCAGTTTCATCAAGGGAATTAAGACCTCCAGCTAAAATATGAGGACCATCATTAGATTGTATTATGGCATTTATTTGCTTCATTCTCCAATTTTCATCAAGGTGATCAAGATGGGTGCAATAGAAATTCAATTCTCCTTTCTCAGGCACATCAATTGTGGCCTTAAGAACATTCCTGTAACCACAAGGTAATCAATGGAGACACTCTGTTAATCAAATTGTTAAATATTGAAATTACATTAATTTACTCAAACTTATCAATATTTGACTTCAATATATAGTGGGATTAGTTGTGGATTGGTTGGTGATGAAGGTATCAATTTGTCCATTTCCTTCTTGTTTTTTAATTTTGATTATGTCAATGCTTCTTTTTAAAGAAATAGAATTATTATATTGTAACCCTCATTAACCCCTCTAAATAATTTAGTATACCTAAATTTCAGCTCTAACAATGTACAGCTACTCTTGAGTTAGTTAACATGAACTTCATTTTTACACTAAATAATAAACTAAGGTTAGAATTTGTAATCAATCTTCTTTAATTTTCATTTCAATCATATAATTAAATAATTTAACTAAAATACTCTAATTAAATTGCAGTTATACTAATGTACTTCTCACCTAACTGTAGAATAAACACAGCAACAAACAAATCCTAATTTTTGACAAGACAATAAGTGATAGTAAGACTTCTTTTACATAATTTTGATGTTTTTGGCAATGAGAAAAGACAGCATACCTCAGATAATCACAGTTAACAAAAAATTAAGAAATTAGTGGAATATTTTGTTCCTCCTAGTTTACTTGTACAGAGCTATTACAGATTTTCAAAGAAGGATAAGTTACGTTTAAAGCTATTAAATTACATGTACAAAAGCACTCCATAATTGCAGACTTTTCCAAAGTAATGATATTAAAATTTTGTCTTATAATGATTTTGCCCAGTCAATGAGTAATCATGTCAAGGTAAAAAAAGCAGTTCCTAACTTTTATTATTTTCTAAAGAGGAAAAAGGTAAAATATAATCATTACAGACAGAAACAGAGCCAAAACAGAGGATTGAGACATAAATTAGAATTACTAACCTGAAATCAGTATCGTCAAAGATCTTTTGCACTCTCCATTTCTTAATTGGCCATTTGGACAAGATAGCATTTCCATACTCAGGTGCCCAACTTTCAGCAAAGACATAATTCATTCCTAAAGCAGAGGCTAAATCCGAAAGAGGCTTCATAGCTTTCTCCTCCTCTGCTTTCACATCTTGCAAAGCCAATATATCAGCATCCAACTCTTTTAAGACTTCAAGCACTGTTCTTGTACTTCTATAACTCTCTACTTCATTTCCTATACTTCTTGCACTTTGTGACCTCATAGGAGCTTTGCCTCTCAAAATTCTAGTTAAGTTACTTGCTGAAGTTGTCTCCTTTTCCTTTTCTTCTGCGAACCCCAATTGCCTATTTCTCAACAATGAAATCTCGTTATCTGGCAAATTAATCGATACCCTTAATTTTGATTTGGCATATTTTTGCTGCTTTGGTAGAATTTCATTACTATTCATGGAATTTGGATGCAGGGGAGACGGCTTTAGTATACTCTTCGGCCGATCATTTGCAGATTTGGTGCGGAAACTAAAATCTGTTGATCTGGCACCCTTTTGGGAATCTTCATTGTCAAAGTCAAAACTTGAAGAATTCGGTAATTTAGGCACTGCAGGTGCCATCGAAAACAGAGCAGCATTGAAAGTTGCTATCTTTATAGGCTGCTCTGTTTTCAAACTATCTAATTGACCGTTTGGATGCACAGTAGCAGACCCATTTGTGATAGATTCATTTTTGGTGTCATTTTGAGGCTTGGGATTTGATTTCCCGAATTTTCTTATAATAATTTTGGACTTGGACTTCCGGCGAATCGGCCACCGGAGACGGGAACAGAACCGGCGGAGCCGTTTGTTAAGGATTTTGAGCATTGTACAGAATTGGGTATGCAGAAAAAGGGATTGAAAAGATGTTTTTTATGTGTCTGAAAAATGGCATGAAACAGAGGATATTTTTGTGTGGTTCTTGGCATGAATACTAACTAAGAAGGATTAGGATTAGTGAGTAAAGATCGATTAGGTTTGTTTAGGGAGGGAGCCTTCTAGGAAATGGGTTGGTGACACTTGGCAGCAAAGTAAGGATTGATTTGGAATTTAGGGTTATTTAACAGAAAACAGGTAAGAGAAATATAAAAGCCAAGATGCTAACTGCTCTAGAAAGAGAAATGCTTGCTAAAATGCTCTTTGTGTGTATGCGTTGTACAGTAAGGAAAATGCCAGGTTTCGAACATTAACAAATTACTTATAAATTATGTCATCGCCCATGCTTTGATCATTTCCCGTGTTTCTTTCTTAATATGAAAAGTAAAAATTCTCAAATTTTCATTTTGTGATATTCTATTTAAAATCAATTAAAAGTATATAATAATAAATTATTTTCTTATCTTGAAATCAAACTAGAAGAAATTTTCTTCTTGCAAATCCTTAAAGCATAGATAATCAGTGATATTATGTTATTTATTTTAGTGTTAAGATAATCAAAAGAGTATCTTTCGAAAATTTAAAATAAAAAAAAAAAAAAAAAAAATCTTGTCAGAAAATCAAAACTAGACAGAAATTGTCTTCTTGCAAATATGCCTTAAAGCATAGATAATCGTGATAATTATGTTATTTATTTTACGTGTTAAGATAGAATTCAAAAGAAGTATCTTTCGAAAATTAGAAATAATAAAATAAAAAAAAAAAAATCAAAGAGCTTAGCATATCTGCAGTCTATGCAATTTATTCTTAATGTTGGAACGCCACGGTCAAAACCTGAAATTACGCCGTAGGGCATAACTCCCAAGGAGTGAAGTGGGGATGCCGCCCGCGCGACAATTAGTTTGCAGAGAGATTTCATTCTGAGTGCTGAAAATGAAATGGCGTCGAATTGGTCTTAAATTTATTATTTTTATAAGTATTTTTTTAACATAGAACTGTTTTTTGGTCCCAAGGTCAACTTATACAATAAGGTTTTCCAAGTAAATAAAAATTTAAAAAAAAAAAAAAAAAAAAAATCAAAAGAGTCTTACATATCTGCAGTCTATGCAATTAGGATTCTTATTTGGAACGCCACGTCACCTGAAATACGCCGTGCATAACTCCCATGAGTGAAGTGGGACCCGACAATTAGTTTGCAGAGAGATTCATTTCTGAGTGGCTGAAAATGAAATGCGTCGAATTGTCTAAATTTATTATTTTTATAGTAATTTTTTAACATAAACTTTTTTTGGTCCAAGTCAATTTACAATAAGGTTTTCCAAGAAATAAAATAGACGGTAGACTGGTAGAGCATCATCTAATAATACTGAATATATTTCATTTATTATTCAAAATTGTTCTTTCTCCAAATTAAGAATATAAAAATAGTATCTAAGGACGTAAAAAGGTTGATAAATTGAAATCTAATTCGTACGTATAATACTAATTAAATATAAAATTTTAAATTAGGAGTTAGGTAGGTAAGGTAACAGATGGTTTTTATTTTTTTTAATATAAGATTGAATTAAATAAGTGGGTCTGTGTAGCTGGATTTGGTGTATGAAGAGTGAAGAGAAGGTATGAGTTTGAAATTACTGGACTTGTTGTGCTTGTGGTCGCTGAGTTTTCTTTTCCCCATCAGATAATCTTATTCCTGCTTTTGCATTCAAAGATCGAGACTTCACATCATATCTCACTGACCCCCTCCAAATTAAGACCTCCCATTCAAACATATGTATAAGACAAATATTTTGAGTCTCTGAATTTAATGCCGATGTCTTTCGATCTAAAAGTGTTAGGTTCGTTTGTCTTCTTGTTATGAACTGTTTGCTTTTATTTTATTCTGTTCATAGTTGAATCCACCGATATTGAAAAGTATGAAGTATATTTTTTAAGACAACTTCCGCTGCGGTGATTTTAGGTTTACCTTTTACTTTTTTTTTTTTTCCCAACACCTTCCACCATCAATGTATTGTAGTTAGAAATCATTTTAGACGTACTTCTTTCATTTTACCCTCAACTTGCTACTTTTTCCCCTAAATTATATATATTGATTGATGATATCAACAATTTTAAAAGAAAAAGAAAAAGAAAAAGGTGTACCATCTCTATTAATTTCCTCGAGCAGTAAGTATCTATAAAGGAGCAAGAAGAGGCAGTTGACTTCAGATGTGACGAATGTTGCATTGATGGAGGAATCTTATCCAAATCGTATGGACAGCTTCAATGATGAGCAGGAGTATCTTCAATGTAAAGAGACAGATGAGATGAGTAAGATTCACATGGCTGGTCACTAAAATAATTATTTGATTGAAATAAAATCTAGGTATGAAGGAGTTGATGAATGACTAGAAAGAAGTTCATCAATGCTGGAAAGGGCCACAGAGAGAGAGACACATACCATAACTGAGTTCATTAACTCAAATAGCATAATCCTGGTATCTGTTTTGTAATATAAATTACATCCAGAAAATGGACATCGCAAAATGAGAGATGATTTAGCTAGCTGCTTATTTTTCTCTATCTTCTTTTACCATATAATAATATAGGGATATATTTTTTACGGTCCACATCCCAGAAGCCCATATGTTAAGAAACTGGGCCCCAATTAGGTCCATAATTATAGAAAACAAAAAATGGAAAATGAAAATAGTATCGTCGACAGCAGGGTTCGAACCTGCGCGGGCGAAGCCCAACAGATTTCAAGTCTGTCTCCTTAACCACTCGGACATATCGACCAGTTGTTCAAGTTGTCTCCAATTTATAAATATATTAAATAATTCATATGATCAGCTATACCCATTCTAAATTTCTTTCCAATCAAATGATCAGCTCCAATAGAAAAATGTTGGAAGGGAAAAATGCTTCGAAACTATAAGTATCCTACTTTGCCTATTGGGTAGCATATATTTGCTCACTGTATTTCATTTTGGGTGGTCTATGTAATTTCCTAATTCTGATATGACCCTGCTTAGTTTGATGCCTTGACAATTATATAAGTACCGGAGTATATATGATATTCACTGGATGCATGAACTCGATTATTTGCTATTTGATTCAAACGAACAAAGATCAAGCATCCCCAGCTAAGAGAATGAACCATTTTCCAAGAGGGAAATAAAATGTCATATATCAGAACAGAACAAATAAATGAGGCAAAAAGAAGGTTCACATTTCATATATGGATTAAAAGCTTTTGACTCTATTTACAAGGTAAGTCAGCATCTCTACATGCTTCTTCGTCATTCTTTTTTTTTTCTTTCTTTCCTAGTTATACGAACTATTTATGACCCAAAAAGAACAAAATGAAACTCTCTCGTATAAAAACATAGCTTTCTCAACTCAGTTCCTGTTCCTGCAAAAAAAGATGTACAAGGCTCATTGTCATGGATTAGCAAAGCGGGCTGGAATCCGCCGCATGATAGGAGTCCGACAAGAAGGGCAGTCCTTCATCCCCTCTTCTTTGTGGAGTTCATTGCATTTTGTGCACAAGACCTGATGCGCACATGGGATAAAAACTACTGACTTCTCTTCTGATAAGCACATGACACACTCCCTCTCCCATCTTAAACCTCTAGTTCCAAAAGTTTCCTGGAAATGCACGATGTTTTCCAAGTTATTAGAGTCTTGGTTTCCCTTCATATTCACGTTAGCAGCCCAGTTGCCTGACAGGCCATAGTTTCCATCAATGCCCCTTTTAAGAGCAGCAATTCTTGAGGCGTCAGACTTCAACTTTAGATCAGATATTTCTTTCTCAAGCCTTTTGATGTCCTCCACACAATTCTTCACGTCATTTTCTGCATTTTGCCTTATCATATCCTCCTCTAGTTTTTTTGCAGCTTCAAGTTGTTCCCATTCATGCTTTATGGAGGCAGCCTGTGCAAGCCATTTTTCCTTTATCAATCTCTCCTGTTTCCATCTGGCCTGCGATTGGTTTTTTTTTTTATGCTTACAGTGAGAAAATACCAACTTATAAAATCAGGACAGACATTAAAATCTAATGCTACTTATTAACAGGCATTTCTGAGATCAGCAGAACTATACAATCCTTGACCTGATTCCTATGTAATAGGTTAAGCAACAGAGGAGATTGCCTCTTCCACATATTTTACAGATATTCTGAGAGGCTCTCAATCCTATAAAGTACCAGGTCTATCTAATCAAAAGTCAAAAATGTCACATAGTGCCATCACCAGGCATAGTTTTGAGCATGAAAATTAGGCCATTGTACTACTTACAAAGTAAAACGAGACATAAAGCAGTATTCAGCTAATAGAGATGCAAAGTCCATTAATTTAAGAGGTACTAGTATTTCTTTCTCATAAAGCATACCTCAAATTGGTTCTGTATCTTTTCTGCCTTGTCTATATTCCTTTGCAGTGTGAGCACCTTTTGTTTATGAGTTTCTAGCTCCTCCAGCAACAAGCTCTTCTGCCCATTCCATGATTGAGCATCCTTCAGGGCCTTCTGCTCTCTCTCTAGCGCTTCCTGACAACTCACGGCTGACTCTGCAGCTTGTAATTTTGCAGCCTCCAACGCCTGCTTCAGCAGAGAATGTTCCTCCTCAAGCTTCTGAATATTCGAATTAGATGTCTCAACCTGGCCAGTAGTATTAATCAAGGCATACTCCACTTCTGCTAACCTTTTCATGGCATTCTCCTCTATGACTTTCTTATCTTTCTTAAATTGTTCTGCCTCTTCCTTCTCCAGTTTGAGAGCTTTAAGCTCCGGCTTGTCTTTGCTGAGCCTACGAGCAGCCTGCATAACTTTCTGATTGGCCCACTGAGTCCAATTTTGGATATCATTCTGTAGTTCCTGCACCCGAGGAGCTATCCTTAGAATAAATTCATCTTTCTCATCTTGTGCGACATACTTCCCCACAGATTTGTCATATGGAATTCCAGCATAATAATCAGATATCTTTGGAAACAAAATGGTGTTCTCCTCTGGCTTCAATACAGGCTTCTTTCCCAAAACTGTGAGTTCAGTATTTGCTGCAGCTGAAGCATTTTTTATCCCCTCTTTCAAAGAGTCAACTGATGCAGATACAACAGGTGGAGTACTGGTAATAACATGACGACTTCCTTTCATCTCAACTTTGGCTTTTGCATTTGAAACAGAACCTTTTGTCCGGAGACCATGTGATTCAGATGGAGATTTCATTCTCTTTTCTGAAATAAAACCACCAAAACTTGTAATTTTTCCAGATTGGGAAATTGATTTACCATGATTCCTCAGAGCCCTCTCTGTATTCAAGGTTTTCTGCCAAATTGCAAGTTCTTTCTTGGTGAGTGTCTTGCGTCCTGTTTTTAATTTTCCCTCGGAGACAGATATATGGGATGTAGTTGTACTCAAGGATTTCTCAGAACTTCCTGACACAGAAAGAAAACTCTCCTTTTCTGGTTTTAGCCCATCAAGACCAAAGGAACTTTTGAGGTCAGGCAAATTTGGGAAACTTCCAAATTTTACTGTTCCTTGCGAATAACTTTGAGCATCAAATAGAGAAGAATTTGAAATATTTGGCTCCTTGTTATTCGAGGGAAAAGGTTCAGAGCTTTTGGACTTTGAACTTGATTTGGAAAGAGTAGAATCTGAAGAGCTCTCTCCTGGGATTTCTTTGACACTAAATTCACTCAGCAGATCTCCTCCCAATGCACATGCCTGTGAAATGTTCAAATCACATATTAATAACCACCACATTGCTTCCCCAGTGGACAATGAGGGCTTAACTTCCCTAAGCACATTAACCATCTCTAGCATTGTGTACTCTACCATTTGTTGCAAATTGTCAAACACAACATCTCTTATGCCATTATTTTCCTTCCCATCCTTCAATAAGGTCACAGCATCATTCACTATGTTTGCCACGAGGTCTTTATCCCCATAGTACAGCCCGAGCCTTGAAATGGCCTTTTGAGCAATATCCTCATTATACCCACTTTCAACCAGCTGCTTAATTGCATTCTGGAAAATTGTGTGTATGTTAGTCATCAATAGTTCTTGAAGTTGAAGTTCGACAGGATCACCATCCCAGTCAGTAGGCTGAGTGGAGCCCACCTCCAAACCGCCAAGTTCACTTTGTGGGTTCCGAGATTTATCTGAAGATGGCTCGAATCGAGGAAATTCAGTAAGACATGAAGATTGGTTAATCGGATTATCTGGAGAAGGATCAACTAATTTTCTCTTGTTCTTAGTTCCTTTATCTTGTTCAGACACAGATAGAGAACCTAAGTTGCTATTGCCACCACTTCTATTAGTCATTTCTCCACTTTTTGATCAATAACAAGTGTTAACCCTATGAACCAAACAAATCAAAATGAGAAAAAATTAATATATATATATATATATATAAATCGAGGAAATTCAGTAGACATGAAGATTGTTATCGGATATCTGGAGAAGGATCAACTAATTTTCTCTTGTTCTTAGTTCGCTTTATCTTCGTTAGGACACAGTATAGAAGAACTAAGTTAGCTATGCCACCACTTCTATTAGTCATTTTCTCCACTTTTTGATCAATAACAAAGTGTTAGACACCTATGAACCAAACACATCAAAATGAGAAAAAATTAATATATATTATATATATATTATATTTAAGTTTAATAAAATCAATATATATATATATATATATAACTAAGTTAATAAAATCAACAAGAAATCAAATAGGCTATTGTTATCAATTGCAATCGGCCACAAAAATTCCATTCAATCCACTAAAACCTAAATGCAAAACATAGGATGCCATTCTACAATAAACAATCCTAACAAACAACAAGATTAAATAAAAACACAAGGAAAATAAGAAAAAATCCATACCTATATACTGAAGATAAAGAGAACGAACGGGTAATCCTTTGCTCTTTGTCGAAATGCTCGGATTGATCAAAGGGGGAAAATGAAATATTTGCCCAGAAACAAAAACGCAACAACAAACACATTACCTGCAAGGCTGCAACTAGTGAGGTAAACAAACACACACACACCTATTAACACAACAAACACCTCCTATATACAGTCAAGCATACACACACGAATACCCATTTCTCAAATGGTATACGGAACCCAAAAAACCATAAAATTAAAAAAAAGAAAAAAAAAAAAAAGAAAAGAAAAGCTATAATGCACCAAACTTTAAATGAAAACAGCAGTAAAAGAGAACCCAAATGGGAAAACAGAGACAAAATTTCTTTTACCTGAAAAAATTAGTAAAGAAGACAAAATGGGTTGGCTTCCTTCAATCCATGTGTAAGGCGCGAAGAGAATGGGAAAGTTTTAAGCAGCGCTATCCCCTCTCTGCTGTACATTTGTGACTTGTGAACTGCTGCGACGCTGCTGGGAGGTGAGTGTGGCAGTGTACTTATTTTCTGTTGTTAGGATGGGCTTATAAAGGGATTCACCAACCATGGTCCGTATTACCAATTTGTCTTTGCCTAGTCCAATCCAGCCTTTATTTTACTTCGGCTTAACCATGGTTGAAGGTACCCTTTTATGCATTTTCCTGATTTTGAAATTTATTAATTATAAAATTTGATTTATTTAAGTTTTATGAAATTAAATTTATTTGAGTTGAAAATAAATAATTTAGTTAATATAGTTAAGTGTAATTTTTGTTTTGTTTTTTTCTAACATACTCTTGTGTAAATATCCATTAAAATTAAATGACCCATATTAAATTATTTTTAAAATTAATCAAGTTATAATCAAATATTTGATTAAATTGATATTCTTAAAATATATTTTTATTTGATTTTTATATTTAATTAATGATAATGTAGTAGTTCGAATATTATATTTGTTGATAAAAAATAAAATTAAATATTGATAAGATAATAAACTTCAAATATATTAAAAATAAAGGAGATAAGACAAACTTATGGATTGTGATTGAGAATTCAATCTCCATTAAATGCATCTGTAGGGGTGAGTAAAGCTTTAACTGTGACTAAGACAAGAGCCGGATTAAAAAAAAAAAAAAAAAAAAAAAAGACTAAGGACAAGAGCAGGATTAAAAAAAAAAAAAAAAAAAAAAAAAGACAATTATTTGTTATAAGACTGGAAAAAGTTTAACTGTGGCTAAGTCTGCAAAACCCCCCCCACACACGCACGAATTCAAACAAAAAAAAATAAAAAAAAAAAAGAAGAATACCGCCGACAATTATTCCTCGACTTATGCCTCGATGAAATAAAAAAAAAAAAAAAAAAAAAGATAAGACAATTATTTGTTATCGATGAAAAAAAATAAAAAGAGATAAGGCAATTATTTGTTATGGATGAAAAAGGAAAGTAAAACAAGAATTATAGTTTAAAAGAAGCATATATAAATGAATTCATTAATGATCATATATACAATTTAAATAAATATCCAAATCTCATATTTAGCAAGTGGAGAATTATGAAGTCGAGGGTTAATTAGTTTTTTTTTTAAATGGCTTCATTTTATTAGGTTTTCTTAAAAGATTATATCATAGCAATAGATTTATAAGAAAATAATAATAATTAAATATATTATGTAAATTATTTTTTTATTCAATTGAAGGTCCGACCGACTAAAAGAACATTATAAGCCGTATAATAGAGGATAGTCCTCTCATTTTAAATTGGTAAAAACTCTTATTATGAAGAGGTCTGAAACCTATATACATATACCGTATAAAGTTGAGATATAATACTATTTATCCATTATATATAGAAATAATGATTTTCTTTTGATAATAAAATAAGAAATGAAGTGAAATATAAATGGGAATAAAAATTTTGTTCTTATATTTAGTAAGCTGGTAAGCATTAGTTTTTATTCCTAATATATATTTGCAATACTTAGCTATCCATAAATAGTTATTTTTAAGTTGAAAATTAACAAATCAAAATATTATTTTAATAATAATGTCGTTTAAATATCTTTAATTCACATTTTTTTATTATAATTGTGTGGATTGTAAATGAGTATATCTTGTCCTTAACTCATATGTACGTGCTGTCTGTTTTCTGCTAATAATTCATAATTTAGTAACCATAAAATCAAATATTAAATTAAGAAATATTTTCATTATGTAACAAACAGATTCGCAATTGTGGAAGGAAAAAAAATTTTCTATATATGTGCTATTCTGTTCTTGGAAAGGGTAGATTTTGTGCATTCATTGGATGCTCTAAATTTAGTTATTGACATATATTACCATGCATATACTATGTTCATGTTCCTGTGTATAGAATGAAATTCTTACATTCGTTGAAAATCCAATGAACCGGAATAATAATTTGGGTTTTACAATAGGGATAGTAATTGTAATTTGCTAATCAGGTTCGGTTGGTCTTCCTACAATATACACCTCGTAACTTATCTAATACGATGCATAAAGAGATATTGTTATAAACTTGTAAAAAGTCAGCAATTTTAGAAATAACATTTTGGTTTGTCAAGTATTGTTTAGGGTTTTGAGTTTAATCTTGTAGTTAATGATTTCTTAAATTTTAATTGTCTTGGACTTTAGCTTTGCTTGTTGAGATAATTGAGTATAGTTTGGTTGTGGACACAGTTGCCGAGTAGGACCAAAGAGTTGCATTTTTTGTTTTTTTTTTTAATTGTAAAATTAGACTTATTTAGATCTAGTATGTAATCTCATCCATAAACCAAATTAATAAAAATAAAATTTTTTGAAAAATTATTCATATTTATTTTTTGTTTCATCATGAACACTCTCGTTGCAACAGAAAATTATTTTTTCATTGATTTGTTTCAGTAGACCTATATACTGAATTTAAACACGTATTTTTTTTTCAATGACTTTTCAAGTGATTTGTATCAATGAATTTTATATAATGGTTTTGGAAGTTGTATAAGGATATATAGTGTTAAATATAAGCGTGAATCTTTGTATTTTTATCATGCTATGATATCGTGTCGTGCCAAATAAAATTTGGTTCTAACTAAACTTATTCATGAATCGAGTATGGGCTTGCAAAATAGTACTCAAACGTAATGAACTTGATCCATTTAATTTGTTGTAATTTTTTTTTTATCGCACCTGAGCCGAATTCTTTACCGTCCGTTTGACTTTAATCGGGCCTCTTGAATAAGAGAGAGAGAAGAGGGGGCCCCATTTGATTCGACCGTTTACAATTGTTTGCGTTACAAAAGAACTAATGACACTTGCAGAGCATGCGGAAACATCACAGCCGCGTGGGACCGACTTAGGGAGTTGCAGGGCGAATGAAATTTCGACGCGTTAATCGTGGACAGCAGCCATTGACCGAAAATAGTGCATTAACAAGTAGCTTTAAAATTTACCCATGTGCCTCCGAATTTTTGCCTTCAAAAGAACGCTGTTTGTCCAAAAACTGGAGTCAAAATGAATTCCAATTTCCCCAAATAGTGAAAGAAAAAGAGAGAGTATGGCAACCAAAGAGGACAACAGAGAAAGCCCTAAAACCTCGTCCAAGGTACGATCTTTAAAATCTCACTATTCTATTTTTATTCCGCGATCTGCACTGCTTATTTTTCTCAGCCTAGAAAATCTTGTTTGCTTCCTGAGAAAATTTAGGGGAAAAGAAATTATGAATCCAAACTTTTTGGATTTGCAGCTGTTGCCTTTGTTTGCTTACTTAGATGAATGCATCTGAATCTATAATTGTTAGAAGAGATGAACAGTAGATTATAATGCTAGTAGCAAGTTTAACAATGAGCTTTATACTGAAAATTTGGGATTTGGTTGTGGTAGTTTATACCATTCAGTGAGTGAATTTGACGTATCATATAGACTGGATATCTTAATGTGAATCCTTATATCAATTAATTCGTTAGTCCTTCCCTGCCTCTTTTCTAGCTATCTATTGCAAAATTCCTTAGCCATTGATTTCAGTTCATGGAATGAGTTATTTGTGGTATGGTTTTATGATTCCCTCCCTTTTTCTCCTTAACGTGTTAAACCTTAAACTTTAAATCTAATAACACTAAAATCTCCTAGTAAGAACCAATTCTGAGGTGTGTTCTCTGATTTTGTACCGATTAATATTTTTTTTTCAGTAAGATAAATAAGGTCATTATGAATCTTTGGAAGTATTTGCTTCCCATTGAATTACCTCCCAATTTCTTTGGAGAGTTCTGGGACAAATGAGCTCAGCTCAACTCCATTCCATCTGATGGTTTGGTTATCAGTGTTCAGAAACTTGACTCTTTTTCCAAAACCCTTAGGAGATTCTTTCTCTGCGTTTCAACAGAGATTGAAGCTCAAAAAAATTTTCCAGATCAGTGGGAAGGGTTCTAAAACATACTTCTTATTTGCTTTGGCTAATTTAACATTATATTCTTGGAGAACTATATCAATATCATTTAGACATACAGTTTCTTTCAGCTTTAGCATCTACTACGTACGACATGATACAGTCTTTCTATTATCTTCCGGTGCTACTACAGCATTATGCTTTACCTGAGAAGTTCTTTAAGGAACTCTTCAATCGTGAGAACAATCACATTTGTTAGTCTTTTTATGAAACAGATCCCTCTTAAACCTATACTTCCAATGTCAGCATCCTTCTGCATTTCTGTAGAGAGAGAGAGAGAGAGAGACTGTTTGATATGTCCGTTTCAATCAAGACTGTCAAGGAATTCATTGTTAAAGTAAATTTCAATGCAAATGTTCCAAAGTGCAATCTGCTACCCAGAGAGGGATCCCAGTGGTACTTGCCCGATAGGTGGCATTCTTCTTAGTCATGTGAGATTTGCTGTAACTTTTCTCCCAATATCATTTTTGAGGCTGTAAGTTTAGCGAGCTGCATGTTAAGTTTCACCTTTTGGGATAGACTTTGATTAACAATATTCTGTGATTCTAAAACTATGATCACTTTCTTGTGCTAAGGAACTTGAAAACCCACAAATATGACTCTTGCTAAGTGTTGTATCACTTCAGTGATTCCAAACATATCCATCAGTAACATAGTGAAGAAGCTTATATTGATAGGTGGTCATCCATCATAAAGATCTCCATTGTTTTGCCTGTAAATCAAACATCTGATGTCCTGAAAATGGATTTGAACATGCATGCAGCCAGTATTTTTCCTTCAATGATTGTTCTCATTGTGCTTTTAACATGGGAAGAAAATAGAAATAAAGAGATGAGACGCATATGATATTTTAATTCTGATGACAGAATCCACGAGTGGCAGTGCGATCGGTTGATACATATGCTGCACAATGTGAAACATGCTTAAAATGGAGGGTGATTCCAACACAAGAAGAGTATGAGGAAATCAGAAGCAAAATCGCAGAAAATCCCTTTGTTTGTGACAGGAAACCTGGCGTGTCTTGTGAGGATCCTGCTGACATTGAGTACAATGCAACTCGAACGTGGGTCATTGACAAGCCTGGCCTCCCAAAGACACCCAATGGTTTTAAGAGGAGCTTGGTGCTTAGACGAGATTTCTCCAAAATGGATGCATACTATATCACTCCTACAGGAAAGAAACTAAGAACAAGAAATGAAATTTCAGCATTTTTAGAAGCAAATCCAAAATACAAAGATGTATCTCTTGAGGACTTCAATTTCACATCTCCTAAGGTGATGGAAGACACCATACCTGAAGATGCAAAGAAAATTAATGCTACTGTTGGTAGTAGTGGTAAGAAAGCTAAGGCATTGAAGGATGCAGCTTGAGCCTGGAACTGTTACATCACTGAGCTGCCCTAAAGCCCATTGTTATGCGGTGTTGTGTTTTACGAGAATGGTCTGATAATGGATTTCTGCTCATTTTTCACGTCATTTGAGGATTTTGTTAGTCCAACGCATTTTGGAGATGATGGTAGAATTACAGAGCAGTTTTGTAAGAATAGTATTCGTTTTATAATTGGGTTGTCCTTCGGCATTGGTCTCATTGAAAAATTATATAAAATGTCGGATTCAATATTGGCTCAACTTTCATGCTTTAACTTTATTCATGGCACTCAATTTTTATTTTGATTTTGATTTATTAAATACTTTCAGTTATAAAGCTGTATCTATTAAAAATTTTGGACACTTCAATTTATAAAATCATCAATTAATATTTAGTGTATATCCGATAGATATATGTTATTCACCCAATAAATATTCAGTATATAAAAGTCAAAAATATGCTAATTTTTTTTTTTTTTTTTTTGCGGTGAGGTGTATTATACTTTTAAAATTTATAAATTTAACTACATGACAAATTATTAATACAGTTTAAAATACTATATAGTCAAAATAGATAAAATTCAAGATATTATATGTAAAATTGTAAAGCTTAAAGATGTATTTATATGGTCCGCCTTAAAAGGTTTGTAGAGTAGATCCGTGTCAAAAAAAAAGTTTGAATGGTTGGAGTATGAAGCTAGCAATCCAATCATTGATACGAGTAAAATTGATTTTATTAAAGGCAAAAACTGCCACGTTGTCCCTGTAACGAAATGTGTGACAAGCTGTCAGACTTCTGAATTAGCGTCTATTACAGTGTTTGGGATCAAGTAATCATTTATTGCCGCCAATGCATAAATGCAAAAAGATGTGGGAACAGAAGCATAATTAGCTGAAAACAGCAAAGCAGCAAACATAAATAAGATGAATATGGCAAATTCATGTCCAAATAATTTGGAACTATTGTCGAGATAAAATGACTAAAAATGAGAAAGGACAGGGGATTCAGGGCATGCAACTGTACAAACCTCATTTGAATTTCCAATCATTTTTGTCGAGTTTTGTAAGAGAACTATCCAGTTTCGCTGAAAATACAGATACATACACTCTTCTGTTTCAAAGAATAGTAAAAAAGTTCTGTACAGATTTAACGGGATACTAAGAATCGTATATACAATACAACGAAAGAAAGGTATAATCTCTCTATTTGAATCGCCATAGTCCTCAGTTGTAAGTTTTCAATGCCTTTATTTCGCCACCGGTGAAATGGAATTTTTCAGATTTGGAGGCCCTGCAACTGATGATAAATAGATGGCAAATCCAGCATGCAGAATCCATCAATAGAAAAAAAAAAAGGGGATCCTCTGCAGAAACCATGTGATTCAAGTGCCGAGTGTTTCTCAGGGCCATGGAAAGAAGAATTGCTGTTAGTATATACATATATGTTCTGCTGTTAGTTGAACCTAATGTTTAGCCTTACAAGCTACTCTTGTTTGGTGTACTCAAGAAGCATATGTGGCGATCTGTATATCTTTACAAGTGTCCAGTAAAGGACTTCTTCAACTTGAAGCTCCCCCTCTGCTCTTGCAGCATATATATCCTCGCAGATGGCTATCAACCTACATCATGCAATAACTTGTTAAGTACCAGGAAGAGACTGAAACATGAAGTATCCAGAATTTTTGCTCGACATGGATGACAGAATAAAGCACACGGTTTTTTAAGAGACAGAAAGAAGCGAGGAATTCTCTTTTTGACTATGGCTACATGCAAGGTTAAATTTAGGAGTCAATTTGTTTTATTTTAAATATCAACTCACAATTTTAGTCAAATTTAAAGTGCAATTGAAAGTGGAAGTTAATACAATATGAAGACTCTGGACAGCTATCCAAGCTTTTAAGCCGGGAAAATTTTATATTTTACTGTATAATTCAAAAAGGAATTTTAGATGTAATGAAGGCAAGTGCTCCCACACTGGCCCCATTCTAAATCCGTCCTTACATTTTGTAATGATCATCACACATCAATATCTGGAAAATTAACAGACAAAAAAGAGGCCCAAAATAGAGTCTTTTTACCTGTCACAGGAAGGTAGATTTTCATATGGTATTCTCATTCTTAAGTCTGAGCACTGAAGTCTGATAAAACGGCCCACAGCGAGCACAAAAGTTATGTAGAGACCCCAGATGCTGAACTTGCTGATCGTGTCACCAAGAATACCTTCTGCAGAAGTTTTTGGGCAATAATATCATCATTGAAAAAGAAGAGAATTTTCCCACCAGATTGTCATAGCTATGACAGAGAAATGCATTTTCAAACTTACGTGGTGGAGTTTCCTCGGACATTATAATGGCCATGGGTCCTCTCAAACCTCCACAGGCACTTGCATTTGGTGAATTGATATCATGAAATGACCACCAGTTAACATCTGCATGATTTAAAATGAGATCCGCACTAACCGCAGTTTCCTGTAAATACAGTTTAGTCACGTTTCATTAAATAAAAAAAGAAAAAGCATGTCTAATGACAAGTATTAATCTTAGACTGGATAGACTACCCTTAACAGATGACATTTGGACTAATGGAAAGGTTGCTCCATAGTCACTTAGAGGTCACAGGTTCAAAGCACATAAAGTTCCTTGAAAGTTAAGGAATGCTGTGTGCATCTAACCCTCTCTAGAGTCCGCAATACAAGAAGCCTTGCACCGATTGCAGAAAATTTAATAGCTCAAGTGGCATTTCAATATAATGACTGATTTAAAGAAATGATTTAAATGTATTAAAAAGGCTTTAGAAATTACTTCCAGCTGCAACAATGTATCTAACCATAACAAATTTCTTATAACAGAAAAACACAGGACCAGAAACCAATTTCTTATGAAATACAATTAATAATTTCATCTTGCACACACACACACACACACACACACACACACACACACACAGAGGAGAGATCTGCTGAGTGAATGAAGAAAAGTAATTGGATAAAAGTGTAAAATACCTCTAATTCCAAAGGTCTGACATCACCAGAACCAGAAACACGCAAGTATCTTGGATAAAGATTGTATATCCTAAAGCTGTTTGTAGAACCATTAAGAACTTTCTGGATGTCTGATCTTTTTGGAAGATACAGAGAATCAACAGGTTTCTCATATTTCACTACTTCCTTGCCCTTTGGCCTCTCTCTGGAAAGTATCCAGACCAAAAGAATATCCATATCCATATCCCAATCAAGGGACTGGATAAATCTCCTCTGAACCACATCAGGAACAAGCCACAATGTACTTGCATCTGCTTGGCAGCATATCAACTGAATGTCATTCTTATTATAAGTATACAAATAACCATAGGGATCGAGATCAACATCAGAGTTGACATCATCCCATGGGATTTTTTCGCAAAGAGTAGTTTGATACAATGTTAATCTTCCACCCACTGTCTTGATATCAAGCTGAACACTTGCATCTTTAATGGGGTTGGCAACATTTGTTGGGTTGCCACTACTGTATATCTGTGAGAAAAAATAGATCATTTCATGAAACATTAAGATGCACAATTGCATGTTTGCTTACACTGCAGTAAGAATAAAATTCAAGTGAAATTTATTGTGTGTGCACGACCCCCTGCGTGAATGTGGCCAAATAAATAAATTTGCCCCTTAACTTCTTGAGAAATAACCACTCGCACAAATATTCTTTTATTTGGACCTATGAAACCTATGTTCTATTATTTTGGAAGAAATACCTTGGTTCTCAAGTTTGCATGTGTCCATACACTTGCAGACATGGCATAAGGATATGGAGACGATGAACTTTTTCCAAAAAGTTGTTCTAGTTTATGTATTAGGCCCATATAAATGCATGTGCACCTTTTCTCAAATAACATTAAAGATGTTCTTAGCTAGCATAAGCAGCAATTTCTGATTTCATACAACCTACTATAGTGTTTATGAATGACTTTTTCCAGAACTTGTGAAAACAAACTACTATTGGAACCATTAACAAATTTATTGGGCATGCGTACCATACAGAAAAACAGTTGTGTATTATAAGTTACTTACCAGCATAGGAGCCCAAATAACACAGAGTAAAAAGAAGAAAAGGCATATCCCATTGCAACATTTGGTCCATTTTGTTTGCCTCTCTCCTTGTTTGTGTGCAGCTCTATTCAAGACAGCATCACATTTAACAAGGTATAAACTTGCATTTATGTCTTCCAGCTAAAGAGAAAGGCTACTTATCAGTTCCAAGACTAATGAATTGATTACTTGATCTATGAAAAATAATAAAGAAATTAAAATTAATCAAATGATATCTGAGAATAATAGTGAATGCAACTTCCTACACAGGCAGAAAAGAAAACGAAACTCCATATCAAGTTAATGGAATTCAAATTTTCAAAAAGTAAACCACATTAAGAGACTTCTGAAAGCACGTATTTTCAATTGGCATATATATTAACTGAGACCCAACGACAAGAGAAGGGAAAGATTTTCCTTTCATAAACTATTTTCTGAAGGGTTTAAGGTTTGATAACAAACAATAATAGAGAGAACATTAAAACCACAATGCTAAGGCATTGGTAATTTCCATGCCACCCATGAAAGTGATAAATTAATAAAGCAAGATAAATGGAGAGTCCAATGTTAGCTAAAGCATTCTAAAATTACCTTCAGCCAGTCATACATGGTCAAAGACGTGGTTGTACATGACCAGTCCAGCACACATCGCAATTCATAAAGGAATGGCAGAGCACGGTAAAGTCTATAGCCTAAATAATTAATTCGTGAAACTTTGCTGGTCAAAAACTGTCGATACAAGGTGCTTTTATGAGGAATCCCATGACGGATTTGTATAGCCTGCAGTGCTAGAGACACTGCTTTCGCAAGAAATATAGCACGAAGCGCTACCCCTGCAGCATGCTCTTGGGAAGGTTCCAAGTGCCAAGCATATATAGTGACTGAATATGTGAAGAGGAAGAGGTTGAAAATGTAATAGATCACCTTTGCAGTGGCAAATGAACAGAGGTAAATAACGCGATCAAGGACAATCAATAAAAAGATAGCCTGCACATATGAAGCAGTTAGAAATCCAGAGAAAATAGGGGGTCACATGAACAAAAAAAAAAAAAAGATATCTGCTACACATTTCCAGCTGAGTAAGCCAGTAAAAAGGAATAAGCTCTAACTTTACTCAGAATTAAGTAATTATAAATCTCTCTCACCATATCTGCGCCTCAGATGATTCAGGGCACATGTACCATGTAAATCATTTCATGAAAAACGATGTGTCATTTGAATCATGAAACCTTGCTATGTCTGATTTAAAGCTTTTCAGAAGAAGTAGAAAAATACAAGGAGGTTTTTCAGGAGAACAATTGAAATTTTAAAGTTGCCACATTTACTAATTAAAAACATAGGGCCAAGAGCTGCCAATATAAGATGATTAATAAACATCAACTTGGTCTTATCTCTGTTAACTTCAGCACTTGCGCTTCTGAGCTAAATCAATCCCACACAGGTGATTCAATCACTATATTGAACTTGGTTTGGTTTTTGAATTACAGTACGCAGAAAAATAATATTAATACAGAAATTGATAGAGAGACTAACCATCAAGACAAATACGAACTCTTTTGGAAACTGATCTTCAAGCTGATAAACATCTAGAAATTCGCTTTTGTTTTTTATGACAGATTGGTAGAAAATTGCAACCAAGAAGAACACACACAAATCTGCACCAAATATGTATGCATAAAGATCAATCTCTCTTTTGCCTCCCCCAATGACAGAGATAATAGGGTATGGAAATCCTATTTCTTCAACAAACCCGTCACATTTTGCTTTAAGAATCTCTTTTGCTACATCAGCTGCTGGCGTTAGTGACTTGTACCATTCTGCAGATGCGCAGCTTGTCAAAGGGGAGGCATATACTACCTCAAAAACAACCAGGGCCATGTTAGGGTTTTCTTCACTTCTTTCAATGCTCTGGACATGAATCCTACTAGAAAAAGGGCAAAGATTTGGGAACTTTTCTTGGCATCTCTGATCATGAACAAGTTTAAGCAATTTGTTTATTCCCGACTCAATTCTCTCCGGCTGGATTCCATCCTCCGGCCACAAGTGGACATCCACAGACACCTGGACAAAATATGGAGGAGACTCTGCTCCTTGTGTCAGTGATTCCCAGTACCTAAAAATGCTTCTGACTATCAATTTTACCATAGTTGTCATTCCATGCAGTAATTCTTGTGCCTTTTCACTCCAGCTATAACTCATAAGAACATCTTCTCTATGCAGAGAAGCTTTTCTACAGAATTTACTGTCCACAGAAGGCATCCATTCACCATCTTTTGCAGTTATAGAGCTCTGTAGAAGGGTAAATAAGTACACAAGGAACAAAGGCAATGAACTGATGACAAAGGAGGAGTTGATTTCATGTGCAGGAAATCCTAACTCACGAAGGATGACTGAACCAATAGTCAACCCGCAGTGCTGAATGATTATCTGGTAGAGATACTGAAGCAAAATGTAAACTTCAGTATAAATCAGCATGATAACCCAGAAAACATAATTTGGGCCGGTATTTACACATAAAGCATATAAGAAAAGAGCCGCAAGATACACCATAGAAAGCAAACTAAAGTTCCACAGAAAAACAATAATGAAACAACAATAACACACGATATCGTTATTGAACCGCATTTGGGACCATACATATCGGAAGATCCTTCCTATCTGCAGACTTGTAGCATCTGAACTCATATCAGACTGCAGAGATGACGAACGGTCCAAATTAAGATGTTTATTCTTCTGGTTTTCCATCTCATCATGTATTCCATTCTCAAAAGAGAACTGTTCATTCGTATCTGAATCCTCTGGTTCAATGTTCAAGAAGCTCACAAGATTGTTGACTGCCTGATTTCCAATAGACTGCACCTGGGAAACACCATCACCTATCAGCTGCACTGCAGATCTTAAAGGATTTTCCTTTGATCGGCCCTTCTCTTTTTTTCCAGAATCAAAAAGCATGCTATCAGCTGATTCCTGTCTGATCTCGGTGATCTCACAAATTGGAGATTCTGAGGAATACTTCGGAGACATTTCTCTTTCTAGACTTTCGGTATCCAAACTAAATGGGGATTCATGCCTTTCAAAAGGACATACTGAATCCTCTCTAGTACTATGCTCTTGTTTAGCAGGGGTTTCTCCACCTTTATCAGGACTAGAAGAATCCCTTTTAGAAGTAAGAGAAATGCTCCTCCTTTTTCTTATACCTTCCCTCTCATGGGAATGGCCACCATAATTAGTAGTTGACTTAACATTGTGAAGCTCAATTTGCAAGTTGAGCATCTCAGACTTCATCTTCTCCACTTGCAAATTACGTTGGCATTTCTTCTCCTCAGATTCACGAATATGTTGCAACTGTGCAGTTTTCCATGCAGCTTTCTTCTCCTGCTCATGCACAATGGCGCCAATTTGCTCCGCTTCAAGATAACGTGAGACATGATCAAATTCACTAGAGGAGAACATATATGACTGAAGTGATACCAGTAGAAATATTATGATCTCAACCAGTGCAGATCTTGCAGTAATTCGAAACCCATAATCATATTTATAAAATCCAATCATCTCATATATGTAATCTATCGTCTCACACTTCCCAGAACTAAATACGCCCACAAAAGGAGATTGATAGGCAAGAGACAAAACAATAAGAACAAAATTGTATATGCGCAAGAACCTGAAGATCTTGTTCTTCTTCTTCAGTATTACAAGTCTCATCCGAAAGAAAACCAGGGCAAATGCAAGATAACCGAGGTGCAGAATGTCATACTCAAGGGTCCCAGTAATCAAAATCAAACAAAGCACAAGATCCAACAGATGACAATAGCAGTAAAGTCTCAGGTAGTCAAGAAATGTCCACATGCTCTTAGTTTCAAAAGACAGATCCTTCCAAACAAATATATTTTTACGTTGAGACATCATTTGACGATATGTGGATGAGCCTGAGAAACTGGAGAAACGATCAGCACGAAGTTTGAAACAAGCAAACATAAAGACCACAAAATAGCTGGCAAGCATGCGAGAATCATCCACGACAAGTCCTACAGCAAATGCAACACGTCAAATTAGCATAGGCTAACTAAGATAGAAGAAATCATGGCAGACGTAATTATCATATGAAAATTGTACGCTATGAGAATCAGACATTTTTTTTTTTTTTTGGTAATACATAATGAAAAATTGTACCTAGAAGCAATCAGACATGGGGGGGGGGGTGGGGATTGCAATAAGTTAGAAGACCCTATGAAACTCAACCAACTCACTAAACAATTTAAGGGGCAGGCATTCAGACTTCAAATGGAATATTTTCCAGGGCTGCAAACTTCCACAGGAATAGAAAGGAAACAATATACAAATTTAAGCATTTTGATGGTTTATTGAGAAACAAGTTTAACATGATGAGGAGAGTGAATACCTAGCCAACAGTTTTTGCAATACTGGAAATAAAGAGCAGAGCTTTTCCAGCAGTCATGACAATATACATCTGTCTCAGTTGGGGTAGGTTGATCCGCAGAAAAGATGCTATTCCAGATGGCAAAATACTCGAGGATGAGAATGGAAGCAAACAAGAAAACGAATATGGGCCACAACTTCCGTATGATGCGCCGATGTACAAGAATACAAGCAGCAAGCAATGCAATATATAGCATAGAGATAGCATTCAATAAGGCAAAGCTTGCTAGAAGCAATGCAATCATGTTTATTTCAAGGCCAAAGAGGTTAAACATATTTTCCATCCAGAACTTGAAATATATTTTCATAAGAGCCTTTTGTGTTTCAAATCTTTCCTTTCTCAAAGCAAGAATCCTCTTCTTATTCCACTTATGACTTTCCTTGGTGCTTCCCCAAATATATCCAAATGAAAATTTCCTGCTGCTACTACCTTCTGAACTACCTGTTTTATTGGATAGAATTTTAGGTGCTCGAGTAAGACCGGAGGTGAAAGAGAAAGTGCTTGTAGTTGTAACTCCCTCTATTTTTACGGATGGCAAACAATAGTCTGATGGTGGCTTATTTTCATCATTGGATATAGAACCATTTGTAAAGGCATTTTCATCTGAGACAAACAATGGACAGGGCTCTTCCCACTTGCCTCTATCTGGAACAGTATTTGGCATCTTCTCCAACCAGCGGAACACATTGTACTGAAGAGTGCAAGCAGCGATTACTAGCACTTTTCCTCTCAATCCTGACTCTAGCCCCCAAAAACCTGGCTCATACACACGGAAACCCAAAAAAAGGGAAATTTTTGAATGCTTTTGCCCGGGAAACATTCCAGCTTGTCCACCCCACATCTGAAACAGATACTCAGAAGTCACTAAAAATCCCGTATACAACAGGAATGATTTGGATGGTACCCGAGAAGTTTTGGGTAAAGTTGAACATATTACAAGGCCAAGTAAATATACAAATCCAAAAGCACTAATCGGAGATAATGAAGCATAGAATAATGCAATAAACAGGAACTTCTGACTGTGCCAAATCAGAAACCGTTTAATGAAACCAAATACCCCAGAATCCAATGGATCAGGATCCTCCGACCTGTTGTACTTGCTCTGTCTCCTCTCATAGCTATAAAGTTGCATCACTATTAAGACAGCCAGAGATTCCCAAATATTTTGCAATAATGAAGCCTCTGAGTTGTAGCCCAAATAAAAATACAGATCAATGAACTTGGAGAGCCACATCTCAAATCGGGGGAAACTGCTCAAGCTATAGATGGAGACAGAAACCATGATTGCATATACTTTTAAAGGAAACCATAGACGCCTTTTTGTTTTCTCAACAAGTTGTCTTCCAGTTATCCAAACAAGAAGCAGGAAAATATACCCAAATGATATATAATTGGGTGTTACCAAGTATACGGTGAAAAGAATAGTGAGAAATGCGATGTAGGTGCCACATGATCGATATACAGATAGAAACTTCTGTCCAACTGCACCAAGGAATGATGCTATCCTACTCTCTGAAAACAGAAAAACAAATCAGTTTTCTACGTTTGAACTTTAAAAGCAGGTCAACATATTATCATCATCAATACTACTCACAGTAGGATCACAGTTCAATTGTTGCTCTCATTTAGAATTTCTAGACCGAAGGCTAGATAAACAATGTGATTATTATTTTTTGAGATGGGATGTGACTATTACTTTTGAAATCAGATAGAGGATATATGAAAGGCTGAGAACAAGTTTCACAACTAATAAATAAAGATCAATGGGGGAGCAAACAAGCTTTGGCAAAACCACACCACCCAGGCCTCTTCACTATAAGGTTAAAAAGGGAGCTGGACTTAAAACAACGTCATTTAAAGGGAACTAGTCCTGTACAATATCAGGCAAGGAAAAACGTGGTCCTTGTAAAATATCACATGGTCTTTTTCTTTAAAGTGTCCGATCCAGATTCCTTTATCATGAGTATAAATTTTAGGGGTGAAAAGAGATGGAGATCCCAACTACCATAACCAAATTGTAAGTTCCATCAAAATGTAACAAGCAGTCGATGAATTTATACCATAAGAATGATTGTCGTGGCCATATTTGACAGTTGGAGAGGCATACACTGACAAGAGGACTGATTTGTTCAGACCCGCTTTCAAGATGCTAAATCCAACAGGAGGGCTAGTGGTATTCTGTACAATTGCTGAGAATGAAAATAACATCTCAAAGCCATGGTTATGAATGGCACAGAAGCAAGCAAGCAAGGCTATTTCCAAGAAATCCCAGGAACTATCTTGTTTATCAAGACCTGCATCAATTCATAAAGAATTATTCTGATTATTACTTTTTCCTGGTCAGACTTTGAAAACTGAAAAAAAAAAATCATGTATCAGAAGCAACTAAGAAATAAATTAAAACTCGTGCTCATGGCCATAGAGAAGGTACCAATTCAGGTTGAAGTGCTCAACATAAATGCCTACCTAACTGCAGCAAAACATCCTTACTTAAAGAGCCTGTTTGCTCCAATGCATAAGAGATCAAATCAATCTGAAGAATGTACAACAGTGCAAAGTGAGCTTCACACAGAAGAATCAGGGACTGACGCATCTTTCTGCTGATGCCATGGCTCAAAAGATAGACCAAGAAAAATATCACTGAGGCATATATCAGAACAGAACACCAATTAGCAAACTCAAATTGCCATTTTCCCAGATGCAGTCTTTATTGGTGAGTAAAAGATCTAATGCCACCACAAATTCACAAGAAAATATAGTCTTTTTGCTGAGAATATGGAACTTACTATATACAGCATGGATGAAACCAGGCTTCATGGCAATGAGGAAAATCAGTGCCAGCATAATAGCCCGAGAGCATTTTCTCAGTCCCCATGCAATTGTAGCCACAATGAACACCTTGGTATCTTCTTCCACTGTAATAATGGAACATATACCAGAATAACACAGATGAAGCATTATTGTTAAGTTACCAACACTAACTTACTTACAGAAGCAAATTAGAAATTCGAAAGTATCAAAAGCAGTGGAAGTTAGAAAAAGAATTTGAAGGACATTGGTTGATCTGTTGGTGTTTAGGGACCAAAGAGTGAGAAGAAAATCAATAATGAGAAACTTGAATATTCTAAACAATAGAAATATCTGAATGCAGTATATCTTATCAAGTAACAAACCAGGCAACCACCGATTTAGAACTCCTTAGTTTCACACAAGCTTAAAGAGGATGCAAAAAGCGATAATGCAATATTGTTTTGCAACTCAGCAAGTAACAATTGATGAGGGATTGATAGTACAATTTATTTAATATAACAACAAGACATTTAAAGAAAAATCAACCATTGAAGATGGGCTCTTGAGAGTTATAACAAAAGTGTTCAAACTAACACCAACTATTTTAACTACAACATTTTTATTGAAACTACAACTTATTATATAGAAGGATTAACATTTGACATTGACAGAGAACATAAAACACTCTATGAAACCGTATCCACTAACGATCAAAATAAACCATCAGCCTAGGGTGATTAGAAATTTTATCCTACAAGATATGTGGTCTTTTTTCAACATTTCTTTCTCAAGTAAAAACTCAATTCAGCATCTTTAGAATTGGCATTTGGATGAGTTTATTGATATTCACTCATTTTCAAGTTGCTTCAAAGGTTATTATCAACCATAAATACTGATGCTATGACAACATATTTCAAATCAAGCTCTGCACTTGCTCATTAACTCAACTCGAGTTTACTAAAAACCCAACAAGATGGTCCCCTTAAAGACCCACAATCTTTCACAAAGAATTTCAGTTGCTTGACTAAATATCAACCAGGCTTACAATATTATGATCAAACAGTAAGATACACAAAACCTAATTTTGTCACCTTGGGAATCAAATTATAACATAGTTTAAGACAAATAATACTCTTCAAAATAAATTTGATACTCCAAAAAATCACTCCTGGACAATGTTCACAAATGCGTAAGACAGACATTAAATATTAAGATATGAACCTTAAGATCAATGTAGAATAAGAATCATGTTTCTGAGTAAAAGCTAAAAAACGAGCTGATTGAAGTGCCAATTGTCACCGGATAGGTGCAAGTCTTAGGTCTCTGGGCACAAGTGGCATAAATAAACCCTAAAAATGGAAAACAGTAGCATCCATAAAGTAGACTTAAGAAACTAAAGGTTTGAGCATAAAGCAAATAAGTTCAAGTTAAAGAAACATGTGGAGGACTGGAACTAGAACATTATGATGTGTGTAGAAAAACCTTTATGGCTCAGCAGTTATTAACTTAGTTTCAGAAGAACATGCAGAGAAACAACTTTGCAAATTCACTCCAGAATAACTATAATGAATAAGGCTAGATAAGAAGCGAATGACAAAAATAAAAATAAAGAACATATATGTAGGTATATATGCAGGACAGAGTAATCTACTTATGAGTAGAATAATTAGTTGATACTGCTATAAATGTTATTTCATTACCTTCGGCAGTGGAGTTCTCATTTGAAGATCGATTGCCCTCATCAGACAAGTAAAGGAAAACAGAGTTGTTCACAAGATTGCCCAAAGCAACCAAAATACCAAGACAAAATTGAGCAAGTAGAAAGAATCCGGGAATGGGATAATGCCACAACCCAACCATCTCCCAAATTTTCATGTCCTGCATGCATATGCCAGAAATAACTCTGAACCATCTAAGATTACATTTCAATAACAGACTTATGCTGAAAGAGATAAATACCTTTCTGAGTTTCCTATTCAAGAGAGGAAAAGCTACATTGAAAATATATGTGCTCACAGCCCAAAATAGAATGAAGACAAGAAGCAGCCCATTTAACCGGTGCATACGGAACACAGAAGGGAAGGCATAAACAATGAAGCCAACATATGCAAGCAGCCCAAATGCACATAAACTGGCAAAATGAAAACTCCAGTAGGAAAGAGCGAACAAGGAAACCTATCACATAGACCGTAAGTCAAATGATTGAGCATGGATAGAATGAAATTCATTGTAATTATATCCAACACTCCACATCGCATTCATTAAACAAGAGTATTTACGGAATAGGAAAACAAACAAAAAAGAAAAAGAAAGATGGCTTTACTTTTCTATCAAAAGCTGCAACAGAATGGTTCAAGTAGAATTTGCTCCAATGTTTTCAAACCCGATTAACAGAAACCACCAAATATTAACAGACATTCAATATCAATATTCAATATTTTTGTGTATTTTTGTTATATTGAAGGAAATCGCACGATTCTAATCCAATGGGTTTTAGGGGGACACCTTTTAAGGGCATTCCTTAAAATTATTTCTCCATCTGATAATTATAACATAACAATGAGATGGTCTAGTCGAAGAAAAAGGCGATAAATGTAGTTTATGAATATGTACCGGGAACCCATACGTGAAAAAGTTGATACTAAAGGTCCGAAAAACTGCTCCCCTTAATAAAACGTTGGTATGCCTGACACCAGATCTGCAAATTATCGTGTTGTTCAGTTGGCTTGCAGCAAAAAACAAAGAGAAGTTCTATATATCTAATCAAATACTCAATCCTTTATGTCTTAGTTTGTTATTAATCAGTTCAAACATGAGCCTGCAGAAACAAAATTCTACACAAACAATTTTTATTTTGTTCATGCACAGAGGTCATCAATTCCTTTATTAGGAGAAAGAGATAGGGATTAATGAACTTTTGGGTCGGACAAACTATCAACAACACATAACACTTGAAGCAATTTTGTTGCAAGTTTGAGCATACAGCAGATAAAAATCTTTTGCTAAATACATACAAACAAAATTAAATAAGCAAATTTTCATCAGACAATTTTTCAAAAAAAAAAAAAAAATCATTGGAAAAGTTCTTAAAAAATCAGAATAATAACAGATTGTAAGAAAGCGAATTCTTCCTTTTAATTGACCTTTAGCATATAACTATAGCCCATAATTAACAAACCATGATATTACAGAATCAAAAGTGGAAAACTCTAGTTTGACTGATTGGACTTTAAATTCACAACCCATTCTGTTATAGCCTTATGTAATGGTGGCACAACATGGTGAATGGCAAGAACATGAAAAAAAAAAAAAAGAATAATAACCAGATCAACGGATGCTCCAAGTCTCACCTAGATTGACGAATGAAAAAAGAATGCCTTAAGGGGAGAAGGTGCTCCGACAAATTACTTTCTCTCATAGACATAATGAAATCCATTTCCTCCAAATCACACTTAATAAAGGATAGCTGCATCAGGAGGCAGAAAAAGATTTAGAACTGATTCAATGTAAATAACTTTGAGAAGGCAATGCATAAATTTTGAGCAGTTTGAAGAACAAGCATATTATAGATAAAAATCATTTTCTACCATAAATCACTTAAAAACCTTGTATTGCAAATTGCTATAAGATATCTTCTGAAGATATTCAAAAATGAATAGTTAATAGTTAGGTGTGCTAAAGAACTTGGATAAACTGGAAAGATATTCATCAAATCATCCATTTATCCACCAACAGCTGCTCTAGCCAAATTTGTAAGAGAAGAGTAATCAAGAGCAACTCTTCATTTGAAAGCTCTCCTTGTATGTGGAACAAATTCATCAAGTAAAATAATAAGGCTGCCCAGAATAGTTACTAATTTGCTATTTGAAAGTTTTTAAGGCAAAGGCTACCACAGAAGCACACAAACCATAGAGAACCTAGAAGGCCTCATACTCCAAAACCATAAGCACCCGAAATTGCAGCTAAAGATGTGTCTAATTAATTTCTAATAAAATTTCAACTATCTTAATCAACCAATAACATTACCCTATGCACCTTGAATAAGTGTCTTCCCATAGTTTTAATCTGATTATTTTCAAAGTTCAAACTTTTGCAAACATAGCCTTTCTTTTAGGAAGTATTTGAGAGAGAGACGAATAGGTATAGTATGAAAAGAGTTCTGCTAAATTTTAGAGATGCGTACCATGATGTAAAAAAGCACAAGGGAAATACTAGAAAAAATGTAAAGCCACTCTGTTTTCCCTGATATTTTGAATAGACCAATAAAATCAGCTATCCAGTGAAAGAGACCAGGGACCTCTATAGGAAGCTGATAGACATAAAGAAGGATAATGTTAACCCCTGCATATAGCTGAAGAGGCCTCCACCACCTTCAAGAGCAGTATAAACAAACATAAGCCACTAAGAAGATTAACATGCAATAAATAAAAACAATTAATCATGTGGATGGGACCATGTAGATGTGTGTGTATCACAAAGAAGTAACCTGAAAAGTCCTAGAAAATTGCTTGTCAGAGACCAATCCACAAGACCTGCACAGCTACCAATAAAAAAAGGAAGAGAAAGCCACGAGGGATGGCAAATACCCACACCCAGCTGAATGGGAGGCAACAACAAACAGGAAGTGACCCTGAGATAAGAGCCTTTCATGTAGACAAACAGAGAAATATTAACAAATCAATACCCATAATTTTATTTTTATTATTGTTAGGAAATACTTAAAAGAAACACAAAAATAAGATCCCTAAATTTCAATGGAAGTGTAATCTAATCTGATGAAAGTAGGACAACAAGCACTCGGGGGAAGGGGGGGGGGGGTTATTTTTATGTATTGTTAGGAAATACTTAAAAGGAAACACCTTATTTGTCCAAAAAATAAGATCCCTAAATTTCAAAATGGAAGTGTAATTCTAATCTGATGAAAGTAGGAAACAACAAGGCCACTCGGGGGAAGGGGGGGGGGGATTATAATAATGAAGAAATGAATGAATAAATTAGGAACAAAGAAATGATTGAGAAAAAAAATTAGACCAGGAAAATAATGTCATTAATGAATGGCCAAAAGCCACCACACGCAATTTTAGCAAGAGACATAAATGCAAATGGCTAAACAAAGCTAATCTTAAAAGTAGGCAATCTTTTTTTGAAAAAAGAATAAAAAATAATTTATAAGTAACCAAACCATGGAGGGGGGGGGGGATTATAATAATGAGAATGATGAATAAATTAGGAACAAAAGAAATGATTGAGAAAAAAAATTAGACCAGGAAAATATGTCATTAATGAATGGCCAAAAGCCACCACACAATTTTCAGCAAGAGACATCAAAATGCAAATGGCTAAACAAAGCTAATCTTAAAAGTACGGCAATCTTTTTTTGAAAAAGAATAAAAAATAATTATAAGTAACCAACATGGAAATAAATTTTCAACAGCATGACTTTTGAAACAGCTCCCAAACAGGCTCATCCTTTGTTACATCTTTGCAGGCATGCTAGAAAATGACCTAAACATTTTACCAATTTGTTGGGCATTGTATTGGACAAATTATAGGCTCATCTATGCAAGTTTTCCGTATCGTAATTTAATTTGAACTGAAGAAAATCTTTTGAGATGTGCAAATAATAGTAAAAAGTGTCAATAAGGAGATCCCAACAAAAAATTGAGAAGAGCTAAATATATCCCAGGATCATAATGACTCTTTTAGCTATGTGATGAACTATTAATTAGAAACAGAAGATGTTATCTCTATTGCAATCTTAGGAGGCAACAAGCCATTTTGCTTATTGGAGTCATTCCATAAGCCAGTAAGGTAAGATAATTTTGAAAACTGAAAATTGCATAAGAACACAAACTCTTCCCTGAGATCATAAGAAAAATTCAACCCGTAAAATTAACTTGTGCTTCTGCTTCAAGAATGATGTCCAAATGATCACATTACAATTCCTATTCTAGAAGAACTTATAATAGGTGGAAAAGCAAAACTATTATGTACAAACAAATCAAAAGGTTTCAGAAATAAATGTATAAATGCGTGTGTGCGCACATGGAAATACACATATTACAAGAAGAGAACTTGGAGCTGTAGTGAACTACTGACAAACCTATCTGTTCAAGAAAAGTTAAGAAACGACCCCAGCAGGAATCTTGCCATGGAAACAGACCAAATCTGATCCCGTATATATCAACTAAAGCAACAGAAACTGTTAATAGTTGTACCACCAAGAAATAGATCACATATAGTGATTTCCAGGGCTGGACTCTGTAACAGCATACCATGGGAAAGCGTCAGTAAATACGATCCATAAAAACATGATAAAAGAACAACAGTTAAATAAAATGAAATAGATTCTTACACCATAAAACCAATTAGATGTGCCCACCAAGCATTTACTCCACTCCATCCATTTCCCTTAATCGCCCATAAAGTAAGATATACAAGTTGAGAAAGAATGACAAGAAGGGAGAACAAAATAATGGGCCACAGTAACAAAAATCGCCTCCGAAAACGAAAGCCTATAAAATTTAAACAAAAGAAAAATATATGTTAATTGAATAAAAGGGAATCAAGGGAAAAGTTCCCCCAAATTGGGATCTTATCCTATGGTGGTCTCCAATGTCCCAAAACGCATATTTCAGTACATGGAGAATATTTTCACTTTCGAGCCAATCAAGAGTTAAAGATACCAAATGAATATTATCTTAGGTATGCACTAATTGACTAAAACTGCATTCTTTTAAACCTTCCAACAACATTCATATCCAATCTCTCAACAAAAGCTGAAAAACAAGTTTTTGGTTCTTTGGAATATGACATTTATTATTAGAGTATAAAAAATAAAAATTACTGAATAAAACAAAATTATCCTTGGCTAAATTTAAAAGCTAATAATTTGATTTAACCTTATACAAACAGTAAATATCAATTTAAATTGCATTTTTTAACACATAGAAAATATATATTGAAACTTTAAATTTTGTAAAATTTGCAAAAAACGCTCTGCTTGATTATATTCAAAGGAAAACAATGATGCAAGATAAAATAAAATATAAAAATAATATATCTACATATATAATTTGTTTACTTTTTTTTCTCTCAGAATCCCATAAAATTAAAACATAAAAAGCTAACCCAAAATTAGAAATTAATCATATAAAATAAGAGCAACTATTTGAGATATTGATAATGAGAAAACTAATATGAAACTAAAATCAATGGAAATAGTTAAGAAAGAACCAGAAACATTTCACTTTTTTTACTGAATTTTTTAGTTGAGAGACTACTGAAACACAATCATGGTTATTATTATCCTCTATATGTGTACGTATACATACATACATATATTATTATTATTATTATTATTATTATTATTATTATTATTATTATTATTATTGTGAGACTAATATGACTTTTTTCAAAAATGAAGTTTAATATATAACTAACAAATTTAATCACAATATCTGCACTGAAAGTAAAGACCCAACAAGTCAAATAAATAACAGTGACAATGTGGGGCACATTGTTTACCAAGGAAGCCTCCAGTGCTCAATCAGCAAAGAGATGAATACTAATATTGATAAACTATTATTCGTGTTTGATTTTGAAGCAGCATACTTGCGCATCCCTAATAACAAATACAAGCAACAACAAGCACTGATATGCCATATCAGTCCAGATATGTTCCTCTCATTGCTGAAAATAGCATCATTATTCCAGCCAAATACCCAATTCCAAAGGAGAAAGGTTATACAACAGTATGGTCTGGAAGGCCATGAAACTGATAAGAAAATAAACAACTCACCTATTTTAGGTGCAGCATACTGAATGATAAGGAAAGCTATCAAATCAACAAGAGAAATCAAACTCCAATTAATCAAAGCAGCTGCAAAAAACAATTATAGAATAATTAATTACTTAGAAGCCATAAAAAAGACAAAAAAAAAAAAAAAAAAACAATGCATGATCCGTTCTATAAAAAGTTGTATGCAATTCCAACAATCAGAAACTGTAGTAACTATTATCCTTCCATCCTTCTGCATTGATTTCAAATAGCTCAACTGAACTCAACTAAGCCTTAAATCCAAAGCATAAAATAACCTAATTACTAATGCAGTATAGTACATGTCTACAACCCAATTGTAGAAATGTACTGTGTTTGAAATTTGAAATCGGCCATCAAAACACATCAAAGCAGCAAACTGCAAGCTACCAGTCAAAAAGCCAACAGAACAGATTGTAGAAGAAAAAAAAAAGCAGTAGAAAGTAACATCGAAAAGCATGTACCTGTTAAGAGAAGCAATGGCAAAACAAATCCGACGAGAAAATTCCCCATGAGAAAAAGGCCACTTCTTAAGACCTTAGAATCATCAGTTCTTTGTCGGTAATTTCACAATTCCATTAATGAGTTTTAAGAGTTTCATCGAAAGCATGAGAAAATCCAATTTCCCGGGAAATACAGATTTTCTCGTTTGATTGGGAGTCGTAAACCGGTAAACGCAGCGGTTGCTTAGCTCTTTGTCTTGCTTTTACTTCCAAAAACAATAATGAGAAGAGGTTTTCTAAAATTACGGGAACGATAAATAATTTTGCTTTTTTCTTTTTACATAAAATGTGCTTTGGCTATTCTGTTTATACTTCAGAATTTAGATGCTTTCTTGAAAACAATAATTTAATTAAATAAACATATATTTTTTTAAAAAATACCACGTTTTGGCATTTTCTTATATTAAAAGATCCGTGGGAACTAATTTTCGCTAATTTTTTTTAATTAGCTAATTTTCACTGATTTGGTAAGTAATTAAAATAAGTAAATGATACGGTTAAGATAAATTTGTACAAATTAAAAAGTCCAACTTATTAAAAATTTATATTTTTATTTTTATGGAATGAAATTTGATTTTTTTTCCATTATTAATCTTGAAAGCTAATTACTAGATGACTTGACGAGCATAATAATAATGCGAAAATTCTTATACAATATAATCTAATTTTAATTTAATCTTTTTAGACTTTTCGAAAGTATTTCTAATTAAAAACATAAAATAATATATTTAGATATTTTTGACATGATAATCATTTATATTTTTAATAAAATACTAGAGTAAATAGATAATTATAGAGAAGTGTAAGGAAATTAAAAAAATAAACACCTAATTTTGTAACTAAAATTAAAATTAAAATATTAATAGAAAAAAAATTGGATTTAAGATACAATAAAAACTACCTACAAAATTTAAAATTTTTAATGATATAACCAAAAAAATTATGAATTCATAATAATTTATCGAAAGTTAAATGGAGAAGGAGAATTGCCCACGGTGTATATATATATATATATATATATTTGAAAAAAGAAGATATTACATGCATCATATATCACGATGTTAATTGAAGTATTTTTTTAAATTGTCTTTTCATTAATTGCACTTTTAAATGCTATTTTAAATGCCATAAATTGTTTTTTATTTTTTTCATCTATCTTAAGTTACAGGTCACTTTATTTTTTAAAATTATAATTGATTTGTAAAATAATTAATTTATAAATTTTCTAATATGCTCATATTTAATTTATTTTCTTATCAATAGTTTTTATAATTAATTGCATCAAATAATGTAACATCAAATTTACTCTGTATAGAGAGAGAGTAAAATTTATCATTTAATTATATTATTAAGTTTTTAATCTGTATGAAAATATAATTTTTTTTTCCTTTTCTTTGATAATAAGGTTTTGGTTGAATGATAAAACTGAGATAGAGGATTCAAAAGACAACAGGAAGACAAAGGAAAATTATCCTTCAATAAACAGAAAACTTTCTCAATCATTGATGACGGGAAATTTTTCCATCCTAAATGGAAAATTTTTGTGTATGAACTTCTTTCACGGTACTCGCGGTCGTTTAAAAGACGTCGTTTTTAATTGAACAGCGGTAAAACGATGTCGTGCCAATTATTTCGCTTGGCCATACATTCATTATCTATAAACAGCTCCTCTCCCACTCGGTTCAAGAACTTACAATTGAATAGATTTTCTGGTTTTCAAGCAACATGAACTCACTAATCTCATCGTCTCTCTGCAACTGCCACATTTCAAAACTACCATTAACGCGCACCAGACTTAGATACGGACATAGATATAATTTCTGTAATATTAATGCCCAAATACCCAGCAAAAACTTGAAAATAAGTGCTAATACAAATGAAGTGGATACACAGACACTGGAGGAATCTGAGCAAGAGCTGGAGCAAGAACAAGAACCAGATGAGGCAAGCAAAGTCTCTGCTCCTGCAATCGACAAAGAGCTCAAAAAGGTTGGTTTGAGAAATTTGGGTTTTTCTGTTTTTTTTTTTTTTATTGCATATGTTTTTTAAAATTTATCTGCATAATTAAACAGGCTGTTCAAAAAACTGCTGCTACCTTTGCACCAAGAGCTTCTACAGCTACCAAAAATCCTGCAGTCCCAGGAACTGCTTTATATACAGTTTTTGAGGTTCAAGGGTATGTGTCACTGTTGTTAGGTGGAGCACTTTCTTTTAATATCATATTTCCATCAAATGAGCCAGACATATGGAGATTGATGGGGATGTGGTCTATTTGGATGTTCAGTAAGTCTTGCTTCCCTCTAATTCTGAAATTATGAGGATTTTTTTTCTTGCACCATTTCTTCAACTTCTGAGATTTGTCTTGAACATGATTGTGTTGTTTACTTGTATGTTTAACAAAAGGCTCCACAATTACATGGAATCTTAATTATTTTTGCAGCAATCCCTTCATTACGAGCTAGAGACTGCTCCAAGAATGAAAAAGAGGCTCTTAACTATCTATTTCTCCTTATCCCTTTAATCAATGTTATAATCCCTTTCTTTTGGAAGTCCTTTGCTGTTGTATGGTCTGCAGATACCGTAGCCTTCTTCGGAATGTATGCTTGGAAGGTAATAATCCTCGTTTGTTGCTTATTCAAGAACATCAAATTTTGATATTTACTTTCTCTGTTTTGATCATCACAATGAAATGTATGGGTTCTGCAGTTGGGATGGTTACAGAGAACAGAGTAAGAACTGGTTCAGTACTTTCTGCAATTTCTTTGATTGGATCGACTGAACCAATCGTATTTTCTCTGGCATGGATCGGACAAAAAATCACTTCTCAAAGATCAGAACTGCATACGTTACAGCCAACAACATGATTGCCAGTTATTGGGAATGACAGATTGATCGACTGTATTTAGGGTCTGCATTTTATACTCGCTTTTACGTTTTTGGAAGTTGATACGCTAAGGCGGAAACATGTATACAGGATTATGAAGCTCACTGTATTAAACAATTTGTAATGGCCTAATTTTGCTATATTCAAAAGAATCATAGCAAGAGCAAGAAATTATCAGAAAACATACTAGGATATAAAAAGAAATGAACATAGAAACAAAGTTCTGGAAGCATTCCCATAAGCTGATTCCAGTAAACAACACTAAACGTGGAATGAAGGGCAACACTAATAGAGGAATCTTCAAAATTTTGAATTACAAATTTGAAAATGTTTATTTACGTAGAAGTTCCAACCATTCCTGGTGGAAAACGTAATAATACAGGGAAAGAGGGGCAGGAAGTCAACTAGTCACAAATTGGGTGGATACTATTATATCTATCTGTATATATCAAAATTCCTTCAAATTTACTTACAGATCTGAATGCCACCAAAAGCAGCACATGTATTCTCAATCCTCATTCCACCAAGGTCCAGCTGTAAAAACAAGTCGCCATGTTGTTAATAATCAACAATGTCGCAGTTTTTCCAAACAAATTGTACAAGTAACAGAACATATAGAAGATACATACAACTGCAGATTATCATACAAATCCAGCTACCCACAATAGGTCGTGCTAACCACAGAAGTTATCCCAAGGCAAACTAAACTTATTATTCTCCTAAACCTTGTTCATTACAAGAACAATGAATTGCAAAAGCAAAATCAGCATTACTTTGTCCTAGTATATCTTAGTCATACGTTGGAGAATATTCAAGTTTACTGGATCCAATCTCTTTGCTCAGATAAAAACCTGCCATGAAAAAGCATCTGGTGGTTTTTAGTTTCTACACAGATAGCAAGCCAAAAAGAAAAACCCACATGATTCATGGACAATTAAAAATTTATTCCATCTCTGATAATGATATTGATATTCATAATCATGCCACTAAGAGCATTTTGTTTTCTATTGGTTCAACTCTGAAATCTATTTGGCCAATGAAATTAACAACGTATTTTGGTTTGAAATCCATTATAAAATCGAGGCAGCGAGCAAATATATAGACCTGAAAATGCTTTAAGCACCAGAATATAATTCGTTCTACATAATATGAACAGAATGAATTGTTGAATTATTTTAAATGCCTCCATAAATAATGCTTACCTCTAAAAGTACACCAACTCTACATGAAACTCTGATTTCACTAAGCCAAGATTCTTCTCCAAAGCAGACCACCACCTAATGATGACTCGTTCTTATATGTGCTCATCTTCACTGTCCTCCTCATAGTCCGAGTCAGACTCCTCACTCCTTGGTTCTATGAGAGTATTCATGTCAAATGATGGCATTTCCATCTCCTCCATGTCAATGGTCTCATAGTCCATTCTTTGTTCAAACTTCTCATCAGAACAATTAAGAAGCCAAGAAAGTGAACATTTCAGCCCCTTCTTTGAAATTCTTTTATGTCTTGGCTTTATAGTGGACTCAAGAGCATATGTAAAGAATGCTGGGAAAGTAACCAAGTCATCCAAAGGTCTTTCCATCTCCATTTTAAAGTAATCAAAGCTAAGTTTCATAATGTCAATATTCAAAGCAAGCAACTGAGGACATCCCACAACCATCTCCCTTACCTGTTGTAAGGAGAAACCACAATCCTTAAGGAAGTCCACATGCTTAACTATAGGTATTCTACTAAGGCTGACGACCTGTGGCATCTTCTCCACAATTCTGGCAAACTCTTCTGAACTCAACTCAATAACAGAATGAAGTAAACTCCATTGACTCTGAAGCTTTAACTTCAGGTCAATTCCTATAATCTCAGGATATTGTGCTATCACTGAAGGAAGTGAGACTTCTCTTACATTGAACTCTAGAAGGGATTCAACATTTGGTTTAACCGAGTCCTCTAAACCAAATCCAAGGATGTGTGGTCGCTTCTCTATCAATCTGGCTACTGCTAGTCTCGGTATACCTAAACTTTCAAGATACTCCACAAAAGGCTTGATCACCCGGCCTACTCGCATCCCCAAAATCTCTGGGTACCTAGTTAAAACACCTCCTATTTCTCTCCTTGCCACCCCAATTCCAACCAGATAAGCCACTGATGTGCTCATGGTCCCTTCAAGCTTGAATCCTAGAAGTTCTGGGTACCTCTCAAGCACCCTTGGAATATTATTTGGCTTTATATCCATACCTTGAAGATATTTAACCACTGGAGCAAGGTCTACGACAACACTAGCATGGAGGACTTGTGGGTATCTTCTTAAGAATTCAGTGAAAGAGGATTTTCTAACTCCCAGCTTTCCAAGATAGTCAAGGACAGGAATCATGTTCTTTTTCACACTACAACCAAGAACAAGAGGATAGTTGTTTATGTCTTCGATTGTGAGACCTAATTGGAGGAGAAAATCCACACGTTCCCTCATAACCTCAACCGTCACAGGAAGTTCCAATCCATCAAGTTCATCAGGAACAATGTCAATACTACGCAAAAACTCATAAACTCTGGCACGATTTGCGACTTTCTGATTCTTCATCTCTAACAAACTAGGATGGGAATACAAGGATGAGGAACCTCCTTGCTTCTTACCGAGACGAACATTGCTTGCCTTGGAAATAGATGAATCTAAAGAGCCGGATGTGAATGTTCGTTCAGCAATAGAACACCGAAATTTTGTAATGAAGCCAATCCTCTTCAGGTGACTAGGAATCCTAAGAGTTGCCACAGATTTCAGCTGCTGTTTATGATATATAAGGATAGGTAAATCTGGATGTACCAGCAAAAATCCAGGTCTAGTAATGCCACCACAGCTTCCAATCTTCATTATATGTTCAAGAAAAATCTGCAAAGAGAAAAGCGAGGTAGGTGGTTATGATCTGCAAACTGATGATCTTCCCTATACTGCACAAATTATTAAACCAAAAATCCAAACTTTTGAGCTCTGTTCTTGGGACAAAAACAAAATCTATACCAGTTTACAATACCATCTGCGACCTAGCTGAGATTGATCCCCTATTCTAGTTTTTGGCGCTATTGGTCATACTAGAAAATATATGCAAGTTTGGTCTAGATTGAACTCATGAGTGAAACATTAACACTGTCCACTTCTTTTCCTCAAGTCAGGCCTTCAAGTGTAACCAATGGCATTGTATCAAACAGTTCAACTAGTGACCAATAAAACAACGATAACCATTTTGGATATGACAAGTAGATATTAGTTAGCAGAAATAATGGAGGATAACATAAAATAATGGATTCTGAAAGACTAAATAAATAATTAAAATATCAAATCCTCAAAACACCCAATAACAAATTGAAATCCTAGAACTCAGTTGAGCTACCAACACGAGCTTTCTTTACTAAGGTTAAAAAGAAACCTAATTTCTGTTACTTTCCTACACTTCCACAGTTTATAAATAAGCAATACTTCTCACCCTAACAGCCAACTAAAGGAAATGAAAATTATCCTTGAAAAATGTGAAAACTAAACTAACATTTTAAGAGCTTTCTTAGCTCACTTCATCTTCTTAGCAATTAAAAAGCAACAAAAAGAAAAGCAAAAACTTTTCACTCGTGTAGCTGTTGAATTAGGAAAGGATGTTAATATCTAAATTCTGAATCAAAAGATGGTGAAGAAGAAGATTACTGACCTGTTAGGCAAAATCAGCTCAGAATGACAGATGCTGGTAGCCAGAGGTGAAGCTTTGGGTTAGAGAAAGAAGGGTAAGGTTTTTGGGCTCACCAATGGCTTCCTTTTCTATTGTTTTATCATGCAAACTATTTTTTGCAAACTACCCCGCAGGTTATGAAAATATCCCTTATTCCTCCTAACTTTATCTCTTTTCAATTATACCCTTCTTTTGGAAAACGCTGATTAGCTGAAGGCCCATTTTAAGATCCATCCAGAAAACCCAAACTGGTACCACACGGTCCACACCAGCGTATATAGATTCTCTATGGCAGAGGTCCTGGTGCTTGCAAGTGGCAAGAACGATTCTGGAGTTGGAAAATACAGTGACCTGGAGTGGAATTAGCGAGAAAGATGGCTTGTCAATGGCATTTCTTAAGCTTTCTCTTTATAAGTTTGCTTCTATTCCCTGCAACAACTAAGGCTTCGAAATGTTCAATCAGTGGTGGGTGAGCTTTCGCTTATATTCTCTGCCACAACAAATTTATATGCTTATTTTTAGAGGGATTGAATGTATCGATTCGTTTTGTGGCCGTTTTCAATTACAGGGTTACCGCTCGTGAGGAATATTAGTGAGCTTCCTCAGGATAGTTATGGAAGGGGAGGTTTGTCTCATATTACAGTTGCCGGTTCTGCCTTGCATGGAATGAAAGAGGTAGAAATTGAAAACTGAAATCTATCTGAAATTTTATTTTTATTCAGTGAATGTACATGAAAATCAATTATTGTATTAGAATTTTAAGGAGATTGTTCATCTGTGGAAAATCTAATTTGTTTTGAAATGTTTCTTTCTTTTTTTTTTTTTTGTCAAACATTTTGTGGATTTCATAGGTGGAGGTATGGCTTCAAACATTTTCTCCAGGTTCACAAACCCCAATCCACAGACACTCTTGTGAAGAAGTTTTTGTGGTCCTAAAGGGAAGCGGCACTCTCTATCTTGCTTCAAATTCACATGGGAAGTATCCTGGAAAGCCGCAAGAACATTTCATTTTTGCCAATAGCACGTTTCATATACCTGTCAACGACGCTCACCAGGTAAGCATTTATTTGTAATTCTTTTGGATGGATGCGAACTCAATCTGTATTATGTTATGGGAATCTGCAGTTTAGTAGTATTAGTTTGAAAAAATCAGGAATAGTGCAGTTCTTTTGTCCGGTTCTGTAAAATTTCATAACTCCTTAATCATTTAAGCTAGCAATTATTGGCTTTGGCTCATGTTCCATATCTATTTAACAATGGGGAGACCGGTCTGTTAGAATACAAAAACAGGAATGGCCTTTTACCTTGCTTAGTTTCAGCATGCTGTTGGACATGGTTTGCACCTAAATAGTTTTGCAGTCTGCTTCTTCTTGAGAAATCGTAGAAATACCACTTCCAGTAATCTTTCTTCTTGCCCCAATTCTCTATTGGTTGCTATAACAACGGTTTCTATTGTTGAAGAAATTACTTAATGCGGATAAACCAAGTAAAAGGCAGGACTGCTCACACTTTTGTTAATCTCAGTTAGTCCAAAACAATTGATCTCCTGATATTTTGCATTGTCCATGCTTTCAAGCTTAGCTGAACATATTTCAAAGCATTTGGAAATAAATATTTGAATCTTGCTTGGAACCTAAGTTTTACTGTCAAACCCAACATAGCACTTCTTTTTTAATTCTGTAGAGAATTATCCTTCTATTTGTATTGTATGATCTTTTTTAATTCAGTTGTATTTTACTGCTTATGTGCCTACTATTTAACTTAAGACTCCAATATAATTCACATGTTCCTGGATTAATGAATGACCCTATTGTTTCTCTTCTTACTGAAGTGTCTACTCTTCAACATGCTGAAATTTAGTTTGGTCAATCTGTTTCATTCCTTATTGACCACAAGGTATAGTGATTCGAGCTGTTGTTTTGTGCACTCTGTTACTTTATTTTCTTGTTGTATTTCAGGTCTGGAACACAAATGAACATGAGGATTTGCAAATTCTTGTCATAATATCTCGTCCACCTGTCAAAGTGTATGTAAACAGTAGCTCTCTTCTGCCATCCTCTTAGACTTAATAGTTATCAGCATTTTACTGCTATTTGTCTCTCTTTTTGTTTTGCTGTTAGAATGAAAATCTAACTGGTACCTGTCATGCTGTCACATCTTCCTGTGTTCATTAGTTAAATATTTGCATTTCTAGCCATTATCAAGTAAAATTTTATGACTCCCAGTTCCTTTCGGTTTGGCTCTTTAATCTGATAATTTTGATTGCTCCACTTAATGCTTGTTGTAATTGCAATTTTTCAAATGCTCTGGTTCCTCTTGTTCTATTACATCAGTGCTCACTGTAGCTTTAACTTCTCATATCTGTGTCTTCGATGGATAGTGCATGGAAACTTTCACAACTTTTATCTCCTTGTTTATGGGAGAGGGGAAACTATTCATTTCATTATTGCAAAAAAACCATCCATTCTCAAAATATGGACAGATATATAAGATCGAAGTTCACCTGATAAGATGAAGCTCAACCATCATTGTAAAACCCACCTTGGCACTGCTTCAGGGAAAATATAAAAATGTTACTCTCTCTATTGCATTTTCCAGAAAATGTTTTGGGTCTTCTATTGCAGGTTGCAAACATATTTCTTTCTTTTCTTGTTATCATTTTATACAGGATGACACTTTCAGAACATCACCTTATGGTTTCAATAGTAAGAATGTATGCCTATATTGTGGTTTTCCATGTATTTTTGAGGTCTCATAACAAGTTCTCATAATGAATTTTGAACTCATTTCAATAGTTGTTGCAACAGTCAGGTACTTCGAATTTTCTTTTCCTATCAGTTTATTATGAGGGTAAAGTTCTTGCTTACAAGGGCAAATAGTCTATTTGTAGTGCAAATGGACAGGTTGAATCACATATATGATCTAGCTCTTTACAAAGCTTGTAACGCAAAAAATACACCTTTTCTGTGTTAATATACTTTGTTAGACAGATCTTTTCTCTCCCTCTCAACCGTATTTTTTTTTTGCTTCCAGGTTCACGTACGATGACTGGTTCATGCCCCATGTTGCAGCAAAATTGAAGTTCCCCTACTACTGGGATGAACAGTGCCTTCAACTTCAAGCTTCTCCAAAAGATGAGCTTTAATCACAAACCTTACTTTTGAACTTTGATTACACGAGCATAGTAATTCTGTTGTGAACTGATAAAATACTTGATATGAAAGTTCACTTAACAAAGAGCGGAACAGAGATATTCTTGTTTGTACAACCAGAATCTGAGAATGTAAAGTTGTATATTCTAGTTAGACTGTCCCTAACAAGGAGTGGGCTTTGATTCTGAGTGATCATTGCTTGGACAATAGCTGAACAAAGGCTGCGTGCAAAACAAAGTGTGTTTGTCTTGAGGTCACGTGCAGAAAGAATACGACAGCAATAGGTACATTGAACGTGTTTCTGGCATATTCTTTTAGCTGAGAAAGAGAAACTAGTGTACGCAAACTTCACTTCCAATAACGGATAACATTATAGGGTGATGATTCAACAGCCCAAAAGCCCAAAAACCATTTCTTTTTTGTTAAAAATCAAATTCATGACTAAAGACAATATATTAATGCAATATTGATATACACTAGATCTCATTTCATGTCATGTTTGTTCGATTTAGCTATTAATCTGAGTATAATTAATCACCTCTGGTTCGAAAATTTATAGTTTTAAAAAGATACTCCAATTCATACATAGTTAGACTGTTCCCTTCCCTGCGGTTTACAGGGGCCAATAGGCAATGCTTGGCAATCAAACATGACCGGGCAAATATAGTATATTGCCAAGGACATTTCCATGATTCTGAACGAGCAATTCTGTTAATTGCGCTAACCTGCAGTCTCCAGATGACAGCCAATACATGACATTTCAGTATATGAGAATAACTCGACTCCAAGAACTCTTGACAAATTGAACAACATCATCTCTTCTTTTTTGTCAACAAACTGCGGCGTTCAGCCTCTTTTTCTGCTACCACAACATGGAACTCTGACCCAAGCATTTCATCTATACCAAGATTCAACATGCTACTCAAGTTGACAGTCTCCAGTATCACTTCTAAAGTTAAACTGAAGCCTAAAGTTGACAATACACGGATAGCATTTGCAATGCGGCAAATGTTCTGCCTTGTCTCAAGAGGTACATCTTCAGAAGCTCTACTGGATTTGGTATTTTGTTCTTCAGTATTGTTTACTTGATCTTCTGCCACAATATCTCTGGCATCAACATGTTCACCAACCCATATAAATCCATTACATCCAAGTATTAAGTCAACATCATATTGTACTAGATGATGGAAATGCTGTTTTTGTCTTTTCACAAGATAAGGAGGGACTGTCAGCAATTGACCCTTCTCAAGCTGCAACACACAATAAGTACAAGTAACAAAATTAACACAATTCTATATTTAACGAGAGCGGCTATGTTTTTCCTTTTATTTTTTTATTTTTCCCACAAGGATGCACTAAGGAATTCAGTCTTAGATTAAATAAGATAAGCTACATGAAATGAAAGCTAAGTTGTGGGATCAAATAAATGAATCAGTAGTTTTTTGGCAACAAGAATTCAAGAAGAACCAAAGGAGGAATAGGCATTAGCATTATAAGTGGAAACCTAAAGCATATAAAGTACCTTTCCTTTTACTGTAATCCAGAATGGTTGTTGTAGAAAACTGCTGTTAATTATTTATTTATTTTTAAAGTACTCAACTTCTACACAAGTAAACTAGAAATCCTGTTGTTATGTTTCTATCCCTTTTTTGGTTCCCATGTTTAATTTATCAAGATATTGAACTTAGCTCTATATCAAACCTTTCCATACTTCTGACTTCTTGCTTGCAGTTGTAAACTACCATCATTCTGAAAATTGCGAACTTCAGCCTGAAAAGGAAAGGAATGACTCATAATATTAAACCATGCATTTTTTTTTCCCTTGTGGTGACACATTGGATTGTCTTATAAAGCATTATCAAGACAAACAACGGAAGGACACAACGCTCTATACTTACACAAATAACATCATTCTCCTCGAAAACATTGCGCATGTTGAGTTCATCAACAGCAGTTCGCCGTCTCTAGCAATCAAATTTGAGAAGGCTGCACATGTTTAGTAAAGAAAGAAAGCAACAAACTACTCTATCTCTTCAATATAAACAGATATTGCAGATGTTTTATGCTTCATATAGTCATGCTCAATGTGCATCAAAATATTTTTATTATGAGAGAAGATTAATATACAAGCAAGCATCTGAATTGAGACCAGTCAACACCCGAGGTTTCATAGGACTACGAACTAGAATTGGTTCTGGAATTAAGATGGAATCTCAATCAACCACAAAATCACACTGTGTATGGAATGAGCCAGGTCATAGAAATGAATGAAATGCTTGGTCTAGAGCCCAAATGATAAACTACAGTAGCTTGCTGCTTCTCAAAACAAGAATGGATTTAGATAACTAGTACTGCAAACAGATTCGTGATCAGGACATGTATATGAAGGATTTTCATCATTTCACATAAAGCTCCTTACATGGCCTTTAATCATGAAACAAGTTACCATCAAGTATAGATGTCTTATTTATTCTCTCTTATGTTTCCAATAATATGGCTCTCAACCAATCTTGCAACACAATGAACAACTGCACACATCATAATGTGAAAGCAAAAACAATGACCAATACATGGAGAATTATATTAAGAGAGATATTTGATACCTGAATACCATCAGGTAAGTTCATGGAAGAAAGCATTAACACAGCATCTTGGTTGAAATTTATGTCCAATTTCCATCGCTTTTGGGCAACCTGGATGGTGAAGAATTAGTGGATACAATTAAAGAGAAAAAAAAAATGCTCCATTAAGCAAATTCATTAGTCTTCTAAATAATCAGATGAAAATATTAAGACACATAAAGCTTTTCCATGAGAAAATAAAATGAATGCATTTTCCATTAGTAATCATAATCAACCCTTAAACACGAAAGATCATAACATAACATCATGTTCCTTCCTAATCATAATTAATTATTACCTCAAGGACACGGGCCACTACGATATCCCCGATCTCTGGCTTATATCTAAAATTAACAACAGTATTGAATTTGTCATAGTTAGATGAAATTAATATCAAATCCTTTAACCAACAGTGACTTAGCTCTGATCAATGGACAATTACAAAATCATAAATTTGGTAATGAATGCACCTGGCGCGCAAAGACCGTACATAGACGAGCATGTTAACGCGCTCTACAACTCCACATATCGTCGCCACCATTTCACCGTCCCGCTCCGCGGTTCCATGTCCCCTTCAATTTAGTAAAAAACAAGTTACTCGAGATACACAAATCGAAAATGTAACATGTAAAAGGATAGAGCTAGGGCTAGAGAACAGACTTGAGAATGCTGTCCTCGAGGTTAATGGGGATAGTATCGGCGACGGTGACGGAAGCTTCGGAATTGACTTTGGCATGTAAAGATTCAAGCTGTTGCAGAGCTCTCTGTAATCTTACTTTTTGTGTTTGATTTAACGGTAGCTGTATTTCTCTCATCTCTCCTTCCTCTCTTAACTCCCTCTGTATTTCGTCAATGGAGAAAACCCTTAAACCCTAGTTTTAACTAAAAACCTCCCTATCCCAAAATGGTGTAGATTAAATTTTGACATGGGCCTTAAATTGGGCCTTGGTTATGTTTTCGTATAATGAGCCCATTAGGCCTTGCACATCTTTTTTTTTTTTTTTTTTCCATAAGTGTCTTGCACTCTAATTTTGTTTAAGCTTGTTTTACAACTTATTTTTTGACGGTCAAACTAATTCATTCTTAAATTTCTCTCTCCATAAAGTACTTTTTTTATTCAGACCTTTTTTTTTTTTTTTTTTTACCATAAGTGTCTTGCAACTCTATTTTGTTTAAGATGTTTTACAACTTATTTTTGAGGTCAAACTAATTTCATTTTAAAATTTCTCTCTCCATAAATATTATTTTATTCAGACTAATTTCATTTTGAAATTTGCTATTATTTCTATTTATAAATTTTTTTTCACTAAATTTCATTGAACTCTTAAAATTATAAAAATGTTCCGTTAGATTTAAACGTGGTTTATTAACTGATCTTAATAGTAATATTAATCCAGTGCATAACTTTTAATTTTTAAAAATTAAATTAAATCATATGTTCACATTCAGTTATTGAAAAAGAAGTCTTACTATTGATTTGACTAACTGACCGCGTTCAACTTCAACCCTAGACAATGTTATTTTTAGTTGCTTCTCCACCAAAGAAAAACTGAGAAAACAGTATTCGTTAACTAATTTTCTTAATCAGGAAGGTAATTAGCCAATAATATAATACCCTAGTAACTTCCATTGCAAGCAGGAAGGAAAATACTGTCAGTCTTCTACCGTGTCATTTGGAAAACCACCAAACCCTTGACTTAAACCTAGTCAAATTGACCAAAAAGGTTAAAAAATAAAAAATAAAAAAACAAAAAGAGTTAAACTCTCTGTTATTAATTTTTTTACTTTTTACCACTGAAATGTAGAGAATATATAGAAATGAAAAATAGAAAGGCGTTGTCTTGATATTACATACAAGAGAGAAAAACGCAATTCCCTCCGGATAATGTTCTCTTCCTCACAATACCACCAACCTCTTTCCTTCCTTGTTAATCTGAGTCACTAATTAGTTTTGTTTTTAAACCTTCTCTTGACCGGCCAAGCAATGGCAGCAGCTACTCTTCCTCTCTAACACCACCCTAACCTTACCCTTCTCATAATCATTTTTAGGACAGGATGGCCTTTTGCACTACTCTCCATTTGCTCCTAGTTGGCCTCCTGTCTCTCCCTATTTTTCTTTCCTCCACCATTGCAGTAGCTGCTGCTGCCACCCCCACCAATGGCGGAATCCGCCTTGGCTTTATCAGAAAACCTTCATCCGATATCCCCACTTTCCGGGAAGCTCCAGCTTTTCGCAATGGGGATTCTTGTGGGACTGATAAAATCCATATTACAATGAATTTAGATGCCAATTACCTTAGAGGCACCATGGCTGCAGTTTTATCTATTCTAAAGCATTCAACTTGCCCTGAAAACTTTTCCTTTCATTTCCTCTGGTCACGTTTCCAGCCTGAAATTTTCTCCAACATAAAATCAACCTTTCCTTACCTTAACTTCAAAATATACCGCTTTGACTCTAACCATGTTCGCGGTAAAATATCTAAATCAATTCGGCAAGCATTAGACCAGCCATTAAACTATGCAAGAATTTACCTTGCTGCTATACTTCCATTGGATGTTAAAAGAGTAATTTACTTAGATTCTGATCTTGTAGTTGTTGATGATATTGCAAAGTTATGGGAAGTTGATTTAGAAGACAAAGTACTGGGTGCACCAGAATATTGCCATGCAAATTTTACTAAATATTTTACAGAACTATTCTGGTCAAATCCTGTCTGGGCCAAGACATTTGATGGAAGAAAGCCTTGTTATTTTAATACAGGAGTTATGGTTGTGGATGTGGAGAAATGGAGAAAAGGAGACTATACAAAGAAAGTGGAGGAATGGATGGAAGTGCAAAAAAATATAAGAATATATCATTTAGGGTCACTGCCACCATTTTTATTGGTTTTAGGTGGGAATATAAAAGGGGTGGATCACAGATGGAACCAACATGGATTAGGAGGAGATAATATTGAGGGCAAGTGTAGGAATTTGCATCCTGGACCTGTTAGTTTGCTGCATTGGAGTGGGAAAGGAAAACCATGGTTAAGACTTGATTCAAGAAAGCCTTGCTCTGTGGATCATCTATGGGCACCTTATGATTTATATAAATCTTCAATGCATTCTTTGGAAGAGTATAATTAATGGGAGGAGAGAATTGGAGGAGGAGTTGGGTTAAGGTAAGGGATTTGGTAGGTTAGGAGATTGAAGAAGTTGATAATATATAATAGGTAATTAAGAAACCTTAAAAGAGAGACACAGAACTTTTTTTTAATGTTCCTTTTGTTCTGTGTCTGTATATGTATATTGTTGAAATTAATTATTTTCAATAATTTTCTGGTCTCTCTTTAATGGGATTCCATTGCAAGGAGCACGAGAAGATTTTGAGTTTTGTTGTAATAAACAACTTCTCTATATATTAGTAATTGTCATTTATAAGGTTATGCCTTCTATTTTTATTTTTTTTCAACTTTTTTGTTTCTCTAGTACTTAAGAATTATTTTTATTTAATTCCTAGGAAAATATATTATTTCTTTTTAATTACAATGAAAACCAGGTAACTTAATCATGCGCAGGTGCTTCAAAAGCCACACGCATACATTTAATACAATGATATCATCAACAACAAATATTAGGAGAAAAAATTTATATATATACACATACATGAAATGAAAGCTGAATTCTCCTTATTTTGATTTATACTCAAGAGATACTTCAGGTTCCAAGTCAAGTTTCATTGCTTCCTTCCTGCTCTTGAGAAATGCATCTGATTTTTCATTAATATTAGGAGCAACACTTAAAAGATGCGGTGGATACCTCACTTTTGGGTTTTTACTTGTGCTCTCCTTTCTGCTAACAACGTTCTCTTGCTCTGGGTCCTTGTCTTGACTTGTTATATTCACTTGAACTTTAGGGAGCTCTGTATTCCGGGGCAGTTTGGTGACTTTGCTTCTCTTCTTTGTAAAATTGTCGCCTTTCTTTAATTGGGATTGATCATCATCAGAATGGATTGAAGAACCAAGCTCGTTAATGGGAGTCCAGTCGTTCAAATCTTCTTCACTTATCTTGTAATGAATCTCAATTGCATACCTTGAATCATCGAACCTTTCTTGATCTGCGTTAGCGTTTGAAGGATCACTTACAGAAACAGAACGGTCCAAAGTTGTGCGTTTAAGGCCTGGAAACATGAGGCCGCCAATGAAGTTGAAAAGCCTCAGGCAAATATTGTTAGGAGGGTGATCCTTTTTTTGCATGATTTTGATCATAACCCAAGAACGAAGATGCAAGAAATGAAGGGAGAGGTGTGTATTTGAAATGAGAATGTGCTATTCTATCCTTGGAAAATGGGTAAACAAAAGCGCATTCTTTTCCCTTTTAACCCAAAAGGGAAGTGGCTTATAAGTTATTTCTCACCCACTTTAGCAGCTAGAAACAAAAGAGAAGAGATAGGAAGAATATCAGAGAATGATCTCTATTTATCTACTTGATGATGCCAATACCATAGCATAGACAAAATGAAGTAGAATCAATTCTAACTTTGCTTGTAACTTTGAAGTTTCATATATTCCCGAATCCCAGAACACCATATGACTCACGGGGAAAACCCATATATTCCCAAATCCGAAAGCACCATGACTCGCAGGATAAACCATATTTAGTCTATTATATACCAATAATGCACAGCATTACATCGTAACAGCAAAAGTTAATCACAGAACGCTTGATTTCTCATTACACCAACATATAAATCCATGGAACAAACGTCAACATTATTTTACAGACATAAGCATGTCGAGGAAAAAGAATACTTTGGAAAGAAAAAGATCACATATCATATATAACAGTTAATATTCCATCAAACAACAAAAACAGAACTTGGAAAAAGAAAATTGCACAGGATATCATTCTATAAGTTCACATAGCCATCTATTGCCAAAATTGGAAAAATATAAAGTTTCACGAAAGGTTCAAAAACAAAATCCACCATGGGAGCAAGCCTAATACTTTTTCCTCTAGAAGACAAGCTCATGAGGCTTCATTCCTGCCTTGAGAGAAAACCTAGCAGCTAGATAAGCCTTCAAGTCTGGAACCCCCTCAATTGATTTAATTAATGCTGCATCCACAGTCTTCTGATCATCTTTCTTTTCTTCTGGAAGCACATTTTTCTCCTGAATGTGGGTTAAGACCAAAATCAATATTAGGACAGATCAACAAAATATAATAAAATATAAGTATCAATAGCAAAACCTTAGTGTTTAGCAAACAAACCTCTTTCTCTGCCTCAAAGAACTCGCCTTCTCCCTTCTTGTTCTTCTTCTCAAATTGCTTGGCAAAATATTTGTCATCAAACTTATCAACATTAACTCCAGATATGTCAACCTTGGAGGAAGTTGCAATCACATAAGATTGGTTCACTCTCCTCAAAGGGACACCATTGATCTTAAATGGTCCTGTAGTAGAAAGTGACATAAATCAACAAGTGATGCAAATGGATACGATTTACTACAAGTCTGCAACCCATAGTTACATAAGGCTCATGCCCTAGCAGACAGAACAAACAAAAACACAGAACATCTAGCTTTAAGGATATACAATTATGCTCATTAATTGTATTTAGGGTGGTTAGAATGCTTCCAGAAGACAATTAAATGATTACAGAAATGCACCAATGTGGAGATAAGATACTGAGCCGAATGCAATTGAAAATAAAAGGTGTTATCCCACTCATATAGATACATGACTAATCTTATATGCAGTTATTATTATAATAATACAGTGATACACCTTAAGGCACAGGAAAGCTCTGTCATACATGGAAATATTTTACTAAATGCCTATGCCAATCATATAATGGAAAAAAATCAAATCATCCTTACCAGTGACCAAAAGCAACCCAGAGGAAAGCTGCTTCAAAAATACAACCCTTTTGCCCTTGAACCTTCCAGCAAGAATGATCAAAACAGTACCCGGAGTAATGCTAGACCTACAGGCATAAAAAGAAACGAGACAATTGTTACACATCCTAGGCACCACTCAATGCAGATAACCCTATAAATTGATTTATCTTCTATAATCTCTATTATCATTGAAGCTAACATTATCTTAATACACAAACAAAGATAAACGAACCCAATGAAAGCAAGCTAATACATGACAAAGTTATAAAATGAATCCAGAAGTCTACTCAAATCAGTAATAGAGAGAGAAATAATGACGAAGACCTGAGCTTGGTGGGCTTAGGCTTGCGCTTGTTAAGCAGAGGTTTCTTAGCATCATCAGCTGGGTAGAACTTGGGCGGCTTCTCGGTGGGAGCAGAGGGTTTGGGTTTGGGGTCGTGCTTAGGGAAAACGCCGCCATTTTTGGCCTTAATAGCCCACAAACCCCTTTTGTGGTACATCTGAGATCTCGAAAACTTGCCGATTCCTCGAACCAAATCTGGGTTCCTGCTCACCCTCACCGTCCTTGGAGCCATCGTTTCAATTAGGGTTCTTCTCTCTCGGCAGTAGGGGTTTATGTGTTCTGCTTATGCGTTTGTAAACAAAGCTAAAATGAAATTCTATTATTATTTTAATGCCAATTTTTATAAATATTTTGTTGTCGTCACCATCATTTTATTTAAATGATTTTACTTTATTTTCATCCATCTTATTTTTATATGACTTTTTTAAAAATATAAATATGTTATAATAATATAGACTGTCTAAAACAACAAATTTCATAAAATTTTATATAATGTTTAAAACTTTATTATTTTTATTCTTATTTATTTATTATGATAGATTCAACTAATTTTTAACAAAAAGACTTAAATATAAAATCTCACATTTCTAGTATAATTGAAAAAAGATCGATCAGACTGCTATAATTTTTATTTTTATTTTATAAAATTTAATAATTTCAATAGATTTCTATTGCCTTAGTATAACCGAATTTTAAATAAAATTTATTTATAAACATATTTTTTATATTTCTAAATTAGAGAGCCGAGACCTTCCACCTCATATTAAATAAATTTTTTTTAAGGTGACAAATTTTATTATTTTTTTTTATAAAAAAAAATGCTACTAATAAAATAATTTTTTAATTAAAATAAAGATTAAAATAGCATTTGATTTGAGATATATCAAGTTTTAATACCTTATATTATTGTTTTAGAATGAAGAGATTACAGAACATACGTGAGAAAAACTAATGGCGCACGTGCAAAGCTTTAATTTGGTTAATTATTATAAATTATAGAGTAATCGATAAAAATGGTCCTTGCTGGCGCTGCTGCCGGTGCTGGTGCTGGATGTAACCGAAGCTCAGTTGCTTCATTATCAAATCTTCAACCTTGACCATCCATTTTCTCCCAATGGATTTCTTCAGATCAGTATTCTCAGAGGAACATGATTCTCCAAAATCCGAACACGAATCCAAATCCTTCAATAATCAACCCCAATCCGATTCAGATCCAAACTCCCCTCCTAACCCTAACCCGAACACCACTGATGGTGCATGGAGCTTTGGGGGTCTCATGAGAACCCTGACAACCAAATCTGAATCTGTCATCGAAATTTACCGCCGCGATCTAAAGGAATTCGGGTCGGGCCTAAAGAAGGAGATCGAGGTAGCCCATGGATCGTTAGAGACTGTGGGGCACACTATTGATGAGATTGGTAGCTCTGTGTTGAAAAGTACTGCCCAGATCATTTCCCAAGGCAAGGAAGCAATCCTCGCCGATCACGAATCCGATTCATCTGATAATAATGAGAGAAGCATTGCTAGTCAACAAAGCTTGAACTCGAAACCTTATAGTCGCTTTGATGCTCAGGTACGAGCGATTCAAGGCGATGCGACTACATACAGCGAGGAGCCAGAGGATTTGGATGATTATAGGAAATGGAAATTAGGGTTCGTTTTGGAAGAGAAGAGAGAGGAAGTTGAAAGTTTGCTTGATGAGAATGGTACTATGGAGAGTATATTTAATAGGCTCGTTCCAAATATTGTTGATGAGGAGACATTTTGGTCTAGATATTATTATAAGCTTTATAAGCTCAAGCAAGCTGAAGATGTGAGAGCTAATCTTGTAAAGCGAGCAACTTCAACAGAAGAGGAGGAGTTGAGTTGGGATGTTGATGATGATGAGGAAGAAGAAATCAAAGATGAGAGTAATGAGAAGGAGCCAATAGTGAATGCTAATGAAATTAATCAAATGGCCAACAAAGAATCTGAACAAAGTGTGAATGTAGAGAAGAAGGAGATATCTGTGCAGGAATCAAATGAAGAGAAGGCTTTGAGTGGTGAAAATGTGGCTGGTAAGCAAGGGGAATTGGAGAAGAGCAAGGAAGAGTTTGTATCAAAATCTGATGAGAAAGCAGGATCAGAAGGGAAGGGTGACAAAGAAGAATCTTCAAAAGATAGTGATGTTTCGGTTATATCGAGCCACCCATCAATGCCAGAGGAGGAAGATCTTGGGTGGGATGAGATTGAGGATCTAAGCAGTATTGATGAGAAGAAAGTGAGTCATAGTGGAAGTCCAAACAAGGTTGATTTGAGGAAGCGATTGAGTGCTGCAGAAGAAGAGGAGGATTTGAGTTGGGATATTGAAGATGATGATGAGCCAGTTAAAGCTTGAAGTAATTGTTTTGTTTATAACACCAAAATTTATTACTTTGTCTGATCTATCAGCATATTTGTGCAAGTGTTATATAGATTTTGGTTCATTTGTACCTTAAAAGTGCGAGCATTATCTCCCATTATATTACTTGAAGTGGAAACAAATGTGTGTTTAATAATAACATTTTCATTTCTTGACTTGCTTTAAGTTAAGGTACGAGAGACTCTATTGTGATGTGTATATGTATAGTTGTGATTTGATAATTTTCTCTGTTGGCTTGACAATTAGGAGCCACGCTAACCCAAGCTCTTGGAGTAACAGCAAAATTTTTGTGATGGCTACTGGTTGGCTTGCATTAAAAATGCAATGTTAACAAAGGCTTTATGAGGAATTGCAGCTTGTATGTTCAAGGCAAACAATTCAGCTAATGGATACGCATGTAAGAGAGAGTTATGCTTGATGGCATAAAGTTTCTTGCTGCTGAATGTGTACCCACTGAATCTATAGTGCTTCAGCCCCTATTGCAATGCATTTTGGTTTTAGGAATTGAAAGTTAGCTAGCATTTCAGTTGACAGAACTAAGCTGATTTTTCTGCTCTTGTTTAGTTAGTTGGGCAATCCAAGAAATTAGCAAAGAGGAATACAAGTAGATGTAGTAGAATTGTAATATCGGCTATGCATCTGCAGACGAGATCCTCGAGGCCTTTTAGTTAAAGACCAACAAGAAAAAAGAACCAATTTCTCTCTTTAGAATCTTTCATCTTCCTACATGGATTTCCCTTTTTTCTTCTTCTATCTTGCTCAAACCAAACAGTATAGGCCTGCCTGACGATTTTACGACTGGAACAGAGAGAAATGCAAGAGCTGAAAGTGTAATTGAATCAACCGGAAGTGTTTTGGCCATTGCTGCTAAGTGCTGCTGAGATTAAGATAACATTGGGAACTAGCTGAATGTGCCATGCGTACATATTCAAATATCCTACTGGAGAAATAAAGAATCAAAAACATCCAACCAGAGAGCAAATTATATGTCTACCAAAAAGATAAAAATATAAATAACTCGTTAATACAAAATCTTCCCTTACGAGAACTAATTCACACTCTGCAGACTTAAGGCTCAACTACCCCTAAAGCCCTACACGATTGGCATCAAAGAAACGTGTAGTGACCAACGCTAGAACCTAATTTACAGAGAAAAAAAAAACGGAGTAAATAAATTGAAAGAACAAACTCGTTCCGCAGCATTCAGGCCCCATTTGTACAAGTAAGAATCCTTCAGAGCAAGAAGTGCATAATAGAGACCTATCGTTGACTTGTATTTCTTCGGCCATGGGGCTGCCTCAATTTAACATCATGCAGATTTTCCTTCAACACCGACACACGTTTCAGAAGCAGAATCTGTTACATGTGTTTCAATGGAAGGCAATGTGAGAAGGCGCCTTTTCTGCGCGCGGGGTGGAAGATGCTTTGCAGGCTTTCTTGATCCTACAGTCCAGGGCAAGAAAACCCCAGTACCACCACGAGACATCCTTTTTGGACTCAACACCATTGGCCGCATTGGAGCAAGCATGACCACTGGAGTACGCAGGACTCCCCATTTAGACATCATATCCATTGCATCATACCCTCCAACAGCTCCATTAGGCATTGCATATGGGCTTGGTATGCTGGGTTGCCATAGGGTCATGGCACCTGCCATTGGACTAGTTGGTGGTGACTGGCCTTGGTTGCTGTCTGGGCGCACTCTGAAGAATGTGATGCTGACCCTATCTTTTGGAGATGAGCACATGACATGTCTTGCCATGTCAGAACTGTTTCCCCTCATCACCAAAAGAGACCTGCAAGTTTTTCGAAATCAAGTCATAAATGAACTTGTCCGCTAGAAGTTGCATGATGAAAATAAACTGGTGGCAACTTAGAAATTGTTCAAGTAAAGAAAATTTTGTTGAGATCTATATCAAGCACACAAACAATTTTATGGATGCAGCAAAATACATTTAAATGCCTCTCTGTCTACTACTACATTTGTCGCAAAACGAGTACAATGCAACATATAGAACTTAATCAAGAAAAAAATTTTGCTTAATGTAGAATTACAGTCAAACAGCTTTGATGGAGGTCTCGATGCATGTTGCATGGAATGAAGAAGATGCAGTACTAGTTGAACCTTCCATTCAAATTCAGCCACAGCAAGTGCTATTACTAGATATATAACCATAAACACAGTAAAATTATGCGATGTCGCTGCTATCTCAGTTAGTTTTTTCATGAAAAATTTGTCGAGTTGAATTTGTTCATAACTATTTTCTCATTTATGCCATCCCCAATTCTTACAGTTCTTAATTCTGCTCGGCAGAAGAGCCTGGGGGAAGATCTTAGAGTAACATAAAAATGTGGAAATTCAATTTAAAGAAACTCTCAGTGTGTACCCTTCTTTCAGTGAAAGCATAAGTGGACCTCTATAATTCCCATCATTGTCACTCACAAGAGTACGTCCAAAAGCCATTGTTGACTCTGATAGAACAAGAGTAGAGATTGGTTGATCCAAATGAGGTGGCTTCTGAAAAGGCTGTGAATATTCCTCCTGCATCCAAAACCACATACATTTGAAATTTCCTCTGTTATTTTCTCACTAACCAATAAACTGAAGATCCAAAAACAAAATGGTATATCACTCTATCCTCCTATATATGTATTCTAACTAACAATAAAGAGAAAACATGAAGATTTAGCAAAACATAAAATACCTTATCAAAGAAATGAATGATGCAACCATTTGGTTTTTTATATTCTGGTATTAGTTGCCACTGAACCAGGTGGTCAATGACACTTTCGAGAAGAGCTGGAATTGATTCTAAATCACCTGTCAAAATTTTTTTCAAAAATTGTGAAATGGCTTAATATTTTTGCAGTAATATATGCAAAGTTTTAAGGAATCCCCCATCCAAAAATGGGGAGGGAAGGAAGAAAGCCACAAGAACGAACTAATCATAAATTTTAGTTTGGTAGCACTAACTTGTTTGGTTGTTACTTATAGCTTCCTCTTTTATATGTCCAAAAATTGGAACGCCAAGCTGAATGAGCTCTCTCTTGTTTCCCTTCATCTGCTTGTTGAATAAAATATAACTGTCGCCTGCATTCATTGTTTAGGAAAATACGTTTAATTTTTATCAACAAGAAGTCTTGCCCATCAAGTGATGTGAATTTTGAATGTGAGCAAGTACAAGTTTTTCCACACCCAAATTGCATTTCAATCAACCAGCATTGAGAAATAAAAAACAAATAAAAAGAGGAGTGATATTAAAGATGTAACATGCAATAGGAATATCATAATTGCATCAACATAGGGACATTCGAATCCTTTGTATCAGCAACAAACACTTTATGATAAAAAGTGTAACAACTGCTTTTGAGAAATCTTCTTTTTTCTTTAGAAATATGTAAGGCTAACTTTTTAGAAAATAATGCAAACCCCAAAGGCTCGCTTTATCGGCCTGTTATCCAGACTTGCTAGATATCAGACGGTATCTAGGTGCTCTATTTCAAATTGAATTGGGATCGACTTACAGGTTTTAGTAACATAACATATCTTACGTAAAGCTAATGCAGCTTATTTGACCAGAGTAGAAAAATGAATGCCTAAACATATTAGAACAAAGCTTATCGTCAATTACCACAACAAAGCATGATTAATCATAAAAGTAGGACAAAGAGAAAGGTCACCTGCAAGTTCCCCATTCTGACCAGCAACTCGTAGTTCAGTAACGAAGTCAGTCAACTTAGAGAGCTCAGAATCAGTGAATAAGTCCTCATATAACTTTAAACCTTTCACAACATTCACCTGCCAGTTGTAATATCTCTCAATCAGTAACAGCTGGCTGTTTTTTTATTTTTATTTTTTTTTAAGAGCATATACTATAGGGATATCTACTCTGTGAATTCCATCTTCTTTAAGGAAAGAAGTTTTTTAAATTTTGAATTAAAGAACTCGCCATGTGCCCTTTCACTTGTTCTTTGGCAGTGAAACCTTTTGTCAACTTTATTTGATCAGGACGTGCATTGCAATCTTCATGGTTTGAACATATGTCAATGCTCTCAATTATAGGCTGCACTTCTTGAGACCCTGCATTCCAAACATAAGCAATGAAATGAACCCAGCAATGCCATGAGAATCAAACCATTATTATTAAACTTGTAATCACAAGTATCTTGGCCCATTAAAAATTTTTAAAACTAGTTCTTTTCTTTTTTTAATCAATTTGGCTTTGACTGAGTTTGAACATACAAACTAACAATCCAGAGATATTTCTGAACTTTGATAAACATGGTTCGAAGAAATTATTCCAAAAACATAATTTGGTATAGTGTTAGGACATACGTGCAAATTTATATAGGCCTAACTGTAATTGAAATTCATTTTTTAGTGATTGTTTGATGATGTGGCATAAATGTATTAAATTTTGGCAAATAAGTGCTGCATTGTCATTCATGAGACATAGGAATTGATATAAGAGAAATTGAATTGTATTGGATTTTTTAGAACAGTAAAATTCTCTTTTCTCTCTCTCCTTGATCTTCTCTCTTCTTTTACAATTTTCCTATTCAAACCCTAAGTTAGCTTCATGACTAGCAAGCCTGACAGATATCAGGTCAAAAATAAAATTGCCAAATGCATAGCAACTGTCGAACCATATGCTCATACTTACCAATATAAAGATACTCATTTTATAGAATCAAAGATAAATGACAAACCTCTGTACAAATTGATTGGCATCTAGTTGAAAGCCACTGCAGTTTTACAAGTCATAACAGGACTTTCATTCACCAACTTAAAATTCACTTTCTACAGAGAGGTTCTAATAATAGCATAATACCACAAAGTCTAATTCTTTAGAGACTAGCTAAATAACATTTTAGACAGCACTTAACATTAATGGAAGATGGTACACAAAAATCGGTGTTGCATAGTGCCATCCAATGTGAGTTACATTAATCTTCTAATAATATTTGTTTCATTAATAATAGATATTCCTTTGTCTCACTATTGTCATCTTACTATTTGATCACACATTTCCAACAAACTCAGCTGCAGCCCTTTTTTTACTTCCCTAGGATGGAAAAAATATTTGTCACATTTGTTACAAAGCTGTCACTGTCAAATTTGTACCATAAGGTACCAAATAATACCCCAACAAAACAACAAAAATGAAAAAGGTAGTTCAGCACTGTACGAGATTCGAATCTTGAATCGGCTTATTCGGCTACCCAGTCTATCACTGTCCACCACGACAATTGGGTCATACACACAACTGAGTTGACCGGGAATCTCGGCCTAGTCAACCGAGTCGACTCATACAGAGTCGTAAAAAAGAAAACTTTAGGATTAGCGATAAAAAATTGTTTTCCAACAGCCCAAAAAAGCGGGCCACCACGTGGAAGGTTCAAATGGCAGCCATGACGTCAGTGTTAACATCTGACGGTTAGCATCAAACGCCGCCTGTAATAAAATCATTGCACACATCTCCAAGTAGTTGCATCCAACGTAATGGTATTCGCTCCTCCCAAAACTAACTGTAACACCAGATGCAGACAAGCAATTTTCACCACCTCGAAACACTCAAACCCCTCTAAAACCTCGATATCGACCGTAAATATTACTACTACCACTTTTTATTTTTAATTGTTTCCCTTAAAAAAAGTTGCTTTACGGGAAAAAGAAAAATTATTTTCTATACAGTTTTTATCAGATTATAGGAATTTGATAAAAATCAAATTTCAGAAGATCCGACATGCCTTTGAAAAAAAATTAACTCAATCTAACTAGCATCGTCTAATAGAACGTTGAATTCAAAGTCAAATAAAATTGCAAAAGGGAGTTTGAATCTCGGATCTGATGGAGAAAAACTGGTTTATGTTTGATTCCTGGGAAAATGGAGGGAATAAATTAGCAGTTCCTTTTCAATATTTTAAAAAATACTATAATATAAAAGATCAGGGATTCATATATTTAAATTGCCCGGACTTTTATTTTCTAGGCTACCAAACAATACAATTAATTTAATTTGTAATATTTTATTGAAAACAAAGGAAAAAGACAAAAACAAAAACAAATAATTAAGAAGTATTCCAAACACATTGTTTGCGATGAAAAAAATAACGAAATTAAATAAAAACTATTTCTCATATTTAGCAAATCATTTTTAAAAAAGGACGCGATTTAGAAAAATTAGAAAAATTAATGTAAAATCACTTGTGAGCGATTGTCAGTCCCGATCACGATTTCCGAGAACAAACACAAACAAAATCATCAAAAGCTCACTCGCTACTGACTGATCAAAATTCTCATTCAAATTACTAAATATGAGAGAAGACAAAAGGCAAGCTCCTTTGTATAGAAAGTAATTATTTTTGAGGATAAAAGATTATACTTACCTGAATCAGTTATATCACTTTCAGGCGAATCCTCCTCTTCAACAACCTCGCCGCCGTCGTCACCGTCATCAATACCACTTTCCAGACTTTCCCTCACTTTCTCATCAACTTTCTCTTTCTCATCCAAATACACCTCCTTCAACATTACCTCATTCTTCTTCTCAATTTCACATTTCTTTTCATTCAATTTCCTCTCAGTCACTCGCCTTAGTTCCACCGCCACGTCAGCAATCGAATGATATTTCTGCATCTGGAGCACTGGGATCCAGTTCAGCCTCCTCCGATGTATGGCAGCGAAAACCGAATCATATTCCGATCCTGCTCCTCCGCTTCCGCTGACCTGCGCCAGGTGACTGCACAGCGCATCAATTATGGCGTTGGCAGCAGCGAATTCCCCGCGAAACCAGCCGAGAATGGCGTCTTTGGCGTAAGCGTCCGCCATCAACATTGGAGGCGTTTGTACGGGAACCACAGCAGGCATCACCGGGGGGACAGCTCGATCCGTCGGCGATGCTGGCCCAGCCGCCATCGGCATCAGTGATAAGTAAGGTGGACTAATTCTTCTATGTTACGTAGTATTTCACCTCTTAAAACTCCGAAACACCGGCGTTCAGAGTGTGGACTGTTACCTTCCGGGCGAGATATCGGCTGAGAATATCGGGGAGCAAGGAAGAAAAAATACGAAGAGAGAGAGGCAGGTGAAATCAAAGGGGTCACACATGGGAAGGTTTTTGGTTGATGAAACGAGGAGTATATATGAGAGAGGCACGTCCGTACATAAGTTGGGACCAGGTGCTGACATGGCAAATTGGGAGAGGCTCTGACGTGGCCAAACAGAACTGAAGGTTTGGTTGGTTGGCCGCTAAAGAAAGATGGTTAGGTCCTTTGGTGCATGTAGAACCAAAACCGGTTGTGAAACTTTGAGAGTTAGAGCTTTTGGGGAAGCTGGAAGTCAATTTACTAAAATAGGCCTCCAAAATAATTAACTGTTTTTTGTCACGTTTTTTTTTAAAAAACAATTAAAACTGATGATCGTTTCCATACTAATATTTGTCTTTTGTTTTTTTTTTTTTTTTTTTAGGTTTTGCGTTGGATTTGGCGCTAACGAAAGAGGGTTAAGGGTCCTTTGGTAGATGTAAACAAGAACCGGTTGTGAAAACCTTTAGAGAGTTAGAGCTTTTTGGGAAGCTGGGAAGTTCAATTTACACAATGGGACCTCCAAATAATTAACTTGTTTTTTGTCACGTTTTTTTTTAAAAAACAGATTAAAACTGTGATCGTTTTCCATACTATATTTGTTTTTTTTTTTTTTTTTTTTTTTTTTGCCAAATTATCAAATATCGTGATGATTCTCTGGTTTTTAAAAAATAGTTCTAAATCCTTTTAAAAAAAAGAAGTTCACAATCTTATTATTGAAGAAAGAAGAATATTCGAGTTTAAAACTTAAAGTACCATATGTTAAAAGAATTTAAATATATATATTTATATCATACGAATAAAAAAAAATATCAGGTATAATTTATTAATTTTACTAATTGGGGCTATCTAATAATGAAATTTCAGCTATTTGTAAATTTGGGAGAGAAAGTTCACAATATTGACGTATTGAGATTTCCTTCCAGCAACTCCTTCTAGATAATGGTACTGTTGGCCACATATTCTTACCATTGTTATTTGCTAGAAATTTGAAATTTCAGAATTTAGTGTGAAGTGTATGATGTGAGATCACATAGTTTTCATGGTGGGGTTGATTATTTTTTCTTAACTTTCTAGGGATTTGAATGAGCAGTCATACAAAGCTTCATGCATTGGATAATTTGTTGACATTTAGTTGTTACAAACAATGACAATTCCACATATTTCAAAAAAAATTTTATAATATGTACATTTTATATCTCAGCTTTTTAGAGAAATGAAATATATTATGAAAAATGAAAAGTTACTCTCAGCCGAATCAAAATAGGGAGGGTTGCCTCTGTGCCAGACAGCCACCCACCACCCCTATCTTTACCGCTGTATATATACTGATTTGCTCCCTTTGATCCTATCATGCAAGGAGTTGGGATGTTTCAGCCCCAAAAGGTAGGGAGCAGCCACGCACATTGAGGTCAAATAATAACACCCCAAAGATCAACTTTCAACTTCCTACCAAGGATTGAGTAAACCTCAAGAGACTTATTTTTATACATAAATTAATAAATAATTGTGTTCAATTATATTTTGTACATCAAACATGGAAGACTAGTACAATGTGCAATTAATGAATGAATGATTACGGTTTGTCAATCCGGATCTCAGTCATATAACTAAATTTAATACATTAATATATGGTATTTATATTTATTAAAATTACAAATGCAAAATAGCATTTCAATCGGAAAAAGAAAAAAAAAAAAAAAGCATCAATGCGATTAGCAAAAAGGGGTGAAAGCAAGGAGGAGAGAGCAGTAACTTGGTACATGTATGTAGGACCCTCGAAAGTGGCAATCCCATTCTATAGGGAAGGAGGTTCGTTTTCCTTCCATTGTTGTGGAGGGGTCCATCGAAAGCGCCTCTATTGTTGGCTTACAGGCAAGGAAGGAAAGCAAAGGAAGGTGTGTGATGTGGGCTCTCTCTCGCGGTTGGTTTTGTGCTGTGGCCACCAAACCCAAAGCGCTTTAGGCACATGCACACGATACCTTCGCCACTACTACCACAAGAGACAATCTCTACCACCCCGCTTAGCCGGCTAAACTCTAAATCCCTAGCTAAGCCGCCATTTTCACTTCTCTCTATCGGCTTCGTTTTAAAAGATTTTACTTTAATAATTTTAAAAGCCTCCCCTCTTTAGTTCTAAAGATTTTGGCTGTCTTATTCCCTCATAAAGCTTTATTTTTAATAATTTTATGTAAAATCATGTTTGCAGTTCTAAAAAAAAACAATTTGAATTAGAAATATATATAAGGACTTGTTTAATTATTATTGAACTTTATAAAATCAAGTTTATGGAAATCAAATAAATATTTTCTTTTAAATATAAACACTTGAATTTATTAATTTATTTATTATATTAAACAAGTATTAAAATTGATATATCAAATTTCATTCTCTCTATTATTAGTTTATCAATTCAATTATTTAGAGAAAAAAAAAAGAAAAACACTACCTGCCTTACGAGAATAATCACATGCTCCAAATAATAATTATTACATGCATGTGATAAGGAGAAGCATTTTATTATTATTCTATTCTATTTTTCTAAACAATGTTTTCACATTCGAATAGATTATTTTTGAGATTGTGAAGTTATAAGTTGATGCTTTGTGATTAATTAATTTTCTAAAACTGCAATTTAAATTTCTACAATTAATTTTACATATATGCATTATGTAACACTTTTAGAAATGAGTGAATTGACTAAAAACCTTTTTTTTTTTTTTGTTTTGGAAATTATTAATTACAATTACCAATACTTAACTAAAAACTTTAAACTTTAATTCAAAGATGGAAGGCATATGATTTCCAAGCTAAAGTTTTTTTCAAATTTATATTTTATTCAAATAAAAGTATAAAAAGAAATAGAAAAAGCATCAAAGAATCCCTTAAAGTTTAAAGTTTTATATTTGATTATCTGTTAATTTTCTCTATATTTTTATCTTTTATATATATATAAAATTCGAGTTTGGCTATGAAAAGATTTAGTTAAAAAGCATAACAAAGACATGTAAATTCCCATGTAGTGGGGGGAACTTCCTACCTTTGGTTAAACTTTATTGAGGTTTAGCTTTATTAGATTCTCACTTCTTAGCTAATAATAATAAATAAAAAAAAAGACTAAAATTGTAAGCAAGCCAAGCTGAACTAAAAATGTGAGACCCCACCAAACAAAAGTCAAGTGTGCACACATGAGCATGACGGGCCCATCTCAAAAGTGCCCTTAATTTGAAAGTGTACCAGTTAGATTAGGACCAATCCTTTATTCAAATCCCCAAATCACCCTGGAGAAAGTCAATTCAAATTAAACTATTCTTTCTCTCTAAATACTTGCCAATCACAATTCCATTTCTGTATTAAATCAGTATGCATAAACATCAATTTTTAATTCACAAATAGGTGTCTTATTCTTTAATGACTTATTGCTCCTCTATTATTATTAATGAGGCCAAAATAATTTTTTTTAAAAAAAAAACTCTTCCTCTTTTGTCCTTTCATTCTTTTCAAGGGATATTTTCTTATTTTCATTTTTGCTTACAAAGGAGAATATTAAAATATAAATTATTCAATATTGATTTTAATTAATTAGCTTCAACTAAAATTTAAATTCCTATTTTCAAATCCGTAGATTTTTGTCAATTTTTTTAAATTCCTTTATTCAAGTCTAATTTAATTGGTTAATGGCAAGTGAGATGTAGGTATTGGATTTAAGTTATACTATATTCATAGTTATCCTGATTTTATAATAATAATAATAATTATTATTATTATTATTATCCTTGTAATGAAAAATAAAAAACAATGGTTGTGAGTAGAAGAATCTTACCAACTTTCCAATGCCATAAAAGAAGGTCTCTCTCTTTTTTATCTGATACACTTGTATTGTGTTTTCCGGCCCCTTTTTGTGAATTACAAGTAGCATATTTATCGTGGACCATCCAAATAAACAGATGGATGGCATCCCCAAAATCAACGTTGAATGTGCCACTTGGGATCATCACGACCATCCAATATGTAAAGTAGGCAAAAATATATGGATTCCTTTGTAGATATTGTAGGATTGTTACAACACATTTTGAGTTGGCACAGAGTTTGAGATCAACAAGAATAACTATGTTAGGCCACATTATTTAAGGAATTTTTTCCATTCATCCGGTCCAACTAATATTATCGAATAACATATGATCATAATCAAATATATCTTTTTTCTTACAAAATTAAATATTCTCATTCTGTTATGCTAAATTTGATAATTTTTTATTTTTTTATTTTATATGTTATTTTAGAAAATAAAAAAAAAGTGTTAATTTGTTTTCAATCTTTTTTTTTTTTTTTTTTTTATGCCTAAATTTGATAATTTTTTTAATTTTTTTTATTTTATATGTTATTTTAGAAATAAAAAAAAAGTGTTAAATTTGTTTTCAATCTTTTTTTTTTTTTTTTTGTAACTTTTTCAACGTTTTCAATTAATTTATTTTTTTTTTTTTTTTTTTGTAATTTTTCAACGTTTTCATTATTTATCAGTATCCTCGTTAAATAAGTATTTACAAATTTTGTTTACTGACGTATTTAATTGCACTTTAGCAGACTTGCTTGAAAGTTAGGTTTTTGTGGACAGAAAGGGCAAAAGTCATGTGTGTAAATTAATTAAAATAGCTCCCTTTTTGAATTCCGCTAACGTGATTGTGATCGCACGGGCTTTGCCCTTTCTATGTTATCATTCTTGTGAGGTACATCTCCTTGTCACAATATTAAAATAGGACAAGAATACAACTCCTTCCTTTGATTTAGCAAAAGCTAAAAAGGTTTCAGTTTTGTTATTATGTTATTAGTCACTCTTATAATAGTTTCCACTCGAACCCCTCGGAGCCTTAGCCACCGCGCTAACTAACCCATCCACAACGCACTTACTCACCCGTCCATTTTTAGCATTTTTATTAGATTCATGATGAATTGTGTAGATTAATTTAGATTTTAATTAATAATAGAATAAGGGGAATGACTTATCTACACTCGGTGTATGAATTAACTTTATATGCGAAATTAATTAAAAATTAATTTTATTAGTTCAAATGAGAATATTTTTTATCATTCATCAAAGAAACAAATGATAAAACGGTAATAATTTTTTAAGAACTCTTTTCTTGATTGGACCACATATACACCAATTGTAGACAAAAGCTATTTGAGTCAAAATAATCTTACTTCTTTCTCTTTTCAACTATTAAACATAGCTTACTCTAATAAGGAATTTGTATAAACCATACAAGTCAAAATCAAGTTTTTATTAAGAAAAATATTTTTAAGATTTTTTTTGAAAAAGTCTTAAAAGATTATAAAATTTACTTATTTGGCAATATTTATAGTGAAAACAACACTCTTATTATCAATTTGAGTGAAGTCAATTCCAGAAATATCAACTTCAATTAACTCACCATGAAAAATTTAAAACATATTAATATATATACACAAAAAATGAGAATTCATGTTTAAAATATAAAAAAAATAAATGAAATACAATTACTTTGAAATAAATTATTAAGAAACAAGAAGATACTTAAAAGTGTCGGCTTGACCCTAAAATAAATTTCACCACTCTTTAATTAAAAAAAAAAAGGGAAAAACTATAGTTTGATAATTTTTTTTTCTTACCTTAAAATGTTGAAATTCAATAGCCCTACCTATCATATATAGGAAAGGGTACATAACTCAACAGATAGTAAAAAACAAAATATCCAAATAAAATAATTAAATGTAGAAAATAAAATAGTTGACTTTGGATACATGGATTCGACCTTTGGAGGAACTAAAGCTCTACACACATACTTCACTAATTAAGATATTAAGGCGTGCTTTCATGACCTAATTGCAAAAATCGTTTTAAATTTCTGTATTAAACCATTTTAAAAAAATAAAAATAACAGAAGAACACATGGAGATTATGTCAAAGTCAATGATTTTAAAATAATTTTGTTACAGCAAAGCCAGCATGGGCCGCTTGATCATTAGAGCTTGACCCTCGCCACACACACACCTATACATAATGGCGGTAGGTGAATATTTATTTTAAACACACTTATTTTTCTTAGGAAGAAAAAATATATTTTTTGAGTCATCCATACGGAGAGAGAATCCGAACATGAATATATTATTAGTTTATATATACAATTACCTAAAAATTGTGCTTTATTAGTAATATGCATAGGCTATTTAGATTATTCAAATTAATATGATTTTTTCACTAAGAAATATCGTACATTTCACGCTAAGACATAGCTTAATGTTAAGTGTATCTATAGTCTGACAAGAGATTCAGTTTCAAAAACTCCTTCCCAATAAAAAAAAATAATAAAAGGTCATACATTTTGGAAGCTAGACCCTATATTGGCACAGAGAGACTGAAAAAAAGGGAGAGAAAATATAACAAAAAGAAACAACAAGTGTAGCATTCCAATATTGACTTCTTTAGATAATTATACATATGCGTAAAATGAAATTAAAAATATAAAATAATAAAAAAAGCTGTTGAAATTGGCAGTTATTCTTTTACTTCAATAGAGCCTTTTATAGGTCAAAATAATACTAAATTGGTGCAAACAACTATGGTTGAGAGGACTCGAATTCAAAATCTCCTATTCCTTACATAAGTTAAAAAGAACAATCAAACCATCACCTGATTGGCAAATTGGTAATTATTATTGAATTATCATTTGAACTGGTTTAATATATGACGTAGCATTACCGTTGCATTATATAATTTCTTTTTTTTTTTTTTTTTTTTTTTACCGTTGGCATTAATATAATTTCTTTTTTGTTTTTTTTTTTTTTTTGGAAAAATAATATAAGTATAGTGAAAAGACCAAGTGGCCATTTTTTTTTTTTTTTTTTTTTGGAAAAATATATAAGTATAGATGAAAGACAAGTGCCAACAAATCTTTGCTTCTCAATAACCCCAAAAAGCTCTAATGGTGTCATGCCAATATTACTACAATTTCTCTGTTGTTTCCTCCATTAATTTATTCTGTTCACTGCCTTTGCCTAAGTTAACTCCTACGAAGAAGAAGACAATGCAATAAACTGTTGCTGCAACAACCTTTTTTTACATATGATATATCAATACGTACAAACCAAATCCTTGACCCCAAAAAGAAGGGAAAAAGGTTAGTTTGGATCGATAAGAATAACAAAAAAGGAATGGCCATTTAACAAAAACAAAACAGTAAAAACAGAAAATGAAAAATTTCTAAATGGAGCCAAGGAATTGCCAGAGCTAACTGACTAAATCATGACAAATTGACAACTCAGTTCCCTAATTTGCATCGTCCATACAATTATAAAATGAATATTGTTACAAAAGGACCATATTTTAATTTTAAATTAGTTGAAGTCCACGTAATGAATTTTTTTTATTTTCAATTTACGTTGTTCTTAGTTAAGTCGGCATTAAGGTCAACAATTATCAAATTGAAATCTTTGGATTCCGAAGTTGAAATATTGTTACATGTTGTTATGTTATTTTAATTCATCCTGTAGCATTTTTTTTTTCCCATATGCATGCGTTAAATGAATTAACTTAAAATGGGATATTTTTAGGTCAACAAGGTGGCCTGGGCTAACTACAAGTGGGCCTGCGAGCCTGTAGTCTAATATGGTTGGTCTGGGCCCTAACCGAAAGCCTAAACTAAAAGCCTGACGCGCCTGCAGAAATTTAGCTATTTCTGAACCTATTTCACATTTTCTCATTCCAAACAGGAACCTATTTCTGAACAATTAAGGAAATATTCAAGGATGCATCATGTAAACCTTTGATAGAAATTTAGCTAAAAATAAATAATAATTTCATCAATCCAAATATAAACCTTACAATTAAGGATTTTAATACAGACAGCAATATTTTTAATGAAAAAAACAATAAAAAAAGGAAGATACTTGACAATTATTTGATCCATAATAAAAGTATTATGTATCACAAATCCTGAAATAGAAACAATCTTTATTCATCAAATTACCTTTTAATTGAAATTAGTTCATAGGCATAGCCTCTATCTCTCTTCACTTGAAAGACTTGCTCTTTCCACCAGCAAGGCTTAATGTCGTTTTGAGCTTATGCTTTGTACGATCAATGTAATCAGAGAACTTATCCTTTCCTGAAGTATTATCCAAGTTACCTTTTCCTGAAGCATTCTTTTCTTCACCAGGATGTGACACAGTTCCAATCTTAATCTTTACGCGTTTGATAAAGTCAGTAAATCTATCTTCAATGTGGACTCCTGATTTCTCATGTTCAATGGTGACATGAGATGGTTTGACAACTTTTTCAGGTTTAGCCTTAGCTCCTTGACCATGAATTGTATTTTCTGCTGTAGGTTCAGGTTTGACAGTAACTTCAGCTCCATGGGATTTCTTCTGAATGAGCTCAAATGGAGTAGCTGATGATGACTTGGGTTTCTCATTTGGAGGAGATAGGCTTGAGTAATCATATTGGATTTTAACAGCTTCAGTTGCTTGCCTAGTTCTCTTTGCTTTGGGTTTTGAAGAATTGGGTTTGGACTGGATCATATCAATGGTGTTTTCAGGCCTAGAGTGTAGGCGAGCAGAGATGCGACGAATGGTTTGGGAGGCAGGAGAGATCATGACTGTTCTACACATCTTCTCACACACTTCGATGGGGCATCTATTGCCTTTCTTTTCCATTCTTTGCATGCCTAAGAGTTTGCTAAGGTGAAGGTAAAGGAAAAGGCTGAGGCAACTGCAAGTTAGAAAGGCTCCAGGAGATGGATTTTATACTGTATAAAATAATAACACAGATAGATCGATCATATTCCTCGTGATTCTTGCGTGAAAATGAGTTGTTATGAGCAGAAATTTTGATTGGACGTTTTGTCTAATATTCCTAATAATTGCTGGTAATAAAGAGTGTAAAGAAGTCTATACATGGAAATTATTGGAAGTTTGGAACCACATTCTCTACTTTGGTGATCATTTTCCTGCAGAATCTAATAAGTACAGCTTGAAACTAAGATGAAGTAATTGATGTGATGATCCTTGAGAAAATAATGGTTCAGTTTGCTAATTTCAGCAGAATTGTCAAACAAAATAATTGATGTGAAGAACCTCTGACAGGGAAATTGGTTGTGTCGCGGAAGTCTTTTTGCTTTTCTTGCTTCAAAACGACAAGGATTCCAAAGTTAGTTCACACCCCATTCAGTTTCTTAAATGACTAGTTTTGATCTGCTAAATTGTGTGCTACCCATGGAAGAATTTGTTAAGAATTAATCTCAAATAATTCCACAATAACCTAGATCGTGCAAACCACTAGATTCAACAAAACGGATTGAATAAGAAAAGGTTGCGTACCTGATTTGTTTAAGAATTAATCTCAAATAAATTCCACAATAACCTAGATTCAGTGCCAAAACCACTAGATTCAACAAAACGGATTGGGAATAAGAAAAGGTTGCGTACCTGACATCGTTGGTTTGGTCGATCTTTGATGTATTAGGTTTGCAGCCTTCCAGAGAATTGAAGAATCGATTTAGCGGAAGCAGTACGAAAGGAACGTAAAACTGAATCGTATTCAACTCTTCTGGGGACCAGGACCTTTATATACCTGTAGGGTTAGTACAATTCCTATTTCAGCTATTTCGGTCCTGTTAGTACAATTCCTATTTCGGTCCTTTAAAGAAATAGGAATTATATAATGGTCTCTACACTTAATATCTATAATTAGTTGATACCTCAATAGTCAATTATTCACAATCAAGACCGCATTTAAAATTGACTTTATAATTAGACTGCTGTACATATTTAATTTTACATATTAAGCCCACAATAGAAAATTAAATCCAACAATCTCCCACTTGGGCGACATTATGTTAAATAAAATACATACACCAAAATGAGCTCAACAAACGCAGTCATACAAGGTATCCAAAAACAATCTCGTCCATTAATTATATTGATAAAGAACTGAAGAAACATTCGCCATAGATCTCATGACTTAATTCATCATCAACTAACATTACCCAAATACCCCTAAATGACATAGATTCATTATAGAGTGTAAGCATGAAAACTACATGTAATGTGAATCATTCATGTCCTTTTCCAACTGGTCACCAACAAAATGAGATCAAAGCAAAAACAATAAATAATAAAACAATAATAATAATACAGAGTGTAACCATCAACCAAAATGAGTACTCAACAAAATTTCATGATAAAACATATCCAAAACAAAATAGAGCATTCAAAACCATAATGTATACATAAAGAGCAGACTCCCACTAAAACTAGACAGTCTCAAACAAAACGATACCCATATGAGCGGTGTGCTCATGGAAAACTTTCGGTATCACTGCCTTTGCAAGCGGATCCGCAATCATAGAGTTTGTTCCAATATGCTCTAAGGATATCTGTCCACTCTGTACCCTCTCCTTCACAGCCAAGAACTTAATCTCAATGTGTGTTTTGATGCGAGAAGAGCTCTGTTGGTTGTTGGAGAATAAAAGGCTGACTTGTGTCACAATCAACTTCAGTGGTCTTTTATATACCACCTACTACACGCAGCCACGTGACAAGGTTCTCAGGCCAAATAGCTTGATTTGGGAATGCTCTGATACAGATGCTACAAATTCAATGCTTCCCCATGGTGGAGGGTTGCCAACTAGAGTTTTTGTTTCACACTCCTTCCAAGAAAATAAGCACCGCCAAGCCAATAGAAAAACGTAGCCAGATGTGATTTTCTACTATCTTGGCATCCAGCGAAATCAAAGAAATCAGTATATCCAGCGAAATCAGAATCAGTATACCCAATGATCTCAAGCTGATCTGATCTCCTATATGTGAGCATATGTCCCTTAGTCCTCTGAAGATATCTCATGGCTCTTTTGGCTGCTTTCCAATGATCCATTCCTAGATTGCTGAGATATCTACCTAACATGCCAACTATAAAAGAAATGTCTGGACGAGTACAAACTTTAACATACATAAGACTTCCTATAGCTGACGTATAAGGAACCTTTTGCATTTCCTAAATTTCAAGTTCACTCTTTGGACATTGTTGATTACTAAATTTATCACCTTTTGCAATAGGGGTATCCAATGGTCTTAGAATTCTGCATACTAAATCTCTTGAGCACTTTAATCAAAATATAGCTCTTTTGTGATAATCCAGAAATAACCTCGAGAACGGTCTCGATGTAATCTGAATCCCTAAAACAAAAAGAAAGCTTCACCTAAATCTTTCATCTAAAATGGCTTTGGAAAAGGAAACAATTTGCGTTTACTGTAGCAAGACCTTTACAATTAGTAAGCAAAGAAGTATGTCATCCACAATAAGAGAAAAAAAAAAAAGACGCAAAAAAGATAACCTACTCCACTGAACTTATGGTACACACAATTTTCATTTGCCTCAAAGCCAAACGAGACAATTACTTAGTTGAACTTAAAGTACCATTGACGAGAAGCTCGCTTGAGTCCATAAATGGATTTCTTTAATTTGCATACCAGATGTTTTGGATCTCCAATTACAAAATTTTCTGGTTGCACCATATATATTGTTTCATCAATGTTGCCATTGAGAAACGTAGTCTTAACATCTATTTGATGAAGCTCAAGATCAAGATTTGCAACTAAGTCCATGATTGTCCTAAAAGAATCCTTCGAAGAAACTGGAGAGAAGGTTTCTTTATAGTCAGTCCCTTCCTTTTGAGTAAAGCCTTTTGCTACAAGACGTGCGTTATATCTTTCCACATTACCTGAGAATCCCTTTTGGTTTTAAATATCCATTTGCAACCAATGGGTTTCTTTCCTTCAGGTAATTGAACAAGATCCCAAACTTGATTGTCTTGTATAGACTTATACTCTTCGTTCATTGCCTCAATCCACTTATGAGAGTTAGAACTCTGCATGGCATGATAGAAACTAACTGGATCATCATCTATCATGTTCTACAGTATCCTCATGTTCCTGAAGAAACACTATATAATCATCTGGAATAGCACTTCTTCTTTCCCACTTCTTCTCTCCCTAGTAGATCTCCTCAAAGGCATTTGAACAGACTCTAATTCTTGAGGTTGTTGAATTTGTTCTTAAGGAAGAATAGCATTGTCTGGAATTGGATCTTGAATAGTGACAGGAGCAACTGGAGTCTGTACGCTATCAGAAACAACAAAAGGAATGAGAACCGAATCATCCTTACTTGGTTCCTCTTTAAAGACAATGTTTCTTTCTTTATTTCTCCCTCCAAAATCAACATCCTCAAAAAATGTTGCAATTCTCGTTTCAAAAAAAAGTTCTGGAAGTAGGATTATAAAGGAAATTATAAAAACTTGTTAACCCTAGACCGCTCAGAATATCCAACAAAGTAGCTGCTGATTAAGTTTTGGAAGTCCAGTTTTGTTTCCATTCGGCTTGTAAGGCCTTGCTTCAGCTGGACATCCCCAAACATGAAGTATGCTTTAGACTAGGCCTTACGTCCAGCCAAAGTTCATAAGGTGTTTTAGCAACTGCTTTTAGATGGAATCCTATTGAGAAGAATTAAGCTGCTGTCTTTAAACCGCTTCACCCCACAGAAGACTCTGGTAAAGTAAGAGATGAACTAATCATACTCCTTACCATCCATCACCATAAGAGTCCTATTACGTCTCTCAGATACACCATTCATGCTGGGAGTACCAGGCATTGTATATTGAGGGACAATTCCACATTCCTGTAGGAAAAGCGAAAAGGTCCTGGACGTTGTTCGCCTGAACCGTCATATTTACCATAATATTCACCACCACGGTCAGATCGAACAGATTTAATCTTCTCTCCCAGTTGATTTTCAACTTCAGCTTTATAAGATTTAAACACGTCCAAAGACTCAGATTTTTCATGAATGAGATATAAGTAACCATAAAGAGAATAGTCATCAATGAATGATATAAAATATCTTTGGCCATTTCTAGCTGCTTCTAGCTGCAATATGGAATGGACCGCAAATATCTGTATGAATCAGTTCTAAAACATTGGATGACCGAATGGCACCTAGTCTCTTCTGTTTAGTCTGTTTTCCTTTAATACACTCAATACAAGAATCCAAACCTGTGTAATCAAGTGTATCTAAGATACCATCAGAAACAAGACGCTCAATCCTTGATTTGGATACATGACCCAAACGTCTATGCCAAAGTACAACTGAGTTATCAATATTCAATTTTCTTTTGGTACCTCTTGTAGTAACATGCAGGGATTCATGATAACTAGTATCAATGTCTAACATATATAGATTATCACATTCATTCAAGCAACCAGTTACCCAAAACTTTTGAATTCCTAGATTAAAGTGAATACACTGTTCTTTTTCTCTCACTCAAGTAAGTCCACTTATAATCCCATTCTACCCCAACCGGGTTTGGTTCAACTCGACTCGACTCGACTCGACTCTAAGACTCGACTCGGTAGGATGTCACAGTATCGTTTATAATTTATTTAAACATAATCTAAAATGTCCAATTGCCTCTACTTCAACCGGATCGCCATTTCCTACATAGACGTATCTTTCACCGTCAGTTGGCTTTCTGTAGTTGAGGCAGCCCTACAACGAAACACCTATATGAGCGGTAGCACCAGAATCCATCCAATAAGTGTTTTTAGGAGCTTTCACAATTCCACAACAGGACCTAAAAAGTACTTAACAAGGTACTTACCCCTCTTTGCAAGCCAATTAGCAAATTTAGGACAGTCCTTTCTCAAGTGATCCGTCTTTCCACAAAAGAAGCATTTTGGCACATAAGGCTTCTTTTGTACTGGATCTACAGCAGTAGCAACAGCAGGTTTCTCAATAGCCTTTTCAACAGTCTTTGCAGAAGGCCTCTTTCTTTTCTTGTTCTTGCCCTTCTCAGCTGAAGAAACAAAATGAGCACTCTCTCTTTTGTTAGAATTCATCCTCCTCATCAACACAATGAGAAATGAGCTCGTTAAGAGTCCATTTATTCGGCTGACAATTATAGGAAGTCCTAATTTGTCCATACTGAGAAGGAAGAGAATTCATAACCAAATGGACTAAAAGGTCATCTGGTAAAGCCATACCCAGCACCTTCAGTCTCTTTGCAATCTGAGACATGCTAAGAATATGCTCCCGAGCACCACCATTGCCAGCAAACTTCAAGTTTTTCTTATCACTTCGGTTTCACTATAACCTTATGGAGCTATACAGATATCTTGCTTTATCATTGCATGAATCATACAGTATACTAAATAGAAATAAAGACCATCAAGGTAAACTGAAAGTATCGCGATATGTGTGCTTATATGTGCTATATGTGTTTACATGCTTATTTCTATATATGAGTGTTCCTTTTTATGTTGAGATATCCACTGAGCTTTATTTGCTCAGCGAGTTACCTGTTTAACTCGCAGGTTTTGAGACTGGTCCATAGAGAGTCCGCCTACAACTGCTGCAGTTCATCTGTAGAAGACTCAGTCTTCAGGGTAGCTACTCATTTGGATGTATATCTTTTGTCTATTTGTTTCATGGCATGTACAGGGCACACAGTTGGGCCCATTCCATTGTGTAACTAGTAACATGTTTTGTAAATATGCAGTACATTATTTATGTAAACAACATCAGCATGCTATTATGAATTCAGCATATCAGGTCATTAAGTCAACCAGTTTGTAACGTCTCGGCTCGATTTATTCGGGTTTATGGGTGGACCGGGAAGGGATGTTACACATAGTCCTGACAAATAATAAATCTTCCTTTGGGCCGATATATCATTGTCATGGAAAATAATCAACAATTATCACATACTTATTGCCAAACATGTGTTTAAAACTCAGCCAAATAGCAACCTTCCTTTAGGCCGATTAACTATCCGCAACGAATTCTAGTACACCTGTCTAATACTCTAAAATAAATCAATTCAAGGAATAGAGGTCACTTTGGTGACTTATTGGGTGACTTATTGATCAAATCAATTTATTTTAACAAATATTAAACACAATAGGGACTTAATCACTCCAAAATTTAATCTCAAGTCGACAAATTAATTCATTGTAATTAAAACAAAACAATTGCAATTAAATGAATTGAATGTCTAAATATTTAATAATCTAAAATTATTTAGCCCAAATATATATATATATATAAGTCACTAAATTAGAGACTAAGTTATAAAATTGGACTAAATAAATAAAGTTCGGGGTCTAATTTAATTAAATATATGTCCATAGGTCTAGACGAAAGAAAACAGGAAATTAGGGGCCTAATCTAAAGTTACAGAAAATTAGGGGCCTAATTTGAAATTACAGAAACTTAGGGGCCTAATCTGAAGTTACAAAAAATTAGGGCCTAATACGAAATTTTCTAGGGACCTAACCGTAATTTTCCATCCCTAACCTTAAAACCAAAACGATCAGAGACAAGCTCTCCTTTCCGCTCCCAGCTTTTAGAGCATTCTCTTCGAAAGAAACCTATACTGTTTTGTTTTGTTTTTTTTTTTTTTTTTTTTTAAACAAGATCGGCCACCAAAAAAAACAACCAAAATACCAAGACGAACAATTTAATCGTCAATGGCGTTAGTTCAAAACCTCCTTTTTTTTTTTAAAAAACCTGTTCTTCTTGGAGAATCCGAAGAACAAGTGAGAACAAAATTTTTTTTTTTTTATTAAACAAAACCTCAATTCGTAAATAGTAGGGTTAAACAAATAAAAGAAAACATTACGAAAATCAAGTCTAAAAGATCTAGCATTATGCACAAGGCTCTGATACCACTTGTTAAGAATTAATCTCAAAATTCCACAATAACCTAAGTTCGTGCAAACCACTTAGATTTCCAACAAAACAGAGTTGAATAGAAAAAGGTGCGTTACCTGACATCGTTGTTTGTCGATCTTTAATGTGTTAGGAATTGTTTGCAGCCTTCAAGAATTGAAGAATCGATTAGCGGAAGCAGGTACCGAAGAGGAAGTAAAACTGAATCGTATTCAAGCTCCTCGTGGGGACACACCTTTATACTACCTGTAGAGTTTAGTACAATTCCTATTTCGGTCCTTTAACCGAAATAGGAATTATATAATTGGGTCCTACACTTTAATATCTATTAATTAGTTGATACCTCAATAGTAATTATTCACAATCAAGACCACATAAGACCACATTTGAAATTGACTTTACAATTGGACTGCTGTACATATTTAATTTTACATATTAAGCCCACAATAGAAAATTAAATCCAACAGAATTGGGAGAGGAAAAGCCAATCAGTTGGCATTAGCCCTTCATTTCCATAAGAGAATATGCTTCCAAGCTACCAAAGTCTACAAGTCAAGGAATGCCACTAAGAAAATTTTCAGAATCTTATGCCTTTTTTAGCTATGTGATACAATGTGTATCGCACCTTTCTTGTTCCTTTCAGACCTTTCTTTTTTCCTTTCATTTTTGCCTAGCTAGCACTTGAAGTTTCAATGAGGAAGAACCTTTCCTCTTTTCAATCTCTAATTCTTCCAGACAATTACCTAATTGATGAACGCAAATGTTTTCCTTAAATATTAACATGCAGTGCATCATGCATTTTCAGATATTTCCAATAATTAGAAAAAGATACTTTTATAGCTTATCTATATGATAAAAGCTGCAGACCTGCAATAATCTGTCTTATTTTTCAGTGTTTTGAAATTCGGATCAGACCAGTCGGTTCAACTGGTTGAACCATGAACCAGCCATTTTCCAGTTCTAGTTGAGCTCATATCCGGAACTTTCAAGCCCATGCATTCATTATTTGAACCAGCCAGCTTGACCTTAAACCGCTCAAAACTGGATAAATTCGGCCGGGTCAGCCGCTTCGAATCTGCTTTGGTTTTTAGTTGGTACAAAAAATTTTCTTTTTTAAAAATGTTTTTTTTGGATATTGAAACATGATCTTGGGTATAAGTTATTGTATAAGACTTGCCTATACCTAGGGTTTGTTCGGCAACTTCAATAATTCGATTTTGAAGACAAAACTGATGCAGTAGAGTTGGCAGTGTAACAGCATCAGAATACTATTACGAAGTATTTCTATCAAGTAATGGACATGCTTAAGAAGACAGAAAGCATATCCCTCCTCTGATTAGCATATATTAATATAAAGGCTGTGATATATTCAAAAAAAAAAAAAAAAAAAAAAAAAAAAAAAAAAAAAAAAAGCGCCAATTAACAGCCTTTTTAAAAAAAAAAAAAAAAAAAAAGCGCCATTAACAGCCTTTTTTCATACCAGTAACCAACATTTTTGGAAGATGATGCTAAAATTAGTAATATCAATACACAAACTTAATATTATAGCTTAAAGCTTTAAGCGGACATTCAGGGAAAAAAAATGAAGAGGTACATCTCGTACAACAACAACAAATATTATTCATCAATAAACATAAAGAAGATATGTCTTGTAGTAATTATATATACTTAAAAAATTTGTGAGTTCCCTCCACCGATACTGGATGTAGTTCTGATCTTAATCCTGGCGCGATCAAGATATTCTGAAAACTCATCTTTTGCTGATGCATTCTTTCCATGATCACTAATATTATTAGGCATTGGCACATCAGTACTAATATTTGATATAGTTCTTGACATCTTGATCTTTACTCGATTGATATAGTCAGTGAAGCTATCTTCAATTTGCATTTCCAGTTTCTTTCCTTCTTCTGTATTGGTTACTTGGCCATGATTGGCAATATATGTTGCTGGAATTGGCTTAGGCTTCTCAACCGCCTTGCCCTTTTGGGTTATGAATGATTTGGGATTTTCTGAAGAATTTGGTCTGGTTTTCACAGGAATTGACGGTGAAGAACCGCGAAGTGTTTTGATAGCAGAACAGACAGTAACTGCCTTGTTGATCTTTTCATATACATCCATGGAAATTATTTTTCTGTTTCAGAAGTTATGAAGAAGAAAATGAACAGAAGCTGATAGCAACGGTAGCTTTTGTCAGGCTGAAGGATTTGGATTTTATACTGTCTTATGTATTGGGATATTAAGCAGAAGGTGATGGCTGAAGCAACTTGTGAATAACAAAATGATGATAATTTGCCAGTGTGATGGAGAAAGATTCTGAATGTTTACTAAAAAGAAAAGAAAAAAACCCTGTCAACTTTTCAAAACGATGTGATGGTATTAGACTATTAGGAATCTAGGATGTGTGAATGAACAATTAGAGGGAAAAAAAAAAACATATTTAAGCTCCAAAATTTATTGAGTTTTGCTCCATTAAGTCCTCAAACTTTTATTTGTTAATGGAGCCTCATATTTTTGTTTTAGTTAAAATATTTTGACTTATTTAATTGCAGGTTTGTATCTATTACGAGATCGCATATGTACTTACTATTGAAATAATGACTTGGTGTGCATTTAATTGCAGGTTAAAAAATAAGTAATCAGCAGATTTTGCTGAAGTAAAAATGTCATTTAAATGGCTAGTTATTTTGAATAAACTTTTATTTAATTAAAAAAATTGGTGATCCTTAGAATAATAATAATAATAATAATAATAATAATAATAAAAGAACTTCGACATTTTATCACAATTTAACGAAAAGGATTAACAAAAAGATTATTTCAACTAATTATTACTTATAAATTTCATTAAACCAAGTAATGATTCACCCTGTTACTGTTAGGTTATATACCACTTCCATGTTTTCTTTATAAAAATAGAATATGATAAGAACAGCTTAAATTTCAAGCTAAAATATTAGATTAGAGGGTAGTTTTCTCCTTGAAAAATGACACAAGTGAAGAAAATATCAGTACGTTTCGATGACTTTACATCAGCATCAACAAAGTATCAGATTCTGGACCCGTACCGAAATATGGCGTGAAGTAACCTCCATTGCAGGAATCTCAAATTGTAATAAGCATGACACGGGAAGAAGGTGGATCATACGCTTCCATCCAATAATTTTTTCAAATTATGCAGTAAAACTCCAAGAAATGGACATTTCAGATTCACAACAGGAAATGCAAAACATGAAAATCCTCTGCAAGCTGTCCAGGAAAAAGATTCGTGGATAATTTTCTTTTACCTCTTTTTGGAGCACTGGGAAAAGGAATCTGAAATATTTATGCCAGATGATATACACACTTGTAGATCTTTATCTGCTATCTCCTTATAATGGGAACGAATATGCAAGTATAAGAAATTTTTTATTTTTTGACAAATGCTCAAATTTGTCCCTCATTCAGCTTCTCAATTAAAACCCTTTCCCATCCATAAATTTTACAACCTAAGATGAATTGAGAAAAAGAAAACTTGTAGTAATGTCCAGCACAAAATAAAAAAAGCAGGAAAAAAAAGAAAAAAAGGAATGTTCTTTCTCAGTTGCTTACACATTCTACAATTGCAAAAGTGGGGAAAGAAGGTTGGTTTACAATATCCATTCAACAGACAATCACAGAGCTGCATACATGCGCCCATTCACTCCAGTCCCTATCCACGTTTGAGGACAGGCTATCTCTAAAAATGCATATTATCTCTTCAAGGTATAATCATTAGATTTGCAGTATGTGTCAACCATAAGAGGCAGCGTCACCAATTTCAGAAGAATTACATTTCTATTAAACGATTGCTTATAAGAACTGGAATAAAAGGCAGCTGCATTAATGAAACTTTCATTTCCTCTTCAACACCTACTATAGACAGCAATATATATATATACCTCTGAATGGCAACAAGTTACAGGGGTGCTTGACTATAAAACCTCTGTAGTTTTAAAAGATGGTTGTGAAAAATGAATTTGGTACCTAGGTGGTACAAGGACCGAAAAATTTCTCGGCACAAACAGGAATGATGACAGGACATCCGTTGGGAAGGAATCTACAATCTTAGAAAGATACATGAAAATCCTTTATGCGCAAAGAAATCAGGTCCTTATGACAAGTTTCTTTACCCAGGATACTTGCTCTCAGAAGTGAATCTTCAATGACGGAAAGTCTTCACTACCTGCTCTATACGTCTCCGGCAAAGAGGACAGTTTGTCAGATGTGAAGAGCAGGCTGTACAACAGCACATATGGCCGCACCTGTGGAATATATAATAATGAGCATACAACTGAATCACTCAGAATTCAGAACATGCCACTCTCTAAACAAAGAAGAAAAATTATTCCAAAAAATCTTTTGCAGTTATGTGCAAGTAAGGCCTAAAGACCAGATAAATGAAGACATAAAAATATATATAACTATATGACCTTATAACGTCTTTGTGTGCCTGTGCATTTCTAAATATGCATAATATTTATGTGTAAGTTGAGAATGAACTTACGGAAGAAAAACAGCATTATACTCCTGCTCAAGGCATATCACACATAGATCTGGAATTGGGCGTTCCCTCTTACCATTGTCTGATCCATTTTCAGCTTTTCCATTTGAACCTAAAAAATGATTGCAAAAATCTATCATCATATTATTCTCTTCAAAATAACTGTTATAAGCAAATTTACCTTCAGAATCTTGATCTTGTCTCTTAGCAGCAGCAGCAGCAAGAACCCTGCAAATTCCACTATTGGTCAAAATGGATAATAAGAAGAATGTAAGTAGATAGCTGGCTGGTAGGCTAATATAATACAAGTATGATTACAATATAAAATGATGAAATCCTTTCCAAGGGATCACCTAAGCTAGGAACTGAGCAAGATCTAAACTTTCACATATAAATTGCATGTACACACAATTTAAAAACAGAAGAGACCTCCACAAGTAACCTAATGCCAAGTGTGCCCTTCAGAATGACTCGTTAGAGGCAGACCAGCCTTCAGTCTGAACAACCTGCTGATGTTGAAAGACAACTTGTCTCGCATTTTCAGAATCTGTTCATTCTTGGGACATGAAACAGTCTCTTACTTCTAAGACCAGTACCAAAGCAACCAGACTTGCATTATGAATTCGAATATCCACTGGATTCTTGGTAATCATTTATTAAGACAGATGCTCATGCATATTGGAAAAACGCATTCATATTTTGTATTAAAATTTTTCATTGTGATAAATTAATTCTAACAATTCGTCATAGATAGCACTGCAAAATGAAATAAAATATTTTGTATTAAAATAGTCAATATGATAAAAATAATTCTAAGAATTCATTATAGCACTGCATAACAAAATAAAAACAATACTTTGAAGTGTGGCCCAACAGACCTTCACTAATTTACTTGCAAACACATGCTGCTATATTATAATTGTCTTGTTATTAAAAATAAAACATCATATTTGAACTTTAGCTTCACCAATCCATCGTTCATTTTCATTTCCATAAAACAAAATGATTAACTACGATGATACATACCTACTCTGCAGCTCCCAACGACGCCTTCTCTCCATAATATAATCTAAGGCATGCTTGGCAATTAGAAAAACACCAAAAACTGTCAAGCCAACTGAGGCGTATCTGTACCACCTGATACACAAACTTCCATATGTTTTAATAGTTTCATCTTTGTTAGTTAATGTCAAAGGGAAAGGAAGTATTATGTGCAAGAATCTGAACCTTGCCCACTTTCCCAAATTTCCAATGAGTTCATCAATAGATTTTGGAGATATATAAAATGGCCCTTTATGGGGACGCTGAATCCGAACTGTTCCAATATCATCTTTGACAGCCTGCTCATAGATTGAAGAAACTGAAATAGCATCAAACGAATATGATAAACCCAATATACTTCGGTTTCCAACATTGAGAGGCTAGGAAATTAAGAATTTGATTACAGCAAATATTCAGAATGATAGACCGTGAAAATGGGAGCAATGGTCACATTAAGGCTATGTTTGGTAAGCCTTAATGGAGCAATAATAGAATATAATCGAAAACATTTCTAATATAATTTTGGAACGTAATGGAATGTAATCGAAATCATTCTAAAGTAAACATTACATTAAACATACTTCTGATTACATTACATTACGTTCCATTGCGGCTTACCAAACACAGCATAACTGTAAAACATTCGTGTGTAGTCCAACATAAAAAAGTTCTAGTCATTGCTGTTCTTTTGATGTTCCCTTGGATAAGAGCTAAGTAATCCCAGACGATAGTTACATTTTGGCTGGAAGGCATTAATGGAATAGTTTGATATCTTATAACGTGGAAAACCTCTCACAAACGAATCAAAATGACATGGCCAAAAAGCAAGAGCGTGGAATCACAAATCCACACACCCCGCAACCCAAAAAAATCTCTTTTTCTTTCTTTTCCTTCTCTCCAAGATTAATGATGATGCCAATAGTGCACTAAAATTTTTCAACTATACTTGCAAAATTTGATAACACATTTACATCATCAACTATGCAAATACCTACTGAAATTGATCTATACTTCAAAATTTGAAAAAGCTAATTCTGCAGCCATCATAGTCCCCAATGATGCATATAGTAATCTCATAATTAATTACAATGGAATTGGCAACCCACCAAAAGTGTACAATAAAGACAAATGTAAATGATTCAAATTATTGAGCAAAAAAATAACATACCTCGCCAACCGCAGTCAATGAAGTGCCAGTTGGAAGCACCCTTTCAATACGCTTCACACCAAGCATCTGAAATTACAATAATCAAACAAGATTCGACAGTGCAAGCACAACTCCATATATGGAAAAACAAAGAACAATCCAAACCTTGAGGCCCTGGAGATAGTCTAACGTCCCGCGCACAATAGATCGTCCAGACTCCTCAAAAACTTCACTTCCAACAGTTAATGCAAAACCTGAGGCACCTCGGGCCCCCACGACAAATACTCGATCAGTCCCATCATCCTGACACAAGATCCCAAAACACAATTGGTGGGTTTCTTAACCAACCAAACATCATATGAAATACATTTAGACTTTAGGCAACAGTGTTTGACTTAAACAATTACGCAATCATAGTTATTAAACGCGTGCTTCACTTGCGCGCAGGGGCTGATGCCTTGAACATCAAAAGGCGGGCAAGTTGTCCAAGCAAGGGCTCAAGCACAAAGGTGCGCGCCTTGCAGGCACGAGGTGCAAAAACAGGCTTGCCTTTGTGTTTTCAATAGCTGAACATATATTTTAGGGTTTTGTGCTGTGTTTTATAATATTAGCTGTAGGATAGGCCTTTTTCAATTTTTCCCCATGCATAGTTAGCTGAAGTTTCCTTTCATGATTATATGATCTAGCCATCTTCACTATTCATATATTATATATTTACATTAATAATAATAATAATAATAATAAAAGAAGAAGAAAAGAAGAAACAATTTTCAATCAGCAACAGATTCTCTCAGTCATTCGAAACTAAGGCATGTCTCTCTACCTCTCAGACATTGAAATTAACATATGTCTCTCTCTTTCAATCTCTCTTGCTTCTACTCTCTTCTCTAATTCAATGGCTTACCAAACATAATAGGTTATGATTTTTTTCTGGTTTGCAAAATTGCAATAAAAAATAGAAAATACCATTTGTAATATAATTAATGTAACCAGGCATTAAAAGGAACAGATACTACTTTCAATCATATTTAGAAATTCTAATCATTTAATGGTGTAATTCAAGATTTTAAATGTTCAATGTTATAAATGAGAATTTTTTGTTTAATTTTTAAGTTGTAATATATTTATTAATTTTTTTTATTTTTGCATCTCACCTCACTCGGGCAAGAACCGAGGCTCCAGCAGCCCTGCCTTGCGCCTTTAATTACTATGTATGCAATATGATTAGCATTCCAGACGAGCACATGCACATACACAAACGAATATATAGAAAAGAGTTCTGCCTCACCAGGTACCATGGGACCTCTTTACTCATTGACAGCATTAAGGCTGAATCTTGAATCCAAGATCCTGCATCATTGTGCTTAAGGAAGTGTTGTTCGGCCTGAAGAATATACAAAAAAGATTATTCACATACCGTTGGAATGATAAAGACTATCACATATGATGCACATAATAAAATTAGCAACAATAATTTGGTGTTACCGTCTCCTCTACTATGACACCTCTCAAGCCACTATACTCGCAATTGATTGGAGTTTCTGAGCCAACTCTTCCAGATATAGCAACAACCAGTGGTAAGACTTTACTTTCAGTATCAAGTAATTTTGCTGAAATTAGAAAGAAAAAAAAAAACACACGTCATTTAGGGAACAAAATGTCATGGATAACAATGTAATAAATAGTTCGTTAATTTGGTTCTCAATCCTCACCAAAATCCCAACACACCAAAAAAAAAAAAAAAAAAAACTGAAATTAGAACAGAAAAAAAAACACACGTCATTTAGGAACAAATGCCATGAGGATTAACAATGTAATAATAGTTCGTTAATTTGGTTCTCAATCCTCACCAAAATCCCAAACACCAAAAAAAAAAAAAAAAAAAAAAAAAAAAAAACAGACATTTTCACCAAATATGCAAAAGATGTAACGCACAGTTGATCAAATTAAGTGCACAACCAGTGAAGAGGTTATTAAAGTTACTAATATCAGAGCCACTAAACTAAGCAGCAATTAGTTTAACCTCAACATCTAAAGCTCCGCGCTTTACCATGTAAAGAAATTATTAAAGCAGCGTCTATCACATGTATTCAACTATATTCTAGAGCTACTTAGATATTGATAGCATATTAAATAAACAAATGATCATAAAGGAATGCAAGAGTCTTGTGCGAACAACATTAACTGGAGTCAATTGGGATGTTAATATACCTAATTCCTTAAGCTGATCGACTCTTGAGACCGACTTAAGAACCTCCGCATCCCTATACCATCAGAAGACCCGCAGCAATAAGCAAACAAATAAGTACATAACAAAACATATTTGTAACTGCAATCACCATTTGTGAGTTTAAACAAGGCGTCACCTTCCACTGCTCCTGCCAAGTAAATAAAGTGCAACACCACTCAAGCAACAACTAATTCCACCCCATGGAAACATCTTCCAAAAATCAACTTAACAAAAACCAAAACCCTAAGTAACTCCAAATCCTCTGAATTTGAATTGGTACAATGATTTGTGAACAATATCGCAATTGAACAGCAACAAAAGTAAAATCCAATCTGTTGAGAAGAGGAAATAAAATCTGAAAAACTAGAAACGAAGCTAATGCAAAACGGAGAGAAAGCTAAGGCTCGTGGGAGGGAGGGAGAGAGAGAGGAGGAAAGAGAGTTTGGAAGATAGAGAGATAGAGAAAGAGAGAATCAGGTGCGAGAAGTGAAGGAAAAGGAGAAGGAAGAGAGTGAGTAAAAGTGAAGTAAATTCATCAGCTTTTTTTGTATTTATTCACTTTCTGTGGTGTCCGCACTGTTACCACTAACCCCAAACAATATATTAATTGCTAGAAATAAAAGCGTGGAGGAGGGAGAGGGACACCGACCGGCTTCCTCTTCCGTGGTGGGTGGTGACTGACGCGCGCCAGTTTACCTGTGCTAAATTATTTTAGGTTAACATAATAATTGCGTTATAATCCAAAAACTTAACCAAATGAATGATTATATCCGGTTAAAATACAATATCCGAATTCGGAACCCTATTCGTAATTAGGTATCAAAATCCATATCAAAACGCATTTTTACTGTTGGAATCTATTACCAACTCGATAAAATTATCCATTGAATAATTAAATTTATTTAAATATTGGACACAATTATATAGTAAAAGATATAAAAAATGATTATCTTTTTAAAAAATTAATTAAACGGCGGGTATTCGAATACCTACACTCAAACCCACTCCGAATCTGTTGTCCAAACCTACAGAAATTGGATTAATATTAAATCGAATTGCATAACCGACGGTTCGGGTAATATTGGTATCCGCACACATAACTAGTTGTTGGGCCGGATCCGCTAGTTTTTGTTTGGCTGGATTTTCCATATGTAATAATGGATTGACCGATAAAGAAAACGTTTCCATCCGAGAAAGAAAATTTTCCCTTTCATTGACAAATGACACAGAAAATTTTCAATATTCAACAGCAGCTGGATAATGCTATGTTTTATCTAAAATCCATTAATAATATAAATTTCTATAAAGAAAAAGGAAATAAGTTATCAGGACCCTGGACGTTGCTAGCTATTACAACATTTTGTTGTTAATGAAGTTTGATTTATCAGTAACTGTTCTATTTGCAGACAAAGGTGGGTCAGAATAATTTCCTACAAGGATTTGTTCTGAAACAAATAAGTTTGCTGCTTCAGTGTAATGGTTCCCATCCCAATTCACGTACTCAGTAGTATTATCACAGGGTCTTGCAGTCACTATACTGCCATTCAAATTCTTGGTTACTCCACAAGCGATTCGGCTGTCAAAATTCAATGGCGGCCCACCATAACCGCAACAAGCTGCTAAAGGCTGTTTGAAACCTGAAAAGCCATAGCCTATCAGATTTCGTAAATATACCTGAAACCATAATTTTTTTTTAATTGATTGATTAGTGATAACTTACCATACTGAGAAAAATTTGCTATTAGGTTCGATTTTATTGAGAAAATGTCTATATAAGTAACATTAGCATCAGGAAATCGTGCCCTAAACTGTGCACAAAGATCAAGTAATTGTTTGTTGAAAACAGTTGCTGCTCTGTTGTGTGAGTTCACACATCCAAACTGGTCAAGCTTTGATGCCTTTTTACCAAATGTTGAAATGATTCTGGGTAAGCAGCCAAGTGGTCCTGTGTTATGAATCCAGAAATTTCTGGCTCCGGAATCGTATAATATCTGGAGTGTCAGGAAAAGAATGAGTAATTTAACCTCTTCTGGTCAGAAAAATTACCTCTTCTGATTAGGAAAGTTGAAATCGATAAAAAGGAAAAACCTGAATTCCTGTCTGAAATTCTGACAAGATTTTTGGAATAAAAGCTACTACTTGACCCTCTGATTTCGAATAGAATGCACCATCTAGATCATTCTGACCGACATCAAACATATAAAGGCCTTGCTTGAAATCATTCTCCAGGGGAAGATACTTCTCAAGCTCTCCATCTAAGACCAAATATCAGGTAAGTTACGAAAATGACATTTCAAGTTTCGACCACTATCAGACATTAACGTAAAGTCCTTAATTTTATTATCTAACACAAATAAAAAATAGATACCTTTTGCTAGTAATTCAAGAACCCGAGACTTGAATCTGATAAACTGGGCCACCTGAATCCCAAATGAAAATGGACTAATGGAAGCTGCATTTGCTGGTAGTATAGTAGACCCTCCAGTCGCAAAATTACACCCCTTCTGAAAGTTTGGGGCACCAACAGAGTCCAAATACGGATTCAGAAATGGGTTGCCCATTGCTTCCACTGCCAAATAAAGTAAATTAATAAATAGAATACGTACACAAGTAGCTGCACAGTAACGAGTTCTTAAAAAAAAAGAAAGAAAGTAGAGAAAGACTACTCAGAAAATCAATAATCAAGCGGCCATCACAGAACCGGCCAGCTGGCTCCAAGAAAAAGGTTTGTCCATTAGGAGGTCCAACCGGAAAAGATACTCCGGCAACCAGACCACCAGTGTCTGAATTAGAATCACCGAAGTTGAAAACTGCAGGATAGCTAAATTCCAAAGGAGTAACAAGCAAAGGCAGAAAAGAAAAATAGAATGCTATTGCTTGCAGGGAGTAGACTTCAGAGGCCATGGTTAAGGACTTAAGGAGTTAAGGTTAATTGCAAGCTTTGAAACAATTATGGAGAAGAAAAAGAACCATCTATAATCAAATTTCTCTTAAGTAGCTGCAAAGCAAAGACAAAGATGCTTTTGCCTTGCACACAAAAAACAAACATGCGTGAATGGCTGACATCTTATATTAGCTGCTGTTCGAATTAAAAGAAGTGGCTTTGTAGTTTACCAATAATTATTGCATAAAGATGCTTGCTTCAAAATTAAGTACAAACAGAAAGATTCAAGAAATGATGGTAAATCAATACACACAGTAGCCATATAAGTCACCTTTTTTTTTTCCATACATTTTGGGTTAATTGTATTTACTATTTACTCGATGAAGCAGAGTTTTTGTAGTCTTCAGGTCTTCTCTTTTATGTTACAAATAGGTAGATGGTGATGTTCATACCATAAATTAAAAACTAATTCTAAACCACCTGTAATATTGGTCTTGAGCTTTCTCCTATGGAGACTAATAAAATAAATCATACCCATAATTCGGGTTGATTTAGTTGAGCTACCCGTATATAATTTCTGAATAAATTCATATAAAAACTTGGAATTCATAAGAAAAATGTAACATACAGTTTGAATGGGCAACCAGTTTTTATTTTTGTTTGTGAGATTTTTGTTTTCATGCATTGGAAAGGTATATTCCTACCAACTTAATTATGAATAAACTGAGAAAAGCTACATCAGTAATTCATATATTTAAAGGTTACGTATATATCCCAAAAATCCATATCAACAATATAAGAAGGAGACTCTGAATTTAGATTCATTTCTCAGTCAAGAAATATATTTGCAGAGCTCTCAATGGAAGGTGTCGTTTTTTCTAGATAGAACGACAGCTCGTTAGGAGGTTGAGTTTGGCGCGAGGCGGAGGCATGCTTCCTCATAACTGAAACGAGCCCAAAAGTAATAACCATAGGCCCATAGTTTCCTAGTCCGTTACCCGGCCCAAAAAAGAACGAAGGGAGCCATGTCGGGGAACAAAAGGCCAGTTTCTCTAAAACCCTCTTCAGCAACAACCCCTAAAACCCCCACTGAATCTCTCGTCTCCGCCTCTCTCCGGACGTTCTTCATTTCTCTCTTGCCTTCTTCGTACTAATGGCTTCAGCGGTTCTCCGTAACCCTAATTCTAAACGTGTTCTTTTCTCTTCCAAAATCTACTCCTGCTGTCGAGGATCGGCCTCCGCTCATTTCTCCATTTCCGATTCTCTCTCTGGAAATGACACAGCTTCTGTTTCCGCTGGTACTTGGTGGAGATCCATGGCCACCTTTACTAGAACGTAAGCCCAATCCTCGATTCTTCAATTTTGTAAGGGTTTTGATTTTTGCACTTAAATTTGTAACTATTTTCAATTGTAAATGGACAAACAGCAAATGACGTTTTAGTATCTTTCACTGTCAGTATCAATTTTAGTAGAAAAATACTTGTCCTGCTAGTAATTATGGTAGAACTTAGAGATTGCTTTTGGATTATTTTTTATGAAAATGGATACCGTTCGTAGTTTCGTACTGATGCATAGTAAAGAGAAACAGATTCTTTATATCTCCTCTTTTTATCCTTACAGTAAGCCTCACGTTAACGTGGGAACAATTGGGCACGTTGATCATGGGAAGACTACCCTGACTGCAGCAATTACTAAGGTTAGCTTCTTGATGTATTCAACATTTCCGTCAATATATAATTTCATTTGCTTTTAACTTTATCATTGCAGCATTTTTGGAATTTATTTGTTTGCAAATTGGTTATGGGTTTACCATGAATGGAAGATTCACTTACCTAAGACTTCTAACTATTTTGCAGGTTCTAGCAGAAGAAGGTAAAGCTAAAGCTGTAGCTTTTGATGAAATTGATAAGGCCCCTGAGGAGAAAAAGAGAGGAATTACAATTGCTACGGTTGGAATGTCATTCCTTTAGTTTGTTTCGTGCCTATAATTTAGCTATGCTGGGAATTAATGACTGCACGCTCCCATTTATCTTTTTTCCTCATTAACCAAATTTAGTTGGCCTGAACTTTTGCAGGCTCATGTGGAGTATGAAACTGCTAAACGTCACTATGCCCATGTCGACTGTCCTGGACATGCAGATTATGTCAAAGTAAGTAGGGAATTACATCATGAGGCAAAGATATATAAAAGTTTTATGGTCTTTGGCTTCATACAAAGTCAGACTCAGACCAAATTTGAGCCATTCTAAAAGATGTATAGGGTTGAGATTTTTGGCAGGTTTGGATTATGTTCAAAAGGCATGTATTTGTACATTGCTTGAAATTAAGTTATGCATCTGAAATGCTATTCAGAACTGTAGACTGTTGAACTGAGTGAATAGCAGTCATGTTTTTGGGGGCTAGTTCCTCACAGTATTTAAGTCAGCTGTGTGACTTCTAGTTTTCCCAACTAGTTTGGGATTAAGGCTTAGTTGCTATTGTTATTATTTTTGTTGTGTAGTTTTACTTCTTTTAAACCGTGTTACGGACTCATTAATTTATTTACCTAATCATTTTAATTAATTTGCAGAACATGATTACTGGAGCTGCACAAATGGATGGTGGAATTCTAGTTGTATCCGCTCCTGATGGGCCCATGCCACAGACAAAGGAACATATACTACTTGCCCGTCAGGTGAGCACCATCTTTTATAGGCTTGTGAAGCATATTATCTTGTTCCTTTTGCACCTTCCTGTTGTCTGGTTTTGTCATCTTAGGGATTTTTAAATGAATCGGACAGGTTGGTGTGCCATCACTTGTGTGTTTCCTGAATAAAGTTGATGCCGTTGATGATCCAGAGTTATTAGAGCTTGTGGAAATGGAGCTTCGTGGTAGGTTTGCCGTGCTCTTTTAATATCAGTGTGTTTATTGACTAAGGTTTCTTGCCTTTTTTTCTTTTTGTTTGCCCTCAATTCTTCAGTCTTCAATTTCTGGCAGAACTGCTTAGTTTCTACAAGTTTCCCGGAGATGAAATCCCCATTATCCGGGGATCAGCATTGTCTGCTCTTCAGGGAACAAATGAAGAAATAGGGAAAAAGGCCATCTTAAAATTGATGGATGCCGTGGATGAATACATCCCTGACCCTGTCCGCCAACTTGACAAGCCTTTCCTTATGCCAATTGAAGATGTTTTCTCAATTCAGGTAACAAGACACATTTAGTATATTTATGAAGATTGCAAAGAACAAAATGCTGTGCTACAAGCAGTATCTTTGTGTTTCCTCTTCCTTGGTTTATCTACATTCGATGGGTTTTTTAGCTCATGTTTTGGTGCTCCTAGATTCATATTACTATAAATTAGTTTTCCTTTCATCCATAAACTCTTACCACGGATGTATTATTTAAATATGTGTCTTGGGATACCTCTTTTTCTTGATTAATGTTATTAGTTGCGAACCAGATCTGTCTTGTCATTCTATTGTTGAAAAAACTATTCTAATTCTACAGAGTAAGAGGAGGAAGTTTCTGGTCTGAGTTAAACGTTTACTAAATTTTGATTTGTTTTTGTTTGTTAAAGGGACGTGGTACTGTTGCAACTGGACGGGTTGAACAAGGGACCATTAAAGTTGGTGAAGAAGTTGAGATTTTGGGATTGGTGCAGGTTAATTTTATATTCAGCTGTTCTTCCTTTTTTTTGTATGTTCTTGCAGTTTATGTTGCCTGTGAATCGTCCTTCAGTTGGTGAAGTACTCTGATTCATTTAATATTGATTTTGGTTCTTGGTGATGCTCTCAGTTTATTATTTAGCATTTATGTTGACTAAGAGATTTCGTGATGTATTTATGCTCCTGACTTTGAGCTGTCTTTTTTAGGGTGCTCCTGTAAAAACAACAGTAACTGGAGTCGAGATGTTCAAGAAAATATTGGACCAAGGACAAGTAAGTCAGTAGTTCTAACTTTCTACGCACTCAGTGGGTTATTGAGGCTTCTTTGGAGCAATTATTTGTAGAATTGTGGGTTAATGCTTTATTTATTTTACTAGGCTGGTGACAATGTGGGTCTTCTCCTACGTGGTTTGAAGCGAGATGATGTGCAAAGAGGGCAGGTAAGTGAGAACATGTGACAGTATCTGTGCATTTACTAAGACCTATATGATATCTCCAGCAGTTCAGAAAACATGTGACAGATTACTAGGGCTATTTCAGAAAACAAATTATCTGTGCATATTACTAAGACCTATATGATATATCCAGCAGTTCAGAAAACAAGAACTGTTTGATTGTTCTTTTGGTTTTGTGGGGAAACAAGAGCTAAGTTTAGGCCTGCCAATTGGGCTGGTACCCTAACATTAAATGACTTGTAATTCAAGAAGTCAAGGCTTTTAACAAGCCACTCTCAATTCTTTGAATTTTAAAAGAAGTTAAAAATAAAAGATTCTACGCAATCATTTTGTTATTTCTATTGTTTAGGTGATTGCCAAGCCTGGAACTGTGAAAACATACAAGAAGTTTGAGGCGGAAATATATGTACTCACAAAGGATGAAGGTGGGCGTCATACCGCTTTTGTTTCCAACTACAGGCCACAGTTTTACATGAGAACTGCAGATATTACTGGGAAAGTTGAGTTGCCTGAAAATATTAAGATGGTTCTGCCTGGGGACAATGTGACTGCAACTTTCGAGTTGATCTCACCCGTTCCCCTTGAAGCAGGTTTGTTCAACTAGATATCTTGTGCTTTCGAAATTAGAATATTGCGCTCCTTGTTTTATTACCAACACATTGTTTGCATGTGAACTTTTAACTTCTAGAAGTGACAAATGAATTTGGTGTTTTAACAAAGACACTAGGCGTCTGTGGGTCTCTAAAGCATAGGAAAAAAAGGTGATCTAAAGCATGTAAAGTGGTCTATGCTGTTATTCATTTACTTGTAATGACATGTGCTTGAACTTCTTAGCTATGTTTGTTGTCTCCAAAAGGGTTGTATCTATATGTTGTCTTGATATAGTACTGCCTGCATGCAACAGTTGATTTTTATATCCTTTGATATTGCCTTTTCATTTCCAGTGGACTATGAACTAATATTGATGTTATTACTTCATAAGTCAATAGATCCTATGTACGTACTGGATTTTATGCCCTTCCAAACTGAACACCTGTTTTTAGTTATTTCTGGTTTGCTATTCTGCCCCCATAAATCTATACTGTGATAAATGCATGATTATTTTCATGACTGTTGTTAACTAGGGCTGCAGCCTTTAGATATATTTTTCTATGTAACAGTGTCTGTTTTCTGACATAACAGGACAAAGATTTGCATTGAGAGAGGGAGGTAGAACAGTTGGAGCTGGCGTGGTCTCGAAAGTAATTAGCTGAGTCATTTGATGCCAAATCCTTTATGCTTTTTCCCCTTTTTCAGTAGAAGTGCTCTAGGTAAGAAGACGTGATTGATATTTGATGAGAAAAAGAAAAGGGATGTGATACTTTCTTACAAAGCATTTGATGCAATGTTGGTTCTAGGCATTACTGAAGAGATTATTAATGATCACAAATTGAGTTTAAATTTGAAAGAATGGTTGTCTCCGGGTCCCTCTTCCGCAGCATGCAATTGATCAACATAGCTTGATCTTTAAACCCTTCAGGTTTTATGTGGGTATTAAATAATTTTCCTTTCCAATTGTATTAATGTTTGACTACATGTCACTAATCATTATTACTGACGATTTTTCTGCCTAGCTTTTCATGGCTGCTACCATGTATAAAAAGCCAATTGTCATTCATAACATTTAAAAATGTTTTTACTGGACGGATAAGGCTCATGCTCTGCCTGGTTTTACCAAATTTATGCTTTGGTTCAGTAGAAACATTTATAGATTTATTGATTCAGTTCGCTGAGCAAAATGGGTGCAATTTAAGCTCCAAAAATGCCTACTTCCAGTGGCTTCTCCGAAATGCAGAGGTGGTTGCGAACTTGTCAAAAAAAAGTTAATAGTGGCAGTAAGCCAGAAGCCAATGAGTTAGCTTAGAGCTCTTTATGATTCCTATGGGTGAATGACGAAAGTTAGCATCATTTGCGACCATTACTATGTTTTCTAATCTAACGTTGCCCTGTTCATATGAAATATCTCTATGCCACAAACCTACCACTTTGGCGACGCGATTGAACCAATTAGAAAAATCATCTTTCTTTCTGGATCGGATTAAAAGCGGACCTGTTAATCAATGACTTGCACGTACATAGAGACCCAAAACGACAAAAGCAACAAGGATAATTTCCACGCAAAATTGTATATGTTCACATACTTCTGTTCCACTTAACCTCCCCTCATTCACTTCAATTACAAATGTGTAACCTAAAAATGAGAAATAGACTAAAGTTAACTGACAATAGAACATGCACGACTCAGTCTCTCAGGAGCTCAAGGAATGTTTTCAAAGCCCTACCTTCTGAAGCCAAGATCCAATGGCAGAGTCCGTACATCTCATACCATATACTCCTTGAGACTGCCAATCTGAGACATCCTTGCAAGTGCAATAAGGTCTTTCTCTCTCTCAATATAGCTCTTAAATTACAGTATTTACAGTTACAACCATCGCCCAGTCATGTCATCCAATCAATCGACTTTTTTTGCAACAGTGTCTCGCCATTCATTGCTCATGTAAACTTAAGCATTGCCACCGCCATCAGTGTTGCAGCTCTGAAGTATATGTCTTTCAAACTTTTATCCACAGTTTCCAGCATATCTTCATCCTTCATACCTAACTTACTTGCATTCTTGCTGACATATGCAATTGTGTCGCTCAGTCTATTCACTGCCCAGGAAAGCCAGACCAGCCCAAACCCAAAACCTGTAGTGAAAAGTTTTGATGCACAAAAGGGTGCCCTCCCACAGGCTAATTTGCAGACAACAGAGAAGAGAACAGCGAGACCAGTCCCAGCAATGCCAGCTGAGAACCGGGTTAAGAGTGCAGGAAGTTCAGGACCAGATTTCTTCAATGATAGGATTGCGGTTTTGCCATGCCGCTTCTTGTCCATCATCAAGGATAGAAGGCTCTCACATGCATGGAAGTAGTTTCTTTTGTAGAGATCCCTTTCTGAAATACCTCTCCTGCTATTCTTCTTCTTTAGCGATGGCTTGAGCTTTATTTTTTCAGACCTGCTAACAGCGAGGAACCATTAGATAGGAATTTTTTTAAAATTAAAAGAGAGAGATAGAGGAAGAGGAAAAAACAGAAGTAACTTGAACAAGACATTCACATCTATCAGGCCTTCCAGCATAACTATAATAATTGTCTACTGTTGTGAGGTCAGCACCAGTGGAATCCAGGAAGTAAAAAACAAAAGATCATAATACCAATTCAAGAAAAAAAAAAATGCATTTGCATTATTCTGTGGACAAGTCCATCTCATGTTATCTTATGTAGTACTTGAAGTCTTGAACTCACCAAAGAGTTTGAATATCTATACTTTTACCATTATTTCCGGTAATTCCTCATTCTAACATTCACAGCCATATATGGACATCCTCATTCTAAAATTCATTTCCAAATTATGCTGTGGATACCTTCATCCACTTTTGTGCCGACAATCATCATCATTTCAGAGTTGTACTTCATGCAAGGGAAAGGGAACATTAATTTGATAAAATGAATCTCTCCCTAATCAATCTTTGTTTCTAATTTTGGTCTCATTTTCCCTCAGCAGAATTCTCAGTCTAGCTTAAGCATAGCAATTCCAGTCTTCAAATTTAAGCTCAGAGCCTCAAAAGAAATTTAGCCACATTATTTGAGATTGCAAAAGAAAAAAGGATAAACGGATTGTCTCATTTTGGATATTCTCTCACCAAATATGCTAGTTATGGAAAGATCAAGAAATTAATAAACAAAAAATGTGAAGAAAATTAAGTGCTTCTGCAACAGATAAGAGTCAGATACCTCTTCAAAGGTGCAGCTGCCACATCGTTGACCTTCAACGAAGAACTGATAACACTAACATGTGCTTCACTTATATCAGGCCTGTACAATCAGATAATTAAGAGTTAGATGCTTAGGTTACCAGCTTGACAACAATGAAGAAATAAATAAGAATATTTGAAGTACCAGGTAATCAGATTAGCAATGGCAAATCTTAAATGTTAAGACATGTTTGCTCAACTTCAGCAACTATTAACAATAACAAATCAAGAAAATTGCAGCTCCACAGCATAATAATAACAAATACAGGAAAAAAGAAACAATGGGGCGTAAGTAGCAAATATTTATTGGAAAGGGAGAATTTACTCTTTAAGTCTTTATTACAACTTTACGTAAGAAATTTATCTTTAGTTGGTGCGACCTCTGATTTAGAAGGTGTTTAGCATTTTACAGTTCAAATTCATAGTTCAAGATCATATGCTTAATGAAAATAATGACCAATCCAGTATGCCGCTTAAAAAACTAAAGATGAGAAAGAAAAACAAGCAATTTATATAAGTTGAACCTTATGATATTTAAATGCTACATAAACTAGTGCTTGCAAACTGAATATGCTTCTGATTTAAATCAATCAGGTCTAAGTATCCGTACCAGCTAAAGTGGGGAACAAGGATAGACTGCTTTGTTTGCTTAGTTGAGTTCTTCGACAAGTAAAACTCAGCAACAATAGAAAGAATATCCTTAATCTCTGTCCCACTGCCAGTGAATAATACACGACCATCTGGATGAACTGTAATTTTAGAACTACGCGCCATATCTCCCACAAAGTCAACTAAAGGATTTGGGGCATCGTATTTTCCACTTGGATAAATGAGAGGAGCACAGGGCTGCTCATGCACATCCAAAGCCAATGTCTGAAAACCCATCAAATCAGACAGCACAGATAAATCTAATCCATCTTTCTCTGGGTCACTTGATCCGGATGTGAGAAACTTCAAGATTTTCTCATGTTTAGTGCATTGTTCAGCTATCCCATAGCTGAAGAGTACAGAGTCTGGGCAAGTGTCTGCCAGCATAAGAAGAGCATTAGTTTGATATATAAATGTATTCTGAAATTGTATATAGAAAGTTATGCTTCTGGAAATGCACAAAAATAGAAGTAAAGAAGAAGCAAGGAAGCGTGGCAGCCTTCTAGTGCAATGGACAACTGATACCATTCTTTTGACTGAACTTACCCTAACCACCAGGGTGACCTAAATCCTCTTAGGATTTTTATTAAATAAACCATTTATCGTCTCAGAGATGAATTTAGCATCATTTTGTGCACTTATACACCTATTACAATTAGTATCCCAGCAGCGTATTCCACAAAATAGTCTTTGTTTTATGCAACTGAAAATTACATAGTCCAGGTATTGCATTTCGCTGCATAGCCATCAAAAAATACAGTAAGTTACAATTACAAACCTTGCATATCAATGAGTACAGGCCTTGCAACTGTTGAGTCAATCTTGGCAAACTGGTTGTGCTCACAGAATCCACCAGTGGGTCTCCATGATTCATCATGCTGTGGCCTCAGCCTAAAGGAGTTCAGTTTTTTTATTTCTTGTCTTGCTCCCTGACTTGGCAAAAAGGGCGGGCAGTCCTGAATTAACAAAAGATTTGTCAATCATTACTTATGAACATCAGCGGCTAATAACGGGAAACAATATTTTTGTCATAAACACATTAAGATCAATTTACTGAGCATCACCCAACAAATCAGAATATTTTCATTAGGATGATAAAATCTTCCAAAGAAGCTTTTATTGCCTTCTATTAGAAAGTGAAAAGCTAAGTTATCTCAAATATAATACATGTATAAATTTACCAAAAACATATGCGGATGAATCCAATAATCAAAACATGTAAATAAATTATGCAAAACTAGCAAATAAATAGACTTCAGTGTATCACTAGTTCAATGTCAGAACTACGCCAAATTAACAGTAAATTAGAAGGATCATTTACCCATATATGGTCGAAGCAAATTGGGTCATGGAAACAAACTCGAGAGAGTTCTGCAACTTCTTGGCTGCAGGCACAGGAGTTTTACCAGTACAGTCGACAACAACAAATCATCTACTTGTCACAAGAAGACAGCATAGTTTGGAATAGTGCCATATGGTTAGTTGCATCTTTATTATCAAAAATCTTAAGTTCGAACATCACCATAAACGGTTAGAAGGAACTGAATTACCAAAACTGTGAAGTTATAGGCCTAAATCCAACAAATAACATTGTCAAAAGACGCGAGAAATTATTTATAATTCTCCATATTATCAAACGCATCAAAGCAAAAAGGAACTCGAAAAAGAAAATGCAAACAAAAACCAAAAGAATTAAAAATCACCAAAGATAGATAATCCTAGCAAAACCCAAATAAATTAAAACCAAAAAAAAATAAACAAATCCAAACTACAATTCAAAAGCTACCTTGATGACTCCTGTCCGTTCTTTGTAAAAGACTAGTCCTGGACCAGGAGGGTTTCCGTGAGAAGCCATCGAGTATAGCTTCAACATTATCTCTGGAGAGAAGAAACCCAGCTAAGAAATCAAAATTTCTGATGCCAAAATCTCTTATATTTTCTTATACCCTTGACCCTTTTCTCACAACACCATAAACTTATCCATCCATAGACCTTAAAATCCAAAGATATTGGCTAATTTTCATTTTTTTTGAGTGGTACCCACAATGAAATATGCTGAGATTGATATGAACCAATTGTTTGATCGAGAATTTTCCCAGCTTCAGGACCTGTGGCAGAGGCTCTGCCTTGAGAATCCAGATTGGGACCCTGAAACAGACAAAAACGTCTCTGCTTGTTATGTTATTGGAATTTACTCTGCGAATCCGAGTTTATTTCCTGTGTTTTTCCCTCAATTTTTTTAATTTGGTCCTGCATTTCGTTTCCGTTCTATCAACGGTTGATTTTGGTTGGTTACTAAAGTTTGTACGGCATCGATGACGAGAGGGATGATCTGCTGGAAGAAACCTAGGGAATGATACCGTCTCCCTGTGCGCTGTGCATAGATAAGTCACAAGTGGGAATAAAAATCTAGGTAGGGCCGACGAGCCACTTGTATGAGGTTTTCTCTTCCATTGCGCCAATTAAATTTCTATTTGAAAGGAAAAATCAAATTTGTGTAAGCAAGCATCCGAAGTTAGATTAGAATAATAAAATATGACCACTAAGTTAGGCAAAACCAAATTAATTAAACATAAAATTAAAATATAAAAAATTTAATTCGATTATATCTTCAATGTCATAACTATTATAAATAATATCAAATATTAAATTTAAAAATAAATAAGCGGCCCATCAAAAATACACAACTAAAGAACAAACTAAAAAATAAAAAATAAAATTTTAAATTAAGAAAAAACCAAAATTTGAAGTTTCTTCATTTTAACTGTGGATAGAAACATGGATGAGCTCTTACAAGTTGTTCAAGTTCTGGTTAAGAAAAAGCTTTAAAAAATTCAGCTTAAATTGAATTTGAGTTTAAAGAGATTCAATTCAAGAGCTTATTGAACCTTATTAAGCTATTTTTGTATATCTATCTATCTATTCATATATATTTATCTATTTATCTTTATCTATATCTATATCAATACATAAAAGTGAAAATGAGGGGAATAATGAGATTACTTGTAACGAGCTTAATGAATGTTTTAAAATCCTAAAATATCCTCAGTCATTGGATTAATAATAATAGTTTGAGTTTATTAAATAATTTGAGTTTTTAATAATTGATAAATTATGATTTTTTTATATTTTTATTAATAGATTAATATTATTCTTTTAATATATTATTTTAATTTAACTTTCAATCATTGATTATTTACGACATTAATTATTTTAAAAAATAAATTATTATTTTAATTTTAGAGTACACACGAAGAATAAGAATACAAGGAGCTTATTGAACCTTAAATTAATTCTATTTATTTGATATATCATTAATAACACTTATCTTTATGCATTTATATGAAATTTATACTATTTATCAATATATCTATTTATCTAATATAAATACTATACAGTTTTGAAAATGAACCGGGTAATATATGAAGATTAGACTTGCTAACTCTTAAATGAATGTTTTTAAAATTTCCTAAAAAATTAATCCTTCCAGTCATTGTGTAATTTAACTAATAATAATATTATGATGTATTTGATTAATAGGTTCTTTAAATAAGTGATTGAGAACTATGATGTTATTTTTATATTTTTTATTTAATAGATTTAATATGGTGAGTGTCTTTTTTGAATATAATTATTTCTAATTTGTAACTTTTTCAATCATTGATTATTTACGACACTAATTATATTTTAAAAAGAGTAAAATAATATTATGTTTAAGTTTTTAAAATAAACTTCACAAATGCCAAAAAAGCAAACATATACAATACATCTTATTGAAAATAATTATCATTGTTTGAATGCGCTCACGTGTTTAATAGTTATAAATGTAACTTTATTATAAAATTTTATATATATCATCTGTGTATAAGAATTTTGAAATTTTATTTAATTCTTTATTATATATATATCACTTTTAGAATTTTGAAATTTTTTTCTTATTTATATCTAAGTTTTTCATAGAATTAAATCAACATTGAATAACATAGGATCATATTATTTAGTTTTTTAAAAAAGAATATGCTAATTAAAGTTTAACCTTACCATTTTCAAAAAAATTTAAGTATAGTATTATAATTAATAATAAATTTTTTATTTTATCTTCTATAAAATATAATTATTTTATTAAATATATTTGACTTTTAATGTTGTCCTATCATATTAAAATTAGTTGAATAAAAATATTATTCGCTTATACTATAAGTATTATTAATTATGTCTTAACATCATATAAATGTCTAAAGAATATAAGAGAAAAATTATAATCATACTTAATACTATATAAAAATAAATTGATGAATATAAACAACGAATAATATCAAATATTAACAACGTGCAATGCACGTCGCAAAAAACACTAGTGTGTGTGCATATATATATATATATTGCACGTTGCAAAAAACACTAGTGTGTGTGCATATATAACCCACTAAGTGAAGTGTGCCCCTCATCCACCATATACTCATAAATATAATTCACGTTGACCAAAAACAACACAGTGTGTGTGCATAGATATACCCTTTATATATCACTAGCATACTACAATAGAATTATTTAATTTTATTAAACCCAGAAAACTGAACTACTAGAACTATTAGATAGAGGAGAGAGAAGAGATAGCACGAGAGAGAGAGAGAGAGATGAGAGAGACGATGAGCAGAACGAGAGCATGAGGAGAGAGACACGAACATGTCCTAAAAAAAGTACTGTCAAAGCTTAACTGAGCTCATTACTCCACATCCTTGCCACTGATCTATCCCCATATGAGTATGATTTCAAACATGTAATTTTCTAAGCTCCCAGATGCCTCATATATATTATGAGAGAATAAGTAGATAACAATAGATAATAAACTAGATCCTATGAGCCTAGTACACTAAACATATAAGAGACATAATAGATAATAAGATGCAAGCTTGATAAATTAGGTTATAAAGAGAGATAAAAAAAAGAAAATCAATATAAACAAAAGTAAGAATACTATTAATTTCTTTAAGGTTTAGCGATATACCGTGGAGTAGTAAACTATGACAGGTTACGACTGACACATAAAATAAGAAATTCATAATCCCTTCTAATATACTCAAGTAGCACAAATTGCTACAAATATGTAGTATCTTACTAAACAGTAAAATATACACATAGCAATACAATAATGCGACTTTACTATTTGTTTTCTGGTTAACATAAATCATTATGAGAGTCAAGAATAATCTTGTATTATATTTTCTTTACCTCTCCCTCAATACAACAATTTACTTAACTCAATGTTGTTTCATATATTATATAGGCAGTTTAGCGGGTTCAGTCTTTAATCTAAACTGAGTCAATAGAAGAGCACTTCATTATTGTCTCCTTATAGACCTATAGTGAGTCATTCAACTACTGTGTCCATTTCCCTAAAATACTATAGATTAGAGATCGCGGAAAACATGAGTCTAAGAGCGTGTAAATGAGCACCTGAGCTCAATCTATACGAGCTCAAGCTACGCTGTACTACTAATTCATTCAGTCCCGACTCGTACAATAGTCACATAAGAATAACTGACAAAGATGTTGTAAGTTTGAGTTCGCTACGATAGAGCTAATAACTGCCACATATTACTCATTTCGAGGCATCATGTAGCGTTCATATTATAAAATTTTGATTTAAGCATTGACTCCTAGTAAATTAGCTAAGAGACATGAAATAAGGGCGCAAGCTATCATCTTATACTACCTATATATAACAGCTCGCAAGATTTTGAGAGCTGAATCATAAGAGCTCAAAATCTCGATTGGGACGGAAGTCAAGAGCTTCTTTCACCAAAATTTCTTAACGAAGCCGAATTCGAATAACTGCACTAAGGTCCACAGGCACGTCATACTAGCACTTTTCTAACACGATTATAATTGTATGAACACTATTGAAAAGTCTTGATAGGTCTAGTACAAATTCAATTTCCCGAAACAGTCACTGACAAGAGTCGATTAATTGACCTACCAGGGATCTACTGCAATACGGACCATATTTATAATAATTCACGTTCATCACATTGCTCTTAGATCCTTATGCTTAACAATAAAAAAAAAAGATTGAATGTTTCGCCGAAAATTGAGAAATTTAGTTATTCTATATTTGCAAAAAACAATGGTTCACACATGTGCACATCGCATTATAAGACTTATGTAACAGGAATTAGCTGCGCCTTTGGATCAGAATTGTCTATATAAAACTGCAGATATGAGAGAGCAATGAGTATCAGATTAGATTCGTGCTAAAACAGTATCTGCTAAAATAGGAACGAAAAAGTGCTCCTTATAATGAAAAGCTAAGTTACAGTCCGATCTGAATCGATGATGATCCTTAGGATAATATAAACAAATTATGGTAAGTAGCACGCACAGGACCATTATTTGGGCACAAATCTATAGTCACTTTTGCCACAACCTCATTTTGCAGTATACGTTAGCATCATCTGTTCTTCCTGAACCCTATCATCTTTCATGTAAGACCGTCTACTCTACCATACCGCATGCGTGATGCATTAGATTCATGTGCACCGTGTCGAACAACTCAGCTACAATTCAGCAAATCCCACATGCATGCATTCAGTTCTTCAGCCATCGCGTCCAATTAGCGCATGTGGTTCCAACTTGCGTGAAAGACTATAGAGATGACCGCCTAAGTTCGATGTGATGAGTCCGACACTTAACTAATTGATCAGAAAAGGCAATATCACTTATTGAGAGTAATAATCTAAGTGAAATGATTATGTATTTTAAAAATAAAATAATAAAAAAGCACTCTACTTTTACGTCTGAGTACATGAATCTAAGTAATGCTTTGTATGTCGTCCTCATCTAATTTGATAAATGATGGAAACTCTTTTACAGGTATTATTACCCCTGCAAAGTTAAGAACATAATAAACCTAATTGAAAGATTATTTTTAAAAATTAATATAACACATCTAGCCTCATGTCAATACAGACATATGAGAGCTCAGTCTAACAATAAAACTATTGAAACATAATATTCTCATAAACTTAGTAATATCACATGTATGTCACAAGCAGTCATAAGAGTAATTAGAAATGGCTACTAATATGAATGTAGACATATAAAATAAAAAAAAGAAACATAATTTTAACTACATAGTGATATTTGAGCAACTCAGACAACTTAGGTATTAGAATTATGACAAATAACATTAAAAGCTAGTACACGGACGACGTAAAGACCGACAGCTTGCCAAGCTATCTAGCGGTATAACTATCAAAAAAGTGACAGCAAGTTGACCATATCGTTAGACAGCTCAGCATGGCAATACCTCATCTTCGTATAGAACAGGTTCTCCTAAACCTCTACGAGGTTTCTACAAGCTCTTACCACGCAATAACAAAACCTATCTCGCCTACAACACACAGTCTTATCTCTCGAATCAGCAAGCACGCCGAGTCTCGTAGCTTAACCACATATCTCGATGGCGCACCGCACACACGAGAACATAAGTTATTATCTCTGCCGCCGTCCTCACCTGTGTATAATAATAACTCCATTATATGTCTATCATTCTATTACATACACCCTCTCACCTCATCATTCACTTTATCTTAATCATCACTTTCCATTTATCTCTCAAACTTGTGCCCTTTCCTTCACTCTCCACAGAGCCAGAGCCCCCTAAGCAGATCACAAATTCTAGTTCCAAATAGCCACCATATCATCATCTCATTCTCAACATGCATGCAGCATCACAATGCCTGACTATTGCTACACTTCCCCGCGAGAGAATCAAAGTCTAGCTTAGTAGGTCCCCAGGCGTAAACTATTGAAAGATTATTTTTAAAAATTAAATCACATGTATAATAAAGCTATAAGAGTAATAAAAGGTACAATAGAAGTAAAAAAAAAAAAAAAAACATTTTAAACAAGTTATGACTCAGCAGATAGTAAAAAACATTAAGTAGAAGGGTAAGAGCTTGCAGCTGGTAGTTACCGACAAGAAAAACAGAAGTTGCCTTGACCAGCAGCATCAAACTCATCCTTAAACATTGCCTAAAACTCAGTCAAATTTACCGAAACAACCCTATCTCCCTACACAGTTATCCTCGTCAGCGCGCGAGTCTGTTGTAACCACATACCGGGCACCAATTATTCTCTCTCCTTCCTCTTTATAATAATAACCCATTATTATTATTTTTTATTACATCACCCTTACCTCATCATCATTTTTTATCATCACTTTCCATTTATCTCTCTCTTTTTGCTTTTCTTTCTCTTCCTCGAAACCCTAGCAATCAAAATTTTATTAAATACCACAATCTTCATTCATTCGTCAAATCAAATCCCAATCCCTTGATTTTCTATCACTTCCCCGAGAGAATCTCACTTGTGTCCGGTATTATAGAGGGCATGGGAAGGATTCTCAGAGAAACTAACAGGCCCTCATCGTCTTCCTCATCGTCTGCTTCTAATTCCACCACTACATCGACTTCGGTTACGGAGACGGTGAATGGGTCCCATCAGTTTAAGATCACAGGGTATTCGTTGTCGAAAGGTTTAGGGATCGGGAAATATATTGCGTCGGATACGTTTAATGTAGGAGGTTATTCGTGGGCGATTTATTTCTATCCAGATGGGAAGAGCGTTGAGGATAATGCGACTTATGTATCGCTGTTTATAGCGTTGGCCAGTGAAGGGACCGATGTAAGGGCGCTTTTCGAGCTGACGCTTTTGGATCAGAGTGGGAAAGAGAGGCATAAGGTTCATAGTCATTTTGGGAGAGCGCTTGAGAGTGGGCCTTACACGCTCAAATATCGCGGTAGCATGTGGTCAGATATTCTTGTTTTCGCCCCTAAATCTTTTGTTAATTTCTGGAATTGATACGGTAATATCTTGATTTGGTGGGTTATTGAGGTCCACATTGCCTTGATTAGCATAATATGATTTATGATGGGATTTTGAGATGATTGCGTAATTGGAGTTAATTTTTATTTTATTTCTTATTCAAAAGAGTAATCTCCGGAGAGGGTTAGGATGGTGAAATAGGTGGTGGATTTGTGACTTTTGGTAGCTTATGCAAATGTTTTTTGGGGTTAATTTTTGCTGCTGAGCTCTTACGCTACATGAAAATGAATAGCTTGTACAGGATAAAGATAATTTAAATGGCGTGCATTTTTGAAGTTATTGGATTTTCTTGTAACTTAGAAATTTCTGAGTGATATATGATAATTTAGTTTATAATTCGAATAAGCAACCAATTTTGTTTTAGTACATTATAATTTATTCTCTGAACAATTGCATTAAAAATTGACTGACTGATAAGATTATGGTATCGTTTGAGTTGTGCAATTTTGCAATATTTCCCTCCTGCACCATAGCTTATTAGAATCTTTCCATATATACAGCATCCTTGTTTGTAAGTTTGTTGGGAGTTTCTTTTGATAATCAGAGGGATGCATGGTTACACATGCCTACCTGTCATACCTCAGAGGTTGATTTGCTAAAGGTTTTTAGCATTTGCACACGAAGTAGATATTCTAATAGCTTCCAAATTTGCACCTTTGCATGTCAGTAACGGTTTACCACTGTAAGGGAGAATGCATCTGCTTTGAACTATTAGTGGTACAGCAATTTCGTGATGATTTACTGGCCTCTAGGAACCGTATGTCATGTACTTATGACTCGGTGGCTGGTACAGTTGGCATTTTGTTATGCCTAATCTTTTTCCATAGTTCATTGTGTATGCTAAATTTTGTGGATCCATATTTTGGGTCTTGATCTTCTTTTCTGCTATCAACTAAATTTTATACTTGTTACATGCAATTGTGTTTTGAATAAATTGTTTGTATTCTTTTTCTCTGTGGCGGACTATAACGGGATTAAGTGTTGGATGCTGCAGGGGATACAAGCGGTTTTTCAAAAGGACTCTTCTAGAGTCATCAGACTACCTCAAAGATGACTGCCTTCAAGTTCATTGTAGTGTAGGTGTTGTTAAGTCATGTACAGAAGGCCCTAAGACTTATTCTATAGCAGTTCCACCTTCCAACATTGGCCAGCACTTTGGACAACTATTGGAAAATGGAAAGGGAACTGATGTAAATTTTGAAGTTGATGGAGAAGTTTTTGCTGCCCACAAATTAGTACTTGCCGCTCGATCGCCTGTATTCAGGGCCCAACTTTTTGGCCCAATGAAGGATCAAAACACCCAATTAATAAAAGTTGAAGACATGGAAGCTCCAGTTTTTAAGGTTCTATACTTTACCATCTTTCCCTTTGCTACTGGTTTCTTATTCTATCTCCCAGATTATTGGCTTTCTTCAGGATTATTTCTGCTATTTGTTTTGTGCATAAAATTAAATGTTGCATATTTACTTTCCATAAGCGCTTGCTATGTTTTGTTTTCCATAAGCATTTGCTTCCTTTACTTCATTCCTTGTGCTGCAATCACTGGACAAAGGGCAATTGTGCTATTTTTTTTATATCCCCTTCAAATTTAGCATTGCTGGGTTTTCTAGTTAATGCAACTTGTAATCATACATGGTAAACACTAGTTCTATTCACCTAATGCTTTGGTTCTCCTTCTTCAATCCTTCAGGCATTACTTCATTTTATATACTGGGATTCATTACCTGACCTAGAGGAGCTTACTGGTTTAAACTCAAAGTGGGCTTCAACTTTGATGTGTCAGCATCTGCTTGCAGCAGCTGATAGGTATGCATTGGACAGGCTTAGGCTGCTTTGTGAGGCCAATCTGTGTGAGGATGTGGCTATAAACACAGTAGCGACTACACTAGCCTTGGCGGAGCAGCATCATTGTGTTCAGCTGAAGGCTGTGTGTCTCAAGTTTGTTGCAATGCCTGAAAACCTGAGAGGTTAGCAGCTTCTTCAAAATACCCGGTGAATCAGTATTGCATGAGTTTGCAGATATGACTGTGATGCGTAATACTTTTTAATAGTTTTGAATAAATGTGTTTGCTTTTAAATACTTAAATCATGTCATAGCTTGCACTTCAAGATGGATTTGTTTTGGCTGAGTCATTTTCCAGCTGATTAGTATATAGCTTCAATATTCATACCTGTAAAAGGACAACAAATTCATTCCAGGAAGGGCTTTATTTTTCATTTCTTTATGAAACTTGTTGCCTTTTGACATTTTTGGACACATCAGCCACTTCACGCAAGTTGAATTTGCTAACTTCTTGGATTGTTTTAGTTAGTCACCCATTATGCATAACCATGGAATATGAAGTATGCAATCTATTGATCAACTGCTTAAAATTTCTAAATTCACCTGTAATGCTTCCAGTGAGGTGTTCCTTTTCCTTCTACGATGAGCTAAAGGACTCGTACTACATCACTTGAAATTCATCAGCAGTTGGAAAATATATTTTTGCCTGGAGTCAATCCTGATGTCAAACTATATTAGTGCTTTTCTGGAAGCTTACACTTGTGACATTTTTGTTTTTCAGCTGTGATGCAAACGGATGGCTTTGAATATTTGAGGGAAAGCTGCCCCTCTGTCCTTACAGAACTCTTGGAATATGTGGCTAGAGTTAGTGAACACTCAGTTATTATATGCAGACATGGGAATGAAGCTATCCTTGATGGCAGTGACCTGAATGGGAGGCGAGTGAAGCAAAGGCTATAGGGTATGCATCTTTGTAGCAACACAAACATTTAAAGAAACAAGTTGTAGGAGTAGAAAAGATTTTCTGCTTAGTTTGTAAGAAATGTAAAACTTAGTTGCTGATTCAGTGTCCATTATTGGCTTGCTATGTAAAGGTTTCTTTCGCAGGCTGCAGTCTTTCCCCTTTCCTTGAAATTTTTTCATTTATCACTTTTGCATTTTTGTTGGATGACTGGTCTGTTATTGTTTCTCCTCATTACTTGCTTAAAAATACATTGAAATCAACCACTGATGATCACAGACATTGCATGTGCGATTTGATTGTTTTTATGGTTCAGTATGACTTTTGACATTTTCCTTCTATTGGTTCAGTTTCTGTTAAATCTTGAAGCTGTAGGCATTTACCCTTAGCGGAAGGTATTACTAAGTCTTGAAAATTAATTGTTAGCATATGATGAATGCCAATCACTAAGCCAACGTTACGTTATACCGACAAAACGTGGCCTATGGTGTTATTTATAAATTTAAATTTTTATGGATCAGATGAAAAAAAAAATGAAAAAATGATAATATGAATTCAATTCTATAGATTTAAATATAATTAAATTAAATTAAATTAAATTAAATTATACTAAAGATGAAAATTGTAAATGAATTCTATAAATCTAAACAAGCCAAACCTTTTTTATAAAAATTCTTCGCCCTTTTAGCCTTCTAAAATTATTATGTTAATGATATTTTAGAAATAAAAGTAAATGAATATTTAATTTTAAATTTATTTCAAACATAAAATTAAATTATAAATGAATCTTATCTATTTTTGAATTCATTTGTACCAAATGTGTCAAAATATTGGTTTTTGATTCACCCCAATTTGATTTGACTTTCTAACTCTACAGAAGGCGATTAATAATAAATGATATATCTGATTCTAAGTATTGAAACTTTTCCCTCAATATAAACGACGCCGTTATTAAATAGTGCCTAATTGGCTCCTTTCGTCATTCGCGTCGTTTCGAAAAATCCATGTTTTCCCCAGAGCTTGAAACGACCTTGTCTTTATATGAACCTGCAAACAGAATACTCGTGGTTAGGGTTATATTGGTAAATTAAATAAAATTAGGTATTTCAACGTTAAACTGAACCTGTCTTGCTTCTTTCTTTACTTGCTTGAAGAGAGTTGTAGTGATTTGTCACCGCAGAGGAAGGAAGAGTAAAACGAGAGCCGCTTTAGTTCAATCTTCTTTCAAGATTCGATCGAAGAATTATGGTAATTTTTGTTGTCCTGTTATATAATTCATACTTCGAGTCTTTTTCTCTTATTTTATAAATTAAACAATAACCTAATTGTTCAATTTTTCTTTTCCATTCAAATACCCTCGCTTCTCCCGGCGTGGTTTGGCGGATTGTAGCTGTTCTTTTCGTATTTCAAGGACTTGGTGGGTAGAGAAGTGACCGTGGAGCTCAAGAATGATTTGGCAATTAGAGGAACGCTCCATTCTGTTGATCAGTACCTCAATATCAAGCTCGAGAATACTCGGGTTGTTGATCAAGACAAGTACCCTCACATGGTACCGCTTTTTTCCTCGTCTCCTCTTTTCAGTTAATTAGGTGTTTGAGTGTTGGCTTGCATTGTGATGGTTTCTTGTTGGCAATAGCCTTTTTGTTATTGGGGCATTAGAGTTTTGGGTGTTTTAGGTTTGGTTTCATAAGGGCAGTCCTCATAATGTGGGAATATAGGGTTTAGACTTTGTCAAGGTCAAATGTGTTTTTGGTTTTAGGGTTTTTGGCATCTCGTGATTTCTCAATGATTGACCATTGCTTATTAATGGGAAGTTTCGGTTTTGGTGTATAGCTGGGAATTTATGAATTACTCGAGTGTCTATTTCCAGTTCTCTGTTTCTTAAATCATAGGTAATTTGGTGATTTTTGGCTCTCAGTCGCAAACTACTGGTGGAATGTTGTTGGTAAACATTAGTGCAACGTGCAAATCTCTGGTCTAGTATTTAAACTAAACATCTGAGCCACTACCTCCATGGGTCAATTTTATTCGTTTGTCTGTAGATCTCAATTTCCCTTGTATGTTGTTCATTCCAATCTCTTGCATTTTCTTAAATCGCTGTAGATTAATCTCTGCCCGTTGTTATGCTTTCTTATGGGGATTTTCTCTAAAAGTTTCACATGCCTTAGGGTTTCTTATGCAAAATTTAAAATCTTGGTATCTATGTCTGGGACTGGGATTTTCTTAAATCAGGTGTTTTAGTTATCCTTGTTGTTAGTAGCCCTTACGGCATCTATGTTGGCTGTTTTCAAGTTTCAAAATTGGTGTCCAGCACGTAAATGTCCTCCAGTATTGTGCCTTAACTTACCCATGTGGTGGAGTCGTTTATAGGGATCTGTAAAATCAATTTCTCTGGTCTAGTGCCTGTGTTGGTATTAACTATATTGGTTTCTTGTTAACTTATACTGTTTGAAAGAATAGCCAACTCACCAGAACATTTGCTCTGATCATGTATGAAAGCTTTATGTGAATGGTGAAGTTGTGAATATGATCAATTTTATGGATAAACACACATAGTGGGAGCAGTACACAAAAGAATCAAGTTGGCTTGCATTATATTGTTAAAATGGATGCTGCTTATGCAACATGTTTAAAGAATATGGATTATGTGCTATTTATATCCGATTGCATATGGGAGTTTCTTGTGAATGGTGTAAAAGATTGACATGAATATTGAGTATTCTTTTGAATGATGGCATGGAGCTCAATGTAGTCAACGGATTATGAGAAATCACTGTCACAACAAGCAAGGACTGAAGATTTATGATGGATGTATAAAAAAATATTGACAGAAAGAAAAAAAAAAAAAAAAAAAAAAAATGAAGATTTATGATGGATGCTATTAAAAAAATATGACAGGAAAGAAAAAAAAAAAAAAAAAAAAAAGAAAAGAAGGAAGGTTTATGTTGCAGTACATTGTTACGAGTTGTGCCAAAGTCTATCCTCTTGCCATCCCATTTTTTCTTTAATCTCTCTGTTGGGAGTCCTGTCCATTTGTCGAGCATGTTCATTTTGATGAGCGCATATTTTTTATTGACTACATATTTCAAAATAAGCACCCAATAATATTTGTTTATTGTTATAAATGCTAGGACACATGCTTATGTTAATGTGCTTATTATATCGTATGCATTTGGACCTATCTTGCGGATTAATACCATGCTCAACTCTTTGGTTTATTTGATAACCTTCTCAAGATAATACTCTTTGGTGATTTGCTCGTTTATGGAGTTTGTGACCCAGAACTGTTAGTTCCCTAAATCCACAAGCGGCACAATGTGAACCTCTTGGATGAAGTTGTTGGTTTTCAGTTCGCCTTTGCTGTTTCTGCAATGATATTGCCTACGTGCTCTAAAAAAAAAAAAAAAAAAAAAAAAGAAAAAGAAGGAAGTGTTTATGTTGCTAGTACATTGTACGAGTTTGTCAAAGTCTATCCTCTTTCCTCCCATTTTTTCTTTAATCTCTCTGTTGGGAGTCCTGTCCATTTGGTCGAGCATGGTTCATTTTGAGTGAGCGCATATTTTTATTGATACATATTTCAAAATAACACCCAATAATATTTGTTTATTGTATAAATGCTAGGACACATGCTTATGTTAATGTGCTTATATATGTATGCATTTGTGGACCTATCTTGCGGATTAATACCATGCTCAACTCTTTGGTTTATTGATAACCTTCTCAAGATAATACTCTTTGGTTGATTTGCTCTTTATGGAGTTTGTTGACCCAACTGTTAGTTCCCTAAATCCACAAGCGCACATGTGAACCTGATGAAGTTGTTGGTTTTTCAGTTCGGCCTTTGCTGTTTCTGAATGATATTGCTACGTGGCTCTAATTATTTTGTGTTCAATGGCAGCTTTCAGTGAGGAATTGTTTCATCAGGGGATCCGTGGTTAGATACGTTCAATTGCCTCCAGAAGGTGTTGACATCGATCTGCTTCATGACGCAACAAGAAGAGAAGCTCGGGGTGGCTGATACTTGTTTTAACTGTTGCTTCGTGTTTGTATGAACATCTCATGTAGTAATTGTTTTTGTTTAAACCAAAGCCGTCTTGCCATTCAAAATTCTGTATGCTGAAGCGACACTAATCAGTTGTTTAAATGGTGAAACATTTTTCAGTCAAGAGTTTATGTTCCATCTCCTTTTCTGATCCAAAAGCTTCTCTATCCTACTTAATATAGGTGCCTGCAAAGCCCCTCTCTATGACTGCCTCTTACGGTAGTGAGAAGATGGTGCGGGTGCCCTGTATTCCTGAAAACTTTTTGGAACTAAGGTCCTTTCATTTTGACATCTTTAGGTCCAGTGGCTGTAGCGCTGGCTAAGAATATAAAAATAACATTTGATCACTTAAAATTCACCCAAATTACACTTTTATATTATTATTCTTTTTTAAATTCTCACAACCACTATTTAAATATATTTTTTAACACAAAAATTCTTTTTATTAAAACTTGATATTTTCATAATTTTCTAGAAAATTTATTAGAAGTAATATTTTAAAAAATAGAGTACCAAAGATTAGAGCAAAATTAAAGACAACGAAAATTGTTTGTTTGTTTGTAAATATAATATAAGAAATTGTTTCCTTTTAGAGTGATACATAAATCAGATTTTTCTGCATCCTATTCTTATTTCCTTTTCAATTTCCATTGATCATTCATATTTTCCTAAATATGGAAATATAAAATATTTAGGCTAATTTCCAATTTTTCAGTGAAGAAATCATATATAATATATTACCATTTTTGAGGTTTTGAGATAGTCCTTTAAAATTATGGTAAATCATAAAAGTCATACAAAAAAAGAGTTTCGATATATACATTGGCAACTTGATTTCTATTATTGAAGGTTTTTCATGGCAGAGAATAAACGTGTAAACATTCCTGTAAGATTCTAATCTTTCTCTGATCAGTATTTTCTATATGCATATAGACATGAAGACTTTTATATTTTGTTTTGTTTTTTCAATATAGACTTGTGTTCTGAAATCGGATCTCAGTTGCTGTTCAAACCGTGCAATGAAAGTGAAGGAAAAGTTGCAGAAAACCAAAGGTACAGTATTTCTAATTAAGTTTTCTGATGAAGGGTTTCAGTATTGTTTATTGTTTATTTAATCTGCTGAGCAGGAGTGTACTATATCAACATAGACACAGAAAATGGGTTGGTGCTAGTTTCAGGGTTTGTAGATCCTCCCACAGTATTGAAGACAATTGGGAAGAATACACAGCTTTTGGCTTATGAAAAGGACTCCATCGACGCAGAGAAGAAACTAAAGAAGTTATTAAGGAGAATGAAAAAAGAAAAAAATAAAAAAGATGGTATCCAAGAAACATGTTCCTGTGATTCTGATTCCGAGGATGATGATGATGATCAAAGAAAACCTTACGATACATTTTATATGTCTAATCCAAATAATGGCATTAGAGTTAATGATCCCAGAGTTTTTGGAGGTTACAGAGATCCTTCACTTTGGTATGGAAGGCCATACTATGCAACTACGCCATATGGCTACCCAGGAATTAATTATCCTGCCAATTACAACAGGCCAAGGCCACCGCCGGCAAGGCCACAAGTGTTGTCAAATGTTTACGCTGTCTACGGTGGACAGAGAGAACCGCCGGTGGGCAACTCCCTCTACCACGCTTTCAGTGATGATAATGTTAGGGCTTGCAGTATAATGTGAGTCTTACGGGTCATAGTTGGGACTAGGATGGTGATTTAGAGGATAGAATTCTAAGTTTTCTTTCTTGAACAGAACATGAGGACTAGATATGTATACGTGTATGGCAATATAAATGCAATAATATCATAGATCAATTTTCAGCCACCATCATCTTTTTTATCTGATCAAAATTTTTGAAGAATTCATAAATGAAGAAGATAATTCTTAGGTATAATTACCATTTTATTTAATTATTTTATCTCTTTATTTTCAAAAATAGATAACTTTATATTTAACGTGTAATGTGATTTCGCACTTGCATTTTTTAGGTGTAATTACTATTTTGTCCCTATATTTATAGTATATTTTGTAGAATATATGGAAAATAGGAGTGGAAGGTCAAAGTAGTAATTGTTGATTGTGAACGTTTTTTATTTTTTTCATTGTTGATTGTGAACTTGCTTCATTTTCCTTATTTATTAACTTTTTTTTTTCTCACTCTTGAAAATCAATGAAAGATTCATTTACCTTTTTATATTTGGAAACTCAATGTTAATATTGTGACATACATGCATTGTTCATGGAAGTCAAATCTTTTCTTAATTAATCAAACGATTACTCCATTTTTTTATTTTGAAAATGAAACAATTACTCAATTAGACAATTACCAAAACAAAACACTGTTTATTTCTATAAGAACACCCTCTATCCCTTGATTTATCCATACTACAATTTGTATCAATGGAAGATAGAACTCAACTTTCTTCTGAAAATCCCAGTGTGCCGGCTCCGGTAACTCTCTTGATTCAATTATGTGTTAATTAGTTTATTCTTTACTCTTGTTTTTATATTTTTAAATTGTATTATTTGCAGAATTTTCATTTGAAAGTGAATCTCAAATGTTGCCTAGCATGTCCAAGGAAGGCAAAGAAGAAGATAGAGAAATTATATGGTTTTTATTTTCTTTCTTCTCCCTCTCTTCTTTCTTTTAATTCATAAAAAAATTTCTTAACATTTTCTTTTTTGTTTTTGCTATTTCTAGGTGTGGTTGCTGTCACCATGGACAAAGATCATGGGTTAATAGGTGTTTCAGGTACTATAGACCCTCAAATACTAATAAAACAATTTGCAAAATGGGGAAGAAAAGCAGAACTTTGGTCCCCTGTTAAGGAGTCTGGAAAAATGGAAAAACACCAAGATTGTTCTTCCCATTTTGGTGATTCTAATTCTAATGCATCCAAAAATGGCAGTAATATCAGTTGGCAACACCCCGATCTTGTTTTGAAGAAACCTGTTAGCAACCGGAAACCCAAGAAATCTTGCTGGTTTTTCAGTTCGTTTTGCAAGGGAAAAGGTGAGGAAAGATCGCAGGGTAAGGTTGAGAGTGTAAGTAGTCCAGCATTCAGGCATAAAGGAGCGAGTTCTGCTGGTAATATTAGGCCATTCATTTCAAGAATGGGCAGACCTCCTGGATATGGAGTCTATGGGCCATATGGAACACAACAACCACCACCGCCTTATAGGCCGATGGTGTATGGAGGAATGGCGACGCAACCACTACCTCTGTGCGGTTATTTGGGGTCAGAGCCGCCGCCTCCTTCACCGCAGTTTAATCCCATGATCCACTACACTAGATATGAGGACAACTATACTTATTGGTGAACTGTCTATTTTCAGTATTTTATTTTTTCAAGGTTTCCGAAGAATGATGTCATGTGTTATCTTACTTGGAAATTATATAATATTATTCAATTTCAGTTTATTTTTTTAATATTAGAGACAAATATGTTGTCAGGATGTATGTGCATTTACTATTAGACTATACTTCGATATCATTTTTTTATTATTTTTATAGTTAGAACTATCTATACATATGTACATGGTTATTCAAACATTTAATTTTAAAAAATGTAACCTAGGCACAATTTATTCAACTTTTAATCATAATGATTATGCAATTTTAAAATTTCAAATATTTATAGTGCATAGAAATTGACAATAAAAAAGAAAATATTAATTTAACCTTTAAATGTTGATGTTAATTAAATTTTTTAATTATGTAGATTTTAACTTAATTACACTACTAAAAAAATTCTTAAACCAGTCCTCGAGTGTTTGCTTCCTAGTATTACACGACAAGTCAATTATTTTAGGTGACAAGTCAAACGACTGGTATCTTTGTTCCACCTTCCACGAACAATAGATTCATTTCTTGTTTGTATGTGATTTGTTCGTTTATGTACGACATAGTTGTTTATTCTTAGACGACATCAGCATGGCTCCACCCGACAAATCCCATTATATCCGTCACAAAACGACGTCAAACTTAAAACACGGCGCTTGGATGCCAAAAGTAATTTACTGATTTATCCCGCTTTCCTTCCCTCTGTAAACTTTCCCACCTTTTGATCGCCGGTGGTTTTTCCCTCTCTACTTGGTTTTGGAGATGGAGAGTACCACATTTGTTTAAATATTCTCACCTCCAATTCTTCTTTCGACTTCCTGCGAATATAAATACCTATACGAAATATCTCCTGCCAATTTCAGCTGAATATATGGATTCAGATTCTCACTCGCCAACAAAAACCCTAACAACGAGGTTACTCTCTCTCTCAATTGCTTTGTTTACCGGGGAAAATGTTGGAAAGGAAAGGAATTTGGTATATGCTTTGTGTTTGTCTAGTTTCTCTACATCTTACGTGAAGTTTTATCTGCTGCCCATTTTGTTATTTTCTGGTTACGTTAAGTCATGAACAATATATGATTGACCGACTCCAAGTGTAGGTTATACCGTCATAGTATCATGATTGGACATTGGTTCTGTTGGATTAAATGGATATCTGAAAATCTTGCATCTATTTGCAGGCACAAATGCTCTGCATGCTACAAGCAATACAAGAAAAAGGAACATCTTGTTGAGCACATGAAGAGCTCTTACCATTCAGTTCATCAGCCAAGATGTGCAGTGTGCCAGAAGCATTGCAAATCTTTTGAATCTCTGAGAATACATCTCACTGGTATGATAGTATTTGTAGTTCATCCTGTTGTGTTTGCTAATTGGTTGTCTATAATGGCTCTTACTCTTATCATTTAGGTCCGCTCGCAAAAGCAAATTGTTCGAGGATTTTCTCTGACCGAGGTTGTGATCTTTGCTTGAAAGTTTTTGATAGCTCCAATTCTCTCAGCAAGCATAGGGAAATGTGCTGCTTGTCTGCACCTGGTTCTCTTGTAAGTTGATTTTTCAAATTTGAAGCATTGGTGCCAAAATTAAGAAACAAATCTTATTGAACTTCTGGTTTATTTTGCGAATCAAGTGAATGATAAATGGAAGTTATTGCCCTCACTTATTCATAGTCATTGGGATCTGGAACCCTCGGTTTTTTTGTTGCAGGTAACGAAGGTACCACCTTTCAAAGAATCACAAGTTTATATTTCAGTACCAGCCAAAGAAACTTATGCTGGAAAAGGTGTTGAAGCTGTTGCTATTGACTGTGAAATGGTTGGTGGAGGAAGTGATGGAACACTTAACCTTTGTGGTAGGGTGTGCCTTGTTGATGAAGATGAAAATATAATTTTTCAGACGTATGTTCAACCTCAAATTCCTGTCACTAATTATAGGTACCTCTAATCTCCTCTTCTATTTCTTTAATGAATAACAAGAGAATGAAAAATATCTTTAGGGACGGGCCTTATTCTCATTCACAACCGTACATATGTTTCAGATATGAAGTGACTGGTTTAACTGAAGAACATCTAAGAGATGCTATGTCACTTCAGGAAGTGAGAAATAACATTTTGGAAATTTTGTACAATGGAGAATCTGTTGGTAAAGTAAGGTTGGATGGTGGAAAAGCAAGGCTACTTGTGGGCCATTCTTTGGACCATGATTTGGATTGCTTGAAAATGTTCTATCCTGATCATTTATTGAGGTACGTTAAAATTTTTAATAGGTCAACTTGGCGGTTGAAGCTAATTTGTTTAATATTGTATCATAATATTAAAGAAATTTGTGATCCTTTTCTAGTGGCATTAATCACCTTTGTCCAATTTTGGCCGGAGCCCTGGAAGGAATTCTAAGATTAATGTCTCTGGCATTGTTTGAGGCTTAAGTAATATTGTTGTCCATTTTATTATAACTGGAACGTAATCATATTTCCTCATACAATTGGATGTGCATATCTTTTTCTTATGTATCGGGCATTATATTGGCATTCTAGATGGGATATGTTTTGCAGTGACTTTTCTGTAGTATCATAAATGTCTAATCTCGTTCTGAGACATTTCCTTTCACATCCTGATCATATGTGTGATCAGATTGTCATAGAGGTGGTTATTTCTGTCCCTCTTTGCTGTCTTTTTTGTGGAAAGGTTAAGCGCGTTCCAAAACCCATTGGTGGCTGGCTATCTTTAAAATTACCAGAAAAATTTTATTTATTGACAAACCTGTTTTAAGCGACCACTTTGAGACAACTTCTTTATTGAATGACAAACTACGAATGAGTGCCATTCACCTATATTATGATGGGTAAAATTAGTAAATCAATAAAGGAAATAAAGTAAGCAGCTTTTTTAGAAGTTTGATGATAGAGTTAGACATTAATCCTGGAGATGCTGATATTTGAAATAAGTAGCTGTATCTTAAGGGTAAGTTTCATTTCGCTTTTCTTCCCAGATGTGGATCTGTTACGCATGGACATAGTAGGTTGAATGACAAAAAAAAACACTATTTACTTTTGATTTGACATAAAAAAACTCTATTTCTAAGAAGTAAAGCTATACGGTTTGAAGTATTATGCTCATTTTTTTCCTGCAGTAGATTGAATTATAATTATGCAGGGATACAGCTACATATCGTCCATTGATGAAGACTAATCTGGTTAGCCATTCTTTGAAATACCTCACGCAAACATATCTAGGGTAAGTTACTCTTCTTTTTTGGTTTATCACTCCCTATTTTTAATTCTTCTCTGCTACCTAAGTGCAAACATATATCTTTTGCTTTTTCCAATTAAAATTCTTGAAAGAATGAATTTAAACATTGTCTTATGCACTCTGATTCTAAAATACTAAATTTTTAGTCCCAGGATTTCTTAAGGAGATGGGCAAATCGTTCTCAATTCAAAGCAGAAAGACTGGAAACAATATTCCTAGAATAGACTACGTGCCGCTTATATGTCGTTCTCTGTTTGCAAATAACTGTTGGCAGAATTTGAGAAACATCATATCCTACTCTTCACATAGAGCACTACATTACTTTATCTCTTTCGTATTTTTATTTTTATTTTTTTGGCAACTAACAATTGTAATTTTCTGAGAGTCTGACAAAGATCATACTCTTCCTTTCCCCTGTATCTATATCTCAGGGACCTTGGTCATGCAATCTATATAAATCACATTATTGGTTTTGTGATCATAAACATTTTGCTTCACAGGTATACTATTCAGACCGGGGTACATGATCCATATGAAGATTGCGTATCTGTGGTGAGATTGTACAAGAGAATGCGCGACCAAGATCATCAGATGGTGGAAGGATCAGAATTGCAAAGTACCTGGGGTGGTTTCGACTTTTGGAAACTTAGGGAACTTGAGAAAAAGACACCAGATGAGCTATATGAGATCTCCAGATCAAATTACAGATGTTGGTGCCTGGACTTGAAAGCCAGCAATCCGGCTTAATGTGCAACATGCTTACTATGTAGAAAAACATCAGTGTCAAAAAAAAAAAAAAAAAAAAAAAAAAAAAAAACAGCCCAGCCCCTCAAATCCGGGCCGTTAATGTGCATTACATGCTTACCTATACTATGTTAGAAAACAAAGTGTCAAAAAAAAAAAAAAAAAAAAAAAAAAAAAAAAACCAGCTGTAATTCTAAAAAAAAAAAAAAAAAAAAAAAAAAAAAAAAAACCAGCTGTATTCTCCTGACTGACCTGCATCTTTCCAAGTAAATGATGTAAATGGTTGTGTTTATGTTTTAGATTTCTTGGTCAGGTCCTGTTTGCTGCTTTCTAAGCGCAATTATGATGGTATATGACCTATTTTGGCAGGTTGCAAGAGCTCCCAGAATCATGTATTATATTGAATATTAAACGGCGTATGGAAATTAAAATTCTATCTAAGCAAAATATTGATATATTTACAATAATTAATTTCTTGCAAAATTAAAGAAATAAATTAAATATAACAGAAATTTAGTTTATATCAAATCCTTAATAGTTGCAAAATCAAGGAAATTAAGGAAACTAATTAATGCTGATATCACATTCTAATAATATATATGATTTATAATATTATTTTATAGATAAAAAAATAACAAAAATTATATCTTATTATTAATTTTATACATTTCAAAGTATATTTATACCATGAGGATTTAGGGGGACCATGGCCTTGGCCCTTGGGTCTGTATAAGAATCAGAAGCAATAATAATATCTGGTACAAGTGAAGCTAGGATAATTATTTTAGAAGGGCTAAATGAAAAGTTTTTAAAACTTTTAGGAAGTTAAATAAAATTTTTCAATATTTTAAGGATTAAAATCATTTTTCATAAGAAAATTAAAAAAAAAATGTTTTTTTGGGGGCCAAAGGCCACTTAGTCCCTAAGGTAGGCTTGGCCACGGTTCCAGAACCGGCGGTTCCGGTTCCGGAACCGGCGGTTCCGGTTCCGGAACCGGCGGTTACGGTTCCGTTCAACGGTTCCGGAAAAAATTGGGAACTGGAACGAACCGAAGAGGTCCGGTTCCGGTTCCAGTTTGGAACCGTCCGGTTCCGGTTCAGGTCCGGTCCGATCCGGTATAAAACCGACGGTTCCGATCGGTTTTTCGGCGAATCGCATAATTTTAAATCTTTAAATTTTGAAGACCGGTTTAAAAAAAAAATTATTGAACATAAAAATTAAAAAATCACCTAAAAAATTAAAAATACTTCAATTAAATTAATTTTTTTTAAAGACTTTGAAACATAATTATTTTTTTTAAAAAAAATTTTCAACTTGAATTTAATTTTTTGTTTTAAAAAAAAGCTTTGAACATAATTAAATTTTAAGACTGGTTTAAAAAAAAAAAATATTTGAACATAAAAATTAAAAGATAACACCTAAAAAATTAAAAAAAATTCAATTAAATTTATTCTTTTAAAAACTTTAAAAATTTCTCACAAACAAAATTTTAAAAAAAAAAAAAAAACACTGACAGTTTGGCCTTAAGAAACCGCCGTTCGAACCGGGTTCGAACCGGCGGTTCTAAACCGGCCCGGAAACCGGCGTTCCAGTCCGGTTCCGACCGGTCTCTGGAACCGCCGTTCCGTTCCAGCAAAATTTGGAACCGGAACCGAACTGGAATTTTCCGGGTTCCCGGTTCCGGTTCGGCCCCGGTTCCCTCACCGGTTCCGGTTACGGTTCCGGACCGGCTCGAACCGACGGTTCCGGTTCCCGGAACCGTAATATGGCCATCTCTACCCTAAGGGAGCTCCGCCTATCTGGCAGCGAATCATAAAGGTTCATAGGACTGATCAACTGTTGTTAAAACCTAGAATTCATTTTCAGAAGAAAATTAAAAACACTTGGAACGGACAAGAAAATGGCTTTGTCACATATGGTAATTATGATTATGAGACAATGGATGATTTGTTAACCCATCGTTAATCTTAAATTTGTGCGTTTAATGATTTAATGCTCCATAATTGACAGGGAATAATATTCTGTGTGTTTCAATTGGTCAAAATACTTGAATTTTACGGTGATGCCCCTATCCCACCTCTTAAGCTTGACTTTGCTTTCAACGGTCAACACGCTAACAGTGGGAAAGCAACGTAATCACTTCGCAATTAAGTATAAACACATAGTACTTAAATTTTCTTTTGTCTTCGCTTTTCTTCTTCTTCTTCTTCTTCTTCCGTTCGCTTCTCTCTCCATGAAATTGTATGCTGTTGCCCTAATCCAGAAGCAAAATAAGTAAGTAAACAAAAAGGATGGCGGTTTCGCTGCAGCAGCCGAGTCAGCAAAGTCTATGGGACTGGGTCCTCGAACTCACCAAGTCCGCTCAGGACAAAAACAGCGACCCGCTCCTCTGGGCCATTCAGCTCAGCTCCAGACTCAACTCCGCTGGAGTTACTTTGCCGTCGACCGAGTTGGCACATCTGCTCGTCTCTCACACCTGTTTCGAGAATCACGTGCCGATCATGTGGAAGTTCCTCGAGAAGTCATTGGCTCTCAAGATCGCTCCTCCTACTCTTGTCCTCGCTCTTCTCTCTACCAGGTACGTTACTCACTTTTTGGCCGAAGTGCGCTCTTTTTTTTTTCTTCTACTGCTATTTTGGCTTTTTAAAAAGTATTTCTACGTATTTAGCTGTTGTTGTTAGAAATTTGCTCGTTTTTAACAATTGAATGCTGTATGAATTATCTACATAAGAAAAAAAAAGGTCGCTTAGTTATCATTTTATATTTTTTATTATTGGCTATACGATTGTGAATGTGCTCGTAGTCTACGGATATGTGTAAAACAGCGAGTATGTTTTCTTTAGTCCTTTACTTGGTATATTATGCTATAATTGAGTGCTTTCTTCTGTTGCTTTTTTCATGTAATTTTTGTCCTTCTTATGTTCAGCTGAATGGCGTTCCTTTATTTTGACCTATATGCATCACTTAAAAGCATAGTTTTTTCTTTATTCTTGTTTGTGTTTCTCCAGCCCATTCCTTCTTTGATTTTTTTTTTTTTTTTTTTTTTTGCTACAGGGTATCCCAAATCGAAAGCTTTCACCCACTGCAAATATTTTTTTTTTTTTTTTTTTTTTTGTGCTACAGGGTGATCCCAAATCGAAAGCTTCACCCAGCTGCATACAGGCTATATTTGGAACTCGTGAAAAGGCATGCTTTTTCGTTTTCATCTCAAATCAACGGACCAAACTATGCAAAGTAAGCTTTAGTTATTTTATTTCACAGCAGAAGATTTTCATAATTGGCATCGTTTTCCCATTGAATTTCAACTAGTATATCATCAGGTTTGGTCACAATGTATTGCTGGTCACCACTAATTGTGTAGAACACGCAATGGACCCATATTTACTCATACATCATAAATGAAGCTAGAAAGAGAAATGGGGAATATTAAGAATAAGAATTTGGATTTAGGTTGCTTAACCTGAGAATTAAACTGCCATTCAAAGGGGCCCTTTTGTGGAACTTCTTCGTGATTAGTTCTGCACATTGTTGATGATTTGTTTCTGCCAAACTTTGTGCAAATATTGGAAATAATGACTCTTAAAGTCTGTAGCTGAACATGATCATTTGACAAAGATTATTATCCATCAAAAGTATGTTTAGCTTAGGCTCTACTGTGCTATGAGTGATGCTTGTTTAAGGCATCTTTTCACTCCTGTAAAAGTTGATGGCTCTCTCAAGTAGTTCCATTGGCTGTATAAAGTATAAACCATATAGTGCCTTACAAAAGTAATTAGAAGCTAGAACCAACTCTTTTAATGTATAATTGGTCAGGCTGTTATGGTCAAATGGGTGGCTTATCTGTTCACTTACTGTATAAAGGTCTAAAGGCGAACAGCCAACCACAAATTCATTCTGAAATCGACTTTGAAGTGAATCTACTTTTTGGGCTCTTACGTGTTAGTTTTGGTACCAATATGGTGGCAGCAGTAATATCTTCGACTTCTTCTTGTTTAGGACTTTGCATCTGCAGAAACAGAAATAATTTGTGCCATTTTCTAAGTTTGCATTGGCTAGTTAGTTGCATGATAAAGATATGAACACTGGAAAACCATTTTAATTTGTAATTTGTTAATCGTTTAATGCTTGTTTCTGCAATTTAGTTCTCTTCTTATGACTTCCAAAAATATCAACATTTCTTTGGTGCAATTACAGGATTATGAAATTGACTGATGACGCTCTCCATCTTTCCCATATATTTGGCCTTCAAGTGTGTAAACCTGGGCTTATTCTGGTTGAGTTTGTCTTTTCAATGGTCTGGCAGTTACTTGATGCATCATTGGATGATGAAGGGTTACTGGATCTTACCTCAGAAAAGAAATCTAGATGGTTGACCAGTCTGCAAGATATGGACATAGATGGTCATGAAAGCTTTGGTGAGAAAAGAAATGAGCATAATGAGGGGCTGAAAAGTGCAAATACCACAATGGCTATTGAACTAATTGGAGAGTTTCTGCAAAACAAAGTAACTTCAAGGATTCTCTACTTGGCACGTAAAAACATGTAAGAATTATATTTGGGACTTTATTTTATTTTATTTTTATTGTAACTTTGGGGTTTGACTTTTCCTCTGATTGGAGATAAGAGTGAAAAAAAGAGCTTTTATTAACTTTTTATCTTCAACCTGAAAAATGCCTCATGGGTGTATTTTTGCAATTTACTGAACCATGAGAATAAGCCTGTAGTAGAAATTGGAGAAACATATTTCAACAAAATGTAATTAATGCAGGATTCTCTTATCATTCTTAGGTCCTCACACTGGCGCGGCTTTATTCAGAGAGTGCGACTGCTTGCAGCACATTCGGCAGCCTTGAGGAACTCAAAACATATAACTGCAGAGATACTTCTGCAGTTGACATCTGATACACGGCAGCTTTTGTCTGGGGATACCAAAAGAATATCACAGCAAGATTTTCATGCTGTCATGTCTTCCAGATCTCTGATATCTTCTGCTGGTCAATGCCATGGGGCTAGTTGGTCTGCGCTTTGGCTTCCAATTGATCTGTTTCTAGAAGATGCTATGGACGGATCACAAGTGGCAGCAATCAGTGCTGTAGAAAATCTTACTGGTACATGTCAATACTTGCGTTTTGATGCTTGAATATAGCCTTAGTTGAAGCTGATAGGCAGTTCATCTTCTGGCAATATTATTAATCCAGACTTAATATTGCAGGTTTAGTCAAGGCTCTGCAAGCAGTCAATGGTACCACATGGCATGATACTTTCTTAGGTCTGTGGATGGCATCTCTACGGCTTGTTCAACGGGTAGGGACTTGTGCCAACTTGTTAAAGAGATTAATCCTCTTTGGGGCATCACATAAAATCATGGTTGGAAGGATATTCTTTAAAAAAATTATCTATTACAATGCTTTTAAAAGCATTTTCTTGTTTTTCTTTTTTATAAAGTAAGATATTTTGCGTTTGACTTGCAAGTTGCTTGCTATAAGTTCTTTTTACAAACTAATTGTGTATTGGTTGAAGGTAAGGAAGATATGCAGTGTAGTGTCATGATGCATTTCAAACTCTCTGTATGGATTATGTTTGATTTAGTTCTCAATTAAATGATCCAGTTACATAAGAAAAAAATATGCAATAAGATTTTAAAGGTTGCACAATTTTCAATGTTGTTCTGGAATTTTATGCACATGTGTATGTGTGTTACACACACACCATTCCAGACTGACTTTCATATTTTTGTTCCTTTTTTCTAAGTGTTTGTCCATTTGTGGCCTTTTAGGAAAGGGAACCCAGTGAGGGTCCTGTACCTCGCCTCGACACCTGTTTGTGCATGTTATTGTGTACTACAACACTTGCAGTAGCTAATATCATTGAGGAAGAGGAAGGTGAACTCATTATGGAAACTGAATCCAACCCTACTGACCAAATGAAAGAAAAGCAAGGTCTTGGAAAATGTCGCGAGGGACTCATTACAGCATTACAGTTGCTAGGCGATTATGATAGCTTGTTGACGCCTCCTCAGTCTGTCAGTTTAGTAGCTAATCAAGCTGCTGCTAAAGCTATGCTGTTTATCTCAGGTGTCACCAGTGGCAATAGCTATTACGAAAGTATGAGCATGAATGACATGCCTATGAGCTGTTGTAAGTGATTATAGTCATCACCCATTGAAATTTCTATTTAATTGGAGGTTTTACGCTGTTAAAGAAGCAAGAAAGGTCTGATAATGTTACTGTACATTTCCAGTGTTACCTTCTGCCTACCAAAAAATTTTGGTGCAGAAAGCCATTTTACTTTCTCAAGAAATCCGACCATATATGTCGACTTCATTAAAATTTATGTAGGATTGTCTTTCTCTTCTCAGAAAAAGATCATTTTGATTATTTTATTATGTTTATATTGCCGGGTGGTCTTGCCTTGATTTGACAAGACTGGTGAGAAGCCTTTCTTCTCTCTCTCCATCTCCACCTACCAAAGTACCACTTCTTTCAACATCCTTTTGGTGTCCCTTTGCTTCTGACTTTATGAGGGTCCAGGAGTGTGAAATGAGTTAATTTTTCCTTCTCCTGATCACACTTGCATAATTTATTGTCTTCCCTAACTATTGTCGCATGTTTACAGCTCTTTTGATGACTTCTCCTGTTATAACTTTGTAATAATTTGTTGTTTGCCCATGATGCTTGTTGATCCTCTTTTCTTTGTTATTTAGCAGCTGGAAACATGAGGCACCTGATTGTTGAGGCTTGTATTGCTAGATTTCTGTTAGATACATCAGCATATGTTTGGCCAGGGTATGTGAATGCACACTCCAACCAAATACCACGTGGTGTTCTTGGCCAAATGCCTGGCTGGTCGGCATTGATGAAGGGGTCACCTCTAACTCCCTCGATGATAAACACTTTGGTGGCAACCCCAGCTTCCAGGTGAGCTGCCAGTTGTATGTTTTATTAACTAACTACAACTATTATGCGTCCCACCATGTCCCCCAGCTCCACCCCCCAGTTAAAAGATGGATGGTAATTTTTATTGTCCGATCAAACAAGATAGCAGACTGTCAGTGCCAATATGACACGATAAGCAAGTTCTTTGTTGTGGTTCACTAGTTGCTTAGCTTTGAATGCAGTTGTTTAAAAGATTGTGGATCAGTGAAAGAGGTAAGAAAAATTTTAAACATGGGTTTGAGTTTCTAAAACTCAGAGATTACAGGGTTCTCTCAACAAGCTCTAAGTGATTCCAGGGTTCTCTCTTATTGAGCCCTAATTCTATCGTTAAATTCTATCAAATACTCATAACTAGATCCAAACTTGGGACCCTAATAGGGTAATTTAGAAATTGAGTCATATTTGGTGGAAGGACAATAGAGGATAATTATCAGTTGTTTCCATAGGAGTATCGCCCAATTATGTAAATGGGTCTGCAAAAATGTCCTTAGAATTATTAGAGAATCATTAGTGTACCCTGATATTGCACTATAGCTTTTAAAATTGTAGGCCATTTTGTGTTTATTTTGTGGCCTAGTGCTGTGAGGTCTGGTTCAGGATGTGAATTTGTTTTCTTTCTCAATTTAGTTTATGCTGGGACGCTGCTGTTGGTTGTTTGTGAAGTTGAGTCTGGCCTTTATAGTTTATATACTATGCCTAATAGTCAAAAATTTCAAATGAATGGATTTGCAGTTGAAATCATTTCCCGTTTGCCATAATATCATTATTAAATAACATATACAAAAGAAAAGATTCATATTCAGACTGTAATATAACACATAAAGGCAATAGATGTGTAATTAGTGAAACTACTCCCTAATTTCCTAACTATGACCTGGTCTTCAGTTACACCATTCTTTTTCCTGAAGCCAGGTATATCAGATGCTCTTTTTTGTAAATTTACCAAGTGGTATGGCAACTGAATTTAAGCTCATGGATTTGATGGAAGTTTACCAGAGATCGAGAAAGTATATGAGATTGCACTCAATGGCTCTAATGATGAGAAGCTATCTGCTGCTACCATTCTTTGCGGAGCATCTCTTTCTCGTGGTTGGAATATACAGGTAATGGTTTGGACGTCATGTAGCTTCTGAGTATCTGTCTTATTTTCTTCGCCCGGCCCCCCACTCGATATCATTGTTATTTTATATGGTATCTGTCTGTTACTTGCAGGAACATACCATTCTTTTCATTATAAAATTGCTATCACCACCTTTTCCTGCTGATTACTCTGGGAATGACAGCCACTTGATTGATTATGCTCCACTTTTGAATATTCTTCTTGTTGGACTATCATCTGTGGACTGTGTGCAAATTTTATCCTTGCATGGTTTGGTAAGTTTGAATATTTAACAATGTGTTCTTTTACTGACTGGTTTGAGTGTGTGTTTAAGAAAAGGGAAGGACAATAATAAACCAAGCTCATAAGAGAAATCTGATAAAAATTGATTCATTCATAGAGTTACCCTCTTTTTGAAATTGTTGTCTTTTGTGTGCCAATGAAGAATGCAGTGATGCTTGTATTCAAGAACATGAGAAAATTTATGTAAAGGGCTTGTAGATGTTAAATAATGGATATCAAGCTGTGAAAATGAATGAAAAAAAATATTTAGGACTTATTATCATTAGCTAATGATTTTTTACATTTATTGTCAGGTTCCACTACTTGCTGGTGCATTGATTCCCATCTGTGAGGTCTTTGGTTCAAGTGTTCCCAAGGTCTCATGGACTCTCCCATCAGGGGAAGAAATAACTTGTCATGCCGTGTTCTCCAATGCATTCTCACTTCTGGTGAGATTGTGGAGATTTCATCATCCGCCTCTTGAGAATGTGACAGGAGATAAAACACCAGTGGCCTCCAAATTAGGTCCTGAGTACCTTTTGGTGGTACGGAACTCCCAATTAGCATCCTTTGGAAGTTCACCTAGGGATTTCATCAAAAGTAGGAGATTTTCAAAAATTTTAAATATATCTCTAGAACCCATATTCATGGATTCTTTTCCAAAATTGCAACTTTGGTATCGGCAGCATCTTGAATGCATCGCTTCCACATTTTCTGGTCTTGTAAATGGTACCCCTGTTCACCAGCTTGTTGATGCACTCCTCAATATGATGTTCAAAAGGATAAATAGAGGTGGTGTTCAGTCTTTGACTTCTACGACATCTGGTAGTAGTTCATCAGGCTCTGGAGCAGAGGAAGCTTATGTTAGACTTCAAGTTCCTGCTTGGGATATCCTAGAAGCAACTCCTTTTGCACTTGATGCAGCCCTGACAGCATGTGCCCATGGAAAATTATCCCCCCGTGAACTAGCTACAGGTTTGTAGAAATGGCTTAAGAAAGTATTCTTACATCAAGTTCAATCTTTAATGGACGAAAACAATTTAAATTTCTCAAAAAAAAAAAAAAAAAAAAAAAAAAGTATTCTTAATCAAGTTCAATCTTTAATGGAACGACACAATTTAATTTTCTCAAAAAAAAAAAAAAAAAAAAAAAAGAAAGGACATAAAAAAAAAAAAAAAAAAAAAAAAGAAAGGACATATTCGGGGCATAAACCTATGAATTGATAGAAAATTTGAAGTATAACAAGGAGCTTTGGAGAAAAGAATACTGTTGAGTTCTAAGAAAAAAAAAATGTACTGTAGGCACCAGTGCTGAATGTTTTAATTGTTATATGCATTTTTCTAATCTATTTTGTCCTATCCCTTGCAACGCAGGACTCAAGGATCTTGCCGATTTTCTACCTGCATCTTTGGCTACTATAGTCAGCTACCTTTCAGCTGAAGTTACACGGGGCATATGGAAGCCAGCTTATATGAATGGAACTGATTGGCCTAGCCCTGCTGCCAATTTATCCACTGTTGAACAACAGATAAAGAAAATACTTTCTGCCACTGGTGTCGATGTCCCAAGCCTTCCTGTAGGTAATTAAATGTTCAGATGGATTATTGTTTTTCTTTTTTAAAGTTTGGTTGAGGGAACTTTCTTTATTAATTGATGAACCGTCTTTCAAGCTCCTTTAGATGTGGTTTATACATTTCGGAGATCTATAATCATATTCTTAAGTTTTAGATTCTGATTTCCATCCATATGTTAGACATGTATATCCAATTCATGCCATGCAGTTGGAAGCAATATGTGAATATGCTTTAAAGTTTTGCACAAAAAAAGCTCATGCCTGATTTAGATTGAGGAAAAAATCACAAAAGATACATTTCCAAACACCAAACTGAAAAAAAAAAACAAATAAATAATGCAAGGGCTCTAAAGTTGTTTCTTCTTGCAGGGGGGAACTCTCCAGCTACTCTTCCTTTGCCTCTAGCTGCCCTAGTAAGCCTTACAATCACTTACAGACTTGATAAAGTGTCTGAACGACAACTTGTCCTGATTGGCCCGGCCTTGAATGCCCTTGCTTCTAGTTGCCCCTGGCCATGCATGCCCATTATAGCTGCTTTATGGGCCCAGAAGGTAAAGCGTTGGAGTGACTTCCTTGTGTTTTCTGCCTCTAGTACTGTCTTCCACCATAAGGGTGATGCTGTTGTTCAGCTACTGAAGAGTTGCTTCACAGCCACTCTAGGTTTTTCTGCCCCTCACATTTCTAGTAATGGAGGTGTTGGTGCCCTTCTGGGCCATGGCTTTGGTTCTCACTTTGTTGGTGGTATCTCTCCTGTTGCACCTGGATTCCTTTACGTGAGAGTGCATCGTTCTCTCAGAGATTTTGTGTTCTTGACAGAAAAAATTGTATCTATTCTAATGCATTCTGTTAAAGAGATTGCAAATAGTGGGCTGCCTAGAGAGACCGTGGAGAAATTGAGGAAGACCAAGTATGGCATGAGGTACGGACAAGTTTCTCTTACTGCAGCGATGATGCGTGTCAAGCTTGCAGCTTCTCTTGGAGCTTCTTTAGTTTGGATATCAGGTGGATCGAGTTTGGTTCAATCTTTAGTGAAAGAAACTTTACCCTCTTGGTTTATATCAGGCCATTCATTAGAGCAAGAAGATGCAGAATCTGGAGGTCTAGTAGCCATGCTTAGAGGTTATGCGCTTGCATACTTAGTGGTGCTTAGTGGGACATTTGCGTGGGGTATAGACTCAGAATCACCAGCATCAAAACGCCGGCCGATGGTTCTTAGTTGCCACTTAAAATTTATTGCAAGTGCACTAGATGGGAAAATATCGCTCGGTAGTGATTGGGCCACTACACGAGCATTCGCAACAGGAGTTTTGAGCTTGATGGTGGCTTGCACGCCAAAATGGTTAACTGAGGTCAATGTCGATTTATTGAAGAGACTGAGTAAGGGATTGAGGCAATGGAATGAGGAACAACTTGCTCTAGACTTGCTAGGACTTGGTGGAGTTGGTACAATGGGTGCAGCTGCTGAACTTATTATTGAAACTGGGTCATAATCCTTCTCTGCAGATATAGCTAGTAGTAGGTTTGATACCTAGAAGTAGTAGGTTTGATACCTAGAATATATCAACTCTATTTATTTATAATTTTCTGTTAAATCATACCACATGTAAATTGAAATATCATATAGTTTTGTATAAGATAATAGGATTTGTTTTCTATAGACACATTTCATATGTAGTAAATTTTGCTTTTGTTTCGTTTTCTTGACCCTAATGATTGTATTTGTAGATTAAGATTGATACAAAACCAAAGATGTCTTGACCTAAAATAAAACATTTTTACGCTTGTGATCTGCATCCACGAGGCTTATACATTTTTACATATTACTATTTTTACATTTTAGTAATAATTTGCGAAATACAATTAGATAATAAAAAAAAAAACGTGAGAATAACTTTCGATTATAAAAAAAGGTAATTACTATTTTATAGTCTTAATCTCAATCCTGTCACAGTGCCGCTCAACTTCAATCGGTGACTATTGGGTCTGTAGATTTTGCGCTCTAGCCTTCCAAGTCGAAAATACATAGAGGAGGGAATGAAGCGCGAATAAAATAAAAAGCGACTGGAAAGACTTTTTTTCTTTTGTTTTTCTTTTCTCCTCCTGATGATAAAGAAATGGAAGCAAATGTGTTCAGGTTGACATGGTCAATCCCTCTACCATCGCCTTCCTCTCTTCCTCAAGTGCGCGCCTTTCACTTTAAGTCCGGGAGGCCAGCCGGTGCAGGTTAGTCCCTACACACTCGCTTTTAACCGTTAAACCGTGTTTACGTGATATTATTTGCTCCTACTTCAACTAAACTGGAAAGCACTTTTGATTTTGGCCCAGTTTTGAGGAGGAGCCAAGCCAAAGAAGAGCCAATTCTTGAAGGATTGCCAAAGGAGTATTATGATGAGCCACTTCTTGAAGGAATGCCAAAGGAGTATTATGACGATGTACGTATGGATTTCTCTCCTTTTAATTGATAAAGTTTTGTGCTTGGTTTTGTTTATTTTTCTGAATCAGATATCGCGATTTGCTAATTCCTTTTCATGGGTCTATTCTTGACTTGTCCTTTTTATCTTCCAAATATTGTATCGTATTGCTATAAATTCTGTGCCAATGAGAAGAAATTTATTGAGAAGAAATTTAATTTTATGTTATAATTACTTTTCATGTATTTTAAGCTTCATAGCCTAAGATTCAATTATAAGTTATAAATCTAGATATTTGTATGTCTTGAAAGTGGTCTGGAAAAATGTTCTGACTATGGAACTTTGCCCTTTTCCGGGTTATAGCGTTAACTTGGAACTTGTGCGTTTAGTCTCGGGTTAACAAAATGAGGAGTTAAGGATGAGAGTTTAGTCTCAATCATTTGTGTAAAACTCAGGGCATTTCATTGCAATACTGCAGTGGCTATTAATGTATAAACAAGTTTGTTGTAATTTGGAATCCATTTGGTTTGTTTAATCACATAATATCAATTCTCTTCTCTCATCCTTTAAAAAGAATTCTTTGAATTATGAATATCTTGCTTGAATAGGTAATCAAACTATTTGTCTTTAAATGGATATTAAGACACTATTTGTGCATGTGCTGCATATTTCTGAAGATATAGTTACTTTCTTATATCATTTAAAAGTTGCCTTTTACAATATACTGGCTAGGAATGGCAAGCCGAACAAAGGAAAAAGTCTAAGGAGTTACAACGCCGCCGCCAAATCGAAGATGAAGAAGAAGAAAGAAAGATTGAAGAGTATCGTGAAATTGGTTTACGGTTGAAGGGATATCCAGAAGAAGATGTTAAGAAAGCAAGAAAATTGGTTTCAAGCTTTATAAGAGCAGAAGAAGAAGTGGAAGAGGTAATCAGCAATCACAAATGAAGAACTGATGTGAATCAGCTGCAATTATTTTTCAATTGAAAAACTTTAGGCTTTAAAATTATGAGAATGTGATAAATTTAAATTATTAATGCCCCTGCATGTAATGTGCATTGTATTCAGACAACTTGAACAAAATGGACCAATAGGTAACTTAGTAGTTAGAACTTCTTCTAGCTTGGCATGGACATTTAGAAACAGTTTGGATTACAGAACTGAGAGAAAAGTATAAATCTATGTTAAGGTAACAAGGAAGAATTTGTTAAGGTTTTCACCTTATTACTTAAGCTGTGGTTCTACAGGTTTTCCATGAGCATCCTTAATGTTCTTTGACTGCATATTCTGGCAACAGGCTATAGTTTTGACTTGGTTCTTGTAGCAGCGGATAGGAATCCTTTTTTGAAAAATGATCCTCCAAAGTGGTTCATGCTTTCTTTGTCATCCTTGTGGAGGATCTTTTTATGTTCTTGGCATTGCGACAATTTATTTTTCTGTTTTCATCCTCAGGAACTTTTCTCAGCATGATGATTTGAGTGAAAATTAAACCTGATGAATGATGAATGTTCTTATCTGTTTTGAACTTGATTTTGTGCAGAAAATTGAGGAAGCTGCAGAGAAAGGAGAACTAAATGAACTTGTTCTAATGGTCATATGGAACCGCCTTGATCTTGCTCGACGTGATGTTAGTGAATTATATCATGCTTATTATCTCTCTAGGAATTGCCATCATAAAAAATTGTTGTTTGGAGATATAACTTATGTAAAGAATGAGATCTCATGAGTGTTAGTGAATGATAACCTGATTTATGTCAAATTTGAGGCCCAGATCATGCTGGTATTAAATATATGTGCATTTTCATGAGTGCTTTCTTGCGTACTGACGCATTGGTCAATTTTTTCCAGGATGAAAAGGATGCTGTTAGAAGCCTTGATCTTTTATACAGAAGGGTTGAGGTATCCTCCAGTTCAGATTACAAGCACCTTCTGGCACGAATCAATTTCATTGTGAAATTTGCTAATTTGTTTTACTTGTCTACATGTCTAAAGAACTTCATAAGAAACTTTATTTTCATGATTGAGCTGCCCTGTGAAGCTGCCAGTCCAGTGTTCTTATGGACTTGATGTTTGGTTTTATATGTTCTTGTCTAGTGGAGTTAGATTGCATTGTTTATATGCTAATACTCTCTTGAGAGTGGGCCATAGTACAATAGTAAGGTTGCTCCTTTGGGGCCACAAGTCAAGAGTCATATGAGAAACAGCTTGTTTATAGAAAAGCAGGGGGAAGGCAGTATAAATAAATAACTGCCCTGGGGATTTAATTCAGGTTTGTTTTGCATGTGTTTTTTTCTGTCTTTTATCTGCTAGTGGTGCCTACTGCACAATATAGTGTGTTTAATTCATTAAAATGGCAGCTGTTGCAGTGTTTTAAACAGTTTTATCATGCACTGGAGTGTTTGAAATAGTTTTATCATTCATTTTTAAGGAGGAAAGATTGATTCCATGTTGTACTTGCATTTCAGATGGAGATTTTGAAACGAGAGGCTACTCCTGCCATGAGATTGCTGAACGATCTTTTGAATATGCATGATGGTTTTGACGATGAAGGATGGCTGAAAGAATGCAAAAAATGCATGATTGATACCTTTCCGCGTGAAGATCCATTCAGCATTCTTGTTCCGGCAGGGTTTGACATTGATAAGGTATGTTATGCTAGGCATATCGCCCCTTAATTTAACATTGCACATAGTTTCTATGTTTCAAACATATTAAATCATTAAAATGGCCAAATTTCTTTTTTCAATCAGCATCAAGGGCCATTGCAACCACCACTAGAAGCAGATGATGTTCTTTTGAGGGTAGATTTTGTAAGGGAGGTTGATGCTTTGCTCCAGGAAGTTCGGCATGAGCCAAGTGAAGAACAGAATATAGAAGGGTTTGATCCTGAATCTGTTGCAAGCAAGCTGAAGCAACAAGAGAAGCAACGAACAATTAGGAAAGTAGAAGCTCTGCTAGACCTAGCTATTAATTTAAAATGGTAACCATGTACTTGGTCCTCCCTTTATTGTTAGAATAGAGCTTTGCTTTATTCATAGAAAATTCTTTCTTGATTGAAGCTGTATATTTTACTATAGTATTTTGAGCCTAACTCCATTTGCCAAGTTTGCTTCTTATTACTCCCATTAACAAGGGAATCTTTTCCCTCGATTGTAAACCACATGACAACCGTCCCTGTTATGTGCAAGCTGCTCATGCACACGTCATTTGTATTTTTTTGCTTCAATTAACAACACTGAAAAGTGAAAACCAGCGAAAGAAAATGAGAAAACAAAGAAAAATTGAAACATATGGATTTGTCATCTTGTGAAAACGGACTCATAGTAAATATACAATAATTGCAAAAGCATCAATTCCTTTGGAAAGAGAATAGTACTTGAAATTTCTTAGTGGCATTATTCTACAAAAGCTCGAATCATATAATTACAAAGTTGGCACTAACAGAAACTGAGCAAGAGGGAAGACACTAACTACCAGTGCTTCTGGCTTCAAACAATATGCAGCTGTGAGATTTCATTCCATAAACAATTAACTCTGCCATCTGCTCAACAACTGGTTCACCATCATTTGAAAAGAAACCTGGGAATGGAAGAGCAGTATCAACCAAACGAAGCCATGTCATTCCTTCAGGAAGCTGGGGTAGAATAACACTCTCTGACTGGTCAGCAGCATTAAAGGCCATGAATAGATTACCAGAAGACTTGGTCCTCAACGTCATTGCCAAGAATTTGCAGGACGGATCTTCCCATCTCGGTGGAGATTGGTCAGTTCCATACCAATCAATATTTTCTTCCTTCAAGAAGTTCCTTTTTTGAAGAACATCACTCCACCGTGTTCTCAATGAACTCAAAAATGAGATGAACTGTGTCATCTGAATACCAAAACCTGTTGACAGTGAATTCCAATCAAAAGGTTTCCTATCACCATATGAAATGGAACCGCCAGAAGATTGACCACACTCATCTCCCATGTTAAGAACAGGAACACCCAATGAAACGTATAGAATAAATAAATAATTACGGATTTGTTTAAGTCGTCTTTCAAGGACAGGAATTTTGTTTGTAGGTCCTTCTTCCCCACAATTCCAACATAACTCTGAGGCTAGTTCATCACTGCTAAAGCTGACCAAGTCTACTAGAGGAAGTCCAGAATTCCTGGCAATAAAATTGAAAGAAAAAGCCGGGCCTCGTCCACTTGAAAAGATGTCTCCACTTCCACAAAGCCGTGTTGCAAGGTCACTAAGAAGACTTTCACCTCTCAAAAAGTTTCTTACATCAGAACGAAATTTTGTATTTATCTCTGCCCATCTTTTCCAATGAGGTAGGCAAATTTCCTCTGGTGTCATGTCTTCAGGGTCCCAGCAATCTGCAATAATTTTGGTATTTGAAAGTAAAGGATCAAAGGCTATTGCTTCAACCAAGGGAGGGCGCGATAAAATTTCACCATGAAACCCTCTCAGTAGAAATGAGGCATTCATGAAACAGAAACCATCAATATGGAACTCAGTCACCCAGTGCCGAAGACTATCTAAAATCATCCGTTGAACAATAGGATAATTACAGTTCAAGGCATTTCTTGACTCTAAATCTACAACTCTATTTGCATAATAATAGGAGAAGTCGTCAATTCCTTGCAGTGCTCCAGCTTCAGCAGTATGAGTGAAAACAACTTCCAGTAAAACCTCTACCCCATTAGCATGCAATTCCTTCACCATCTCCTTCATTGATGTAATGGCAGATATCGAGCCACCAGAAGGCCCATATAGATTCGATGGTGAAAAAAAATGACATGGAAAATATGGCCCTTTTCCCTCATCAAATGGAAATATTGGCTCTAATAAGACTGCATTTACACCAAGATTTTTAAAATGGTTCAACTTCTCTGTCAAACCTGCAAAGGTCCCATCAATATCACTATATAGCTTACTAGACTTGCTTTCAGTGAAATGCTTCACATTCAACCGATAGACAACTAGTTTCTCCATGGCCAAGTTTGGACGAACATCATCTCCCCACTCAAAAGCAGGTACCTCACATAACCGCCCAAGATACTTTGTAGACAAACCAGATCCATCATCTGCTGTACAGTTAACAATGATTCTAGCATAAGGATCCAAAAGAACACGCTCCACATCAACTTTACCTGTTCCCTTGCATCGATAGCCATAACTTGTAAAAGTCCATGCACTTTCCAATGAAGCGTGCCATACATCACCGGATCGATTAACATATGGATCTAGATCAAGCTCTAAAGCAGGTTTGTCTGTTGTAGAGTCATCGTACAAGCATAAAACCACACCTTCAGCATTTCTTGAAAAAAATGCAAAATTCATGGAACCATCATTTGAAAAGGAAAGACCTAGTGGATTTGGATAACCTGAACTAAAACCAATTGGCACACAAAAATTTGTCTGCCTGTGATTCCTGATTTCTAAGCTACTTGAATCACTATTGAACATAGATTTGAGCAGAAATGAGAGATAGATGGGAGTTTGTTTTGCCTCAAACTCCAGTTCAAGTGCAAATCTACCAAAAGAATTCTGTACAAATGGGGTATCCATGGTCCTGGCATCCGGGTCTAAGTGTTGAGAATCCAATGGCATGAAACATGCCGAATCAGATCTATATATCCCCCAAATGAGCGTCAGTTTGTAGTCTCTAGTACTGATATCCAGAGATGAAACCTCAATATAAACAGCATGTTTGCCATTTTTCTTTCTGACAAAAACTTTCACATGACCACCAATTTGTGACCTAAATAGATAAGTTGATACCTTTTTCCACTCATCAACTTCAGTGCTTGTAGAAAACATCCGTTCAGTTTGCTGAATAGGAACCCGCGCCGCAGCAAATGCTCTTGAATGAAGAGTCCAGGGTGGAGTTTTTCCGACATTTTTTGCGATTTCTCCAGCCAAGTGCCTTTTATCTACATCCATTCTCCCAAAGCCCCGTGCGACTCTGTTGGAAGAGATGTAATGTGCAGTGCCTATCAATTTAGATGACTCCACAACTACAAAGTTATAGCAGCATGGCCTTATCATAAGTGATGGAGGAAGAGTTGTCATCTTTGGTCTCTCCTCCGTAAAGACAGATAACTAAAAGCAGCAAGCAAGCTCAACAAAAATCCTTGCAAGCAAGAAGGAGCATGAAGTCTTCTACAAAAATGACATCCTGATTGAAATTACAGAGATTGACTCCATTAAACAAAGATCAGAAATATAAAAACGGTAAACTTCACCCCTTTTTTTTTTCTTTGAGACAAATTTCACCCATTTTGAATCTATTCCAATATATATATATATATTTAAAAAAAGACTAACTAAATAAACTCGGAATTTTACTTGTATCGAGTAACTATCAAATGAATTAATAAACTCCATTCAAAAAAATAATAATAATAATAATAATAATAAACACACAGGAAATTTTTCAAAATTCAAATTTATATATATATCCACAAACATCCATCTGAATAAATCACCTAATTATTGAATTTATAACATTAAGGTTAGAACCATATTAGAAAAATAAAAGAAACCTGATAATCAAATTTTCAAGAGGGGGTGATAAGGAAGAGCCAAGCAGAATGCAAGAAGTTAATGATGAGCATTGTATTATCCAAAATAAGAAAGAAACACAAATAAAATGAATCAAAGCATCAGAGAAAAAAAACCTAGAAGCAAACTCCATTAAAAAAACTGAACTTACATTAATGAATTAGCGATGAACAGGGATGAAGAGAGAGAGAGAGAGAGAGAGTGAGAGTGGGGAGAGTGAGAGTGGAGATGAAAATATCAACTATCATTATCAAGCTAAGAAAATAAGCTGGAACTTGTTCGTTTCTGGATTTTATAGCGCTTTTAAGCACCGCAAAACGCACGCTTATTCTTAAACGGCGACGTTTTCTCAGTTTGATACTTTTATCGTCTGGTTCAGCAATTTCAATTTAATTATTAGGCACTCAAATTTGACTAAATTTACAAATCAAATTCTTTATTGACGAATCTTAATATTTTGTCCGTTAATTTAAAAAATCCTTAAAATGGATCAAATTATTAAATTTGATTCCCAGACGTTAATAAGAAAAGATTCTAAACTTGAAGAAACGATTTAGTGTGACCAAGGTATAATTTAACGACTAGTCGTTTAATATTAGCTCCTGTCGTTCCTTCCCTTCCCACCACCACCTATAATTTTGACACCTGGTAAGTCAAAAACACGCCTTCACAATACTATGCATAAAGAAATTTCAGAAAAAGCAAAGCAAGCTGTATATATTGTAAGCTCTTCTTAATGTTTCTACATGAATTGAAAGAAAAATTAAATATTGTTTGGATACACATATTTGTAATGGGATAAAAAATTTATCTAAATTGAATAACTGTTAGAATGTTTTTCCTAATCTATGCAACTGCAGAATTGGCCTCAGAATTATGTTTACTACTCTTTTGAGTGTTTCTTACTGTTGCAACAAGCGAATTGGTTTCTTCCTCCTCAATGATCCGTCGTGTCTCAACTTCACCACCCTTGAACACTGGGTGTATGTATGCATCCTGAAGATATAGTTTCAAGTTTAGGTTTGGATCTGTAGCTCGTTCAAGTGTATCCCTCACCATTGCTTCCTGTGATTACAATGTCAGATAAGTCATTATCATGCATGCCAACAATCATAGAAATCCTAATTTAAGAGGGAAAAATGGCATCTGGATTATTTAACCCAAGTACTTAATTAAAACATTATCAGGTTCTAAAAATTGCCAGAAGTGCTCCATTAGGTATAACTAAATGATCATGAAGCTAATGTTGGTCCCACCAAATAGTTTGCCCATTCATTGTATTTACTTCATTAATATGTTTTCCGTGCAAAACCCTCCAATTAGACATCATTTAGCTAAATACAACAGTTTAATAATGACCGCCTCGAAAATCCAATATTATCTTAATCATAATTCTAGTCTCAGATTCTTAGAAATACTATCTTTGAATTCCTTGGCATATAATCATTCTTAGAAAGACTTTAAAACATATAATCATTCCTGACCAACCTGTAGTGGGAATTTTACAAATGCAGATTCAAAACGCCCCTTGCAGAGTATGTGGAACCAAATTGTCAGAATAGGAAGTGGGGCAAGTGATGGTGTCAATTCCTTGGCATCCTTTGTGCTCAGCAACCCCAACAAAAGTAGTTGAGATATCATTAAACCAATCATCAGTCGCCGATGCACATCTGGCCAGAATGCACCTCCGCTCTCATATTTTTGGTTATATACATTAATAATCTTGCAATAAGAAGCAAATAACCATAAGCAGGCCCAAACATTTAGATTCCTTGGTGATTCATATGAGAGAATTTCTATAACATTTATAGATCAGACAAATGGTTCTATAAAGTGATATTGTGAGCAAAAGAACTCTTCCCCCAGTTATTGAGCATGAGTAGTATGTTATATAAATTGTGAATAACAGTGTCTAAAAGAACGTATTAGTTTTTGAAAGTAGTGGTAAATCTTCAGAGGACAGGAAATAATTGCTGTTTTCTATGTAGAAATAATAATTATTTCTAGCTTCTGTTCATAGTCTATATTACTCTCAATCTGCTTTCTTGTGCTTATTGTGTCAGAACATGAAACAAAAGAGCCACTTCCATAAGCTACCATACCTGATGGCGAAATACCACGTAGGCAAAGGCAAAGAAGATGATGATGAAAGGAAGAAGTAAAGGTGTCACTGCAGCATAAACAAGTCCCAGCAAGAAATAAAATTGTATTCGAGGTTCATATGTTGCGAAGTCCACACAACCAGGATCCGTTGCTTGATCCCTATCTTGATCTGTCTTAACTAGAAATGTGTTCTTCAAATGGAATATGACTAATGGAACCAATCTGAGGATCTCTGCAGCAACTGCTGCCCAGCCATCCACCATTATATAAGTAATGAAGAAAGTGGCTTTTAGTGGGATCGACACACCAATGGTTTTTGGAATCCTGGAGAGAAGAATAATAATACCTGTTAGGAAGCCCTAAAATCTGACTCCTGCTGCATGGAAAAAACATCTAAAGTAAGTGAGAGTCATTAGGGAAAGTAACATACTCCGTCGCAGACTGATTAAGAAAAGTCTTAAGCTGATCCAATGCTGTTCCCGTTACAATGCTGCCAATGAACACATTAAAAAGTAGAAACAAATGATACTTTGCAGCTGATCTCCTATCCAAAGATGACAGTGATATAAATCCTTCTATTCTGGACATCATCATAAGAATCATTGGAAGTACAATAAGGAATATCTTCAGAGCAAGGCCTGGAAGAATGCCTTGGATTAAAGACTTGACAGATTTCCTGCAAAAAAATTCCCAAGGAAAAAGTTGGAGCACCACATGCTAGGAAACTATAATTCCACACGCATGACAAAGTAAAGAGTTAATCGATCCTATTATTTTTGGCAGCACAGGCATATGAATAGGCTATATTTTCCGGCCATCATTAAGATAAAGAAGCAAAGACATTTAACAAATGAATTTCACATGCTAAGCAAAGCACCAATTTGATCAAGCTCATTGTTGTGCTGCTACTCAAAAATAGTTGTTTGGCATTTATACTCACTTACCTTTTCATCTCATTAGCTCATGGAAAGTTGTATGGCATTTACATCTGTTTCTGAAAAGGTGAATGGTTGCCAATAGATGCATTTTAGGTATTAGTAAGTAATATGAGATTATTTGCTGGTAGAAGATTTTCATCCATAAGGTGGTCAGCTTATGAGATAGTGGATAAGATAGAAAAGTACTTCAAAATGCAATGAGAACATTTTGAAGATATTAGCACTTAAGAAACACAGCTGACTATTACCAAAGTAAGAAATTGAAAAATTTTAAGCATTCAGAAGGAAGGATCAATAAAAAAAAAGAAGAAAAGCTTACGTTTCTATTAAAGGTGTTAGGAAAGGAAAAACCTTCTCTATCCCCTCAATGCTGGCTAGAGACTGTACAAATGCTATAGGAATCATGAAAAAGAAAATTAAGAAAAATAGTCCGACTGCCATTAGTAATCTTCGAATGGTGAGTTCAACGTATGGTATTGCTAGATTATCCCAATATACATCACGAGGCTCAGGAGCCCTTTCAGTCAACCAAATTGTTGGGTTGCTTGTTTGCTGAGTTTGAGCACAGACAGCTGCTCCCCATCGGGATCTGAATGAAACAAATGCTACTGGAACTATAGCGTTTGGATCATTCATAACCTTTTCTCTTTCTCTATCTTCCTGCATGAAAGTGCCATAAATCAGAAGAAAACGAAGAAAATGTTGCTTTGATGCATTTCTTACTTTTATTTTCATTTGACACCCTTCATCTTTTCCTCCGGATAACATTGAATTTTACGAATTTATTTTAGTTTCATGAATAAATACCAAAATTCCCGACTCCTTTTTCTCTCTCTCTTTTTTTTTTTTTCTATTCTCAACTCTTTGATAATCAGAAGGTCATTAGTAGCAAAAGACAAAAGGAAACGAAAATATATTGGAAGTCTGCAGCATCTGTTCAATTCCATGAACATCAAAAAAATTCTGTACTTTAACGCACTAACCCATTTCTAATTCGGTTACCACTCCAGCTCACTTTTTCTCTTTCAATTATCAGCAGTGCCTTCTTTGACAGTTGACTCTTTAACATATTGACATTTCAATCTATCCTTTCCAGTCTCAAAACCTATCCACATGTAAGGCAAAAACGTTTGAGGTGTTCATAGCGTCTCTGTCTCTTTTTGGCAGGTAAGGATTGTGAAAGATCTACCAAGATCAACCCATTCATTAATCACTTGAAGCAAGAGCCATGGGAATTCCACCTCCCTTGAATTAATCAACAGTTTATTCCCAGTAAACTACTGTTAATAAACCATCACCAGTTTCTGTGACAACTGCCACATTTGCATTATGTTAAAATAGACAGAACAAAGACTTCATCCCGTTATTTAATAAGGACCAATTTCAGTGGGTTTCCATCCAAAAAAAAAAAATTTTGCAGACGATGACCCTCTTCGTTGAAATACTATTACAGAAGCAGAAAGATGGATGGAAACACAAGGGTCCGCATAAATTTTTGCCTATGACTGAAACAATAGCCACAGCAGGCGATAAAATAAAAAATATGTAAAAAAAAGATAAACTTAATGATGTCAAAGAAAACATTGAATAATAAATGGACATCAAAAAATGAATCTTCAAAATAGAATATATGAAACTCACTTCTTCACTAAGCTTTCCAATCTCAGCAATATAGAAGTCAATTGCATCGACTGTATCTCCCCAAAGACCCCAGAAACCTGTCTATAGATGGGTAGACATTGATAATTAAAATATACCAGATATTCTATTCAGACATCTTTTACTGAGAAAGAAATGTAGAGCACATAGCTATAACAGATGGTTTACCAGAAAGTACCTTTGTAGTAGGCTTTACAGAAGGATTTCTCTCATATTGGTTCTGGTGGTAAATCAACCAATTCTGCAAACTCTTCTTCTTTGCAACCAAGTTTGCAAGATTATTTGCATTGCGTACTATCTAAGAAATTAAATCAAGCATTGATAAATTATAAAACTCTAGTTGCAATGAAGTTAGAAACTCTTATTGATGCTTCCAAACAGTCCTTAAGTTCAAAGAACCTTCACTCATTAATAATGTTTCAATCCGTGTGAGAGTTCCCTACTTTTGAAATTTTTGCAGCCTTATGTGCTATTTTTTTACCAGTAATTGTTTTAATTGACACATCTTGACGAATATGCATACCTGATGAGTAAGATAATGATCAGGATGATTTACACAAAAGAAATGTTCAACATGCTCCGTGACTGATTCATCAGGATCTGGAGGAATATTCCTCACAAGAACCTGAAATTTTTTTTTATTTTTTTTAACAAGATAGAGTTAGTACCAGAAAGATAAATCAAAATTGATGGTTAAGCAACTTTTATATGGATCGCAACCAATCTTTCATAGACATCAAACATGCATATGGTATGGGGAATAGAAATGTAATCCATTTCTTAAAGTATATTGAATTGAATTTAAATATAGAATATGGAAAGCATGTGAGAACCTTAGTTCTAATTTGATGGTCTCCCATAAGAACCAATAAGGTATAGGAATCTAAAGTAAATATCAACCTGAGCTGGATAAACTATGGTTTTCCAAAAGGATCGTGATACCTATAACTTCTAAACCAAAGAAATAATATATAATTATGCACGCTGAAACAGTAAATACATAATCGAAGAAGAAACAAGCATCACATAACATCAAAAATATTTCATAAACTCACTGTGAAATGGTCAGGACGACGGCTTTCGGATGCTAAAAATTGCAACCTCATTGTAGCTATTTTCTTGTATTCATTGTAGATCACATAGAAAGTCCAAAAGGTGAAGACATATGACATTATAACGTGTGCCCAAAACCTTGAAAGGAGTAGCATAAGATTCTATTAGTTGATAGAAAAATGGATCAAGCGTCTGTAAGTTGAGAATCATTATAATCGACTTTCTAAAACCAACTGGATTACAATCAATAGTTTGAAAATTTTTGTTAGTGTAATTTGACTTGATATCAACACTCTACCAGCTAAGTCCATGATCTTTACTTGAAACCAGCTAAGTGAAATCTTTGGAGACTCTTGATGATGTTCCGATAGATCACAACCCTGTTCTAGAAGCAAGTTTATTAAATAATAGTACAGCTGTGCAGTGCACATTGGTCTATGGCATCTTAATGAGTTAATTGAAGTTTCAATCTAAACATTAAAGCAGCTACACCTAGAAGCATTGTGAAATTATAGAACTTAAATTTCAAGGCTATAATTTGTCCAACAAAATTGAAAGGTTAAAGCAGCATTTTCTCATCTGATGTCAACATTTTCACCTCTTCAATTCTCCATACCTAGAGGCATGTTATTTCCTAAATAATGTAATCAATATTTCCATATCCTTAACAAATGAGAGGTGATAAGTTCCATATTGATCAGAAAATTAAAACACATGAAAATTGGTAGCAATTTATTTCTTACCTTTGGGATCCAGCTGGAATATTTGATATTGACAACTTGTCAATGTCACTGAATGTAAGATCCTTGATTTGTTCCAATGTCTCCCCAGTCCAATTGACAGGAACCAGGACAGCAAAAGCGAGTATAGTAATGGGGACAAATATTTTCAAGCTGCACATTAAAGTCATCATATTAGATGGTTCAGCCAAGCTAAACAACAAAATTACATAGTCCACCTATTGTGCTAAGGAATATATATGCACTTGTCTCAATGCTATTTAAGATAGAATTCAAATTTGGTTTTGAAAATTGAATAGTTGATCTCACACATAAAACATTAAGTTCATTGCTAAAAAGGAACAAAGGCTATGGAAAAATTTGGTAATCATTATGATGCAAGAGGAAACAACTTGCATTTTGGATAAAGCTCTTTTATTTTCATGGTATGTAACCAATCATTTGATAAATTGACAAAAAACGGATACAATATATATATACAGACAAAATTCACAAGAGATAATCCCTAAGAAAGATCTGAACATATACATAATAAGTTCTGCATAAAGATCTTGAATATGTTCAGGATGCAAGGATAAGAAAAAGAGGGAAGAAAATGAATATACCCCAGAAGGTAAATCCGAATATAGACTACAGAATCAAGGCCAGCATGCTCTATAAGCTCTAGTTCTGGCATTCTCAAAGCTGCAGGCATCCAATTCAGAAACCGTATATATGTTCTAATGTCCAAGTTTACAAATTTGGTTACAGCTCCCCTAGAGTGTGTTGGGCTAGCTCTTATCCCTTTACGATACCATTTTGGGAAGTAAACTCTGTCATTAATGGGTTGAAGCCGTAATATTGCAAATGCCAATAGGAATGCGAATGCAGATAGAATATTAACAGCAGCTGAGTAAACAATGTCTTGAAGATTGGCCATTTCTCTCCCTGAACAAGACTAGTGGCAACCTACACTTCAAAGTGGAAAGAAGTGAGAAACATCTACAAGTTTAACTCCAGCTAGCTGGAGCTTGTTATGTCTTAACATAACAATAAATTGCTTAGTTATTAAACTTGGATTACATTCTTGGAAATTTTGCATTGGCACTCAAAGGAATTTTGCTTACCAATTGGCAGAAAATTTAAAAAATCCTAGATAGTAATAATAGCATAAATTGTGTGGATGATGTAAATACATGGCCTATGAAATCATTGTGACTCAGCCGCCCAAATTAATCCTTAAATGGAAAATCTATTACACCAGGTATAAACTCTTTAATTACATAAAAATGTTTAATGAATACAAAAACAAGGTAATTCACCCAAAAAATTGGTTTAATCATTGATAAGGCAATAAATAAATACCTACAATATAAATAAGTAGCCAAATGATCAATGTATCTTCTCCATGAAGTCTGAGAATATTAAAGAAGTTTATTCGGTTCATTCATTCAAATTTCTAGAGAACCAAACAGAAAATTCTCGGAAAACCAATGAGAAACAGAGGGAAAATAGAAAAAATAAGTACCTGTGGCCTTTTTTGCACAAAACTGAATTTGCAGGAACGAAGGGGGAAACGTAGTTCGATCATTTAAGAGGAAGAAAAGAAAAAAAAATAGGGTTTTTAATTTTGCAAGCAGAATTCGTAAACTCTTACCATGTCGATCAATAGGACAGAGAAATGCAAACGGAGGTAAGTTTGGGAATATGGCGGCAAGAAGCACGGAGCCGGTTTGTGAGGCTTGTAACGGTATATATTTGAGAACCATAAGTTGACAAACATTTGAATCCTTTGTTATTATCAATTTGACCCCTTCATTCTTTGCTTATTGTACTCCATGTCGTTAATTGCTAAGTGAATAAATATTTTATCTAATCCAAACGCGTCGTTTTATGCCGAATTAAACAATGAAACATATTTTCATTTTTATTTGCGTCATATTAAATATTATTAACTATATTTTCTTTGTACAAATAAACAAGATTATAATATTCAACAATAACAAGTAATAAAAATGAAAATTATTAAAAGAGAAAAAAAAACTTAAAATAATGTAAATGACAAACAAAATTTTAATATTTTTATATATTTATTTTAATTTTTTAATAACATACTATTGATATGCTTGCAGCAACATGTGGAATGCGATTCCTGATCTTAACGTTGGATGCAATTTCCATGTATTGATAGAATCGTTGTAACGGGAACGGGACAATGGCCGGCAGTTTTGCCGTTTACATCCCGGCTTCAATCAATTGAGGTTGGGAGAGGAGGGGATTTGATGTTCATGCTAATTAACAATTATTTAATAATTAGGCTTATTTTTAATACGAAATTGCATAAACTATTTTATTTGGTTCAATTTATTCATTTTACGTGAATTGCTCAATTTATAGTTATTCGATTTTGAATTAATCACGTATTTTAACATATTCACTGTATATAATATTAATTTCTAAAATCCATATGGAGCTACCACTTTTGGTTCAAAAATGAAAACATTTTTTTTTCTCCTTTTCTCTTCCTTAATATCTACAGTGACTAAGAAAATGAATTAAAGCTTGGATGAGATAATGGATTGACTGAAAAAAAAAAGAAAGTTTGAAAGGTTGGTGTTGGTTTGGGTAACCGTAAATTGTGGGTACGTTAACATTGAATTTTGTCAGGAATATGGCAAAAGAAGCCTGGTGTAATAGTATTTCACTTTGTGATTAAAACTTGAAATTCTACAACAACAATTTTCAGGCAATATGAGTTGGATTTAAGGGTGGACTCCACAAAGTTAGTTATTTTAACAGCATTCAGCTATTTAGCTTTGTTCGGCAACAGTCTTTGAAGTAATATTTAGTGTTTTGATTGAATTAAAATACTGATTTTAATTAATTATGTGTTTTATAATATCGTCACCTTTTGGGGAGGTTCATTTAATATCCAAAAACTGCTCAGCAACAGTTAAACAAGTAGACAATGCTAGGTGAACTAGAAAAGTTTAGATAAAGCCGAATCTCGTTTAGAGTTTGAAGTAGTGTTTCACAAAACGTTGAGTCTGTTCGATAAAATTAGTTGTTGAGTCTGTTCGGTAAAATTAATTGATTTATCAGCTGTTAACTGTTTTTAATAATGTTTAGGTGATAGTTGTTTAGTAATTTTTCATAAACTCTAAAAAACTAAACGTTACATAAATTATACAAGTGAACTTTTTATAAAACATTATATTAATCTCTAAAACTTATTTAAATGTTATGTTATAGAATAATATAAAAAATAACTATTAGCATTCTAAATGCTATTTACTGTGTTGTGAAATATATAGTTTAAAGAACTCGAATCCACAACTTTCTATGAATAAAAAATCCAATTGGTCCACGCTTAATTAGTAGAAGCCATAAGTTTTAAGTTCAACAATTGAAGGATATTTTTATGGACTTGTCCTTTTCCAATTTTATGGGGAGAACAGAACTTGGTGAGTACACATTATCATAACCTCCTCACAAGGGTTACTATGTTGACAAAGTAGAGACACCTTTACTTGTCATTTTTTGGTGAAATTTGGCAGTTGCCACGTTTTTTAAGATAAGGATGAAATTTGGATCATGCAGTAGTGGACATTCAAGGTAGGAATTGCTGTCGTTAGTGTAACGCCCATAATGCATATCGTATCTACCCATGATTGAGGCCACTAGACCGCATTTACGAATTTTTGTTTTTTTCCTAGTCACTCGAAATAAATTCACTTCACTTTTATTTTTTAAATTTATTCAATAAATAAATTAAGAAGAAGAAGGAATAAAAAGATAGAAGCAATCTAATACAAAGTCAAAATTACATAACCTCAACAATGCAAAGGATAAGAATTTCACATCCATAATCTCGAGGAAATAATGACTTCCTTCGCTTTTTCTTAGAAAAAAAAAATAAAAATAAAAGCAAAATCATGTTAGCATTTGAAAGGAGTAATCACCGTTAATAGAGTCGCAGCAGGCCCCACAACCAATATGGCAGTGAGCCGCGAATTCGATCAATTAGTGGGCCCTTGCCTCTTCACCTATGGAGCTCCAACTACCCTCCGTTACCGTCTGATTATTTTCATCAAAGTCGTCACTGCTGTGAACATCATCGTCAAGATCATCGCTGAAATCGTTTTCCTCGCCGTCGTCGTCATCGTCATCTGCGCATGCATCTGCAACTGCACCAGCACCAGCACCAGCACCAGCACGATTATCTTCATCGGAAGACAGCGGCACAAGCCAACAAGTCCCATACAAGTGGCCGTTTAAACATACAAAATACTCCAACCCACCTTCGCGCGAGCCAAGCCGCCTAGACGCGCTTTTCGGCACCAGCTGAGCTGAAGTCATACTCCACACTCGAAACCCGCAGTATGGACATCTAACTTTCGTCTCTAGCTCTACCCGCCGTCCGATTAAGCACGCTCTCGTTCTTGATTTCATAAATCCCTGAAATACCCCTCTGTAAATTCCCAAATCGTCTTCATTATCCCCTGTCGGATGCTCACACGGATCACTCACGTAGAGCAAATCGTCCCGACATTTCTTCGTTAGAAAGCTCCGACCCGATGTTTTGGAAAACCGAGAAGTTTTAACGAAGTGACCTGCTGAAGCTTGACTCACTTTGAAGTTCGGAGTTGACTCACATCCGCAACAATAAAACATAAGCTTCGCAAGCGTTTGCCAACTATCGGCGAAGGGAGCATTAGGAGCACCGTTTGTCAATGTAGCTAACATGCGCGGGGCGCGATAAACACACAGTTCTCGCCATAACAACCGTTTGGCTATAGCACGAAGCTTGCGGTTAACGGAGGCCGTCGCGCAGAGAGAGTGCAGGTCCCATTTTATGGACTCAAAGACTAGGAGGAGAATCCGCTCGTTGAGAATTCCCGACTCATCTGGGTCGGATCCAACATTCGGTGGGTTTGTTCTTAATCTCCTGCTGGCACTCATTAGGAATTTGCTTGACCTATCGGAATGTAATGCTCTTCACACCGTTGTTTATAACTCCAGGCTCTATAGCTAAACGATTGACGCGTGACCAAGACTAAAGGACATGTTTTCCTAAGACAGATGCTTGTTGTGGTGACAAACACGTGTTCTCCTACTATTGGCTAGCTGACGCGTGGTGATGTACAATTGCTTAATTTCCGTGAAAGAGAATCGAGGAATAACGTCAGCGATTGAAATTGAGTCCCGTGGCAGGACACGTGTCGTAGCCCTGATCAGATTGAGAAATATCTTTTACGTGGCTCAAAAATATCTGACGTTTTACGTGGCATCTTTGGAGGCTTTGTTTGGACACTTTAGCACACCTTAAATAACCTTAATACGCTTTTTCTATTATGAAATTTATTACTTTAACCCTTCGTAATTTATCACACCTTACTTTGCTTGTTTGTCAAAAAAAAAAAAAAATTATCACACCTTAAATTTATTAGCATTATTTAATTTTAATTTGTAAGATGAAATTAGTTTTACCTTACCATAGATTTTGGAAAAAAAAAAATTCATTATAAAATTATTTTAATTATATAGTACACAAGCCAAATTTTGAGTTTAGGCCAAATTAATTAAGATAAAGGTTTTATTTTTGGATTAATCAGACAAAATAAAAATAAGCTATTTCTTCTACACTTTAGAAAATAAAATTAAATATTAAAAAAGGTTACAAAACTAATACGCTTTAATAATATTCCAAACTTGTCAATAATCCTACATATTTAATTCAACCAAACAATGAAAAACACAATATGATCATAATTTTTTTATTTTTGATTTTTGATTTTTACATAATTTAGCTACATCCAATTAAATATAAAAAATTACCAATAAGAAAATTCGTAGAAATGAAAAATGAACTAATTGTAAATTACTACGAATCGATTTTTCTTGTTTTTAATTTTTAGTTTTAATTTTTAGTTTTTGATATTTCTTCTATTTATCTTTCAATTTTTTTATGAATTTTATTTTTTTAAAATGTACCAAAATTTTTTTGTTGCTTTATATTGAATAAAATTTAACTTTAATTTAAAAACATTATTTTATTTTTCTCGTAAAATTAAATTGAATTTAGCTGAAATAATCAAGTATTAATTGTAGAGTGGAATTTAAAAAAAAAAACCCATTTTATTAATTTCAAACATGTAAATTATATAAAGCTAAAAATTAAAAATAAACTATAATTAATACTCTCTATCCCACGATGTAATTCGTTTTAGTATGATAATTTTATTTCAAAATATAAGTTCTTTTGAAAGCTGAATGATATTTTTTTAATTTTATCTTATTTATATTAGTAGATATAATATAATGATATAAAGCAGAGTAATAATGTGAGATAAAATGAACTTTTGTTCAAATTATTTTTAATTTTATAAAAATTTAGAAAAATTAATTATTGTTTTAGTATTTATATTGTGGGAGACCAAGTAATAAGTACAATTATCGTAACTAAAAATAAAATGACTAAATTTATTAGACACGTGTCATCCCTCTTCCCTTTTTCATCCTTTTCCTTTAAAAAATTATTAATGCATTTTCCTTTTGGAGCAGCACATGCCACATGGTCGCAGCATGGACCACTAGAAAAAGTAAAAAGAGAATGCGTATGGAAGAGGCAGGAAGCACCGAGACACGAAACTAAATTTTCACAGCACGTGTGATGCACGTACTATTTACCACTTACACAGTGTTTTAAAGAACTGAATCAGAGAAATTTTTCAAAATTTAAAAAATTAAAAATTAAAAACTTAAATCAGTGTAATATTTTTTATTTGATAGAAAACTAAATTTCTGATTTTTTTTTTAAATATTCCTGTAAGTAAAAAATTTTGTGTGCCTTTCAAAATTAAAATTTTTTAGTAAGTTCCATCTTGTACAGAATTTTAAAAATCATTTAAATGAGTTAATAAAATGAAAAAAAAATCTTGAATAGCTCATTTTATATTAAACAAGTAATTAAAATCAATTTAAAATATCTCAAATTGAAAATGATACTATTAGATTTTCATTTTTAATTTGTATAATGTATTTTATACATATTCATGTATACTATTGATTAATAAGGATTCCAAGTTTCATATACCTAATTTTGTAATTATAATTCCTCAAAAAATATAATTCATTCTCATTGATTAAGCAGCGACATAATTTAGTTTTTAACTTTTGATGATACACATATTCATTTATGTTTTTACGCATTTACATAGCACACCAAAGTTAAGAATGTATGCAAAAATTTTCATTTTTTTTGTTTAGTTAGAAATTTTTATTTTATTATAAAAAATTTGAATTAGAATTGCATATGAATATTTAAAATTGAAAGAAATTAAAATTTTATTTTTTTATTTATATTTCTATAATATCTATTGATTTATGTTTATATATTTATTTCTACATTTTTATTTTTTATTTTTTTGCGTTACATAGTTATATTTAACATATTTATTACATTTCATATTTAATATTTTATTTTCCATTTATATATTTTCCTATTTGTATTTATTGTATATTATTCTATTTAATTATATATATGGCACGAATGTGGAAAAAATTTAATCAAATCTAACCGTACAATTTTTAAAATCGAAAGTAGAATCTTTGGGTTGTCAGATCGATGTGGACAAGAGCTTTTGTGTCAATGGATGAGTGGGCGACACATTGAACTGCGTACCAGACACGACGGCAATCAGTTCGACGGGTACAATATCCGCCACTAGATATATTCTTAGCCACTTAAATTCTGCCGCGCGTCCTAATTGCTTAACAACTTTCCTGCACGTGGCAACATATATGTACTGAAGTGATTGTATATTGTACTCCGGGGACACAATTATGCAGGTCAAAAAATCTTCATTCTACACGGTACACGTATACTTTTCTTTTGCAACAGTGGAGTTGCTCCACATGCATTATATATTACTTTTCTTTTGCATAAACAGTGCGAAGTTGCTTCCACATGCATTATATATATATATATTATATATTTATAATATATATATATATATAATATATATATATATATTATAATATTTCATTGTGATTTAGGTTTTTTAAATTATAATCAAATTTCTAGCTACCAGCGTCAAGGTAGGTAGCTAGAAGTCGCACGTCAACCCTGAACTTGGCCATAGTCCAATTTTTTAAATAGAGTGTGCAAATTTATAATTTTCCGTGTTTTTTTTTTTTATATATATTTATTGTGAATTTAGGTTTTTAAATTATAATCAAATTTCTAGCTACCAGCTCAGGTAGGTAGCTAGAAGTCCACGTCACCGAACTTGGCCATAGTCCAATTTTTAAATAGAGTTGCAATTTATAATTTCTGTTTTTTTTTTTTAATTTTAAAATTTACTAAATGGGAGTGATTTATTAGTGTTTGAAATTTTATATAAATTTATAAAATTTTAATGTATATAAATTTTATTTATAATTTCTTTTTTTTATATAAATTTTAATGTATTTATTTCATTTGTTTTGTTGTTTTAAAATTTACAGAATATTTATTATAAATAGATATGAATATAGATAATTATGATTTTGAAAATTTGTTTTGTTTAGTATTTTGTTATGATTATCTATTTTATATGTTAAATAGGTATATAAATAATATATCTCTTGTCTCATATTTATATTTTTATTTATTATCATATTTATATTATCCATCTTTGAAATATTTTTAAATTTTTATATTTTGGAGTTGAATAATTAAAAAGAAACTTTTAATTTTTCTATGTTTTGTAGAATAAATTATATTTTACTATTAAATGATTAAATTATAAATAATAGTTACTTATATATTATTCATATTGAATTATTTGAATAATAAAATTTTATGATTCACTGAATTTTATAATTATTATCTATGACATGATAATTTAATAATGTAAAAACAAATCTTTTGATAATATAGAAAATACATTTTATAAAATAAAATATATAATAATAATGTAACTCTCAATTGGTGTAAAGCACGGGCCTCCATCTAGTTTAAAAATTATTTTTTTATTTTGGAGAATCAATTAAAAGGATAAAATTCAGAAAGAGGGACCATTTTATTTGATGGAAACAATCTATGAAAACTCTTTAATGATTGTCCAAAATAGAGAGAGGAGGTAGTGAAATAGACTAAGCCTTAGGGACCAAATCGTACTTTACGCTAAAATACTTTATTGGATCCCTTTGAGGCTTTGAGCTTTTCATGCTGTGCCACTTGTGCACAGATTGGGCTTGTATGGATCATTTTGTAGGCCCAAAACCAATATTTAAAATATGCAATTTATGACCATCTTAAAACGGCTGAAACTATTACATTAAAGGCCGGCTCAAAAGAATATTCTGGTTTCAGAGTTAAGCCCATTCTGAAATTGGCCTTGGGTACAAATGATTGTTGCAGTTGGTAAGTCACGTGTAATTGCAAAACACTCACCGCATCATCGTTGCACATCGAGCGCACGTTAGAGCGCTACCCGCTACATATTTTAACCTATACTCCTTAAGCGCACCTTAGCTTTCGTCACTACACCACACCATTTCTCATATCTTCCACAAAACACAAACAAAACTCCCAATTGGACTCTTCGAACTATCTGTCCTCTCTTCTTTATCTCACTCTCGGAGAATTAGGGTTTCTGCAGTCTCAATACTAACTTTCTCTGTCTGGTTTGTGCTTTTCAATGCCTGCTAATTACTTGCCCAAATCGCGCCTTGAAAACCCTAGACTTTGCAGAACTCCTCCATTTTGTTGGGGATTTTGGGTTATCAGTGGATTGGTGTCTTCGCTTTGGTTGGAATTGTGTGTCAGAATTTGATTGAAGCCCGCCGGCGATTCTTGGATGGCGCCAAGTCGAAGGAAGGGCGCCGGCAAAGCTGCTGCGGCTGCAGCTGCCCGCCGCCAATGGAAGGTGGGCGATCTCGTTCTTGCTAAAGTCAAAGGCTTTCCTGCTTGGCCTGCCACGGTACGCCCTAGACATATATCTCGAATATATTGCTGTATCTATATGTCAAATTTGCTTTGTAATCAGAGATGTAGTTAGGCTTTTGGGTTGCATGCTAGTGTTTCTTGGGATTTTCTCAAGTATGGTACTTGGGAGCCCCGGTCGATACTGTGGAATCTGAATCAAAGTTTTGAGTTCTTTTAGGGTTTCAAATGGGAGTGCTGGGTTGCTTTCCCACTGTTCTCTAGTGGGCTTGTAATCACCTTTGGCAGTGGAACTTTTCACTAGCCTTTGTGCGCATTTCTTAAGTTCTTTTAAGGTCTTTCCTTCTTTTGCCAACCCTCTTAATCAGTTCTCGTGTCAAAGTTAAATATTTGGTAATATTACCGGAAATTGGTTATATACCAAATGCAATGATTACCTAGAAGTAGACTGATATATAATCTGCGTCTTTAATCTAATCAAACTAAGGATTCTAGTCTTATTCCTACACACCTACTATTAATGTACATATGCTTATAAATTTGGTTGTTGATACCAGGTAAGTGAGCCAGAGAAGTGGGGCTACTCAGCCGATTGGAAGAAAGTACTTGTCTACTTCTTTGGAACGCAGCAAATGTTAGTCTTTTTGTTCAATATTAATTTTTTCAATATCATGATTTTTAGTTATTTTTCTGCTTATGTGTTACTTTATTGATAACCAATCAGTAAACTAGTTGTTGGTAGGGATGATCCTTTCAACTGTGCACTAAATTGTAATGTTTGCTTGTTTGCATCCAAGGAGTTATAGAGTTATAAGAAGTTTTGTTTTGGTATGGTAGTAAATGTAGTCATTGAGAAAAAGTGTGATTATGGTGAAGTGCTGAAAAAATGAATGGTCATGATTTAGATATTCCCCAGTTGTGGTGTTGTTTTGATAAAGAAATAAGTGATGGTTGTAATCAAAAAGGGAGTGCCTAAAGCAATGGTGAAGTGGTAGAAAATGAATGCTCATAGTTCAGAACTAAGATTCTCTATCTGGTCATGGACAGTTTAATTTGGTTCATATCGGTTTACCTGCTACAAGTCCTAAAATAACTACATAAGATGTATCTAGAATATGTTCCCCCCTCGGTCATGGTATGCTATTACAGGATGATAATTTTTCTAATAGAAGCTTTGTCAGTTTTGTCCATTTTTTTATGCTATTTATGCATATATTTATTTTTTTGTTGTATTTTAATGAGACTAACTTGTCATTTCAAGTGACTTTATCCACTTAAAATTTGTTCATTAGGTCAACAATGGACTTTTTTTTGTTTGGCTACATTAAGATGCTGCATAATCTTATGGTTGTGGGTAGTGATGGGTGTCCATGAAGGCAAGAAAATTTAGGTTTTGGTAGACAAATACCTTTTTTCTTTTCTACGCCAACTCTCAAATACTGAAAGTGCTGTCACCTGTCAAGACTGCAAAAAGAGTTCTATGAGAAGCCGTTGTAGGATATATACAAATTCATGATCCTTTTGTTCTTTTTATTTATTTATTTATTTATTCATTTTCTGTTTGTTTATCCTTTTTTTTTTTTTTTTTTTTTTTTTTTTTTTTGTTCTATGAGAAGCCGTTGTAGGATATATACAAATTCATGATCCTTTTGTTTCTTTATTTTATTTATTTATTTATTCATTTTCTGTTTGTTTTATCCTTTTTTTTTTTTTTTTTTTTTTTTTTTTTTTTTTTTTTGAAAATTCTTGTTTGTTTAATCTATATATTCACGAGATAATGTATTTGGATGAAAGTTTGTGGCTAGTATGCTTTCAAGTAGAATTTTTTTTTTTTTTTTTTTTTTTTTTTTTTTTTGAAAATCTGTTTGTTTATCTATATATTCACGAGATATGTATTTGATGAAGTTGTGGCTAGTTGCTTCAAGTAACTTCATGAGAAAAATGTATTCATTGGTTCAACAATAGAGCTTCATGTCATTAAATGACATTAGGAAGCTTTGTTTAGACTGCATTGTGGGAGAGACAAGGTGCTTTTAATAAAAGCAATTTCAGTTCAATAAACAAATACCATATTTATCTAAGTAACACTCTTGAGGTTAATTTACCTTCTAGTAAAGGGAGAATGAGGGGCTGAATTAGGTTTTTTCGGTGTTCTCATTTCTTGAAAAAATTATATTTGATTATTTTTCCATTATATTATCTTTGTTGCAACATGTCTTTACATGTTTTAACAGTAACAATAGCACCCATAGTTGGAAACATACTTTATCCACTTGCCAATATGGTTTTAGGTTATGTTTGTGGCTTTACTGCACAAATTAGTCGAGTGAAGTGCTTGTAAATGCCCCTTGGGCCGGTAGACTGGATCTTTGAGATTGGAATTTGTAAAATTCGCCATGATATTTTTAGATTGGGATAAGGCGGCTTGTTATATCTTTCAAGAAATTTATGTAAAAAATATAGATTGGAATTTGATTTTTGCAAGGCCCTCCTATCTTGTACTTGAATGGGCTATGTGCTTAGTTATTAAAGGCATAAGACGCACCAAGGTGCAAAGGCTGCGCGCCTATGGCCAAAGCATGCCCCTTGCAATAAGTAATTATGCGATATCAGGAAAAAAAAGCCCAAAAATCTGAATAAGAATTGGCAGGATAGACGCTTATATTTTAAGGTGTTGGAGTTAATAGAGAAGGAAGTAAAAAGCAAGAACATAGAGAAAAATTAGAAAGAAAACATAAAGCAAATATGAGAAGAGAAATTAAGAGAGAGACACATTTGAATGGCTGATCATTGGAGGCTGGATTGTAGGAGGTGAGTGAGGTGTTATTGGAGGACTAGAGATTGGATAGGAAACCACAACCGGTTTTTGTGTAGCATTTTTTTCTTTTGTTTATTTATTTATTTGTAACCAAATGCTAGTGGATAGATTTATGCTAAAAGAAAACTCTAGGTGACTATTCTGGGAAAAAAAAGAAAGAAAAAACACGTTCTTTTTTTTTTGCGCGCACCTCTGCCCAGAGGCAAGTGCCTTAGTGAGGTCGCCCTCTAGACATTTGAGGCACAAGTCCTTGCACCCTAAGGAAAGTGCTTCTTTAATAATTATGGCCGTGTGTTACAATAATGATTAGACATGCAATTGGGAAGTTTATGTTCTTTTATAATTTGAGTGTCTTTTCCTCTGATTTTACAATAAAAGGAAAGAATCTTTTAGGATTAGGATGAAGAAATTGAAATGCTAGGGTTAAGACAAATTTTATGAAGCTAAATAGCTTGCCTAGAGGTCTGTTTGGTTTAACTTTTTTGTGATGGCTAGTACCTTGTAACAGTTGCTAATACGTGGTAGTTGATAGTTGTTGGTTGATGAGTGCTAGTTATTTGGTAAAGTTTAGTGATGGTTGCTGTTAAAATGTAAAATGACTTCTAAGGGTATATATATAAGGTTTTTAAAAATAAATATACTATTTTTATTTTAATGTGTCATATAAATAAAAATATTAATATTTAATAGTTATTTATTATTTTTAAAGAATTATAAATAAAATGATCACATAAAAATACTAATTTTAAGAAAAGTAGTTTTATTTGTAATTATTTTTATAAGGTTAATATAATACAAATACAAATTAGTTAACAGTTAATAGGAAAAAGTTCTAAAATGCAGCTCATGGAATGAGTGATTAATTGAGACTTGTATTAGTTATTAGCTACTAATTAAAATCTTTATCAAACACGTTTGACCTAACTATTGAGTACGAATCAACTATCAGCTGCATGAAAACACTGAATTATAGAGGCTTTCAAAGAAATGGGAATAATGTAAGTTTGGCTGACGTGAGTAAAATAACTCTATATTATTCATTATTTTTATGACCTGAGTTCAATGCTCTTACATTGCTCTTTATTGCATTAATACGGGTCAACTCGGTATCTTTTAAGACATTTCAAATGGTTATTGGAGTGTTCTGCTTTTGGCTAAGTGCATGCAAGCCATATCTGCTTCTTATTATTTCGGTAATATTTGATCTTGTGCCCTCTCTTTACATTTTTCTTGCACCATTGTTGCTGCTATGTGCTGTCTTTTGCTGTTCTGCGTTAATGCAGGAAGCATTTGCATGCGTTTTGGACATAAAGTTTTCTCGCAACATCAGAACCACAAATGCAATTTTCATCCTGAATAAAGTTATCTGCCTTTCGAAAACTGCTATTAAAATAATTATTAGTGGTTGTTCATTTTTATTTTATTTTATTTTCTGTATGACAATTATTTGTCAATCATATCATTATTGTGTTTTAGAGGACCTAGAAAATGTTATTTTCAGTGCCATATACTTAGTTATATGTATATTGCTGCTAGCATGACGATGAAGATATTGAAAAGGATTGATTGGATAAACTATTGGTGATATTTTACTAGAGGCAAAACAATTGAATGGATAATACTTAAAGGAGATGACTAGATGTCCTAGGGAGTTTGGTAGTAGTTCTTATTCTATTGTTTATTAGCATTAACTAATGACTGAGGCTACTGTGTCCATGCTAGTTTTAGCTAATTATGCAAGTGAGAGTTTTGGTATAATTTTGCATATTAAATAATGAATTCTGTGTTATGCAAAAAATATGTTCCTTGGACAACAAGGTATGGCTTCTTATGATATTATGAATCAATGAAGCTTCAATTGTTTGGCACCACTCTTCTTTGGTTTTTGTAGTTTCTTTTGGTAATCCTGTAGAGGTAGCATCCTGAGACTGTTGGTACATAAGAAGCTCACCCACCCACCCACCCACCCGAAAAAAAGATACACAAAAGCCCCTCTCATTCATTTCTTTCATACACTATGTTCCATTTTTGATGTTTGTAGCAATTTGCATGAGAGTTGTTCTTTTGTTGAAACACAATGGACTGAAATGTTCATAGGCAATAGCCCTGTTTTTTTGATTTGGAATTAGAGGCAATATTTTTATATTGTAGTACCTGTCAAATGCTAGCGACATTATGATTTTCTTCTAAAACATGTGTAAAGCATGCTTGTGGATTTGTGAATGTACTTCCATTGTTGTGTTCCATGAATGACAGTGATGTTCTATCAGATAAAAGGTGTTAGTTGAAGAAATGATTTTATGCATGGTATCCCTGAACCTTGAGTTTGTGTATCTATTGGTCTGGGATATCACTTGAGATGTTTCCATTTTTCTTTATTAGCCAATTTTCCTTGGATTGGAATGTCTTGAATTAATTTTGCCTTTGGGTGAGTATGTTGCAGAGCCTTCTGCAATCCTGCTGACGTTGAAGCATTTACTGAAGAGAAGAAACAATCTCTTTTGGTCAAACGTCAAGGAAAAGGTGCAGATTTTGTTCGTGCAGTGCAGGAGATTATCGACAGTTATGAGAAGTCAAAGAAAACAAACCAAGCTGATGATCTCAATTCTGGAGAAGAAGTTACTCTCGCAAATGGTGGGAATTCAATGGAGTCGTCGGCTGATTTTGAGTCAAAGGGTCGGACTGAAACTTCTGAAGCAACTGTTACAGGTAGAAATGATCCTTCTCTTGGAAGCAGCGTTGCTCCTGATGTCTCAAAAATCGGTTCTCTGCTTGATAAAGAGGCCTTATTAGAGCAGCCCACTGATAATGTCGTGGTCACAGCAAAACCTGTTATAACTACATATACTTCAAGAAAGAGATCTGGAGGCCTACGTACCCGTAAACGTGCCACAGAGAAACAGGATTCTTCAGTTGAAAGATCTAGAAGCTTTTCACGGTTAGAATCCTCTAGATTCCAGAACCTTATGATTCCATCTAAATTAGATGGAGACATGAATGTGGGGGATGCATCAACTGAAGTGATCCTGGATAGATCATTACGAAGGAACAAGCGAGTACGGAAATCACCAGATGCCTCTGAATGGGATGATGTGGATTCATCTGCTCATGTTTCAAATGGAAGCATCGAAGACAACAGTTCTGAAATTGTAACAGTTGATTCTGATTCTCTGAGTCTAAATGAAGGCAGCACTATAGATAGTGAATCTAAACCTGAACACTCTGAAACTGTTGTTGAGTGTTTGGAGGGAGATGTTGAGTTGAGCAAAGGGCTTGATTTTCAAATAAAAGCTGTGGTTATAAAGAAGAAAAGAAAACCAAACAGAAAGCGAGTGACTAATGAAGCAGCCGAGCAACATGTCAGGTTGGAAACAGAGGCTGATTTAGATGCTGGAGTGCATAGTAGTAGCCAAAATTCACAATCTTGTGAAAACTTGAATGAGAGGCATAATAAAGAAGATGGAGATGAGCACTTGCCTCTAGTGAAACGAGCTAGGGTTAGGATGGGCAAATTATCATCTTCGGAGGAGGAACACAGCAGCTTTTCTCAAGCTGAAGAAAAAATCTCTCATGGTGTTGCTCCCTCTGAGGTACACAATGGCTTATGTCCAGTTGAAGAAAGAAGCCCTAATGAGGTTGCAGTAGCTATGGTTGAGCAGATTGGCCCGCCAACTAACTTCAATGATGATTGCTCTGCTGATAAAGGCTTGTTTTCTGTGAAGGGAGCAGTGGATAATGCATCAACCCAAAAGGTCTTTGTTCAAATTCCGGCAAATAGGTCCCAGCTGTCAATAGTTAAGGAGAATCAGTCTTTTGGCTGCTCAGCAGATGGTGAAGCTGCTTTGCCTCCTTCCAAACGTCTTCATCGTGCTCTAGAAGCCATGTCAGCAAATGCTGCAGAAGATCAGGCATGTGGTGGGACAGCAACCATGAAAACATTAATGAATGAGAGTTCCAGTACTCTAAGGAGAAGCTCTTCTGACACGATCTTTGAAAGGAAAGAAAGTGATGGTGCAGGAGAACAGAGTGTAGAGACTCTTGGCCTTAGGACCTCTGCTTTCTGTTCAAGCTCTGACACAATTTTGGATGAACCTATCAAATCACCATTTGAAGCAGACATTTCTGTTCAACCAATAGCAGGTTCCAAGAGTCGAGAACATTGTGAAGATGTCTTGAAAGAGGCCTTGGAACATGAACGTGGCAAAGATCTTAATCAATCATGTGGAGGTCAGGCTTTTTGTACTGCTATTCAACAAAGCAGAAATAACTCTACACATAATTTTGACAGTAGACAGGCCAGTCTGCGATCCAGTGAGGGCTTATCAGATGAATTGTTACTTCTGAAGGATGAAGTCTGTTCTGAAAGACTTCAGTTAAGAGATGTTGGAGCTGAATACATTGGTTCTTCTGAGCATTCTCAACTGATTCCAGCTCTTATCTCACATGCTGATGAAGCTTCGAAGGTTACATCTCAAAATGGTTCAAATGTGCTTCAGTACAGTGCTGAGGATACTGGCTGTGAGAATACTGAATCATTGAGGTCTCCAATTCACGGCAACAATCAAGTTGATGGCATGTGAGTATCCATATAATATTTTGGCTTATATTGGCTAAATTTGCAGGCCTATGTCTCATTACAGCTAAGTTTGCAGTCCTATATTAAATGGTTTTTCACCAATAACTAGTATTTTTTTTCTCCATTTCATACAAGCATTTCACGGCAACAATCAAATCAATCGCATGTAAGTATCATTTAATTTTGGCTTATAATGGCTATTCGCAGGCCTATGTCTCATAACAGCTAAGTTTGCCGGCCTATGTTAAATGGTTTTTCACCAATAACCAGTACTTTCTTTTTTTACTCCATTCCATATGAGTTTTTCTCATAGAATTAAGAAGTAGGAACAGCTACTGTTCCTAGTCATCTTTTGTCACAGTCTAAGATCTGCTTCAAAAGGTCTGAATGTATCTGAGGGCACCCTTGTGAGATCGACAACCTTTTTTTTTGTATAATTTCAATTATCCTTATTGTTACTGAATTTTTGTCATAGGTCTGAGGAGGCAAAAGGTCTCAAATATGAGAAAAGACGGAAGGAAGCTAGTTATGCTTCTATTTCTGATCATCATTTGCATCACAGTGGTGTCTTGGTAGCCCAGTCAAGTCCAGTTCCGGCTGATGGAACAGAATCTCCTGCACAAACATCTCCACCCACTACCTCAACATGCCATGTATCTACCTCAGAAAGTGCTAATTTTGTTCAACATAGTGGATGTTCTACTCCCAATCATTCACACCAGAAGACAACTGTATGTACATCAGTTGAAGAAGAAAAAATTGAATTACTGGTGCCGCAACTTGCAAAATCTGCTGGCAGATGGAGTAATTATGCAGAAGCGCATGCTGCTTTATCATCCTTTGAAGGAACGCTTGGATCATTGACCAGGACAAAGGAGAGCATCGGTCGAGCAACTCGCATAGCCATTGACTGTGCAAAGTTTGGTATTTCTAACAAGGTAGGATCATGGTGCTTGCATGTGTGAGCTTTACAGTTTCTTTGTGTTGGTCCTGTTAGAATAGGTGAGAATTTTTATTTGGTTAGGTTATATGATTTTGTTACCCTAATCATTCTTCTGGGCTAACTGAACGCGAGAACATTCACGAGTTGAGATTTCATTTATTGGAGAAGTGATTTCAGACTGGAATATTGTGTTCCCAGCAACCAACCATTACTAGTGGATGTGCATGTAACATTTATTAGCATGAAAGGCGTATCAAACTGATTAGAAGGTTTTATTAATGTTCAGATATTTAGCAATAAATAATAGTCTGTTTATGTAGACATGGCAAGAAAATAGGAAGAAATATGATTGTCCAATTTGAAGTTGTGGTACAACCCTTCGTTTATAAATAGAGGGTCATGTGATGCAGTATGCTAGAATCAGTATTATGGGGTTTCTGAGGGGTTTGGTTCTGGGCACAGTTTTAGAAGGTATGTATTGTTTATCAAATGCCATTTTTTTTTTAAATTTCAAAAAAAAAAAAAAAAAAGCCATACTTTTAACTCATCTTGTAACAATCCTACACTTGGTTAAGTTGCATTTCCAGTTTGTAGTATTTTGGGTTGGTTTATCATGTCTGAATATTTTTTTGATTGGTAAAATTCTGTGGTTATGTTGCATGTTATGATAAGGCTTCATGATAAGCATTATTTCTATGCTTATTTTTTTTGTTTGTAGTGTTTAGTTCAATTGAGAAAGGGAATCTTTTCTTGAAAGGAATAAATTTGTTTGAATGAAGACCAGAGTGCATGGAGTTCATTTGCTTTATCTCTGGAATAATGATTTAGTTGCAATTAAAGTATACACGTGCAATACATTGTCTTCTGATGCATAGCTTGTCTTCAAAACTTAGGTGGTAGAGATTTTAGCCCGTCATTTGGAAAGTGAGTCTAGTTTACACAGAAGGGTGGATTTGTTTTTCCTTGTGGATTCTATCACTCAGTGTTCTCGAGGTTTGAAAGGTAAAGTGCTATCCTTGTGTTATTTCAAATTGATGGGAACATGTGGTATATGTGATGTTTATTTTGGTCTTGAAATTCCAGGTGATGTGGGTGGCATATACCCTTCAGCTATTCAAGCAGTGTTGCCACGTCTGCTTTCAGCTGCTGCTCCTCCTGGAAGTTTTGCACAAGAAAATCGGAGGCAGTGTTTGAAGGCAATCCTCAGAACTCTATCTTGAATTGTGCTTTTGTTATTGGTTTTCTGTATTGGTATTATGTCTGATATCTTTGTGTTTCTTTTATAGGTTCTGAGGCTTTGGCTGGAAAGAAGGATCCTTCCAGAATCTGTTATTCGCCATCATATGCGGGAACTTGATTCACTAGGTGCTTCATCTTCCGCTGGTGCGTATTCTCGCCGTTCAGCAAGAACAGAAAGGGCTTTAGATGATCCTGTTAGAGACATGGAGGGTATGCTTGTTGACGAATATGGAAGGTTTGCTTTATTGAATTCCATGTCTATTCTAGAATAATTGAAAAAGTTGTAGAACGTGTTTTACTAAATTATTTCTTGTTGCATCAGCAATTCAAGTTTTCAGCTTCCAGGATTTTGTATGCCCTGTATGCTTAAGGATGAAGATGAAGGAAGCGATTCTGATGGGGAGAGTTTTGAGGCTGTCACTCCTGAACATAATCCTGAAACCCCTGAAGAACAAGAGACCTGCCATCCAATTGAAAAGCACACACACATCTTGGAAGATGTTGATGGTGAGCTTGAAATGGAGGATGTGGCTCCATCTTGTGAAGTTGAAGCAAGTTCAACCAATGGCATTGCTGGAGTCAATGGTGTACCGAATTTGCACGATCAATTAGAACAGAATTTTCCACTTCCCTTTGCCCCTCCTTTGCCTCAGGATGTGCCACCATCATCACCACCACTGCCAACATCACCTCCTCCACCTCCACCTCCACCGCCACCACCTCTTCCTCCTACTGGTCCCCCTTCTTGTGCGATGCCTGATTCTTATGTTAATGGTGTTGATTCAAAAATTTATACAAATTCGCATGTGAGCCCTAATTCTTGATTGCATTCTCTCTTTGTTATTTTGTCTCACGTTTCAATTTGTCATTATTTTGTTTACTGATTGAGCTGATTTTGCAGAATATGCAAGATGACTTGCGAGAATCCAGGGCTCAGCAGCCAACTGCACCAAGGATCAACCCATCATCAATGTCCAATGGAGTGCATTATCATGCTACTGAATGTAGGGATGAGATGCAGATTTGTGACTCTACAAGCTCTTTCAGCAGTTATCCTGTACACCCAGTGCACACAGACGGTTCTACCTTCCACCACAAGGCTTATCCTCCAAGGCCTCCACACCGACATCCTCCAAATCAATTCTCTTATGTCCAGTCAGGCCAGCATGTAAAGTCTCGGAGAGAGAATCCACCTCCTTATGAGCACAGATACCACCCGTCACATAATGGTGATGGTGGAAACTTTTACTATAACCACGAGAGAATGAGACCAGCCCCATATGAGCCCAGTGAAAGTTGGAGGTACCCAGCACCCCCCTTTTCTGGTAAGGTTATTGTTTGTATAAGTTCATTTCGTTCTATGACCATTTTATGTTGCCCTATTATAGCCACTCTTGCATCTTATTGTCAATGTCATGTTCCCCATCCTAGGGCCACGATATCCTGATAAAGGTAGAACACCTTACTCGCCTGGTCCATATGGTGGCCCCCCAAGAGAACAGACTAGGATACCTCATCAAGGGTGGTCATTTCCTCCCCGGGAGATGCATCATAGAAACTTTATGCCTTTTAGACCACCCCCCGAAAGTGCAATTCCAGTTTCTAATAGAGGTACATTATTTTTTAATGGATGGTTGTATTTTGAAAACAAAGTTGATTTTTTTCCTTCCTTTTTTTGTTCTCTTCGGTTTTTTACGTTGCTATTTCTTTTTACATCTTAAGATTATTAGGTCAACAAATTATTATGCAGTGGCACCTTGCTCAAGTGATTAATGTTACATGTCATATCTCATGTATCTTTCTTGTATCAGCTCCTAGCGTTTGGCGACCAAGATGAATTCCTATTACTGCATAGCTGGGAATGGTATGTTGCCACTGTTATTTTTGCATTCATTCATTTTCTTTTTTACAAGTCTTGCCAAGTCTTCATCAATATTTCTCTTACTGATCTGTAAATTTATACTGGTTTATGTATGTCAGAATCTGTTATTATCTGGCTTCTTGGCTTGTTCAAAACAAGCAAGACTATCGGGTGGTCAATGCTTACTGCTATGCACAGAATGTATCATTGAATGAGGATTTGACTCAGACAATCAGCATTTTGACATGCTTCATTGGTTGTATATATGTATTCTATCCACTGTTTGCAAAATGCAGAGGGCTGCAAGACAGTCATGACGGAGATTGGGAGAGCTGTAACTGAACTCTAGAATGCCCGTCTGTCTGTGTATCAATTTTTATTTTTCTTTGATCTTAGCATTTATATGTTGGAAAGCCTCATAGGAATTCCATAGAAATTTTCGTTGGGCCATTTGTTACTGGCTTTTTAGCTTTAAATAGTTGCCCCCCCACCACTTGATGTAAACAATTTGTTTTTTCCTTTTTTTGTTCTATAGTGAAATTTTCCTGGCCCAGCTGGATCAGAATTCAGAATGAGAAGCAAATTCAACTATATATTATTTTTATCAGCTGATTAATGATGAATGGCTGTTAGCAAGAGCTGAAAAACCAAATCTTATGTGAAACTTGATAGAAAGATAAAACCAGAGGTGTTCCTATGTTTCACCTTGTAGATTGACCAATGTATATTGTAACTTGTAACTTCTCTGTGTAGATGAAGATTTTGCTTTCAACTACTTCAATGTCTAGTTGCTTCAGGTAATAGCCAGTTTCCTGTTTCTTGTGAGCTTTGAGATGCCAAATAAAAATTATTGTGGCAATTAATTCTAGTTCATGTGCTGTTACATGATGAGATGGTCAATTGTGGGGCTATTTGTCTTGTCATTTTTTGGCTTAATCACAGGATAATGCAGCTTTCCTTGTCAGTCTTGTCTTATATAGTGCTTGATGATTTCTTTCATTAATGACAAATTCAACAAGGTGGTTGAGTGCACCCAACCTCTTTTAAGACTTTGTGAGTTGTGAGCTCACAACGTTGACAAATGATGCCAATTAGTGTTTGTACAAGTCCCATATTGTTTTCACAAATAAAGCCTGCCTATTCTTTTTGTTTTCATAAATAAATCCCAGATTGTTCCGAGTATTGAAATTGCATTTCATGTTATTGACAAAAGCTGTGCATTGCTTTTATCAGCAGATGATGTAATACTGTGATGCAGGGGAATATGTTGTCTTCATTTCTGAGCTGTTCTTTGTGTTTGGGATGCCAATTTATCTGCATTTCTCAAATATATTTGAATAGTAATTGGTGTTTGAAAATTATTTAGACCATTCTATGTATATGGAAATTATTTAGATCAATCTTTGTATGTACTGTGGTTTTTCCAATGTCGTCGCAATGCGGGGCTGGTCTTTAGGTATGTTTTGATTCGAAAAGAAAAAAAAAAAAAGATAAGAGAATTATGTAAACAAAAAACTTTTTCAAAATAAAAATAATAATTATAAAAATAAAATTAAATAAATAGTACTTATTAATTATGGGTTTCTAAATTGTAATCATTATTATTTCTTTTACAGGTAAAAATGAGCAAAAAAACAAATGCAGATATAATGGAATGCCCTAAAGAGGCAAAGTTATAACAATTATTAGATGTATCTAAACGTAACCAGTTTAACATGGATAAGAAGGCAATTTGGACATTTTACTATCTAATTTTAGAAAATTAATATCTTTTAATTTTTGCGAAGAAATGAAATGTTACTGTTAAATTGTATTATAATCCCAATTATTAGTCTGTAATGAGAAAAGTGACGTGTCATGATTTGAATCCATCGAATACCTGTTCGGAGCAAATCATTTATGGCTTCTACAAATAATTCGTCATGGCCAGTGGCCAACGAGAAATCAAACCTTTCGATTGAGAATATAATGAATTAATTAGAAATCGAAAGAGAAACCCATCGTTCAACACAAGGTTCTTAGGCGGTTCCAGACTTCCAGTCAGTCAGTCGGGCGGGAATGGGCGGTTCTGCATCTGTCCCTGAGAAATCAATCCATGAATTCACTGTCAAGGTATTCTTCTTCTCTCTTCTTGTATTTCAATTTCGAACCTCTCTTTACAGGATACGTAACTATATTTGATGGATTCGTTGTTTGGGATCAGGATGCGCGAGGCCAGGAAGTCGACCTCAGCGTCTACAAAGGGAAGGTTCTCCTTGTCGTCAATGTCGCCTCTAAATGGTTTATCTTTTTACTCGCTTTTTTCTTTTTTCCTTTTTTCCTTCTGGAGATTATTACTTGGAAATTTGAAAATTCTGAATTTTGGGTGCTTTGGAACAGTGGATTTACGGATTCAAATTACACCCAGTTGACTGAGCTTTATAAAAAGTACAAGGACCAAGGTTTTTTAACTTCCTCTCTACCTTGTTTTTCGTTTCTTTTGAAAATGTTTAGGTTCTTCTAAATTTTTGTATCTCAAGGGTGTGCTTAATTCTTTTCTAATTGGCTTATTGCGTGATAGTATCTCTAGATTACATGGCTGTTGCTATTTTATAGGAAACGGCCGGTTAAGGCAGTAGAAGAAAATATTGAAAATTTAGTTAACGGCATGGTTAAAATAGGCCTCATATAGGCTGCGGATGCTGAGTGCTTCTTATTTTCATGTGAGCGTGACTTCATAACTGAGCCTTTTGTCCAGAAAACAAGATGTCCCAAACTCATTTTCACTTCAAGAAAGTTTTTCTTTGGATCTGTATACACGTTTGCTGTTGATGTGCTTTTTTAGGTAATGATTGCTCATAGCAATTGAAGAGTTTTGAGCTTGCAACTATGCGGGTGCAAGTTCAAGTTTTGAGCTACCAGTTGATACAAAATGTTGATCTCCAGATTTTACAATCTAGGACCCAGTCTGGTGGATAACACCGAGCTTTGATAATATGTAGTGACAACAATTCCATGTCTTTCTTTTTAATGGTTCTTTTTTACAGTTTCTTTGGGTTTATGGATGCAATCTCAGGTCTTGAAATCTTGGCTTTTCCATGCAATCAATTTCTAAAACAAGAGCCTGGGTCAAGTGAAAATGCGCAAGAGTTTGCTTGTACACGATACAAGGCTGAATACCCAATCTTCCAAAAGGTATGCTACACTAAGTTGCTACTCCATTAATTGGAAGAGGTGGTTGATGTGATTATTGCTTCAACTGCAAAAGATGATCTTTTCCATGAAATGAAGTTGAGTTAAAAAATGGAACAGATTTTTCTTATCTTGCTATCAGAAGCTGCAAGAATTTGCTTTACACTTGCAATAACTTTATCTAGTTTGGTAGTTTTAGTTTAATACTTGATGCTCCTTTCTATGTCCTTTACTTCGACCCCACATATTATTATAGTGACACTGTGGTTGCTTGAGTGCTACATATAAAGTCATGCCGTTTAGCAACAACATTTGAAATTGAGTGATCGTAATTGCTCATGTAGTGGGTGGGAAAGTGATCTACTTTTTTACCACCCATGTAGTGGAAGCACATAATGTAAGCCTTTGGCAGAACTTGATCACTATATCCTTTGGGAAGAAATTATTTTTTATCTTGTACTTTGTTGAACTCCAAACACTTCCCATGCATATTAAGAGATTAAGTGCATAAAGTTAGACATTTGGTAGTTTCTGAACCTGCATGTCTTGTTAACTGTAGGTTTTTATTAATAAATTTCTATAGCTATAGATCCCTCATATTTATCTGACTGTTTATCTGTAATTGCATTATGATTTAGTGGAATAATGCATGTTAATTATCTGGTGAATGCTGACCAAAAGCTGTTATACTTGTCCATTATGATCCTCACTTCCTGGAGATATTTGCCAATGTTAGATTCTCATCTATTTTAGGTTCGTGTCAATGGGCCGAATACAGCACCTGTCTACAAATTCCTAAAGGCGAGTAAATTTGGCTTTATGGGATCTAGCATAAAGTGGAATTTTACGAAGTTTTTAATCAACAGGGAAGGGCAAGTCATCAATCGCTATGGCCCAACCACCAATCCTTTGTCTTTTGAGGTAATGTACCACCCATGTGCACCGGGGAATTTGTGGCAGCCTGCGAATGTTTGGAAAGTTTTGATATCACTCGAATACTATCATGTTGTTTGTTTGTTTCTGGATGCAGGATCATATCAAGAAAGCATTGGAAATTAAGTGAGGAATATGCTGTAAAAAGATGGGAGTAAAAAGACAAAAAGAAGAGGTTAATCGTTTAAATGGCGAAGAGGCTACTCTCCTATCAATTTAGTTATTGTATATTATGAACAGTGAAGTTTTTCTATATCTGGTATTCGGTTTGCAGATTAGAAAATACACACTCTGTAGATAGTTTGCTATCAAGTTGTTCCTTCCTATTGAGCTTTTCCAATGAAACTTCTTATGTGTGATTGTCCGGTTGAAATCTTGATTGCTTGGCTTTGGATTTGCATAATCAGAGCCTCGGACGATCACCTTGCAAATGGTTATTTAAGTGGCACTGTTTGATTAACATTCAGCAATAAGATTCTATCAGTTATCCTATTTGAAATTTTAAGTTCTTTAAAAAAATCATTAAATATGTCTAAATTATAATAAATTATTGAGTAAATTGATTATATTATTCTTATTTAATATTAATGTTATAAGAAAATTATTAAATTGAGATAATAATTATTGGTTATATACAAAGAGTAAATAAGGGAAAAAATATTTATTACCTTTTGAAACTATCATTTGAAATTATGAATATGATAAATATTTTGAAATAAATTAATTTTCAAATGTGAAAAATATTACGGACTAAATGCAATACTTTGTTGCAACTGAAATGAAATAGGAGTAAACTTAACTCCTATCCACGATAGGTTAGGTTTTGATAAAAAAGCACATGGATAGTTTGAAAGGACAAAAAAAAAATTGAAATCATTGTAGTAATATTACAAAAAGTATTATTTTCTTTTTATTTCATAAAATATATTTAAACATAAATTGAATTGTGAGCATATAATAACTATTAGCATATAAAGTTTAGAAAAATATTAGATAAAAAAAATTCATAATTTTAATAAGTTGAATATATATATATATATAGACTCGGAAACAAGTTTGAATACACTCAAAAATTAAACATATTTTATCAGATTCGCGAAATTGTAAGGGTCCTATTTAAAAAAAAAGTTAATTAATATGCTAATTGGAAAAAAAAAAAGTGGGAAAATATGAGGAGACAGAAAAAGGTAAGTCTCCTTGTATCTGTGTGTCAACACGTGGTGTCGCAAGTTAAAAAAAAATCATTGAAGTCTAAACTCAAACGAACAAAATAAAAAATCGTCCCGACAGCTTCCATTTTCATTTAGTTCAATCCAATTATGAACCAACCTATACATTGGCTACTTCTCGATGGAAACTTCAACCATTTTCTTGCCTACCCACTTCAAATCCTTGCCTATCTCTTTGCGTCTATCTACATCAAATCCATTGGGCCTTATCGCTTTCTGGTTTCTGTTTTCTTCTCCTAATCCAGATAACATTCGCAAAGAATGAAAGAAGCTTCCCGCTTGCCAAACTTTAGCTCAGCAGTAGGACATACCACAGCACGTGAAGATGGGCTCACACAGAAGTCTCTAATTAACCAAAGGTCAGAGAAAATGACCCGTGATTCCACGTGTCACAATCTCCACCCGCAAATGAGTTGATGTTGGTCCCACATGTCCCCGCTGGGGCAATGGAAGGTTGTCTCTTGAAAACGTCGTATCGCTTCCCACGCTCCCATAAACATAAGCAAACGAAGAGGAACAAGAGGCGCAAATGAGTTTGAACTGGTTTGTCACGGCCGGCAGCAATGATAAGTGGCCGGCATGTCGGATTGACTAGGACTATAAAACTTAGCTAGACATGGTGCACGTGATTATGGAGTCTAGCTAAGGTTCTTCTGCCCAGTTGTGGGCTCTACTCGTGCCAGATAGAATTTTTAGCTAAGTGTCATTTTTTTGGGGTTATCCTTTAATTGTGGCTATCTTTGCGACCTTGAGAATTAGTAGGTTCATTAGTTGGAAACCTGGAACTAATGCATATGTCATTAAGCTCTAACTACTTGTTTAATGACTAGTTTAATGGAGTAATTTACTGATCCTTCATTGATTATTCATAACGTATTGCTTCATGCTAATAATAATTAAACAATTCTCCTCTTAAGAAAAAAAAAAAAAAAAAACTCAAAATTTTGCAATCTTCTGCCAAATGGAACACGTGTCAATATAATCGACCATTTTGTTACGTGAGGGTCATTTGTTACCTTAAGAATTTAATTAGGAGTACCTAATCGCAACATTCCATAATTAGTCAAGTACCTATAATAATGATTAAAAGGTTTGGTGACAACATTCTTTTTAATATTTCCTTTGCTAGCATTTTCATATAATTGCATCTTCATTTAACAACTGCCAATTAATAATTAACAAGTCAAATATTTCATTAAGAAAAATAAATTATTTCTTTATTTCTCAACAAGATAGAAAATATAATATGCATTATTAACTAATTGTATCTAAGTTATAAAATTTATTATTTTTTTTTTATTAAATAAAAGAAAAACACAATTATGAATAAATTCTTTCACAAAACTATAATAATTTTGTAAAGGCATTATATAAATATTATTTTTTTGATTAATCTTTTTTCATTTGGTACCCATTAGACTGTTACCTTATTTTAGTTAATACATCCATAAGAGGGAGGTGTAATGTATGTGCATGAATGAAAGGAAGTTAAGCATACCATTCAAAGGATAAGCCTCAATGGAAAGAAGTTGATGACTAGTCCTTTTCAAATTGGTTTGGCTAGGAGACAAACCCTAACAGGTCTGCTTTGCATCGTTTTATAACCATGGCCCATTTGCCCAAAACTTGTCAACCACCACATATTTTTTCAATCATATCTTCTACAGTCTACACCCATTGCCCCCTTATATAAATAACTCAAAGTCCCATAATCCCTTCAAGCCATAACTCAACTTTTATTACTATATATTACACTAGTGAAACTCAAGATTACAGCTTTAATGGCGGCTGCAAGTGCATTTTCAATGAGGAGCATGAAGGTAAGGTCATGGCAGCGATTTTCAAAGCAAATTAGAGAGCAAAGAACGAGACTTTACATAATCTGGAGATGTGCAGTGATGCTTCTTTGTTGGCATGACTAGTTTTCTGGTTCTAGCTAGATCTTAATGTTGAAGGGTCAACAACTACAACGGCAATGGAAGGCTTAATCAAGTAACTGACTTTGTTAAATGAATGGAAGCTTAGATGTTGAAACATGGTTTGACTGGATCAATGTGTATATTTGAAGCCTGTAGAATCTGTCTGATCTAATTCTTAGGAAGCTGAAGAAATTAGGGTTTTAGAAAGCAGGGGAAACGTGCTGTGTATTTTATGTGTGAAATACTTGTACTATAGAAAAGAACTCTGATGATGGATGCTTTTCTCCACTTTTTATATCCAATCTCTGTAAAACAGCCCTCTTTCAGCTCTTTTTGAGGTTTCATTAAAACACCCACTAACTTCAAGTTCATGTATAATGATGCTTTATGATCTGCAACTTTGAGGAATTTGGGACTTACTGTGGTACTCAATTTTGACTACCCAGAGATTCAATTCTTGAGTAATGTGGATTTATACTGGAAGCTTAGATTTTTAAGTATTGCAGCAGTTTCAATTGGTAACAAAATTGCCCCAATTGGCTTACCTTACCATAGAATTTGAAATTTTGGGGAGCATGTAATTTTTTGTCTTGCATAATTGTGATTTAATCCTAGGATTGGCAGCTACTATGCCGCATAAAGTAGTGTGGTGAATCTTAGGATTACTGCAATTTATAGGTCAGTTTTCACTTAGATCATAGGCAAGGCATTTATGAAGGATAGAAGATGTAGGATCAACCCATATTTCCTTTTTGGCATATCCAGAATATTTAAGGGAAATGAGAGCAGTCAGGATTTGACTTTTGTTTTTTACACGTCCACTCTACAAGGTTTTGTAGATATCTTGAACTTCACCATGTTCATTTACCCTATTCCAGAAGGTCAGGTCTCGGTTCTATTCAAGTGGACCAGGCTAGGTTTGAGCATAAACTTGCAAATTTCCATCTACTTGGTATCATGAGAAAGGGGCATCAAAACATAATAACCACATGAGATTAACGTACCCAGATGAACTTATTCACAGATTTATTATTTGATCAGTCATTCAAAAATAAACTCTAAAAGTAGAGACATTATATGTAGAGTTTCATTAATCTGCAAAACTCGCATGGAATGTTAAATATGTTAAAACAAGAAAGAAAGAAATAAAAACCCAATAAAGCTATACGCAATCCATGTAGAAATAATTATCCACCATTTACAGACTGGTGCGGCTCTTACATTTCTGGTTCTTCAAAGAAATCCCATCCCTCGTCCAATAGCTCTTTCCGATCAGTCCTCTTGTCTTCTTCATGTTGGCTTTTAGGTGACTGATCATGAATAGAAGATGTAGGGCTTCTCTCTTTAGGGCTCTTAGATGTATCCCTTGGCTCAGAAGCCAGATCAGATGCACTGCTTCTAATGGATGAGCCTAAGATGGAACCTGTGCTTTTTAGAGATGATGATGAACCGGAGGAGGCTAAGATGCAACTTGTTTGGGTAGAAGAAATAGATTTACTCAGTGGAACATTCTCATCAAATCTCTCTTTCAGCAGTCTCACATCTTGACAAATAACAGATATTTCTCCTCTGCAAGAATGACAACAACAAACATCATTTCTATATACAGACAAGAATGTGTGACAACCACAAGAATTTTGGATCCACTATCCTAGTGAATAATCATCTTCGAGTCTTAAGATAAAAAGTAGTTACACTAGGGGCAATTGCAATCCAAAAAAACGGTATTGTAGGTTATTGATAAATGATGAAAAAGACACCTGTATTATGCAAATTCACAACTTAATTTTAATTGTAAGTTATGAGAAGACTTACTGTAATGTGTCAACAACATGACCGCGATCCACAAGAAACTCCCTCAACTACAGAAAACAAAATTAGAAGGATTAATTATATCATTCTTTTTATCTGTTTGGGACTTCATGACAGTAATTATCACATAGCAGCAACTATTTACTACCTTAGAATTTTCCTCTGCCTGTCTTTGTAGTATCTTGGACTCCTGTACCACCTTGTCCATGATGGCTTCTTGTTCAGCAAGAGCTTTTTTTGCAGATTCTTCCTTCTCCAGCTTCTGTTTCTCAGCAGCTTTTCTTAGCTCCTCTGCAGCAGCAAGACGAGTCTCTAGTGTTTGATTCATCTGTGTAAAAATATCATTTACATAAAATGACAAGATAATCCTTGTATGGGATCATCAGGAGGGAGAAAAGAAGAGAACAAAGAAATTCACATTAAATTTTAGTGGCGTGGGTCCAAATTTTAGTTTAAGTAATGAACATTAATTCATTGCACAAAATAGAATTTCCCCTGCTTAATGGATATGCATTTGCTACCCATGAGGAATTCTTTTGGTTTTACTGCAGGACGACGAAATGAATTTTGGATCGTAGATAATTTCTCAAGATAGCCTTTGTATTAAAGCTTTGTGTTGACTAGAGAATACATCGCACAAACAATAGATAATAATGGAAGAAGCAATACTCAATATAGATAGATAAATAATAAGTAAAATTAATTAATTTTAGTTCAGTATGTTTCTCCTACTAGAAATCCAAATATAGATGCAAAATGTGAATAATGTTATTTAGTACCAATCTCAACATGTCACTGAATACTTAAGAAATATACTCAAAGCAAGTCATGAACGGAGATGACCGACAGACAACAGTAGCAACTCAACATCTACAAGTAGGAAGCAGAGAAACAATCAACTTCATTATAAGGAATACCTCATCAAGTATTGCAAGAGCTTTATCCCTTTCATCAGACAAGCTGAGTAGCCGACCCTGCAACTCCCTCACTTCAGTTGCCAGAATTGCCTTCTCACCATAAATTTCCCCTGCATGCTGCAAAAGCAATGAAAAAAGTTCAGCATCTATTATCAGCTGTTAAACCAATATGTAATCATATCTATGACCAGTGGTTACAGAGAAAATAAAACTGTAGTACCATGTCATTTGCCTCCTTTGCATGTCTCAGCATCTGTTCAAGTTCCTCCACCTTTTTTAGAATATCCAAACCTGCACTAGCAGCTTCTTCTTTTGCTTGCTCTGCAAGCTTCTCTTGAAGCTCAACTTGTCTCATCATGTTCATACTCGACTCCATTGCTAAAAACAAAGTTTTCTGCATCATGAAATCAACAAAAGAAATGTGAATTTGTTATCGATTGGAATGTATAAGCAAATAAGAAAGAGACCTCTGTTCATGCCTCAGCTTTATGTATGGAGGAAATTCATGTTAACCATAGATTTATAGTTTTATTATTGTTCATAATAGACAAAGATTGTTTTGTTGAAATTGAAAATGGAATCACGCATCAGTTTACTTTCAAAATTAGCATAACACATCATACAAATAGTCTCAAGTGATGGTGGCCATTTGAAACTCCAAACCAGCCTTAAAATACCTTGTTGTTTTTAGCAGCTTCAACAATATCTTCAAGAAAATCTATTCTGATGTCCTCATTGGACTTCAAGGTCTTACAGCTATCAATAGGAGCAGCAGAAGTCACCAGTTGAAGATGATCCTGAACAACTTCTGTTGTCTCTTCAACGACAGAATTTTTGAGAAAAATATCAGTGACATTTACAGACTCTACATGAGGACATGTCCCAGATTGAGGCATGTCAAAATCATCAGCTGAGAGACCATTAATATCTTTCAACTTGCCACGATGCTCATTCGAGCTGCCTCCAGAACTACCATTTTTCACCATCCAAGTAGTTGGCAGGAATTGGGAAGTTTCCTCATGCCCAACACTGACATTAATGTCTGGGCTTTTACCCAATAAAGCCGGCACCTCAGTTTCAGTACTAACAAATACCTGGCTTAGATTAGTATTTTCTTCATATGAAGAAGCAGTTGACATGAGTTCAGAAGTCTGATTTGCAGATGACTGGACATCTTCTTGGCGTTGAGGCCTTACCAACAATATTAGTTCCTCATTTTCAACATTTCCATGCACCTGAATACCTTGAACTTCTGAGTCACAAGGTAACACTGCAGTTGGACTTGGTGCCTTTTCTTGATTACTTGAATCAGAACGATGGACAACACTAGTAATATCATTTGTACAGGTACTCTCGCTTGGTATTGATATTGATGGCAAATCTAAAGCAACATCCTGATGCGTTGATGATTCTGTTTGTTCCTCGTGTTCAGCTGCATATTATAATTCAATAAAATGAATGAATAAACCCTAGGAAACCATTGTAATGGGTAATGGGTAATGGGTGTATAAACTACAGTCATCATTGCCACCCACAAAATCACAAGAGTAAATTAAAGCCAAAATGGAACAACAAAATTCTGATTTTAATTTGTATCGTGCATGTAGAACAGCCTTCAATAGGACTTACCGTCAATTATATTACTTCTTCCACCTGCGACACCACCTGTACTGCAGTCCTCATGAGGAGAACCTTGAATGGACTGTCGTGGAAGATTAGGAAGAACCTCGGAAACAACATATTCAGCAGCTGCATTAGCATCTTTGGGGTGCTCAATAGCAACAGCCTTTAAAATGCGCCAATCAACCTATTGACAGTAAGATCAAAGATAAATGCTACGGTCAGAAATAAGAACCAAAAGGACAGGTTAAAGTTTAACAGTTAAACCCGACTAGAAAACATCTAAAAGAATTATTAGGTGAATCAGAAAAAAAATTCTCCATGCTTGCAGATCCATATAAACAAAAACAAGTTGTCCATGGCCAAGGCACTACCTCGTAGGCAGATAATGGGTAAAACATTAAAAGGAATCAGCAAATGCATTTCAAAGTTAACGAGAATCGAGTTATTGAGTAGGCATATCAGGTTTTGCGGCCTCCAATAGTAGAAATTTCTTATCCTAGCACTTGATAAGTTGAAAATATTCACACATGTAAACGAGCAAGTAATCATTAATTAAGCATAAGCAAAGTTATGAGGTCAGACAGACACCTGCGGAAACAGTTCCATCAAGCTTCCATGAACTGTTTTGAAACCCATGTTTAACGGCTAATAATCTGCAACATTAACAGAAAAATTAACTCCTCCAATTTGACAATTGAATGAAATTAAAAATCAGTAATCGATAGGTAATTCTCGATTAAAAAAAACAGAGAGATTGTAATCTCAGCTTCTTTGGTCAAAGATTACCACGAAATAAAAGGAATAAACAAAAAAACCTCGAATTTTAGGTTTAAATCACTCGAAACTGAGATCAATTTCAACAGAATAAAAAAAGAGTACAGTATTGGATTTCCTTCCCGTCCCTTTGCGTTTTTCTCGGCAATCAAACAGAAGGAATTACAAGCAGAAGTACTGACCTATCGGTTGCTCACGTTCTAGAGAAATCGAAACTCGAAAGGACGTATAAAGAATAATGAATCGAGAGACAGAGAAAGACGAAGGGGTTTTGCTGGGTATTTGTAGTGTTCGTTTTTGGGGAAAATAAGTCGGCTGACAAGAGGAGGTGAACCAAGGAACTAAGGAATTGGATAGAAATGTAATACCGGAAAAGGCGTAAGGGTATTTAAGTAAAAGTGGATAGTAATCAGTATTGTTTATCGATTTATTTTCATGGGGATTGGATTGGTTGTTAGGAATTTGTACATTGTAGTTTTGCATGGTGGAGATTTAGTGCGCGATATTGGGAGACGCTATGCGACTCATTACTCGTTTCTTTATAATTTATGGTTATATTGGTAATTTTGGGGCGTGCGTTTTCCTTGAACTTTCATCAATTTTCGTTTATTCAGAGTCACATGAAATATAAACTTGTATTTCACACCTACATCATTGGTGATTCTGTCACATCATGGGTCAGTCCAATCGAAGGAGACAATTCTATTCATTGGCTCAATGATGCATTTTTCTGTTGTCATTAATAATTTGAGAATAAAAATATTTTTTTATTTATTGGGAAATCCAGCAACATGAAATAACACTTGCACTTCCGATGGACCGTAAAGATAGCCTTTTCTTTTCTCGTAGTTAATCAAATTAATGAAAAATTTTTATGAAAATTAAAAAAAAAATTTTATGATTGAAAGGATTCAAATCGTGATTTCTCTTTACGGATATATACATTCTATAATATAAATGTCAGAGTAATCGGAAAGAAACGATAAATGTTTTACAAATGAAAATAGAATTATATTTCTGTAAAAACAAAGAAAAAAAGGGAAAAGTGAGCATGTACGTATATACTCCGATAATTTGTAGGCATGCCTTGTTAATGGAGTGGCTGGTTCAATGAACCGGTAGTTTCTATCACAGAAAATTATAAAATGAGACCGAATTCACTCTTTCTGGTTTCGGCCTGATTTCCATGCCAATTCCGGTTTTTGTTTTCTTTTGCCTTTTTCGGCCATTTATAGAGACAAGAATCCTGCGCCATTTCTGGCCAGTTCCGATTCCAAAGACAGGAAACAAAAGCGGCTCTGGTCCAAATTCACTTCAACCATAATCTGAACTAAGCCCAACTTCGCGTAAAGAAACAAGTTACTCATTTAAAAAGTGTTTAAAGACTCAAATTCTTTACAATATTATTTGACCAACATAACACAGGACGCTACCTAACTGAGACTATGCATGTGACATTACCAAACACAGGACACTACACAGAATTTTCATATTCATGTCCATTTTCAAATTTACTGTGGACAAAGATTGAGTATACAGAGAGAAAGAGTGAGACATGATACTGCAAGGTGGTCGACCTAACTCCTTTTCAAAATTACAAATGGCCATTCACACTGATTACAGAGGCTCCAGTGGAACAGAAATAAAACATTGGAAACTGCTGCTGTTTAATTGCCTAACTGGAATCACGCAGTCGCCTCTTATTGCCTGGCACAGGTGACTCTTGTTAGATTCGGTAGAACTCTCGATTGACAGCAATTATCCTCCAGACTTCTTTGGGATATTGTTCTGTTTACCTTGTCCTCCCTAAAAAAAACAAAAAAACTAAACTCAGGTAAAATATTATAAAGCCAGCATCTCTGAATAGATATCAACATAAAAAGTGTGCAGTTCACTGCTTTGCGCTGACAAAGGATCAACAAAATTTATAAGTTTGATGCTGTAATGCTCTTCCAAATTCCAAATATTTTGCTCCATCAAATAATTTGTACTTCTGAAGAAACCATGTCTGTAATTTTTACTTTCAGGCTAGCATAAATACTCAAAATGGAAGATGGAGAAAAAGATTCAAGTTTTGCATTTCTTGATTTGAACAAATGTGATCTATCCAAAATTAACCATCATTATTAACTGGTTCTATTATTAAGCAGCAATTAAATCAGACATGAAAACAAGAATTAACAAAGTGTTTACTCACTGCAGGCTTTTGACCAGACAACCTTCGATTGGATGGTGCTCGTGCAACAGAAGAAGCAGCTGCAGCAGCTGCCACACGAATCCTGAAAAATGTACACTCCACATTCGTGATATGAACAAGTAAATTCACTATATAATCAGACCCAGGAAAATCAAATCCATCAATACCTTTTATGTACATCTACATATACATCTGTCTCATCCACAATTTCCTCCTGCATAATATTGCGCGAAAAAAAACACCAAACATTTTCATTTTGGAAATTTGGTGCATAAAGAAACTGCAGAGATACTTTAACAGATAAAATTAGAAGTTTTGAAACCAAAGGTGGGACACTTTCTCAAGTTAGAGCCACAGCCGAGTCAAAGTCAGTGAAACCATCAGAAAATGGTGGAAAAGACTTACTTGCAGAAGTTCTTCAAAAACATCCTCTAATGTGATAATACCAATGACTTCCCCATCTTCAATATCCTCTGACAAATGAGGCATCATGTTTGTAGCTACACCATTTGGTTCAAGAGTTAGATTTTCCTTGATTGTGGTAGGCCTTGCAGCTTTCTCAATGTCAATGATGACACTTTCTGATTTATCATCATGCTTGTTTAACAAGGGTGTGTTTAACTCAGAATCTCCATTGGCAAATTTGCTATTATTGAATTTCTTGCTCTTTGCATGAACCTTCACTACAGCTGCCATATGGCTGCTTCCCTTCTGAAACTCATTGAGTATATCATACAAAGGCATATCTGATGTAACCCTGGCATGTTCAGGCATAAAAAAAACCTACTTTTGATATAAAGAACTAAATAGAAGGGGAAAAGAAAATAAAAAAAGGGAAAAATTGGATTCAAGAGCACACCTAGGAATCCTTCTGATGGATACTGCACTGACTGGAGTCTCTGTTTCTGCCCGAACTGTCAACAGACTTTTCACCTGAATGCCGGTCAAAGTAGAATTATTAAGTAACCAACTTCTAAATTACCTTGGCCAACGATACCAAGAAGTCACTTTCAACATAAGGAAATTAGAGTTTCTATTTTCACACTCACCAGAAGGAGCCCAATAATGTTCTTTTGACTTCCAGAATAGACAGGAACACGACTATGACCTCGAGCAAGAATTTTTCCAATTGCTTCCCTATGTTGCAGCAGTAGAATCAGTCTCTTCATATTTAAAGTATAAAGATGTAATTTCTAGATAATGGTGATCTTACAACAATAAAAAGTCATGCAAAAGCAATCTGTTAAAAGTAAGAAAATTCATAACAAAAACTCACCAGTCCAATTTTGAATTGACATCTAAAGAAAATGTGGATTCAATAGGTGTCATAGCCTCCTCCGCAGTCTGCATATTACAAGCATCAGAAGATCATTTTACAGGGGTCTTAGAAATTGTCCAAATGAAAAAATGAGCAAGCCCAGAACTTATATAAATCATGAAAAGATTGGCCAAACATAAAGCCATACCAGCAGAAATTACAAAATAAAAGCAAGAAAAATACACACAAATGTTACTTTTTCATCCAGCAAATGAGTAGTTGTATATCCAAACAAAATAAAATAATAATAATAATAACAACAACAATACAATAGCCTTGTTATATGCAGATATAGTTCAAATGAATAAAAGCAGCCTTTCATTTATGTAAAAAAAATAAAGGCCAGTCCTATTATTGCAAATACCACAACTAATAGCTACTGCAGCAATAGCTACCTTTTCAGTTAGATCTAGTGCTCCGCTGATAATTGTTGTTTCATCGTGTGTGAGTTCACCCCCCTTGCCAGCCTAAAATGCATGGAAATAGTATGTTAACAAATGATAAAACCAAGAGAATTAAAATCGTTCTATAGCAATCTCATCAAACTCAATTGTCAAATTTACAAGCAAGCACGTGAGGTTGCTATATCACACCCAAAACTTTTTCATCGTGCAAGAAAAACAACAAAAAAATCAATAAGACCAACAATAGAACTAAAGATTAGAACATTTTGGATAAATGTAAGCAGTTATATGCCATACGGTAAAGCAATATGTGTTACCTCTTGGCCATGGATAGAGACAAGTGCTTTAAGCTGAGCTCGTCTAAACAAAGCATCACTGTGTCCTAGTGCAGCATCCAGAATCTGAAACCACATCAAATTTGATATGATCATAAATTCAGTAATTGACTCATAGGGTAATTTGATGGACATCAACTTATCATATCACATGGAATGTCTTTTCACTTCTTCATAATACATATAATGCTTCAAAAGCTTAATATCTAGTCATAATGCGGGAACCTCATATTGTACTATCCCTAAGCGTCTTGCAGAAAAAGGTTGCCCCAGCCCCATTGCAATAAATTGCAAATGTCTCGCGGCAGTCAATGCAAAAGTATGTTTGCTTTTGTCTGCTAGTAACATGTGATATGAAAAAGTTTACCTTCCCTATCGGATAAGCAATGGGATAGCAGATGATCATCAAAATACGCACTAGCCAAACGAAATTGGCACCAACAAACAGTCCATATCTCGAACAAATTGCTTGTGGAATTACCTGATCCAGCATAAATTAGAAGTAAATTAGTCCCAGTTAAGCTAGAGTGTAACTGTTACAAATAAGCATAACCAAGTCAAAGCACATTGTACCTCCCCAAAAGCAAGGACAAAAGTAACAGATAGCAGAACAGCAACAAAAGGATGAAAGATTTTATCAAGGCATATAGGAAGGGCCTGCAGAGCAGAAATCGAGAAAATAGAACAAATCAGCGAACAGTGCAACCCTGTTTTAATTATATCTTGATTTGATTATCAGTGAACCAAAATTTTAGCTACCTCCATAGCACAAGCATTACAGAGAAGCAGAGTTACAAGAAGTTGGTGTTGCTTCTGAACCACTGGTATTATAACAGCTGCATGTAGAAGAACCAAAATATAGGTCAACAAATGAACTTCAAACATTCCATCATAAAAGATTTTCACTAACCAAACACAATTCAAGAAAAAAAAAAGCAGAAATCGAGAAAATAGAACAAATCAGCGAACAGTGCAACCCTGTTTTAATTATATCTTGATTTGATTATCAGTGAACCAAAATTTTAGCTACCTCCATAGCACAAGCATTACAGAGAAGCAGAGTTACAAGAAGTTGGTGTTGCTTCTGAACCACTGGTATTATAACAGCTGCATGTAGAAGAACCAAAATATAGGTCAACAAATGAACTTCAAACATTCCATCATAAAAGATTTTCACTAACCAAACACAATTCAAGAAAAAAAAAAAGAAAAAGAAAAATCAAAATTGACCAAATAGCAAGGTGAGTAAATGAGAAACAGTGTAAAAAGGATTGATTTGTAGGGACCAGCTTGCTTCTTCTCAGTGGAGGAGCCGCTTCTCTGTAGAATTTCGAGCTCCACAAGGCCTAGAGACATCAAGCCCAACGTAAGGCCGGACATAATTCCGGCGAAGAGTACAAGCAGGCAAGACACACCGGCATAAACGAACCACCAAACATTCCCAAACTCAATGTCATCAGGCTCGAAAACGATATCATTAATGGAGAACATGGTCCTGGCCAGGGCTAGGGCATTCACGATCAACATCCTCGTCTTTCCGTTGACAGAGAAAAGAGGGACAGAGATTGTTTATGTTTTTCCTTTTCAGTTATAGGATGGTGGGGACAACAATGAAAACGACAAGGCGTACATAATGAAGATTTATGGGAGCCGGACACCAAAGCAGCCATCCGCATGCGTTTTTGTTTGTATTGGGCCCTCATCCACTGCACTTCATTCTATGAAATGCGTGTGCTGTAATGTATTGTTCCTTCCTTTGACCCAAATCTAATTAATGAATACTCAAAACTCACTTTAAACTTAATTTGAAGGAATGATGAAACAGTAACTATGTCATAAAAAATTATATATATACTAAAACAAAATCTAAAAACACTATTCATAGTATTTTTCCACAAAAACCATATCCATTTTTCATACTATTTCCATTTTGCCCTTGTGATATTTACTAAATAGTATTTTTCCAATTAAACCACATCTTTTCCATCTTTTTTCCATTTTGCCCTTTGTCATATATTAGAAGTTACTGTTCATTTGAATAGCGTTTTAGCTTCTGTTTTTACTATTTTGCCCCTATTCATTTCTAATCATTTATCATTGCAATTCTGATTGTATTTTTCTAAATTTCATCACTTTAACGTCTTTCTAACATACTCATAGCCACGTACTGAATTCTCTACCATTTTCACAATGTAAATTAAATTAATCTAATATTTTTAATAAATAAGTTACCTTGATATTCAGTATTATTAGTTTAAAATTTACGATAATTAGTTTAATTTTTGTTAATTTATATAGAACTGATAAGTTTAAATCTCAATCTATGAAATTCACTAAATAATTGCTTTAGCATTTTTTTCAGTGAATTGCCATTTAAACCATCACCTTTTTATCCTATATTATTTTTACTATTCCTAGAGGCTTCTATTTTGACTATTATATCCCTACAAATGAATTTTGGACATTAGCATGTATAGATTTATCTTTCTCTTGAACCAAAGATGACTTATTTGATATTTATCTCTTTTCCACATAAACATATATTTTATTTTAGTTTCATTGGTTAATAAGTCATTTTTTAGTACTTTTTAGATAGATTACTTATCTCAATTCTTAAAATTTAACTATTTGAATATTAAGAAATTAATTTTTTTTATTTATATAAACAAAGCTTAATACAAGTTTATAACATTAAATTAAATTGATGAATAAGTATAAATTTTAATAATTAATTTTAGAATTTATGACATAGTCAATTTATAATTAACTTAACCGATTATTTTTTTTAAATGGCAATGCATTCAACTGATTTATTATTTATTATATATTACCATGTATTCAACAAGTATAAAACCATTAAACTTTTAAATTTTTAAAATTGTTATTGTTCTATTGACTATTTTAAATTTTTTTCATTTGAAGTAATTTTTTTACTAGAATTAAAAGATTCATGAGCATTTTATGAAAGTAATTGATAAAGTATTAAAAATTTATATCACTTGATAGATAAATTTTGAGAAATTAAGGAACACCAAAATTAGATTTTTTTATGGATTCAATATTTTTCATGGCAAAAAATGATAAAAAATAAGTGTGAATTTTACATTTTTCTTAAAAAATCATTTAATATTAAAATATAAATAAATATGAGAGCATGATACCCTAATGATAAAAAATAGTGTGAATTTTTACATTTTCTTAAAAAATCATTTAATATTAAAATATAAATAAATATGAGAGCATGATGACCCTAATATAATTATAAAATTATTTTAAATATTATTCCAAATATGATTTTAAACATGTATTGATGGAATAAATTTTATATTTAGTAAAATAGATGAAACACCATATTCTTTTTAAAAACGAATATAAATTAAAAACTAAACATTAAATAAATAAAAATAACCAGTAAGGTGCGGGGTAAATGTGGGCTTGTTATAAATAAATATGAGAGCATGATACCCTAATATAATTATAAAATTATTTTAAATATTATTCAAAATATGATTTTACATGTATTGATGGAATAAATTTTATATTAGTAAAATAGATGAACACATATTTCTTTTTAAAAAATATAAATAAAACTAAACATTAAATAAATAAAAATACAGTAGGTGCGGGTAAATGTGCTTGTTAATACTAAATTGTGAATAAATCCGCACCCACTTTCAAATGATTCAAACGGCACCGTTTCTCTGCCCCCGCTCAATCTCTCCCTGCGGTTTAAGTTAAACCCTAGTCCCAATTCTCAGACGACGTTCATCTGTGACTCTGGTTCTGTAGCTCTGGCTTGATTGCTTGATAAGTCCAGGTATGCCTTTCAAAACCCACTCCATCCGCGCATATTTCCATTATCTTAAAAACCCTATATGTGATTCTTTCCCAAATCCTCAATTCAACATTCAAATCAAATACATTTCGAGTCTCAAAGTTGTATGGCGCAAAGACCGTAAACTAGATTTTGCTATAGAGAAAGATAAGCGGTACAAAGTCTGCGCACGAGTTGTCAAAGAGGTCCTAAACGAACCGGGTCAAGTTATCCCGCTCAGATACCTTGAGAAAAGGCGCGAGAGATTACGCCTCAATATAAAAGTCAAAACTTTTATTAATCAAAATCCAGGCCTCTTTGATACTTACTACGACAGAATCAAACCCAAATCAGAATCTGTCTTGTTTTTGCGTGCTAGTGATCGGTTAAGGAATTTTTTGGAAGAGGAGAAAAGGATTCAGTTGGAAAATGAGGGGTTGATTGTTTCAAGACTCTGTAAATTGTTAATGATGGCAAAGGATAAGGTACTCAGTGCAGATAAATTGGTTCACGTGAAGAGAGAATTTGGTTTACCTAACGATTTTTTGGTCAATTTGGTGCCCAAATACCCCAATTATTTTAGGCTTACAGGGTGTCCTGGAGAGGGGAAATCGTTTTTGGAGTTGGTTGAGTGGAACTCTGAGTTCGCTAAATCGTTTATTGAGCAAAGAGCTGAAGAGGAGTCTCAATTGACAGGGATTCGGGTTAGGCCTAATTTCAATTATAAACTTCCACCAGGGTTTTTCCTGAGGAAGGAAATGAGGGAGTGGGTAAGAGATTGGTTGGAGCTTGATTATATTTCACCATACGAGGATGTGTCACACTTGGATCAATCTTCACCAGAAATGGAGAAGAGGACAGTTGGAGTTTTCCATGAGTTGCTTTCTCTCTCACTGTTTAAGAGAGTTCCAGTCCCTATATTGGGGAAATTTACTGAAGAGTACAGATTTTCTAATGCATTTTCTAGTGTGTTCACTAGGCATTCAGGAATATTTTACATTTCATTGAAAGGGGGGATTAAAACTGCAATGTTAAGGGAAGCTTATAAGGACAGTGAGTTGATTGATAAGGATCCGCTGCACGAAATCAAGGATAAGTTTGTTGAATTGTTGGAAGAGGGGTGGCAAGAGAGAGCAGATCAGCTGAAGACACAAAAGGAAGTGTTAAAAAATGACATGGAGATGATGGCGACGAGGAACTGGGACCTAGATGGACAAGGGAGCAGCGAGGAATCAGATGGGAGAGAGTTAGATGAGCAACCAGAAACAGAGGCGTAGAGGAATTCAGACCAGAATGGAGAAAAGAGCGATGAGAAGTCTGATGGGCAAAGTTCAATCAGCAACTGTGAGTTTGCAAGTTATTTTCTTATCGGAAATTAATACTATGAATAGCATTGTAACCTGAATTCAATTGATGATTTGTGGATCTACATGTACTTCATGATTCTTTAGAAGAGATGTGTTTATGCTCTGTTATAGGTGTAATGAGCAGTGCTTTTAACGTTAATATCTGTTTCTGGGGCAATAGGATTCGGTTTTCCACATATGTTTATCACCGTTAGAATTTCTTTTCAAGCAGATACTTTGATGGTGTAGGTTCTGGGTACAACCCTGTTGTTTAACCATTATTGGGAAATAAATGATAATAAATCGACATGAGTTCATTGTCTCTGTCTTATATATTTCATGTATATGCATATATAAACCTATCATGCAGGCTTTTGTACTTTAAGTCTCTGTTTATCATTCTGATATGTGTGTATAATTAGGTGTGGGTTTTTGGTTCCCGTATTTAATAGCTAATTTTGCTGAAAATTAGATCCTGCAGAGAACTATTTCAACGTTGCATGCTGAAAATGCTTGTGGTGTGATAAAAATAAAAAATAAAGAAAAAAAGATTTAGAAGGTTCAACATATTGCAGGGGTGTAACCTTGTTTGTCACTGTAAAACTGCTGTTTTTTTTAGTCCTTTCATACCCTAATCATGCATAATATTAGATGCAATCAACATTTTTCTGTCTTCATTCTGTAGTAACTTAAGGATGTGTTAGCTTTATTATTATAGTATCATTGTTTTATGTTCTGTCAGCTTTATTATATTATATGATTGTTCTATATTCTTAACTTGGTGCCACTTTTCCTAAGATTGTTGATACAGCCATGTCAGATGTTTTGGGTTTGAGATCTATCTATTACTCTGTTTCTTAAACTTAGCATGGTATTTCACTTCATTATTTTTGTTTCATACTTTAATTATAAGCTCATTGCCATTAATGGTCTAAAGTCCTGTTCGCGAGTGTTTGGTTTGTTTGACCATAAGACATTGTTTTTTGTGCTTTATTCTGATCAAATTAAATGGATGTTATTATTCTGCATAAAATTCTGGAGTTCAGGAAAATATGGGCCATTGTTTCAATGCTTTTTTAGAAGTTAATTATAGATGAATATGTTCATTGAATGAATTTAGTCATCATTGTGTTCCATGAAACTTTTAAAAATCTTGATGATTCACCTGATTTTTAATATGCATAATAAGTCATGAACTTCTCTTATAGGAAATTTAAATTACTTTCCATTAGGATTGGTAAGTCACCTAATTCCTTATCACACAAAATGAATGTCAAAAAAAATTCAGAACCTGTACTAGTTCTCTTCCATAACATCAACTAACAAAGTAGCCTCATCCTCTTTGTTATTCTTTTCTTTCCTTTCTTTATCGTCCTGCAAGAAAATTAAAGGAAACAAGAAATTCATGAATAGGCACATATAAAGGAAGGAACTGGTATGAGATTTGTTGAACCATTCATTCCTTGTATCAATATTTTCATGTGAGTTTGCGTAACATGCAAATGAAGATAGTCATCAACACTCTTATGTTAATGCTTGTTGCGTCTTTTTTAGGATTACAGCTAAAGATTGAAGCCCAGCCATTTCCACGCCCACTTTGCGTCTCCCAGTTTGCTCTAGTGAATTATGCATGTTCTTTGCTACCATACACTCCATTGCCACCAATAACACCTCGTCTCCCACAGCTTTCGCCAGTTCCTTCCTCTCCCGATGATGAAGATGCTAGGCATAGCCATGGAGATGATGGAGGTGATGATGACGAACACGATCACAATCATGAACATGAGCATGAACACGAGCATGGAAATGGACATAATCATAGTCATACCCATCAACATGAAGAGGGTCACAGGCATGAGCATGGGCACGGACATAGACATAGGCATAGCCATAGGCACACATACAGCAATCCACGCGAGTTAACTGCACAACAGAATTGTTGTAGGTGGTTGAATGAATTAGATGACGAGTGTGTCTGCGAGCTGCTGGTTCGCTTGCCGCCCTTCCTCTCAAGGCCTGCACATGTTTATACTCTCTATCTTGATGAGTCATGCAATGTAACTTATGCATGCCAAGGGCGAATAATAAGACGGCCATGATAATGGAATATTAGCTATGGAGTTTGTCTTTGGTCATCTAAGTTAAAACTAGCTATATAGTTGTAAGGTGTACTTACATGATTTATTACTTTCTTAATAGCTCTGGTTTTTCAGCAATTCTGTTTCCTGAGTGTTTATGTTATACTTACAGTTTGATGATTGTGCAAGCTAGGATTGTTATGGTCATGTTTTCACCTTTTTTTAATTTTTTTTTCTTTTAATATGAGAAAATAAAAATAGAAAGGCATTTTTTTCAGGAAGCTGCAATCTATTTTTTCATGTACAATTACTTATGATCTTGTTTCGGAACTCTGCAAGCTTTCTTGGGTATTTTCAGAGACCATTGAAGGAATTCCATTTAATGGAGCTCAGCTCGGTATGTCAGTATCCCCAATTTTATGCCTAAAGAGATTAGAATGGGACAGTGTTCTTCCCATTTATTAGGCAAAAACTCCTTGCTTTTGGAAGCAAATGTTGGAGGCAAAAACATCTAGGCAGGATTGCAGGTGGCTGGCAGGTGCCATTGTCTTGTTGTTTTATATAATAATTAAAAAATAATAATTTTATAATTTTATATTTAATACTATATGAAATTAAATTTAAGTAAACAAATTTAAAATAAATTTTATATTTTAAATTCATTTTAATTAAATCATATGAGAAATAAAAATCAATCTTTTTTTTTTCACATTATTGGTACGAGGAAAGAATGATAATAAAAAAAAAAGTTAGAAAAAAAGAATTGAAAAGGCCAGGCTATAAAGGAATATTAAAACTGGTTGATTCAATTTCATAGGGAGATATCGGAGATTTTCTCTATGCTTATTTGACAGTTAAGGAAACCCTAGGGATGAGCAAATGGTTCAATTAGTCGAAATTTCAAATTAATTTGATTCTATTTCAATAATTAGTTTGATTTTTAAACAATTTAGTTCATTTGATAAATTTTAGTTATTTCAATTGAGTTTGGTTTTGGCAATAAAAAAAACTAAAATTAACCAAATTGACGATAATTCAATATATTTCGAAATATTTTGCTGTATTTATATATATTATTTTATTGAATTTTCATTAATTCAGTCGAAAATTTTTAATTATTCCTGAAATTTTAATTTAATTTGATTTATCTTTTTTATGAAATTCAATGTGATTCAGCTTTCTTTGAAAAAAAAAAAATTTCAAACTTATAAAAATTTAAACGGAATCAATAAGATCCATATTGGTTTGTTCACCCCTAATAACCTAAACTCCCCCGAGCCAGTGAGTTGTTTGTAGGCTGACTCGAAATTTTTGTTTTTTTTAGAAAGCTGACTTGTAAATCGTAATTTAAGTTTATTAAAAAAAAAAAGTACAAGTCAACGGGTTAAATTTTAAAATTTTTTATCATTTCCCAAACTCGGACCCGCCTCCGAACGGAGATGTAAGTCCATAGCGCTTAATCGCCATGTGTATTCACTAGGCTAGGCTTCAATAATATTTTTATCAGCTTAAGCCTATTGGACCTTGGGCTACTCAACCTCCATGGTTTTTGAACTTGGAAGAACAATTCTGAACACTTCTTACTCTGTACATGTAATCAATGCTTAGCACAGTGGAGTTGCCTATTTATTTATTTATTTATTTTTGTTAGCAGGAATGTCTGCACCATCGGCTGAATGTATTTTTCAGATAAAAACTTTTCTACAGTAGAATCTCTAATCTTGCACGTAAAATTTATACAGTAGAACCAATATGGTATTATTATACATGGTACACCAACACAACAATGTCACCTAACAACTACTTATCACAAAAAATGAATGTTCTTCCATTAATTAACAATTCAAGAATCCGTTAAAATTCCATAACGTAAAAAACCTGGAGCTAGCCCGAGTCTTGATCACCCTCTTTTGTTTGTTTATCTACTAAGCATGAAAAACCTAATAATATAGAAAACAAGAAGATTATGACCACAAACACTGTACCAACTATATAATGAAACCTGTTAGCGAAGAACAAGCATAAGCGTCAAGCGACAAAAATGGCAGAAACCAAGCTCCCTGTAATTACCATTTTAACAGCCTTCTTCTTCTCACTGCTTATTAGTATGGGCAAGGTCGTCAATGGTATTCCACCGCAGCCATCTCAACGCCCTTTATGCGTGTCTCAATTTGCTCTAGCCAATTATGCTTGTTCAAGAATGCCACCATCGCCGGCATCCGACATTTTTTTCCCTCATCCGCATCCTCATCGGCGACCACGCCAACACGGGCATAGACACCCTCCTCCTGGAGCCCATCCGTCGGCTGTAGAGAACTGTTGCCGGTGGCTGAGTGACGTGGACAACGAATGTGTTTGCGATTTGCTTATTCGGTTGCCGATATTTCTTGCGAGACCTGCACATCAATTCACGATTGTTATTGGCGACACCTGCACTATTACTTTCTCGTGCAGCGGACGAGTGAGACCTTGATCCATGTGGCGGGGCTGCTGTTTCTAATTAATACTGATAGTAATTAATTATATTTATGTTTAGAATAAATAAAGTCTCTCTAAAATGATTTAGCTTGTTCAAATACATACTGAATTCTAAATAAATAAATTTTAAGGAATAATTAATTTAGCATTTATTTTAATTTTACCAAATTTATAACACTCCCATTACATTAAAACGATTGGTTGAAAAAGAAAAGAAAAGAAAAGATTATTCAAAGTTGATCGTCTCTTTCTAAAAAAAAAAAATATCAGTGGACTGTACCAGTTTGCAAAAAGCCATTAATTCCTTATGCATTGTATTCTATTCCTTCAAGGAGAAAGGTTTGGTTAAAAGAGGTTGTTTGTTTCTGTTGTATGTGATGCTATGCTATGCTATTGCTAGCTGCGCAATGCATGTCAATTCAATTCGAAAAATTGTGCAATAAAAAGAAAATCCTGCTCTCTTCCATCTTTCTTTTTGGTTTCCTTTTTCTCTTCTTTTACTTTTTCTTTTACTTTAAAATGACTACCTTATCTGGCCTATTTATCTTTAATAAGTTCATGTACGTGCAATGTGATTTAATGTTTCGTACTTATCATCTGTTATTAAATTATATCCTTATCATCACAATTCGAGATTTCTAATCAAGAGAAAACATCGTAACTCACTCATTAATGTCATTGAACTAAAAGTTATTTGTTTGTTATGTATTTTGGACTGATCAGGGATTTTAGTTATTGATCCAATAAAAATTATATAACTGTATAATGCCTCAATCGTTTCAGTGGATGAAATAATAGAGGTGTAAGTTATTAAGGCAATGCAAAAATGTTACTCTACCAAGAGAAGAGGCACATCAACGACAGAATCTTGATTTTTCAAGGTCGAAAACGACAAAAGCCAGAAAAGGCAACGGCGGTGAGATTCCATGCTACAATGAGGATTTCTTTTTCATCTTTTGGACATTTGAACTTAGCTTAAAAGACAGAAATAGTTTCTTATCTTGATTTTCATGTCGGTCCAAACACATTTCATTCTTGGCCATCTACCCCTCGAAGGATAGTGTAATCAAATATTGGCAAGAAATTCACAAGAGAAAATTTCTATAATTGATAAATCCAATTAAAAAAGGATAAACAGTTTGAATGAGACGGTATCTATGAAAAAGGAGATCAATAATTAAGAAGAATGATGTTGGGAAAAGTTACAGTGTTAAGGAAACCAGAAATTTTAACATGGACTCAATCTTATCTACTTTGCAAAGGCATAATAGAACAAAGGCGCTGGACCGACGAATAAAATAAATAAACAAGTCAATGCGCATTTTCATTTTTCTGTACGGAAAAGTGCATGCTTCGCTGGATTATAGCTGCAAGCGAGCGCAGATATGGATGCCCTTTTTTTTCACACAATGGTACTTCTGATTATTGCCATGTAATTAAGATTATGAAATCCAATTCATATTATAAGCTTATGGTATTTTACTATTTTTGACAAATCATCCTCTGAAAAAAACAATTACTGCTATTTATTACTCAAAATTTATTATTTTCGACAAATATGGATGATGATGATAACACATATAATTTCAAGAGACAAGACATTGTGCAATGTAATCTTTGGCTGTTCCTGCGCTAACACTACTACTTCCGGTGGCTGTCAAACTGTAAAGAAACCGTCTAACAATGGCAATACTCGGTCTACCCACAAGCGTCTTCCACATCTCATCATCATCCTTATTACGAAAAAACTCTGTAGCGTCAATTCTATGTATATTCCATCCTTTCACATTTTTAAGCCGGCGAATTTTCTCCACTTGACGGAGAGCTAATTTATAATTATTGCTCTTTATTTCGCGTATTGCTTCCTGAAGAACTCTGGCACTTTCTTCTTCATCCAAGAATAATTCACTTCTGAAATGTTTGTCTAATTCTGGAACTCCAATTGATTTCCTAATCCCTCTTGAATAATCCGCATTGGGATCAAAAATATTTCTCACTTCATCAACCATTCCTTTGTTAACCATTTCATCGACTCGCTTATAGAGAAACTCTTTCAGTACCAGCATTGAAACGTCTACCCACAAAAAGCAACAATCGTATCTTGATCGGAACTTAAACTCTGGATCATCAACTAAGGCTTCAATGTATGAATTGGAACCTCCAACAATAATTGGAAGTAAGCCTCGGATCGAAATTGATTCTATAGTTAATGAAGCCATGTTGCAGAAATCTTTTGCTGTGAAATCTGCATTGGGATTTACTACTCCTAAGAGATGGTGAGGGACTCCTGAGCTTTCTTCTTCTGTAATTTTGTTTGTGGTAACTTCAAGCCCTTTATAAACTTGCATTTTGTCGGAATTAATAATTTCAGCCGGAAATTGCATTGCTAAATCCAGAGAGAGTCTAGACTTTCCGGTTCCGGTGGCTCCCATTAAAATCACCACCTTTGATTTCTGCCACCTAGGCGTTACAATGTCCATTTTGAGCCTTCCGGTAGGAATATCAAGCACGTGACTAGGAGGGTTTGTTGCTTGGCGTAGAGACATTGACAATCTCATGATTAACCTGTCCAATTACGAGTTTATTACATTAAAAATTAACTAATGAAATGTATTTAATTAAGCATGCATATATGTATATAAAATAAATATTTTTTACTTGACTATTACCTCAACTCATGGTGGCCAAAATCCGGTTTTTGGAACCAAAATTGTCGGTTCTGAACCAGTGCGAACCGGAACCGAAACGAACCGAAATCAGTCTGAACTGGTTCGGTTTTGGTTCCACCAGTTTTGGAACCGTGAACCGGCGGTTCCAATTTCGGTTAGAACCGACGGTTCTAGTTTCGGTCAAAACCATCCCAAACCGGTCGAAATCGTTCAAAACCAGTCCGAACCGTCTGAAATCGATCAAACCGGTCGGAACCGTCGATTTTGGAAACGTTAAGGAACCGGAACTGTTTGGTTCTAAACCATAACTGGAACAAGTTAATTTTCGGTTCGGTTCCGGTTCCAAATTTTATGGAACCGTGGCCACCTCTACCTCAACTCAAGTGTGAAAACACACATATATTTACATATAAAATACTCATTCATGAACAGTGATTCAAGTGATAAGATACATATAAGTTTATTAAACAATATCTGTGAGGTCAGAATTTGACCTGTGGAAAAAACAAAACAACTGTGGAGGAGGAAAAACTGCCAATCTTGAAATGAGAATTGTCGTACATCCAAAGAGTAGAGATACTGATTAAAAGAAAAAAAGATATAATATAAAATTAATATTCTTTCAAGAACTTTACCTTAGTATTGGTATAAAGGAAAATCCAAGTTGAAAAAGTGGGGAAATGCTTTATTTTTTATTTTCAAATGTGATATTAGTTAAAAAGGATGGGTGAAAGAATTGAAAATAATATTGGAGAGAAATGGGAAAGAGAAGTAATAGACAATGATTGTCATGAAATTGGATTCAATTTTTATTTTTCTTACAAGTTTGCAGATATATTGCATGAAGCTTTGGTAAGGCTGGTATTTATAGAGATTTTTTGAATGGTGTTTTTTGGCTAAGGGCAAATTCTACCTTGACATTCTTATTCCCAAAAGCCAATCAAAAAAATGGAAAAAAAAAAAAAAAAAAACAACAAAAGGAAAATGTTTGGACCATTCAGCGACATGGAAGGACATGAATAATATGGGCACAAAAAGAATCTCCTCCAGTGCTTTTGCTATTTTTTTTTTTTTTTTCGATTTCCAGCTTAATTATTTTAATAAAACAATAATTATTTAATAATTTTTCAATTTCATTAATAATTGTTTAAACAATGGAACGAATATTCGATCACTAGTTTATGAATGACGACACATGAAAAATATGACGTGTTGATTATCCGGGATGGTCGAAATTAGGCAAATGAAGATGCTGGGAGTTTGAACATATGGTGTAAGGAGCAAGGACATGCGGTACAATTACAAAAATTCAACGTTAAAGTGGACTGAGAAACTTGCTTCCGTCAAGATGCCCTATAGCCACAAGGGAATAATTATGTATATTCGCCTGGTTGTACTCGACTATAGACGACGCTACTTTTTTTTTCTTTTTCCTTAGCAAACACATCCGATTCCCTCAACCAAAGCAATGCAAGTGGCGGTGGGGGACTTCCCTTACCTGAAACTATGTTTCTTGGCAGTAACTTGAACGATGGTGATGCTATAACTTTTTACCTTACTTTTTCTCATTGCCACAGTACACATTTGGTCCCAGAAAGTGATTTGAAGACAGGTTCTTATATGATCGAGTTAATATGCATTGAGACTAGATCTTTTTCTTTGAATATATTCCTATTAGTTTGATATATTTTGTCAGCAAAATCGAACCCTAGAGTTGTACGGAAGGAAAACTCTCATCCTTAAAGATCGGATCAAGTTGTGCAATTATTTTCTTAATTTCCTATATGAAGAAATTTGTTTTAATGGGATTTGGTTGGTTTGATCTACAGACTTGTGAGCGTGATTTGCCTAGTGGCTAGCCTGGTTGCTCCCACTAATATTAAGCATAAGTCATATAGCTGGAAATGGTCCACTTACCTATACTTCTTCTGCCTTTATTTGCATTGCGCTATCATGCCCTTTTCTTTTCGCCAATACTGCCATGATCGAGTATTTACTTTTGTGGCGCAACAGGTGATATATAGATTCTAAGAATTCCTTCACTGTAAAGTGTTCTCCGTTTGACAAATCTGATAAACTGACGAATAGAAATTTATGAGAACTAAGTTTGGTAATGTGAAGCAGCTTTCAGTGATTGTGAAAATGGTGGTCTTCACTTTTACTTTACCTAAAGGAAAGTAAAGGCAGTAGGAGTATGTAGTGGTGGCGGTGGAGTAAGGTGTGCTTTGGTTTTACAAGTTACGAGCACTAAGTTAATGTTTGGCTCTGTTATGACTTGAAAATGAGCTCAATCCTGTATTTTTTTTTTTTTTCTATCAATAATTATTTCATTTGATTAAGTGCATATAATTGATGAGGATTTAGAAATATGAAACCTTTTGAATTATTATGGTCGCACAAGTCAAGATATGGCAACAACCAAATTTGAAAATGAGACATCAAAAATTTATTTTTTGAATATGAAGGGAAAATATTTACCATAATATTTGGAGATTATGAGTAAAACAATATTTCTATTTCTACCCATTTAACCGATCAAATGCATAAATTAACTCTTGCACTTTATACAAAAAATTTTATAATTTTACTGAAATTTATAAGTTTTTAAAATTAAAGTGTTTAATGAATCAAAATATAATGATAATACTACAACATTTTTTTTTATATAAATTACAAAGTGAATTTATACATTTAACAATATTTAATTATATCAAGTTAGATGCAAGAAAATATAATTTTAAAGTCGTTAGAGCTGAGTTGATTTCGATATAAAAATAAAGTTAAAGGATAATATCATATTTGTTTTTTTCTTCACGTAAAGGAAAATCTTGTAATTGAAGAAAACAAACACGGTATGCCGCGACAAGATTTGTAGGACCATATCACTTGCTCATCGCCAAATTATATTGAAGCTCCCTACTTCTTGCTTGGTGGTAGGCTAACTTTGACCTTTCTTTGCATTTTAGAATATATGGCAATTGCAAGTTGTTCTTGCTAGATGTAGATGCTAGCTTTTCATCACGTCAACTCACACTCACACTCACAATATTAATTGAACTTCTATATTCTACAATTTGCTCATAACATTTTTGTTCATTACTATCAAATTGCTAGCAATCCAAGTGATTATCATTGATTTCCCTTAATTTCGGCTTTTTGACGTCGGTCGATGGGTTGGTTGTGTCCTGCCTATCTATAGTTCCTACATTAACTATATCGGTCCGACCGGTGAATTCAAACCGAAATGTGCTCAACCCCAAGTAATAAAACAAAACTATAGGAGCCTTCTTAGGTAATGATTATATTTATATATAGGTTTTCCTCGGGTAAAGGCTTTAATGCATAAGTGGTATCATTTCAAGTACTAATCTCACAGGGATGGGATTCATATAACTACAAGCTGTGTGGCAATTATTTGTCCTTTACGCAATAATTTAAGTGCATTTCATTATCACTAAAATTCATATCACCACATTAATTCTTTTTTTTTTTTTTATATTAATGGATATTGTATAAAATGTATAATATTGACAAACGTGTGTGATAATGATAGCCATATTAATTATGTAATGCGTAATTTTTGTACTCATTCAATGAATGATAATTTAAGGTTGTCAAAATGGACGATGGAATCATATTCAAATTTTAAAAATCAAACTAAGGAGGTATTGAATTTTTAAAACCAAAAACATACTTTTATAGCCCTAGCCTTAGGTTTGCAGTAGAGCTATAATTAATTCATTACAAATGTCTTTCTATGCTTTAATTTTAAAAAATTTAAAAAAAAGAATTGCACAACATTTTTGAATAAATAAACTTGGCCCAATGCGGAACTCATGAAAGTGTGAAAGTAATATTATTGAGCCCAATGGGCTTGGCCTCTAATTATAAAAAAATCGAACCCATAGTTGGAGTTGCATTGCATGTTCCTCAACGTGCTGTGTTTGCGCAGATAAAAAACGGCACCAACCCCCAATCTGGTAAAAGTAAAACGACGAAAGAAAGTTTTTTCGTTTGGAAGCCAGAGCAAGTGAAGAGTATACTAAAGAAGGGAGTAGAGATGAAGCAAAATGTCTTATTGCAAGAAAAAGCAACGAAAGTACTTAATAACATTAAGCTAGAAATAAATTTAGCGCGAAAGCTTTTTATTTTGTTCTAAATCTAAACTGTAGGGAGATTTAGTTTGAGATTTGATTAATTGGGATTGGATAATTCTGGCAAACGTCGAAGGATTAAGGGCCCGGTCGTCCCTGAAGCCTGAAGCAACAGGCACGGGTAGAGCCGATGACGACGATGACGATACCATCGACGTCGTTTTCAAGTCCCTGAAGTGGTGGCGCCGTAGACTGTTTTCTTTAATGGCGGTTCTCTCGCTCACCAGAGGCTCTGCCTTTCGGTTCGTTCTTTTGCTTCTCCTCCTCGCTGCCGGTTTCACCGCTTTCATTTCTCTACCCATCGAGAAGGCATGTTTATACACTATATCGTGATAGGTGCTTAATACTTAGGGTTTTGTGATTGCCATTGTTTGCATTGAGCTTTTTGCTGAAAATAATTGCTTCTGTTTTGTCAGTTGTTGAAAGATCTTTTGCTATGGATTAAACACGATCTCGGGCCATGGGGTCCTCTCGTGTTGTAAGTTGCTCCACCTCACAGTTTGAATTGTACATTTCGTTTTCCTATAGCTTATTATCATTTTTGTTGATTTCGATTTAAGGTTAAACAGTGAACAGTTTATTCAAAATCGAAATCAATTTCGAGCAGTTTTTAGGGAAAGAATTTGATCTGGAATCAGAGGAAACTTCAATATGTTCACAATTTTTTTTTTTTTTTTTTTTTATTTGATTCTGGAATTCAGAAGGGAAAAACTTCAATATGTTCACAATTTTTTTTTTATTTTTGTTTTCTGGGTACCATTCAGATATTTATGTTCCTTGAATTTTTTTTTTTTTTTTTTTTCTGGGTACCATTCAGATATATTATGTTCTTGTCCAAGTGATTACTATTATATTTCCTTTGTCATTGGAAGCCGAGTGCATTTTTGGTTTTGTTTTCAAGTACAAAGCTTTGTAAGAAATACCTTCTAAGTTGAAGAAAATTTTCAGTGGTTTTTATGATTGTGGAACTAAATTGGTTACCCATGGCTGAGCATCTTTCATTTCTATTTCTAACTTACGTCTCATGGGATTTTGAAGGGCTGCTGTCTACATTCCTCTCACAATACTGGCCGTTCCTGCTTCAGTACTCACGGTAGGCTTTGAGCTTCTTCCTGGTGGATAATGCTTCTGTTATGTCATTTGAGCAGCTTTCCTTAGTTTCCATGGAAATATCAGGAAAATCTCAATTAAAAAGTAAAATTTGTAGTTATCAATCTTTGTTTGAGAATGACATGTTATAGATGTTTTTGATTTCCAGCTTGGGGGTGGTTACCTTTTTGGGTTGCCTGTAGGATTTGTTGCTGATTCTATTGGTGCCACCATTGGTGCAACTGCTGCATTCCTTGTTGGTAGAACAGTGAGTTTCCTCCACCTATGCTTCGTTGTTATTTGTGTGTGCACATATTGACTCATTTTGCATACTCAGAATAAGTAACTTTTTCCTGATTCTTCAGGAGATATTGGGATGTAAATTAGAATAATTTGTTTTTCTAGTCAAGCAATCAAAGTTGAATCTCTTCCAGTTTTTTAGCAGACATTAACCTTTTGTTATTCTGACTCAGATTGGAAGATCATATGTTATGTCCAAGTTAAAGAATTATCCCAAGTTTGAAGCTGTTGCAATTGCAGTTCGGAAATCTGGTTTTAAGGTAAAGCTCTATCAATCTCGTGAATTTACTGTCCAATGTATGATTTAACATCTGATTGTAGTTATTAATGTGTTTGGCAATTACTTTTCGTTTTGCTGTTAGCTGAAGCATTACTATGTCAGAATTGTAATGAAAGAAATGAAAGATGTTAATGTTTAAAGTCAGGGGAAAAAGAAACAAACAGAGGAAATCAACATTAATAGAGAAAAAGGAACCAAGAGAGAAAATTTCCCGTCAGATCTGTTAAAGTACTGCCAGACAGAAATGGTGTTAAGTTGACTTTGATCTTTCTCTTGGAAGTATTCTTTACATTGTTAAAAAGTATTCAATATTTCTGGACACATAAAGGCATGCATGAAAATATTTCAATACATTGTAGAGATTGAATTCAAATTGAGTAGATACAGTAGCTGTAAACCTACTTTACTGGAAAGCTTGTGTGTAAAGCAAGAGTGCTGGGGCTTGCTTCACTTGCTGTGCATGAATATTTAACATTTGTTAAATGAAGTTCCTTGATCCTAAATTCTTTTTGGTTTGCTGAGGGGTCAGTTATGATGAAATCTCAAACTTAGCCTAGTTCTAAAAGTTGGTTTACCTTCTGTTATGAATTGAATTCTCCACCTATAGTAGTTCATTTCTGTGTCCTATTTGGCTCCTCTGTAGATGCAAGAATATCAAATATGAGTTTGACATTATAATATTGCTTTGGTTAAATTCTTCTTTGAAGGCTGCCCCTAGTTCAGTTGTTTTCTTGGTATTACTTGACAGGTGAATTGATATGCGACATTCTTCCTGTGAATTTTCTGATTTTCTTCTTGTGATTTGTCTAACAGATAGTTTTGCTTCTACGGCTTGTTCCTTTACTTCCATTTAACATGCTGAACTACCTCCTGTCTGTAACTCCAGTTCGTACAAAAGATTTCATGCTGGCATCTCTTTTAGGAATGATGGTAAATTAGTTATTAGTCCTCCTAAAACCTTTAATAATTGTTAGTAGTCGTTTTGCTGTGTTGATCATGGTTGATGCTATTAATAGCCTGTCATCTTCTCAATTATTGTTTTAGAATCATCTTATTAAAAAAAAACTATTTTATCAGTTAACATTCTGATAATGACTTCAAAACCTGTCTGTAGATATTTTCCATTTTCATTTTATGATCATATATCTTTTAAGTGCTTTTGGGCTTTGGCTCTGTAAGACTTCAATAGGGCTTAGTTTCAAAACTTACCTAGGTGAAGAAAAGAAACGACAAATGTTATGCATTTTTTATGTGCATGTAAAATATGTGTTGAGTAAGGTTTTATTCTATTTCTCATTCCAATATGACCCAGATTTTACTACCATAGTAGCACTTGTATTCAAAACAATTTTTCTTCCCAATTAATATATATTCTTCCCATTTTTCAACGCGTGATACTGTACTGGAAATTGCAACTACTGAATTTTCCAAATTATCCATCCCTTTCAAACAAATTGAGAAAAACATAGAAAACAAAATGACAGATGAATTGGAGGTAAATAGAAATTTTAATTTTGAAAGAGTTATGCGACACACATACAAGTCTCCAAGTCTTATTGTTCTGTGAGTGACTGAGTGGTTGGGACCAACTGACCATATTGAATGTGGAATGTTAACAATTACCACTTCAACTGTTTGTTTTACAAGTTGGACTCTTTCAAGTTTTCCTGGTGCTTGTAATACTTGGTGTCACTGTCTTCTACCAGTCAAGGCATGTAATTTTTTTTTTTTTTTTGCTGTAAATGTACTTGAGCTCACTGTTTGTTTCATATGACAGCCAATCACTTTCGCACTTGTTTATATGGGAACAACTTTGAAGGATCTATCTGATGTAACACATGGATGGAATGAGGTTTCAACAACTCGTTGGGTAAGAGCTGTCCTACCATTTGTTCTTGGCTAGCACCATTCTGTCTACAAAAACAATGCAATTACTTATTCCTTTATGACTGCCGGTATTTTGCTGGCAAATAAGAGTCTAGTCTTTCGTGCATTCAGTATCCTTTATGTGTTATCAAATGCACTGAGAACTTCCGCGTCTTTGTCTTGGAATCATTTGAATGACCATCTCTAATAGTATCAGCACTGTTTTCTTGGTCTAGCTTGATGTGGTATTTACTTGTTTTAGAATGAACGCAAATGCTCTTAGGTTTTATTTGGATGGGTAGGCATTTTAAGTGAAGGCATTAAAGCGTGATGTATTATTAGTTTTAGTGTTTATGATATGTGGATTATCTTTGGCTGGGTGGAACCATTGAAAGGAGATTAAATTCATAAAGGTGAACAGTTACTTGTTTGAGTGCCAATTTAATTTTCCACTAAAGGATATCTGAATCCATTCTCCAACATTTAGAAGTTTTTTCCCTTTCTTTACAACCTAAAGTTTGAATGACATAAATTGAAGAACTAAAACTAAATTATTAAATTTCAATCTCCAATCTGAAATTCCAAATACACTATGTTCTTTTATGAAGAGCTCAGCTTTTGCTTTCTTAATGTATTCAGATGCTGCTCCATAACTATTAGTTTAGTTTAGAGCATCAAGGAATTCCTTGCATTTTATTAAATTGATCTTATATAAGATGATGCATTTCATCTTGCTTTCTTGTTTTCTTACATGCTCTTTGTGGCTGCAGATATTTATGGCTCTGGGATTTGTGATATCGGGTAAGTTGACATCAAACTTGGTCTTGTTACTTCAAACCCTACATGACTAGTAACTGAAGTGGATTAAATGCTTGTCCGATATGTTTCGACTTAGATCATATCCTGTTGGTCGGAGCTGGTGTGCTGAAGACCTAGAACTCCTAGAATAGACAAAGGAGAGGATAACCTTTTTCATTTGAGTTGGTATATAACAAGCTTGAACTAATAAGTAATAACTATAAGACATTTCGACCAACAACGTGTTGGTCGGAGTAGTAAGTGTCCTCGGTAGAAAACACAGGTTTGATCCCTGTTCTCGCTTGATAAGAGGGCAAAAAATCTCTGCATTTTATGGCCTGAAGGGGGATTAGCACTCTTGATTCTATAAAAAAATGACGTTTAAAGGAATGCAGAGTTTATTAACTTAACAGCGACATACAGGACAAAGCTATACACAAATCCTAGAACTAACCTTTTGCGGTGTACTTTAGGCATGAGGCTGAAGACCCTGAATTTTATATTATATTTTTTGATTATGACGTACTAGGGAACTATTTATGATATTATCTTCTAAGACTTATCTTCCTTTTGTGCCCTTGCTTTCTTCCAGCCATTATGATGGTTTGTGTTGCTAAAGTTGCCAAGGCTTCTCTGGACAAAGCACTGGCTGACTATGCTGAAATGGAGGGCACGATTGCAGATTCGCAATTGGATATAAATGAGCCTCTTGTAATTAAAATTGATCCAATGAATGAGGAAAATGAGAAATAATTTCATCAATATAAATTCTTTTTGACAGTTCTTTAACTTGGTTATTTTCTTAGGAATACAGAGGAGCAAAATATGATAGGAGAATTTTTTTTTTTTCTTTTTTAATTTTAATGTTCTCATACTTGGTGAATACTGAATGTAGCACCTATACATGGGATGTATGAATCTGCCCATCTATGGTAAAGTGTTATAAGGGTGAATGCACACCAATATTTTTTTTTCTTTAACCCGGAAATAATGTAAATTGAAGGTATTGTTGATTTTCCGATTGTCATTTTCTCAATAGATATAATGTAATGTAAGTGTGCTATAACGCAATTGAATGCATTTGGTTATGTTATATTATAGCTTACGAACATTGTTTAACTTATTTTCTCATTAGGCATGTATTATATAGAGCGGTAAAAAAAAAAAAAAGAATTATGTCGTGGCATTTCCAATCAAAATGACTCCCACTTTTAATCAAACCAGAATTAGTCAGAACAACAGTTCTCAGATGAACTTAACTTTTTCTTCACAAACAAAATATTAATACAGCCTTCAATAAGTATTAGATGGATTGCTGTGATATAGTGTCAGCCAAAGCCATCGGCATCACAAAAAGGCCCTTGCTCTCCAAGAACTTGGTTGCGGCAGATGGATTCACTTCCAGCAACCTTGTAAATGTCTCCTCAAGAGGTTCAGTCCTGAACTGCTCATGAACAATATAGTGATGGTATCCCTGCAAATCATCCAAGTCTGTAAGATTTCCCTGTGAAATCAGAGAGCTAAAATGGAAAGAATGGATTCTTTCGCATTCGGATTTATACCTCTAGGAAAATGGAAGGATCAGAACGCAGTTCACCTCCCAATCTGCTCCGGCTTAATTCCTGCACAGCCATTTTCCCTTTCAACTCATTAAAACAATCACCAGAAAAGTTCATAAAGAATGATATTTCAATATAGAAACACCAGTTAGCTGTTGGGTATCATCATAAATAGGATGCAACTGAACAACAGGGTCAAAGAAAAACCATGTCATGGTTAAGTACATGTTACTAAGTCATTAAGGCAAAAGTCGTTATAAAGATTATCGACAGATAGTTTGATCCTTTGGGCAAGCTATGAAACCAAGAACCTGGGAAATTGCACGAGTAGACTATATAAGTTCTGCATGTGTATGAAGTGTATGAAGAGAACTTCCAGTACATGAAGGAGGAACTTACCTTCACCTGAAGCTGCAGGAACTTGACATAGTCAATAATATCATCCACCATAGCTGTTTGGCTGCCCTGAAAAATAAAATTAACTAACAAAATAGATTAACATGTGGACTCACTAGCATGGGAAATAATAGGATTTGGGACCATTGCAGCTTTGCATAATGCAAAGGTACACGCTTACTTATTTTCTTGCTCTAGCTTTGCACTCTGCGGTATTATGCATTTTAGATGACACCATAGCTGATAACATAGACTAATATAGCATTTAAATCAAAAAAAAAAAATGCACGAATTTCATCTTTGCATGTGGTTTCCACGAAGCACGTACCTCTACAGATTGTGGAACCAAGTTGTGCAGTGCCTTGAGTCTTTCAGCAATTCGTTCCCTGCGTTGCTGAGTTAAGTAAAAGAATTTCAGGAAAATTACAACTTATAATTTTTTTTTTAAAAAAAAATATCAAAATCAAAGAGCATATGCCCATAAATTTTTGGCATGTTTCAATCTATATAATGACATTAGCAAGTCCAATGGTCTGAAAAGGTGTTCTGCTTACACGATCAGCTCTTTGTCTAGACACATTGTAGCTCGAGTTGGACAGAAAAACAGATGCAGCCACTTTTGCTCTTGGACGACTATATGATAGGTTACCAATTGCTTCACTTGGTTCCTCTTCCCATGAAGTATGACTCTGTATCATGAATTTTGCATCGCATTACCATTATAAAATTCTCAACAAAATCTTTAATCTTGGGGCAACGATTTTCAAAATGATAAGATGATTTCTAAAGCAGCAAAGTGAGAAAAATTGACCTGGGATTTGCTATGATGTTGTAAGCATTTGCATTTCTTCACGGGGTCCCCCTCATCATTTTGTTTCAAACATCTTACCTGTTTAACAAACAAGAACAACAGCATATTAGTGAATTTATCAAATTTAAAATACAGCATGTTACAGAAACCACTAAGGAGCTCAATTCCATGAAGAGAGAACTCATTTGCAAAAAACATTCGTTAATCCTTTGTTATATATATTATGGGTGAAGCAGAAAAGTCCTTTACATTGAGTGAATCTTCTTGATTGTCAACGTTGAAAATGCAGGGATGGAGGTTCAATTTCCAAGCATCCATATCAGAAGAAGAATCAACAGGGTTAGAACCACAAGCCATTCCTGAACTGTTGTACAGTAATTCAGTTTGGATTCCAGTCATTCCTTGAATGAAATGTGAGTCGCTAACAGTTTGAGGAATGCTCTCTAACACATGAGTTGGAGCTTTTTCAACGAGCGATGAATTTTCAGTAAGAAACTCATAATAATTTTGTGGTGTTCTTTGGCAGTGAAACCATTGAGACTGAGGTAAGGGCAGAGAATTAGTCATGTTCTTGCTCCTTCCATCTGACATAACAGAGTGCTGATTAAGATCATCATCAGCTCCATAAGAGACATGATTATCAATCCCATCAAGATTCGGTAACATCAGCTCTAGAGGGTTCTGATAGCAATTTTGCCCTTCCATTCTGCCAAATCCGAAACTTGCTTACCAGGAAGTATAAACAATGAGAAGAAACAAGAGCATAAACACTTAAAACAATAAGGTTTACAACTTTTTAACTGGAAGGGCGTTCAGGTTATCTTTAAACAAATTACAAATACAAATTAATGAACAAATAACGTTTTTTTCTTTTTTCTCTCAAGAAATGCGCATATAAGAGATGCATATAAAAAGCAGATATATAACAGGATTGATGGCCCAAAAAAAAAAGAAAAAAAAGGGTATTGAAATATGTGGACGGTCCGAGATTTTGGCGGAACCAACAAAAACCCATGTAACAAAAACGCATATTGGTGCATCACAAGGTGGGTCTATTCTAATCTGTGACAATAACAATGTCAGGGTTCCCAAGATCAAGACAGGCATAGATAGATCAGAAGTGATGGTCACCATCACTTCATCAAGTAGCAAACAAATATCCATATGCATAAAATCAATAACATGTATGCTAAAAACCTAATACCCACCAAAGAAAAAAAATATTGTTCAATATTTTCCTATTAGACAAACAACTTCCAGTGAAGGAAAGAAAAAGAAAAAGAAAATCTTGAAGAAAAGCAAGAGCACGGTCGAAAAAAATAGTAACCAGTGAATAAACAAAACCCATAATAAGATTGTATAGTTACTTGAGTTTGAAAAGCTAGCGAGCAGCCAAAAAAATACCAGTAAGGCAAATGTTGTAATGGAAAGAAGAGACGGCAGAAATAATTTTAGGGGAGAAAGGAAACGGCTTTTTAGCTGTGAATTTCTAGCATTTGGTTTGCTGTGTACGTACAGCGTGTTACGAACCACGCTGCCATGGCCAGAACCTAAAGGCGGTGTGGTGGCACATACAATTTTCAACTTTTCTTTTCTACCCTTGTATTGTCTTCATGCGATCCAATTAAGACTGAGACATCAGACAACTATTATTTATTTATCCCAAGGTTGCTTAATGCAAAATCAATTTCTTAATGCAAAATCAAACAAGCCTCGGTACAATACGTGAGTGTTATTATTATAAAATTATATGAATCTTCTATGAAAATTAATTTCATAAATAATAATATCATATCATGAATTTATTGCAATTGTACATACACGTTAAAGACCAAGTAAACCAAATTAATATCAATACAAAGTCGGGAAAAAATTTTTGAAAGATAATTTTAAAATCATTTAATTTAATATATTAATGAATAAAACAAAACATAAATAATAAATTAGAAAACAACTAAGCAGTTTGGGTTGAATAGGTGGAAGTAGGAGCAAAAGATAGATCCATGGTAAATTTTGCCCATTAAAAAACTAAAAATTGGGCTAAAACCAAAACTAAACTGGAGCCCAAAATTAAAAGTCAGCTGCAGGGGCTGGTTTGGTCTAAAAATGAAAACCTAAATCAAACGACATGTCTTATGACTCTTACCCAAAATACTAAATATAAACCAGATATAAACGAGAATATTCTTTCGATCGGCTCGGCTGGTGTTCTGTTGCGTTCTCAGCTAGTCATCTCTCCTTCCTTAGCGACCTCAAACTCTATTACCTGTTTTTCTCGCATCCCAATTCCCCGTTTTTCTTTCTCTTGCTTTCTTAACTCCAAAATCAACCGAAAAGGGAATAGATCAATTGTTTAATCAATCAATAATGGCAACTACTGAGGTTTTGCAGCTCATAGAAGAAGGTCTTGTGTCATCTCGTCTTCTTGATCCTACAAAAGGTACATCTTCTCCTCATTATAGAATCTCTATCTTTCTCTCTATAAATCTTCCTTGTGTGTATTTATGTTTTTACTCATTATATCAATGTAAAGTTGCCAGTTTTATCCTTATTTTTTTGGGGAGTGAAAATGAATTGCTATTAACTATTAAATTTCCTCTCACAAATGTTGGATTTGATTAGATTTGACTCCAATTTGCTGTTTTATCATATTAATTGTCGTACCCAGGTCCCATTTTTAGTTAATTTTGATTATTGTTCTGTTTTCCTTCACCTTTCTAACAATTATGCCTCTTTATGCCTTCTTGTTTCTTCACATTTAAAAACGTTGACCATAATGTTTTTCTTCCATTTAATTGTTGCCAGCTGACACTGCAAAGTCCCGAGGCCTGTCAATTGAGAAGAAGATTGAGTTCCTTGAGAGCTTGACTGGCAAAGTGACTTTCTAATTCTATCTCCTTTTGCTTTTTCTTCTAAAAGCTTATAGAGCTTTCAGCTTTGGGTATATTATATTTTTGTCTTATTTATTTTAGGTCAGCAACAGAAGATCTCGGAGATGGATAAACGACCGCTTGTTGATGGAACTTGTTCCTCGCTTAAATGCAGAAGAAATTAGAGGCTTGTTTGCTCCACCACCTTGGGGTAAGCAATGATATGTCCCAGAACTAATTGGTTTATGCTTTCATACATATATATCTTAGAACCTAGATTTTTGGATTTAAAATTACTATGCTTTCAGCTTACTACTAGTTGAAACCAATCATTTTTTAGAGTCGAATTAGACCCTGGTGAATAAAGCTATTGAGAGATTAGAGAAAATTTTGCAATTTCAATAGCAATTGATCACATAAGCTGGCAGATGATGCTGATTTCGAATCAATAATCTTTTTAGATTATTACTATCATCATGCGTCGTACGAACACTGATTTTGGGTTCTTTTACAGGCGATGATGTACCCCTGTCACCATTTTGCATGACTAATGTGGGAGAGTGGGAGAAATTTAGGAATATAGACATGGACAAACAGGTTTCTTTGGCTTTTGTTCATCAAAGCATTTTTTTTTATTTAATTTTCTCTACTGTTAAAGCAGATTCCCTTTTGTTTATCATTATTGATGTTTTTGTAGTAAAATTGAATGTGGCATTTGACAGGAATATAAGCTATTATAAATCTTTCTAATATTGTTCTAATTGTCAATCGTGAATTATTTCTCTGATATGTGATATATTATTTGGTAGACCATCTTTTGATGGTAAATGTTTCTGAACATTTCCTGCAGATACACATTTTTTATGCTAAGAGCACTGATTTTGTATATAAAATGGCAATATGCTCTAATGCAGTTTTGATTTCTTTATGTAGGCTCATATTATTGATGCGCTAAATACCCCATCCACAAAGAGGAGGGGTCGTGTGGATGCTGATAAGGTGGCTGTCTTAAATGCGTGGCGTAGAATAGATAGCCGAACGAGAGAAGCACTTCGCCGTAGCTTTCTTACAGATCTTATTGAGGGCTATGAGGTATGTTTGCCTTATGCTTGTTTGGAATCAACAAGGTCACTTGCATATTAGTTTGGAAAGTACTTTTTCTTTTTTGCAGTATTGATTTTTTGTAAATGTGCAAGTAGTGTAGGGTTTGGCTGGAATGATTTCTGCTACATTTGAACCTAACTCGAGCCTAAAGGCTGAATTTTGACCCACTTATTCAGCTGTTGATATTGATTTTCTGTACTTAATATCAATCATAACATATGTTTTTGATATTTGAATAAACATATGTTAAAGGGAATTTGAAACTGGAAGGTTCTGGCCATGTTTCAATTATTCTATGCTCATTGCATCACAGTTCAATGACAAGTTAGTCTTGTCTGTTGGCAAATGTTATTTTTATATCGCTTACTGCTTACTTATAGTCCTTTGTTTGATTCTACCACATTCATAGCAAATTCATATGGGAGTCCTGTGCTTGTTTCCCTTAGAAATCTTTATTCTTGTGAAAAGCCAGATTTCTTTTTCAGGCATGCATAAGGACCTTCATTCAGGAGAGTGGAGATGAGGAAGTTCTCGCATTACAGGTTCAAGATCCCTTTCATAGATTGTTGCTGCATGGAGTTTGTGAGGTATGTTATGGGTAGCAAAACAACTTACCTGAATTAGGCTCCGAGCAAACTCTAAGTGGGTTATTGTCGGGATAATAGAATGATTGTGGAGAAAAATATGATCACCTGATGTCTGATTATACAGATGCATTCAGTTTATGATTCTTTTTCTCTGCCTTATGACATCAAAGTACTATGTGTGACTTGTTAAGGTCTATGCATCTATGCAGTTCTACAACTTGGTGTCAGTGACGGTAATGGAGTCCAAGGACAGAGAGTCATTGAAGACAACTAGGATAAAAAAGAAGAAAATGGGGGCAGTTGAGCTACCAAATATCACCCTGTCCCACTTTCTAAAAATGTCCAAGGAAGGTGTTTGGTGACCCAATTAGGCAGGAGCTCTAAGTTGTGTTTATAAATAAAACTCGCAGTGATCGGCGGTTGTAACTCCCAGATCAGGGTGTAATACATTATCTGGATGTAACATTTGTTCTCGTTGTACCATTTATGATGTGTAGTTTATGTGACCTCTAGCTTCTCAGAAGCTAGAAATGTACATTGTATGTTTCCAATCAACTGAAAAAGTTGATTGTAATTTGTAGGTTCATTCTTCACAGTACAAGCTACTTCATTTGTTTCACCCTCCTTTTATTGGATGGATTTGAAGTTTCAGTTCTTTCACCTGCCTTTCATCTCTTGTTAAGAATCTGGTGCCAACTAACTGCAATTATTAAAGCAACGGACCTTTTAAAATGTAAATTTTCTTGAGAATTGAATGACTCCATTTTGAAGTTGCCATCATTGCGTGTTTGAAAACTAAAAAGCCCTAGAAATCATCCGCCCCCTAGCGGTCGTTGGCGTGAACAACTTGTAAAATACTTTGTGGTAAAATAAGCATATTCGCTGTTCTTCCTCTCTCAGTATCCTTTCTTTCTCTGTCAATATCAATATAGCCACTGTTTTCTTAATAATAAAATAAAATAAACGCCCGTTAGCTGCCGTTGACTCTTCTAATGTCTTTACTATGCAATGATAAAAACTCGGCTAGTATTGTTAGATAAACTCTGCTTGATGGCAATTTTATTTCTGTAGAGTATCGAATATGGGGAAACAACTTGTTAAATATTTTGTGGTACGCACTCTTTAATCTCTCCAGATATAAACAAGCACTTCTGTTGTTATATATATATATATATATCTGCTGTATCTTTCTTGATATGAATTGGTTTCGAGTTTTTAATTAGGTAGATGCGTTCACCGACTCAGCGTTCAAGGGGAACCCAGCGGGGGTGTGTTTGTTAGAAGAAGAGAAAGATGAGAAATGGTTGCAAGCTGTCGCTACTGAGTTCAATTTCCCCGGAAGCTGCCATTTGACTCGCATTAATGACTCAGGTTTTTTTTCTTCAAATCCCAGATTCCACCTTAGGTGGTTTACTCCTGTTGCTGAGGTACTCTACACTTCCTTGACTGATCTATTAGTTTTTTTTTTTTTTTTTCTGAAGAATTGGCTGGGTTTTGTTTATTTCTTCAATTAGCTGTAATTGCAGATTTTTGGTTGATTGTGCTTTCATTTAGAATTAATCAATCTAATTTCAAAATATTAAATTCCTTTCCTGCAGATTAAGCTTTGTGCTCATGCAACACTAGCAGCTTCACACACTCTCTTCTCTAATAATTTGGTAAATTCTAACATAATTGAGTTTGCTACACTATCTGGGATTTTGACTGCTAAGAAAATTCCTGAAACCAGCAATGACAAATCAAAAGAGGGATTTCTAATTGAATTAGACTTCCCAGTAGTCCCCACTATCGAATTCAACTCTGTTGATCTTGCTCCAATTTCTAAAGCTCTGAATGGTGCTTCTATCATTGATATCAAAAGGACTGCTGTCTCAGATGACCTCTTTGTAATCCCTTCTTTATCCTACAAGTAGTTGCAGGTTATATGTGGAGATATTTTATGTAGCTAAATTAAGCTCCATGTTTTATGTAGATTGTGGTGCCATCTGCTAAAGTTGTTACAGAATTAGAGCCTCAGTTTGATGAGGTACTAAAACTTCCTGGAAGAGGCTTGATTGTTACTGGGGTTGCTCCATCAGATTCTGGCTTTGATTTTTATAGTCGATTCTTTTGCCCTAAAATGGGGGTCAATGAGGTAAAGTAAATATGTTGGCATTGGGTCTCAGTTACTATTATCTAATTGCTAATTACTTCCCTTGCAATTGGAAGATTTACACTAATTTATGGAAGTAATTCAAATTAGTTCTTCATGTCAACTATCAAGCTTGTCTCAAATTCCTACGAGTATTGAGTCCTGTAAAATGTAATAGTAAGGAAAGAATTTCAATCTCAAATTGCAATTCAGAAAAAAGAATTAACTAATATAAAGACTACTCCTTTCCTGCAACTTTTCATCAGTGAATCTTGTTGGTCTAGACATGCAGGCAATGCTAAAGTCTGTATGTAGTATAAATTAATATGGAGTATGGAGCTTATTTAGAAATGATAGAATTTGGTTTTATTAATATTCAATTCCATGAAATTTAGTTTTCAGGCATTTTTAGGCCTTATAAATGAAAACAAATATGCAAGCAGTTCTCTTATGTTACGTTACATGCTTGATTGAATGCTCAGGATCCTGTTTGTGGAAGTGCGCATTGTTCTATAGCCCCCTATTGGAGTAAAAAGCTGGGGAAGTGCGATTTTATGGCATATCAGGTGCTGTCTCTCCTCTCATGCACATACTAATTCTTGTATTTTTGTGTTTCTGAACACACTAATAGAGACATTGGATGAATTTTTCTTTTTTTCGAACATTATAATATTTACTCAAATTGTTCAATTTCTTTGGACAGGCGTCAGCAAGAGGTGGAATATTGGACATTCATTTTGATGAGCAGAAGCAACGAGTGCTGCTGCGAGGAAAAGCTGTTTCTGTGATGGAAGGCTGTCTTTTCGTTTAGATTTTTGGAATTATTCCTACCGTGCATGTATAATAATTTGGAGTGATGGAATCATTGAATTGAAGATTTCCTTTCAATCCCAATTGAAAATTCTGTATCTGTGAACTGGTTTGATGCGTGTCAATGAACACCTTCTCTTATGTATCCATTTCAGATTATTTTTTCCATTTTTTTAACAATATAAGAAATTTTTTTTTGTCATTCATGGAACGTGTAAAAGAAACAAATTTGTCTCACGGGGCATCATAAAAATAAGAAAGATAATGAATTATTCATTGAGGTGATAAGCGGTATATGAATCTTACACTGAATTCTTGATAGCTCACACTAAATTTTTGATAGCTCACTTGTTGGATGGAAGATTTAAAACCCTTTACAGACTTAAAACCCTTTACCTCTTTATTCTTGGAAAAAAAAGAGAAAAAAAGACGACTAGGTATTTTGCTTAATCATCCTGCTGATAATTTACCATTCATGTGAATAGATTTTACTGTTGGACGGAATCTTTTCCGCTTGAAACGGAAAATGACATTCAAAATTTTCCTTAAACTACGGCATTATCGTAATAGGACAGCTCTGCTACTGTCCTTTCTCACTTCGCAAGTGATTTCTGTGTAAATTATGGAGAAACAGCTCGTTAAATACTCTGTGGTACTCTCTTCCTCTCCCTTATTCGCTCTTAATAGATATTTTTATACCTTGTATCGGTATGAATCGTCTTTGAGTTTCTACCAGGTGGACGCGTTCACGGACTCAGCCTTCATGGGAAACCCAGCAGCGGTATGTTTGCTAGAGGACGAAAAAAATGAGAAATGGTTGCAAGCTGTAGCTACTGAATTCAATCTGTCTGAGACCTGCTATTTGACTCGCATTACTGATGGGGAAACTGTTTCTTCAAATCCCAGGTTCCATCTCAGGTGGTTTACTCCTGTTGCTGAGGTACACAAATTAAATTAATTGTTTGTTTTTAAAATCTTAAAGGAAAACTCTCAATCGAATTCCAGTTTTTGTTGATTTTGGGTTAGTACTTTTACTTGATTAGTTTGTATTTGCTAGTTCTTGATTGGTTTCTGTTATTCTAAATTCGGAAATTGCAGATTCGTCTTTGTGGTCATGCGACTCTAGCAGCTTCACACATACTGTTCTCTAATGGCTGGGTAAATTCTAGCACAATTGAATTTGTCACACTATCTGGGTTTCTAATTGCTAAGAAAGTTACTGAAATCAGCAATCGTGAAGCAAAACAGGGCTTTTTCATTGAATTAGATTTCCCTGTCACCCCATTAACTGATGAATTCAATTCTGTTGACATTTCACAAATTTCAAAAGCCCTAAATGGTGCTTCCATAATTGATGTGAAGAAGACTACTACTGAGGGTGACCTCTTGGTAATATCTCTGCCTTCATCTCATTTGCTTTTTCTTTAGTTGAATTGAAACCAGTAATAAACTAATACTTGAGTGAGTAAATTTTTACTTGGCATATCTAAATAGTTGTTTTATGTACCTAAATGAAGCTTTGCATCCTCTGCAGGTTGTGGTGCCCTCTGCTAAAGCTGTTACAGAGATACAGCCAAATTTTGATGAGATAGTAAAATGTCCTGGATTAGGGATTATTGTTTCTGCAGTTGCTCTGCTGGAGTCTGGATTTGATTTTTATAGCCGATACTTTGCTCCTAAAATTGGGATCTATGAGGTACATGCTCACATTGCAGTGATTTTAGTGAAGTGAATGTAAGATTATTTGTCAAGTTTCATGAGCCTTCATTCCTGCAAATTAGATTAGAATATCACAGTGAGTTTCATTATTAGTAAATCCTTGTTGTTCTAGCGATCGAGGCAATGCTAGTTGCTCAAGTAAGTAGTGTAAACTAACAAATATTTTTGGCATGTTAAACATCTGGATGATGCAGGATCCTGTTACTGGAAGTGCACATTGTGCTTTAGCCAACTATTGGAGCAAGAAGCTAGGGAAGTGTGATTTTATGGCATATCAGGTACATCATCTCATCCGTGCTCCCTCGGTCTAATATGCACAGAATGATTCTTGCACTTTTTTGAATTTCCATAGAATTTGATCGTCTTAAATTACATATTAGTGATACTGTTCAATTACTTTGGTTAGGCATCATCTAGAAGCGGAACATTGAACATTCATTTGGATGAGCAGAGGCAGAGAGTGCTGCTGCGAGGGAAAGCAGTTACTGTGATGGAAGGTTCTCTTCTAGTTTAGATTTTGAAGCTAATTTGAATTGTGAAATAATGTCAGTCATTGTATTGCAGAATCTTCCTTGAATTTGTATGTCTGAAACCTGGTTTGGCACCTTTAAATGATATGATGAGATCTTATGTTACTAAATCGAACTCGATGGGTTTGGATTGGGGGGCTAAATCAGAACATTGGGGAGTTTTGAGAAGAGTAATCTAAGAACCACGAGGTAGTCAACCTAAGGCTCTCCTAACTGCCAACTGCAAACAGCCAGATGAACGAGCACGAGGTAATCAATACGTCAAAAAGATTCGTGACCAATCCTTAATTTTTCATTAATAAAAAGTATCAGATTTTTTATTAGCAGATAGCTGTAATAAATTTCTCATGCAACAGTCCTTAATCATCTTTAATTGACAGTGGATCGAGAATTTATATCTGTGTTAATTAAGACAATCAATTCTTAATCATATAAAACCACTCCACTGAATTTCTCAAGTCATCTCTCCCAAAAGAATACTATCAGAAGCATAGCGGAGGCATTTCTCCAATGGCTAATAATACTCAGGTTTTTTCTCAATTTATTTCTGCAAATCATTTAGAAAAATTCTCTTCATTGATCTAATTATGACGATTAAACACAACCCCAAATGAAAAACGCTATTGTAAATTGCTGCAGGTTTGTGTTCTGAAAATGAACATAAATTGTGAAGCTTGTGAGAAGAAGGTTAAGAAATTCTTGCAAAAAATCCATGGTAATATAAGAAGTTAACTTTAATGCCAAGAATAACCCTATTTGTTATAATTTTTGTTCACCGTTATTACTTGGTAGGTGTGCACTCTGTCCAGATAGATGCAAATGAGGGAAAGGTGACAATCTCAACCACCAGAGACCCTGAAATATTGGCAGAAGAGTTGTTTAAAAAGGCAGGAAAGAAAGCAAAGGTTTTATCGAAACAGAACTCCCTTGTTAACAACGAAAACTTAAACAATGCCGATGGATTTGAACATGTTCAACTGAAGCAACTGGAAGAATTTTCCAAGAACCCAAGGCTGAAACAAGTAGAGGTTGCCCACATAAAAAAAATAAACATGATTTTCAAAGACAACAATGATGCCGACTCGAGTCGTACTGAAAATAACCTGCCTGAGCCTAAGCCTAAAGTGGAGAATGGACCAGCCAAACCTGCCGATAATGCTGGCCCAAGTCAATCTAGTGACGGTGGAGGCAGCGGTGGTTCAGATTCTTCTCACCATGATTTCGAAATTACTTGTGGTGGTGCTGGCAAAGGTTCGTGTGAGGAGAAAGCAAAGAAGCCACTACTGCCACCCAATAGTCCTGCCACTGTTCCTCAGACACCACCATCGCCACCGGCAAACCCCCTTTATGCTGACGTAAACTGCGAACATATGAGTTGCACCATTATGTAAGCTTCAACAAATCTTTTATTAAGGATTTTCTTTTTATTTCCTATGAATAATGATATGACACTACTGCTACATTGCTTTCAATTGTAACAACAATAAATTACGTTATAAATTAGAAGTTGTCAAATTTAGAATATGAAAATGCAATTTATGCTGTTAATTCTAAAATGAGATACAATGCTATAAGCATACATTTGCAAACTAAACATGAAACCAGCAAAAAAAAAAAACTATGAAAAGGAAGTCAAGTTGAAATTGGCACATGAGGTCCCCTTTAGCAATAGAGAGGAGCTAAATCCTAATCTCTTGGACTCCATATCAAACTCCAGTAAATTATCCTCCATCTGATGCCCACCGATCACGATCGACGCTCTCGCATTCACCCCACCATCTACAAATCCCAAGCACCACAAATCCACCCCATCTCTCTCAATCATCACCATCGAATTCCATCCAAAAATCCTCCAAAACACATCCTCACTCTCCATCACGAAATCAACAGTCGGGACCCCCGGTCCCACACGCGTGCTAATGACATCAGTCGCTTGATAACACACATCGAAGGGCTTCACTACACTCGTCACAGTGAGGTTCAGCCCAGCGGATTCATTAACAAAAGCTTCTACGAAAGCCCTGTAAATAGAGCTCTCTAAGGTGGTATACGAAGTGTCGGTGCTGAGCTTTGTTCCTCCGAACCCGTTCTCATCGAAGGATAGCTGCGAGGAGTTGAGTTGAATAGGTTTTCCGTTGACTTTGACGGAAGTCAAATTTATGTAATACTCATCGGACGGTTGTTGATTGTAGGATATTACGGTGCTGCCAACTGGATTCAAAAGGAGGCCAGTGTAAACAAGCGATTTCGAGAGATCAACTCGTGGCAAAAAGTAGTAGGGGCCACTAGTTGCAAAGAACGCCACGCCGTGTTCTGTGGAGGAGCCAGAGAGACAAAGCGCAAAATAGTGCGGAGAAGAGACGGCATCACTAATCTGCACCGGAAGCGAATGTTGAGACCTGCCGAGTGCGGCTAGTCCAGTGACCTCCTTGGCAAGACCATTAAGAAGGAATGGCCTTGCACAGGAGAAGACAAACTCTGGTACAATAACCATTTCACCAATAGTTGTCCCATCGGTAGTGGGCAACGCGAGCGAATCGACCAGTGCGGTGGCTAGAGTGGCCTGGCGAGTGATAGGGTTTTCGGGGTAAAGAAAGCAGGAGTTGTTGGCGCAGGCGGGGCCAAGAGTGTCGTTGCAGTTGCCGCACGCAACGGAGTGGAAAGAAGTGCAAAGAGAAGAACTGCAGGGGATGTGTTGGTAAGAAGTGGAGTTGTAATCTCTGAAGCAGTCGAGCCAGGTGAAGGAAGCGCCTAGGTCGAGGTGTAATTTGGTGGGTTGGAGTGGGGTTTTCAAATAAACTGTGATTGTGTAAAGGAGGCTATCGGGATCTTTTTGAATAGGTGCTACTAGTGCTTTCTGGGCAACAGCCGGTGGACATAGGAGAATTGAGAAAGAGAAGAAGAAGAAGAAGAAGAAGAACAGAGGGAACATTGGGGTCGCTTCTTTGTTTCTCACTTCTCAGTGTATAGTATTGGTTTTTCTTTGAAAGTGGAAAATGACACTTACAGCACAAGATTCTATTAGGCGTTTATTTGCACCAAACTTTGACTAATACTATTACAGCTGTAAAATTTTCAAGGCTTTTTAATGGCGGTAAAGTGGAAGTCAGCGCATTTGGTCCCTTTGATCAGAAGCGAGGAGGTAAATCCCAATCTATTAGATTCTAGATCAAACTGTAGCAGATTATCTTCCATCTGATATCCACCAATCACGATCGATGTTCTTGGGTTGGCCCCACCATCCATAAACCCCAAGCACCAAACGTCCACACCTTTTGATGCCACCCTTACCATGGAATTGGATCCAAAGATCCTCCAATATACGTCTTCACCTTGCATTACAAGATCAACGGCTGGTACTCCCGGTCCCACACGAGTGTTTACTATATCCATTGCAGGGTAACAGAAACTGAATGGCTTGGCAGCTTTAGTTAGGGTGAGGTTCATAGCAGAGGATTCTTTAACAAAAGACTCGGTGACGGCCTTGTAAATTGAGGTGTGCAATATCGTGTAAGGAACAACTGTGCTGATCTTCGCCCCGCCAAAACCAGTCTCATTATCAATGGCCAAGAGTGTCTGGTTCAAAGCCACCACCTTACCGTTGACTTTAATGGAGGTCAATCCCACAAAGTACTCAGCAGACGGTTGATTTACGTATGTGATAACGGTACCTCCAATTGGATTCAAAATCAGAGGTGTGTAACTCAGTGATTTTGAGACGTCAATTCCAGGCAAGAAATTGTAGGGTCCATTAGTACCGATAAAAGCCACACCGGAAGGTTGCCGTGAACCAGACAAACAGAGAGCAAAATAGCTGGGAGCGGAGAAGGCAGCTCTAAGTTGCGCTTGCAGTGAAATGTTGGATCTTCCCATGGCAGCCATGCCTGAAACTCCTTTAGCCAGGCCTTGAAGAAGAGAAGTACGCGCACAAGAGAATATATAGCTTTCGACGAGAGCGAGCGGACCCTGAGTTGACCCATCGGTGGTAGGCAAAGCGAGGGAGTCAATTAATGCAGCTTCTAAGTTGACTTGGCGAGTGACTGAGTTCTCCGGAAAGAATTCGCAAGTGTCGTTGGCACAGGCGGGGCCAGGTGGCTCAAAGCAATTGCCGCAAGCGCGAGACTCGAAGGAATCGCAGAGAGGAGTACCGCAGGGAATGTGTTGGTAAGTGGTGGAGGTGTAGTTGTTATGGCAATCTACCCAGAAAAAGGAAGCTCCTAGATCAAGAACAAAGTCGGTTGCTTGGAGAGGAGTTTTTAGGTAAAGGGTTGTGATGTATTGGTGTGTGGTATGATCTTTTCGGATTGGTAAGAGAAAGGCTGCTTCTTGTAGAGGAAGAAGTAACAGGGAAATTAATGAGAGGAAGAAGAGAAGAGAAAGAGACATGTTTTTCAATTCAATTCTTGGTCTGTAGTGAAGTGAAGAGATGAGTCATGAATGTATAATTGACTGTAGTGTATAAATCTGGAAGTGGAGAATCCATGGCAAGATATTAGCAGGTAATTAAAATTTAAAAAAAAAAAAAAAAAAAAAATATATGGGTAAGCTTGCATGTAGGGGATGAGATCTGGGTGGCATGGGACAGAGTGAAAAAAAAAAAAAAAAAAAAAAAGGGCGTATATGGGTAAGCTTGCATGTAAGGAGATGAAGATCTGGGGTGCATGACAGAGTGGAGTCAACAATTATCTGCGAGCTGAGCTGTGTTGCATTTTCCATTCAACGTTCCATTGAATTAAATAATAATTTAATTTTAATAAAAATAAAAAATTTATGAACTTAGTGTTGTGTTGACAAATAATAAATCAACAAGGTAATGGATCAAATTTGATAAGTCCATTAGGTACTTGATCTGTTTAAGTTGAGTGGGCCTAGCAGCCCAACGAATGACCAGCTCTCTTTACAAGCATAAATAGAAAATGGGCCTAGAATTACATTTGACATAATTATCAAGTCCATGTCTGGACGATCTTATCTAGAATGAAATTTCCTTTTCAAGTTTTTTTCTGGAAAGAGAAAACTTGCCGATATGGCTAACGGGTTTTTCTTGTAATGTTATCCATTAATGCGTGTTGGTCTGACTAATTTGTATTACTAATATTTAATTATTAACAATATGATTAGTTAATTGATTTATTGAGTTTGTTTTTCTGAAGCAATCTGATTTGAATATGACAATTTTGGAGCTATCAGCCACTCCACCGATGTCCAACTCAATAGCCATCAAATATTATGTATTAATATAGCTCATCTTTTTTTTTAAACCATCGCTGTCCGAACTCTATTATTAAAAATTGCTTAATCCGATCAAGATTTAATTACAGTTAATGCCGCTTGCCGCTCTCTGCAGTAATATAGCTCATCTTATTACTTATTAAATATAGACATTTTTTCTCTGTATTTTATGGGTATCATCATACTTTTTTTTTTGTTATTTTCCCTTTATTAATCTAACTATCCAGGTTAGATCCTTACTAAATTTAAACTTGTGTTATCGAGCCCATGATTTATTAATTTTTAAAAACTTATATTAATTATTCTTAATATAAACATTCTATTAAACAATTAATACATTCTCTCCATTCTATACAGTTTATAAATGTCTCAAAATAATACTTCTATTTATATTTTTAGAAATATTTCTTTTTTCACTTTCCCACAACATCTTTATATAGTAATCTATGTGAGTAATCAACATTGATTGAATTTATTAAACAGCGAAAAAATTTTTAAAATAATTAATTTTGAAAGTTTAATGTATTAACTATTCATCTTATGATTCTTATTCTGAAAGTTTCAAGTACTCGTTGGCATACAACTTTCAGGGTTTTGAAGAGTAAATATGAAAAAATAAGAAAAGACTTATAATTAGATTAATTTAATTGAAAAAAAAAATGTAACACTACAACTTTGTGAAGGAGGAAGTAATAATGATAAATTAATGATCATAATGATCATATGGTCAAAGTCAAGATTAAAAAACAAATCAAGAGATTTAAAGTTGGCGTGCTTGAATTTTCCCTTCCTACGTGGGCTTTTTCTTACTACAACTGCATCTATATATAGGTAGATTTATTTATGGCTTGTCCACTGCAAACAACAATGGCTTCCTCAATTCAGCACCTTCTCTTCTCTTCTCTCCTCCTTTTCTTCCTCTCCTTATCTGTCACTGCTCAACAGTCTTTCCGTCCCAAGGCCTTAGTCCTTCCTGTCTCAAAAGACGCTGCCACTCTCCAATACGTAACCCAAATCAAACAAAGAACCCCTTTAATTTCCATCAACCTTGTCCTCCACCTTGGCGGAAAAATCCTCTGGGTTGATTGCGACCAAAATTACATCTCATCAACATACCGACCAGCTCGGTGCGGCTCCGCCCTCTGCTCACTGGGAGAAGCCAATGGTTGCGGCAATTGCTTCTCAGGGCCAAGGCCAGGCTGCAACAACAACACTTGCGGTGTTTCACCTGATAACCCTATCACTAACACTGCTACCGGCGGCGAGCTTGCTACAGATATTGTATCTGTCAATTCCACAAATGGGTCGAATCCAGGTCGGGCAGTAACCGTGCCCAAGTTCTTATTCTCTTGTGCACCTACTTTTTTATTACTGGGTCTTGCTAATGGTGTTGTGGGCATAGCTGGACTTGGTCGAACAAGAGCTGCATTACCTTCTCAATTTTCTGCTTCGTTCAGCTTCCATAGAAAGTTTGCTATTTGTTTAGCATCAAGAAATGGTGTAATATTTTTCGGAGACAGTCCATATAATTTCTTGCCTAATATCCAAATCACATCGCTCACTTACACACCTCTTTTTATAAACCCAGTAAGCACAGCTTCAACTTCTACACCAGGCGAGCCATCAGCAGAATATTTCATTGGAGTAACTTCTATTAGAATAAACGACAAAAAAGTAACATTAAACGACTCTCTTCTGACTATTGATAGCCAAGGAAATGGAGGAACTAAAATTAGCACAGTGAACCCATACACTGTTTTGGAGTCATCCATTTTTAGTGCAGTGACTGAAGCCTTTATAAGTGAGGCTGCAGAAATGAACATAAGCAGAGTGGGGTCAGTTGCACCATTTGAAGTCTGCTTTAGCAGAAGGAATGTGGTTAGCACCCGCTTAGGGTATAGAGTACCTAGTATTTCTTTAGTTCTGCAGAACGAGAATGTGGTTTGGAGGATCTTTGGTGCTAATTCAATAGTTCAGGTTAGTGATGATGTTTTGTGTCTTGGATTGATTAACGGTGGATTAAATCCAAGAACTTCGATTGTGATTGGAGGATATCAGCTGGAGGATAATTTGGTGCAGTTTGATTTGGCTACTTCAAGACTTGGATTTAGCTCTTTGCTGTTTGGAAGACAAACTACGTGCTCCAACTTTAACTTCACTTCCATTGCATAGTTTCCTTTCTCTTTTAATCTTCTCGAACAAATTATTAATAAGTGGCCATGGTAGATGATCCCTTGAGGTTGGCTGCAATTGGAAACTTTTATATAAATTTATAATGAATGTACCTTCGAAAAGATTAAACGAAAGTTTGATATTTATTAGATATCATGATTTTGACTGCTGAAATAAATAATTTGATTAAAAGATAATACGGATTAAATGCAATGCAACCAATGTTGACCAAGATAATTAAGTTATTCGGTTAACTGACCAAAACTAAAAATATTTTTCTTCTTACCAGAAATTATTCTTGTTGCCACCTTTAGTTGTCTCAAAAATTGAATTAAATTTATGACTATAATAGTGTATAGTTAACAATCAACTGTCGAATGGTTCACTTTGATTTTCATTTCATTTTAGGGTTCAATTGAAGTTCAAGTTGTTCAATTTTACATAATGAAAAGCAAACGACAAAAGGTTCAATTCTCATTTATTAAAATCAAAATCAAACTCAACTAAACTAGTTGATTTGATCTGACCTTTTCAATTCAGCTAGTTTATGCTCAAACCTACAAGCAATGAATTCATAAACTTATCTTTTTTAAAAAAAATTTATAATAATAAAAGATTTGAAAGAGTATCAGAAGCCCACACGCATGTAATTTGAAAAACTACCAATGGGTTTTAGCAACGTCATTCCTCTAAGAAAGGAAAAAAAAAAAATTCTCCGAACAGCAAACGAACGGTCGTCGAAAGAAATGACCCGGCGCAAAGGCATCACAAGAAATGAAAAACTACAGGGAAGATGACTCTGTTATTTGTATCCATAGCTTTAAATAACTGTATTTTTTGCATTGGTATCCTTTCCTTAGCTAGTGGCAAAAAAACTAAAATAAGAAAAAACAATTCAACAAGTGTCTTTTTAACAATACATTTTGGCGATTGCTCTCAGCGTAGGATTCTATCTAGCCCCTTAGCTAGTATGGCTCAAGAACACATTATAAAACTCAATTCTAATTAGGCAGAGAAGCAATCAGGGAGCACTCAGACACGCATAATAATCACTCAACATATATCATGTTAATGAACCATCACTTGTGCCGGGCTGAAGTTCTGTTTTGATGAGCCTTGATATCGTTCTGAATTCTATCAGCGTACATTGGCAAGCGAATGATCTCATCGATCTCCTTGAACAAGACCTCCTCATTAATGTTATCTCTTATGCTCCGCATTACCTGATTACATGTCAATAGCAGCTTTTTCTTGGTTTAAAGCATTCAAGAAACACATCACAAGAGGCAAAAGAAACACAAACCTTTCTATACGTATTGAACTCATTTGGGGTTGATTTGTCCGTTCTAATCCGCATAAATATCCAAACCTGCCTCTCGGAATCCCATGAGCATTCTATAATCCTCCCTGAATATAAAGACAGATCTGATGCATCTGTACATTGAGTGGTCAAAACATCAGCAGATTATTAGAGCTAGATAACCAGTGGACATCAACTTAAACTGAAAATGAAAATGAAAATAAAAATAAAAATGGTTACTTTAGTAGCAAGCCCTAACAAATATATGAACCAAATAAGTTTTTCAGGAACAGCAAGTTTGGAAAATAAATTGCAGGATAAGTTGTTGACAAACACTGATGTATACTAGCAAAAAAAACCAACCATTGAAAACAACTCTATTTCCCTCCATTAGCTTCTTTCTTCCACGTTCATAAAGAAAAAGAAGTTGGCGATTAGGATCTCTCAACTGTCAATAACAAACAAGAATTTAATTATCTCCAGCTAATCATAGTGCCAATGCAAATATACGGCAATCCAACAAGAATTGTTAGCAGTAAAACCTCAAAAAGAAAGTCAACTGAGTTCATATGAAGATATTTCCACTTTAGAAGACCTTCATGTGTGCGCGGCACATAGGGGTCATCCCATCCCTGGCAGAGCAAAAACTGTCAGCATCTGCTCCACAACCCAGTGACTAATTGAAGATAAACATGATAAGCGTTTTACACTTGCTAAATGGAAAGGGTAACACAGAAAAGGTTTGTAGTAATTAAATCACATTAATAAAATACTGACCAAGGAGTTGAATAACAATGCTCAAACATAATTATGAAGCTCTACAGGTTGGGAAAACTATAAAATAACAGTAATTCAAAAAGGTAAAGGGAAGGAAGAGGAGAAAGAGGAGGAGGAGAGAGAGAGAGAGAGAGAGAGAGTGAGAAGGAGGGGGAGACTAAGAGTTTGATATAAAACAAATACTATCAGATTCAACAATATTGTATTCATTATTTGTTCTCTATTCTGCTTAACGAGGTGTTACTAATTTTCCCAGCGCTATTTGCAGAATCCCCAAATTGCTTCTTAGTCACCTGAAATATGAGACCATCTGCTTCATGTGAAAGCCTAGGAATAAATTGCTTTAGAACCTTGTCAACAGTAGATAGCAGCCAAAAGTCCTTCCTCCTTACCTGATAAAACATCCAACTTCCATATCAATTTTCCAGAAAATGAAGGTTCTATAGATAAAATAGATGGCAGCAAATTGTTTGTGGTTTTTCCAGTACATACACTAAATGGCTCCATGTCATATCTATAATATGGATTCATGCTCTTGGAAAGAGCCTCTCGCTCCCAATTTCGAGGTTCAATCACTTCTTTAACAAGCATCTTCCATCTCTCATGGAAGGGAAGCTGTAAACGTTATATCTAATTAGAAGATGAAATTTTAGAAGTAACTAATTGAAAATAGAATACACAAAAAGAAATCTTCATTGATTTACAAGTTTGCATTTAAAGCAAAAAAGATTCAAAGAGAGAAGGAAAACAAAAGCTTCTCATAAACGAATAGTATTTTTTTTTTTCACCCAATGCGAAGTTCATGAATTAGCAAAATGGAAGGTCAATAAATTAGCAAAATGTCCTGTGAAGTTTCTGTCATCATCATAAAAAGGTAACAAAGATCACCAACACTTCTCCAAATATTGCAAGTGAGTTTCAGACTATATTTAATTTCAGCATTGTCAATTGCTCACCAGACCCTTCAGAATATTTTAATCAATTTGTTGCACGTTGTCACCATTGTTATCTTTAAAGCTGGTTCCAAACTTCCAATAATAAACAAGAGTCTATTTTCTAAAGAGGTGCTTCTTGAATCACTGGTGTAAAATTGAAGCTCCCAGTGTAGATGATGAATAAGAATGGAAAGGTCATGAAGGACTTTCTTTGGGCTAGAGCAACTAGTCAGATCATTTAATCAGTTTGGACAAGTTTGTTGGCCCAAATCTCAAGGGGGGTTAAGTATTGGAATCTGGAGTTCAAACTCCAAAATATTGCCCTAGTATGTAAAATGGTTGTCTTCAATAAAGATGCTCCAAATAAAAACTTGCATTCAAGCACTTTGAAGCTAAGCTAACCTCTATCATAGATGTTTGATTAATTGCCATCACATCATAAATAAGGTATCTTCTCTCTTGCTTCTGTGTGTTAGAGTCAGTATCAATAACCATCTCTCCATCAAGCAATGTATAGTGATGAGTCTGATCAAGCACACCCTGCAAGGGAAAATGCAAGAGAATGGCAAAGAAAAAGACTAGTATATCTGTTATAAATGGGGCAGATGAGAATCACAAGATCAGAAGCTTTTCATCTCAAGAATTGACACGCACACACCTTATTCATGTTTTTGCATGGGAACCGCATGTTGACTTTTCGGAAGTAAAAATTCCTGTCAATCAAGTAACATCCATCCCTAGTTATTAGCATCATGTACCGTGTTCCATCAGCCTTCCATGTGGCATAATAGTATCGCTGTCTTAAGAGTTGTAAGTTGTCCCTGCATATTACATCAAAAGAAAGAAAACTTTTTTAGTGATACTCAAGAATCCGCACTGGAAAAGTCAACAATGCAGAGTTCACTATTTAATAGTTGTTTTCTGATCATTTAAGGAGACAATTACAAAATATTGTAATCCCTAAAGCAAATGGAAGACCTTTTTATTTCTCCTTCAGGCCAAAGGGCGACTTGCATGGTTTGCAATATATATATATACACACCATGCAACACCAACCATACTGCTATTACCTTTTCTTCCCAGTATAGACTGACAACAGTTAAGACCACTAATGTGCCAAACCAGTCACTGAAAATAGTTTCAGACTTGCTAGATAAATCTTGAATCATTCATTCACGTTTTTATATGCTTCAGCTGATCTTATAAAGCAATTCTGATGTAAATTGCAGTCAAAAAAAACACAGAAAAAAAAATAAAATGCTCACAACAAATAGCTTCTTCCAATCAAATCCTAAATAGAAAAATATAAATTAAACTGATCATTTTGTAGAGTTACAACTCTAGAATCTAAAGGATCTTACCTATTGAGAGAAACTGGGTGAGACCCTGGAAAATGAAGATTTCTTCTTGCCTAAATAACAGAATTTAAGTTAGGTGGAAGTGATGGTGAATCAGAATCAAAATGCTCACCACATCAAGTACAAAAAAAAGCATTGAAAATCAACAATGACTTTGTTCCTTGCATATGAAAAATTCAAGATTTATATGGGCTTAGGATTAATTCTAAAACTTCAATTAGCAATTTTAAATTTTTTTACACCTACAACAGGAGAAACATATGCATAAACCATTCAACATAAACTATGCATCATCTATTTAACTCTATGGATAGACTACGACTGCCCCTGGTACAGAAGAAGAGTGTGCTTTTCAGTGATAAGACACAAAACTTACATAAAAAGTAGAATAAAGCATTGGAAACTCTTCAAATAACTGATCCATTCAAGATAAAGAAAGAATTGTACATTCCAGCAGCAGAGAATACAAATAGCATAAAAAACTAGTAAAATAAAGAATTTGGAAAATCGTCCTGAATAAAAAAATCCATAAATATGCCAAATCTGGAACTCAAAGCCTTCCAGTTAAATGGAGAAAGAAGTTGCTAGCATCAACAATAAATCAAACGAGCCATTAATGGGTCAAAATGTGATTGTATATAATTATTTGTGACAGTATGTCAGAAGCCTGAAACATATTGGAAGTAAAAAAAAAAAAAAAAAAAAATGTCAGAAGCCTGAAAACATATTGAAGGTAAAAAAAAAAAAAAAAAAAAAAAAGGACTTAAGGCACTTTTTTGAAGATTCAGCGAAAAAAAATAGATTGATTTGAGAAGATACTAAATATTCAAATACCAAGATAATCATTCACTTCTTTGGTTCTTGCTAAAACAAAGAAAGAATGGAATTGAACACAGGACAGTTAATTTGAAGTTCATCCTTTGCACATATACAAACATCCCACAAATGAACATAAACTTAGTAAAAAAGCACGGAGACAAAAAAGTTTTTTCTCTTAGTGCTTAAACCTGGGGGTTACTTTTTTTTCCAAAAAAAAAAAAAAAAAAAAAAGACTTAGCACTTTTTGAAGATCAGGAAAAAAAATAATGATTTGAGAAGATACTAAATATTCAAATACCAAGATAATCATCACTTCTTGGTTCTTGCTAAACAAAGAAGATGTTGAAACAGACAGTTAAATTTGAATTTCATCTTTGCACATATACAAACATCCCACAAATGAACATAAATTAGTAAAAAGCACGGAAGACAAAAAGTTTTTCTTAGTGCTTACTGGTACTCCCAGTTTAAGTAATTGATAGCAGATCTGTCGCATTGCTTGTTGTTGATCAGAACACACAGCATTTCCCAGCAGATCATCATTGGTCATGACATGATCTCCCACATAATGCTCCTAATATTTATGAAAGAAAATGTTTCTATAATTGTCCACAGCAATACAAATCCTTAAAAGCATTATTTGCACATCAGCAACACAGAAGCCATACAGACAGGAACCAATTTCAAAAAATTTGAGCTGCACTGCAAACAAATTCACCTTCAATTCCCAAAGCTTGATGGCCGTTAAAAATTTTATTATGATATAGATGGAAATTCATCCAGAAGTACCATTTTGAGTATTACAAGATGATGAAAGCAAAAAAAATATGAAATTAGTGTTCTAAGTACATCATCCTGCAGAACATTAGTAACATATTTCCTAGGCCACATTAACAGGCACAGTTACATATAGAGAATGGAAACCAATAATATAATTTGAAAGCTAAAATATACTTTTCAGACACTACATACATGCAAAGGAGCCGCTCCATTTCTATGATCATGTACAGCTTCGCTATTAAATTCCGGATCAGATGATCTTTTCCACTCTGGAGTTTGAGGGCAAACAACTAATGCAGGTTTCTCTTCTTGATAACACATGTATAATGAATCAATGTAATCTTGCTTATAGATTCCTGGAGGACGTGCCCTAGCAAAAATATCTATTGCCTGCACAATAGACATTCTAAATCAAAGCAACTTCAACCTCAATGTTGAACATTAAATTAGACAAACATTGGAAATATGGAAACTATGTCCCCTACCTCTGTGACGGAAATTGATTTTGTACGCTTAAGAAAATGAGCAATCATATAACCTGTGCGATTATGCCCATGTGTACAGTGGACCAGAATATACTTCTCTGAGTGCGTTTCTCGGGACTGAAATTGCAAAACCTAAGAAGAATATGCAAAAATTTTGAATCAGAACTCTGAAAGATGAACAAACTTGAGGCTCCAGTACTTCCAGAACAAGTCATCAAACCACCCTTGGCACTAACATGACAATGATTCCTTATACCACCAGTAAGCTAATAAATAAATAAATAAATAAATAAAAAGAAAAATTAAAACAAGGAAAACCAGTGCATGCAAAAGTTTTCCACAGTATTACTAGGTAAAAGAAGCATACCTCATAGACAAACTTATCTATAGATGCATCATCAGGTACATCATCCCTGCCCTTGCATCTAATCTGGCTCAAGCAGATAATGTATTTATTTATCTATTAAGACCTAATTTCAACCCATGTCTGATAATGAGAGCACAATTTGATAATGAAGATTCAGTGCAAACCTTAATATGACCAATTCCTTCTCCCAACCAGGCTGATATGGGGTAGTAACGGTTAGTGTTTGTTAGATCAATCACTAAACCAAGCTGAAAAGAGCAAGATAACAACACTAAGATCTTGTTTATCACCAAATATGAGAATTTTTCATGTGAGCTTATTTCTTTAATAAGACATGCAGAGACCAGTAATATGCATTGATCTAGTTAAAATTTGTTACTTTTCAGGGGAAAATAATTCTTGGGCTGCATGCAAGAAACTGTCGCTTAGAGTATATTCTAAAAGCATCACAAATGCTACATGCAAATATAGTAAAATGGTTGTCAATATTTGACAGAGAAATCCAATAAGTCATCCAACACTTTTTTCGTCTTCTTCCATGTGTATTTCTCCCTTCCCTTCTCAAGAATTATATTAGCAAGGAGAAGGCAATAATTTAGCTAACACATTGAATACAAATAGTGTCCAACAGCTTGCAGTAAATATACTCACTTCTCTTCCCCGTTGTCTTTGTTCATATATCACATGTTTGGGCGTATATCTTTTGCTGGGAATAATTTGACTGAAGGACTCACCAAGTGGAACCTTTGAAGGAATTATACAACCTACAGCTTCACCATATGCAGGGCAATCCAACCAGCCTGAAAACAGAAATCATAATGATTATGAATTATAACATAGGATGAAATACATAGAACGAAAGACTCATAGTCTGCATACATATAACAGAAAGCGCATACCCTGGACCTTGGCTCAAATTGTCAACAAAGATGATAACATTGATTCAACCATGATAGTAAGAACTTCTATATTATTGTTTATTAGCAAAACCCAAGTATTGAACAGATGTAGAAAAGGAAAAGAAAAAGAAAGAAAAAGAAAAGCTAAAGATAAGAACCCAAAAAAAGGTAGGACAAGATAAAGCCACATACATTAATTAGCCAAAGGTCCACACAAGAAGGTCAGGTCACACCAATAACAGTCAATTTTATCCCTTTTATTCCGGGACAAGGTTTAAACAAACGCTTAATCGGATCCAACAATGAATTAAACAAAATCAATTGGCGGAACAACAGAACTTCTGCAGAAGTTGTATCAAGAGAAAGTTGATAATAAAGGAAAGATTACAGCAATGTGATCTATCAGATGATGAAAATGGGTTTTGTTTAATATTTTAGCAATGCAGAATGAATTCTACAACTCCCATATAATTGCATCTCACATGGTCCTATCCCAGCTTTCAAGTTGTAGCATCTCTAACCCAGTCCATACTGCTCTGCTCGTCTGTATTTGGTACAATCACTGGTCTTGATTGCAAATAGCCAAGTCATTTTACATAACATATCTCACATATAAACTTACTAGATAGGCTTCAAGTCCAAATTAAATATGTTCTTTTTTGTTTTTGGCACTCCTTTTTTCATTGCAATAATTTTACAAAACCTCAATCCAAAATATTAAACAGTAACTAGGGCAGATATTCCTATTCTAGTTGGCATGCTTCTTGAATCTTGGACATATCATCTCTTGTTATGTAGCATTAACTATAGCCGGGTTACAACCATTCCAAATGCTCCGCTTGCCATATATCTCCACTTCCTTAGCCCATTCAATTTATGGGCAAAAGACTTTTTCCAGCAAGTACTTCAAAGCAATCAGTCCCAAGTACTACAGACACAAAATGCAATGCAGCCGATAATGTGAAAAATCATGCAATTCATTGATTTGGGTACATATTGTCAAGATATTCAACAAAATCCGTACATGCTAGAAGAGCATAAGACCTACCATGAGGGAGCATGTTTCCATTATAAGATCCATGGTTTCCAAATTTAAACTGCCGATCATGCATATGTGATGGAGGGACATGCACTTGACCCTCGCTTGGGAATTTCCTTTTCATTCTCCATTGTCTTCCTCCACTATCCTAAGCCATCAAGCACGTAAAATCATTAATCATAAATAGAACAAAGTTAACCAGCATTTATCAGCAATTCACTATCATGCGTTATAGTACCTAAAGCACAACAAAGATTTAAAAAAATTAAAACTACATTATCTGTATTCCACATCTGCCGTCCCCAGTTAAATACAAAAGCCTAAGAATGATCTACAAAGTGCACTTCACACAGTCCACAAGCCCAATCCAAAAACCAAAAGAGACAAAGAAAAGGAGAGAAGAAGACAGGCAGAGATAAGTTGTAGATTACAAGGAAATAAAACTATTTTACAACCTCCAATGTGAAGATTAAGCTGAAGATTCTACTCAGAAAAAAAAAATCCTAAACAATAAAGCCAATCATATAATTTGGTAAAGCAGTATAGTATTACAAGGCATAAGAAAATCAAATAATAAAAATGAGGTATTGATCTGCTTCTGCAAGAAAGAAACTTCAAGTCCAAATTCCAATTTTACTGTCCCAAACAAGAAGATTACTAGGCAAGATGGAGAAAGCAACAGACTGACAAAGTGAGAAGTAGAGATACATACTGCTGCACCTACATGCTCGCGCCCTGCAACTTCGCGAACAAGACTTTCCTCTTTATACTTTTTAGATTGCGAGGAACCATTGAAATCCATAGTGAAGTCACTAAAATTGTGCAGTAAAAATTATCGGCTTGGATTTGTGAGTCTGTTCGATTATGAAGCTAACTCATATGAATTACAGAATTAGATTGCATCAACTATAACAATGGAGCTCGATGAATAGCTTAATCGGGCTATAAAAGGAGTGATTGCAATAAAAAGAAGTTCATTGGATTTACGCATCTACTTAATCATTGCGCAATCGATAAGAAATTTGAAACAAAGAATGTAAAGTTGTTAAACTGAAGCATATACCCGTGCTTCTGCAGAGAACCTATTGAGAAGACGACCTGGTGGGAACTGGAGGCACTTCTTGCCTTCAAGGTATATATAGCTCCCTGTTTTAACTGTCTGTAATTTGCGTGCGTCAGATATTTTTACGTTTACCCAATCCGGCCTAAATTTGGAATATTTAAGCAGGTGATGTCCTCCACCCGCTCAAAATGCAGGCCGAGCTCACAACGGCCCATATTTTGGTCTTATTTTCAAAACTTTTTTTTTTTCTTCAAAATTTTAATAATATGGTAATTTAAATGTAAAATATTAATAACTATTTAACACTGTTCAAAATTGCTCTCGCAGTCGCAAGTATTTGTCGTCTTAAATTTCATTGATGTTTTATTTGTATTTTAGTTAAAAAAAACACAGATTTAAAAAAATAAAATTACTTATTGTAACCATATAATTTGAAAGTTCCCTTCCCATCCCTTTGGCGGCCCGGCTAAACGTTTACGCGGAACTACAAGGGGCACAAATTAAATAAGTCCAGGTCTATGTACGTCGTCGTTTAGATAAGCCCGAAAACCCTTTAGAGCAGGCCCGAGCCCTAACACGATAGACTGTGCAGAGTTCAAAGGTCCCGTCCTCATCTCCCGCTCCATTGATTAGCCTTCATCGTGCTTCTTGAAACCCTAGATTTCGCCTTCCTACATCTAGTCCAAAATGAAGCTTGTCAGGTGAGTTTTTGTTTTATTTAGTGCTTTTAAATCTGCTTTTCTTAAATCTATTCTTCATGTTTCCGTTTGATAATTATTTAATTATGTATCTGGTTCCTTTGGCTCCCCATTTCCAGGTTTTTGATGAAGTTGAACAACGAGACTGTATCAATTGAGCTTAAGAACGGAACCGTTGTTCACGGCACTATTACAGGTTTTTCTTTTTCTTACATCATTTGAACACCTTTTTTTTTTTTTGGCCCAAGGGTTTTTGTTAAACCCTAGTTGGTATTTCTGATAGCTTAAGGTACATTAGTAAGTTTTTCCAGTAATTACTAGAGTTTTAGCTTGTCGAAAGTTTAATTTAAGTTAGATGCACTAGTTAGAAGCGTTTCTATATTGAAACTGAATATGAGGCACCATGATAAGTTTTCTTTATATTTTTTTTTCCATTTTTTTAATTTATTCTCACGTAATTTCGAATACCAAAATCCTAGAAGTTGAGTGGGTGCTTTTCATAATTTAATCCTTACCCAAGGTAATTTACTCACCCAATGAGTCATTCTGAAATACGGTAAAGAGTCTCTAGTAGTTGTTGAATGAATAATGTGTATGTTTTTTTTTTGAAAGGCAGAATATAGGGGATTATTTAGTCCGTTACTATGTTTAAATATTACTGTGTATTTGCTCATGGTTAATATGTTTAGCTTGGCAAGTGCTTGAGTAGTTATGCTAAAAGATGAAGTTGCACAATTTGGTCTTTTCAGCAATTTCCTAGTGACATTTGGATGTATCTGTTGCTATATATATTCCACTACCATAGCTTCTCTAGATACCTCTAGATTGACTTGAAATGAACCAAAGTTAAAGGAACATAGGTAACAGTTCGCTTGTGTAAGACCACAGGTGAGGTGTTTGATGGTTGATCTTTTGTCTTTTATGTACTAATCATTACGATTGTGTTTAAGATTCTGATACATTGTTGACTAAATGGAGTATTAAATTACTGGGTATATCATATCCTACCTACGTGTGGATATGCAGAAATGTTATCTTTCAGATGAGGCTTGTATTCTGAAAATGTATCTGTAATCCAGTATTTTTTTTTTTCTGTGATGCTTAAATCTGTTGCTCAAAATAACTGGTATGATGCATTATCTTTCTCCTTAAGAGATCTAGATATTAAAAAAGTTGTTGTTTGTTGTTGGGACTTCTCTGTTGAGAAGTAACCATAATGTTCAGGTAGTTCTTGAATATAATGTCTAATGCTAGAAATAGAGGTTTCCCTCTTGCTCTGTCTGACTTTTTTGGTTCATTGCCATTTATTGAGATTTTCTCATTTTTAACACCGTCTACATTTTCTTAAAAGTTGATTATTAAGCCCATTAGTGAAAATCAATGTCACCTATTATTAGGTATTTTTTATAATTGTTTCTTCAGATGGTGATGTGGATATACTGGATTTCTGCCTCTTTCCTTTATTAGTTAAAAAGCAATAAATTGTTCTAATTCTAGATTTTCCTAATTTGCCAAGGGTGTATTTTATGAGTTGAAGCGGATTATAATGAAGCTTCTGTAGGAGTATGAGATAGGTCATGGCTTTGATTTTCTATGGATCTTTACAGGAAGTATAAGTACTATTTATGCAAGACATTTTGATTCTTAGAGAGTTGGCTTATGCAACAGTATTTCCTTTAGCTAGCATTTTTCAATTATCTTGGACAATTGAATGTTCCAAAATTTCAATTTGTTAATGCTACTCGACCTTGGTAACTAAAGACCTATTTAGAGAGCTCAACTACATACAATTGATGAATGCAAATCTATTGAACTATTACAAGAATTGTGTTTTCCCATTCAATATGTTATCCCAGCAAACAGTTAAGCAAGTATTTAAGTATATGTTGCTTGTCTCAAATGCCATCTATGTGTTTTGCCAACAACAAATGATTCCTGCATTGTGCTAACTCGATATATTCCCCCCCCCCCCCCCCCCCGCCCCGCCCCCCTCTCTGAATGATAGAATTTGAAAGAAAGATTTTTTTTTTTTGCGGGAATAATTAATATTTTTCCCCCCCCCCCTCTCTGAATGATAGATTTGAAGAAAGATTTTTTTTTTTTCGGGATAATTAATATTTTCTGCAATTGAAAACAGCAAATACTCTTTAATTCCCTGGATATATGCCCAAACAGTTGAGAAATATTTGGTTGTAACTGGTTGATTTGCTGATTCTAGGTGTGGATATTAGTATGAATACTCATCTGAAGACTGTTAAACTAACACTTAAGGGGAAAAATCCAGTAACTTTGGATCATCTAAGTGTGAGGGGTAACAATATTCGCTATTATATCCTTCCCGACAGCTTGAATCTTGAGACTTTGCTGGTTGAAGAGACACCTAGGGTCAAACCTAAGAAGCCAACTGCTGGTATGACTATATTCTCTTCAGCTTCAGTTTGATCTGTATTTATGTCACTTTCTTGGCAATCCCACGCCCTCAAGACTATTGCTAATAGTGTTTAATGGCTTTTGAAATACAGGGAGGCCTGTGGGACGTGGTCGGGGCCGTGGACGTGGTCGTGGACGTGGTAGAGGCCGCTAGATCTGCTGCACGTATTTCAATTTTTGTGGCATCTGGTTATGTAAAACGCCTATGTTGTAAGGAGAATTTGTTGGTAAAGATAGGAACGCAAAGAATGCTATTGGTATTTTTACAATCCTTTTCGCCTTATAGAGGCTAACTTGCTGATTCTGTGAGTTCTCTCACTTCTCAATGGTTGAATTTCGTCGAGCGCTAGCAGGAAGTTGGGAATTGACGAGTTCATGATTTGTTACCAGCGATGTCTTTTATCCTTAAATATGTGTCTAGCATTTACCATCATTTTCTGAATATCCAATTCTGGATTATCATTTTACTAGAATATTGTGTCTAGCAGCAAATGATTATAACTCCCATTTTCAACCTGCGTGTGAAAGATCGTCCCAAATTGTCTCGTTCCAGTTGATAACTCGTGCTTAGCATCTGAATGATTAGATTGGGTGATTGTGGAAATCCAAATATTACAAGCGTTATCCTGAAATTCAGAAGTTCAGATTAGATTGCTGTTCTGTTTTTAGGGGCCAGCTCCCATGGAGAGCAGTATTGGATCAGTCAAACACTTGTACTCGATTTACAGCAACAAATTCTAATCTAAATTGTTACCCAACCAATGACAGTGAGCATCCCCCTTAGGACTTTCGGCCTAAATTTCTGGCCCAAGTTTTTGAACATAATATGCGTTGTGTGTGAATCTCGGAAAAATGGGATAAATTTGCTTTGGGATGCCAAACCCTAGTTACAGCCAATCTTGACCGCTAAGTGACGTGATCAAGAAATAACCTTTGTCATTGGTGGGGATTCAAATCGTATAAATTCAATCGCAACCTTCTAAACAGTGCAAAGCTAGAAAGAAAAAAACTGTTCACGGAGCTGCTGAAAAGGATGGGGACGAAACCGGTGAAACAGGCGATGGTCGTATTTGGTGCTCTGGCATTTGGATGGCTGGCGATTGAGATGGCTTTCAAGCCAATTCTGGACAGAGTTCGTTCGGCCATGGATAAATCGGATCCTGAACGTGATCCCGATGATGTGGACGATGAGTCCACTCGCAAACAATCACCCTCTACTGCTGATGATGTCATCTCCGACGAAACACCAACAACAACCTGATCCACGGCGAGTTATAGGTACTGCTTATTAGAAAGCTCTAGAAACTGTAGTATGGGTTTAAGACTTTTTCAACTGAGTTTCTGCTCTGTTATCAATTCGATTTTAATTTTAATTTTAATTTTTATTATCATTATAAGTTGTTAATTTTGAAAAATGTGCGTATATATTTATGTAATAAAATTAAAAACTGGAGATAGGTGAGGTTTAGTTAAAGATGAATGGAGTCGATTTACGTGGCAGGTGCAACCAATTGATTGTGAAATTTTGAGACATGAAGAGGTTATTAGTTTTAACTCCGGTAAAATTAAATGAAAAATCCCTCATTCTTTTAAGATTACTTCCCTCTAATTAGGTGACCTAAAGCTTTCTCCATCTATGGAAATCGATACTGCAGCACAGAGAAAATACAGCTCATAGGCAAAGTCCCTTTCTCTAAAGATTGAAGGGATGAGTTACAGTGGCCCAAATGGTATTTTGGGTATTATGTAATTGTAACCTCGTGAAATATCTATTTTTAAAAACAAGGCAAATGGTGAATTGGTGACCATGCGATTTGCATGATGGAAGTCCTCACTTCTGACCAGTAAACAAATTGATTACTGCGTGTTCTATACAACATTAAATGGTGTCGGTTCACGTCATTTCTTTGACTCCTCCAGCTTATCTTATCCAATTTATTTTCTGATTTTAAATTTTTTACATAAATAGCAGTCCATCTTAGTACGATTGCAAAAACAAGTTTAACTAATTATATATAAAGTTTGGTTTGATTAGTGTTAATCTTTGATGGATGATGATGATGATTACGAGGGCGGTATTTGTGTAATATAAAAGAAAATTAAAACTTTTCGAGCTTTGAGTAGTAATTATGTATTTATGTTGAAGATTCTCTAAGTTGGCTCATTTGGATTTGGAGAGTCCATCAACATCAGAACAATTGCTGGCATTCTTTGCTTTTCACAGTGTATTATCCTGAAATTCAATCAAGATCTTATATTTTTATATTATAATAGTAATTATAGACACATTAAATTTTAAATTTAAAAGTAAATTCTATAAAATTGTAAAATTCAGGGGTCAAAATTATACTCTGAAATGTTTTAATTATAAAGTATGTGTTTAGCAATAATTTTTTAATTTTTTAATTAAATGCCATTTTAAAAATTGCGCCGGAGGTTATATTAGAGTGTGCCTAAAAAAGTTAACTCTTAAAAAGCGAAAATTGTATTGTTATTATTATAACAAATCAAATCAGTAACCTACTCCTCCTAAAAAGTTAAGAATTTATCAACAAATGGATAAAAAATATTAATAAAAAAATATTATCCACTAATAACAATATATTGAGTTAAAAGGTTTATTTTGGATTCATTTTTTTTAAACTGAAAAAATAAATTAACAATATGGGTACTCCAAATAATTTTTTTTTAATAAATTTGAAGGGATTTAAAATTGTATTAGCAGGTGATATATTGTATATAATTACAACTAGGCAAATACACACTTACCAGTTGAAGTGCCTAATGCAAATAATTTTAATTGAACTCAATTGTTATTTTTTGATAAAATTTTATTTAGAAGGAAAATAATTATGAAAACCCTGTATGCAATGACGTGGCAGGATGTGGTCGATCCATTGAGAATCACTAGAACAGTGGTGAACCGAAGGGCAGATGAGCCAGCAGAAATGCAGAAAATCCTGTCATTTATGGACTAAAATAAACTGGATGACTCCAAAAATTAAGCTTTAAGCGTACATCAATGCACAAACAAAACCAGCTAAAAAACTTGAGAAAGTGACCCATGACCCGATCATTACTCTCGCAAATCCTCCCCCAGTAATAAAAGGAAAACCTCGTCTTCTATCTTCTCAATCTCTCTCTCCCTCTCTCTGATTTTCTTCAATATCTGCACGTTTTCTTGACCCCGAGTTTTCGTTTTTCGAGTGGGTTAATGATTGCTAATCTCCCAGGTGCGATAACTCTCTCTCTCTCTCTATTTCGTTGATGGCGTTGGTTTGTGCTTTGTGGGTATTGATTTTTTTGCCAAGGAATTGTTTCTGTATTAATTGAATGATATATGATATTTGCCCTTTTGACTGGGAAATGTAAATATAGTACTTGTGTTTTTCTTTTTTCTTTTTTTCTTTTTTTTTTTATTCATTTGTAAATATCTGAGTTTTGTAGCTTGGCTTGATTCCTCCGGATCAAACCCATTAGCTGCTGTACTTCCTTTGCATGTTCTAAAATGTAATATGTTATGGCTTTTTCTTTGTATTAAGTGTAATTTTTGGTATTTTCTGGTGACTGAAGTTTTGTTCTTTCATTTGTGTTCAACATTATATTGTTTGTTTTGGCGAGCGAATTTTTTATGCTTCAGAGCATATGATTACTGTATTTTTACCTCTTCGTCTTTCTTCTTCTTTTTTTTTTTTTTTTTTTTTTAGTTGTTTTTTTGGCGAGCGAAATTTTTTATGCTTCAGAGCATATGATTCTGTATTTTTACCTCTTCGTCCTTTCTTCTTCTTTTTTTTTTTTTTTTTTTTTTAGAAAAATCAATTAATTTTTTTTTTTTTTTTTTTTTTTAGAAAAATCAATTAAAAATTTTGGACACAGGCTGTTGAATTTTCTCTTAACCTTCTCTGGAACCATAGAATGCCCCACAAATATTTGCTGCAATTAGTTTGGATGCACATGATCTTGTTGGGTTAGATTTGGTGGGTGTTATCTGCTTGTAGATGTTCACACTTCACAATGACAATTGCAAGACTACACTTGTTTCCACCCTGCAGCACCTTTTTGGGGAATTATTGAAGCTTTTGTGTTGCTGTTTTCTTAGTACGAGTAAAAAAGATATCAGTAAGAAGGATGCAATATTTTCACAAATCAGAAAGATATAAATTTAAACTGATTTCTTTTGTAGCTTTGTCTAGACCAAAGGAGTTGTCTGTTTTCAAGTGCTTTATAAATTTGTATGTTGTGAAAATTGTCTGTTCTATTTCTCATCTGAGCAGTTGGGATCCATTCAGGGTTTTCAGTCCAATAAGGTAGAAATTTTGGTCCCAATTACTGGAATCTATCGATCTTTTATTAGTATTTTGTTTATGGGTGCATGTCTTCCCTCCATTTGAAATCTTGTTCTTTCAATTTTCTTATTTTTTTTGTTATAGTAATTTGAGATGAAGACTTTTCATGCGGTACCCTTGTGTTAATTTACTCAACAAGAGTATGGCATCAGTTGAGAGTATGGGATCATTAAGCAGTGACATCTTCTATGACATATTGAGGCGTCTTGATGGCCCAACATTGGCAAGTGCAGCATGTGCTTGTGCTGCATTCTGCTCCATCTCAAAAGAGGAGAAGTTATGGGAAAATGTTTGTTCTTCTATGTGGCCTTCAACAAATAGGGAAGATGTGAAAAGTTTAATAGCATCCATTGGTGGATTCAGAAAGTTTTATGCAGACTGTTTTCCGCTTATTGTTAACAAGGAAGTTTTGGAGTATCAATGGAATGAGAATCTGGAGTACCCTGAAGAATGGAATGAGGCTGAATACTATGGTGACATAGATGAATTTGTGAGTATTGCACCATCAGATTTTGTTTCTATTGTTGATATTAGGTACAAGGATAAAACAATCTGTTCAAAAGTCCTGTGGGGAATTCCTAATGCCAATGGATTCAATGGCTGGTTTTACAACTGCCCATTTCGGATTGATCTCCTTACATATGCAGCCAGGGACGATGACAGTGAAGGTGAAGTCTTCCTTTCAGTCTCTGATGGTCTGCCACCAATTATATCCATGGAAAAAGAAAGAAAAGATGGAAAGCTGTGGAGGGAGCTTTGTGATGGGCTTCGGCTTAGTTGGATTGTCGTAAACAAAAAAATTAAGCAAGCTGCTAATCTTGCCAGCTGGAGTCCTCTTGGTGGGCAAAGGCATTGGCCAACAGACAAGGATTTTGTGATACGTTTTGGATCCATTCTTTCAGCGAAAGACATTCTTCCATGTCAGGTAGTAGAATGCATCCTTATTATGAAGTTTAGAGTAATTCGCACAGAAGGAGAAGGCAACCATACAACTCTCAAACTAACAGAGCTGAGTATGCAGTTGGAAGACATGGAAGGTGCTCATGTGAATGGAAAAAACAGTTTGCTCATTCTCAAGGAAGCATTGAGTTGCCGGAGGAGCAAAAACTATAGTGAAGTTGTTGAGTCATGTCATTTGTACTCAAAGGTGCAAAGTGAGTTAAAAGAGGAGAAGATGAGAAATGAAAGCAGGATAGATAGGCTTTGCATCATTAGTGGCATTGCTGCTTTCCTCACATTCTGGTACTACATTTTGTGAAATGAAGATGTAACCTTTTTTCCTTTTTAACACTGTAGTTAGCTGAATATGCTCTAACGAACTATGTACCTTTCTGCTGTAAAATCCAATTTTGCCCTAGCTAATAAAAGTTAAGTTACTGATCTTTCTTCCCCATGACATGAGGAAAAAATCTTGTATAAAGTAATTAATGAAATCAGTTCTAGTGTCATCCTTTGATATGTAAACTAGGGAATGATCTGGTATCTTGCATTGTTCTCCAGCCTGGTAGATTTGTTTCTATGTTCTGCTGCAGTTTCTACTGCCATTGGTAAAACTTTTTTTTTTTTTTTTTTTTTATTGTTTCTAATGTTCTGCTGCAAGTTTTCTAACTGCCATTGTAAAACTTTTTTTTTTTTTTTTTTTTTTGTTGATTGTCTCGTGGGCTCTTGTGAATCATCTTATTGCTTTCCCTGGAGCCAAACTCTTTAGCCATCATATTTCATTGATGCTTTTAAGATGAGAAATGAGTGGAACGTTAACGTACTGGCAGAATTTCATCACTATATATAATATATATATGAAAAATAATTGTTGGGTGAAATAAATTCTGATTAGGTTATATATTGTGTAGACCAGGGTTAAAACCCTTATCCACATTCTCCTTCTCCAGCAAGTGGGCTAATTTGAATGAAGAGGAAGCACTAATTAAGTACGGTGGCAACTGGTAAGGACAGGAACGTTCTATTTTTTTTTTTTTTTTTTTTTGTTGATTGTCTCGTGGCTCTTGTGAATCATCTTATTGCTTTCTGGAGCCAACTCTTTAGCCATCATATTTCATTGATGCTTTTAGATGAGAAATGAGTGGAACGTTACGTACTGGCAGATTTCATCAACTATATATATATATATATATGAAAAATAAATTGTTGGGTGAAATAAATTCTGATTAGGTTATATATTGTGTAGACAGGGTTAAACCCTTATCCACATTCTCCTTCTCCAAGTGGGCTAATTTGAAAATGAGAGGAAGCACTAATTAAAGTACGGTGGCAACTGGTAAGGACAGGAACGTTCTAACACTAGATGGATAAAAAGCAAAAGGAAATCATGTATCCTATCTATCCTATGCAATCATTCCATTCTCTTCTTGCTCATTATTATAATTTGACTTTTAGATAGAAATGCCTTGCAGTACTGCACCATCTCACTTTCATGCTTTGGCAGTGAATCTGAAATTGGAAGATAATGGTGTTGAGTGATTTTATTAATTAATTAATCTGTACCACCTCATTTCTGCATATGTAGCTTTCTCCTACAATTAATTCATAAATGCTGGAGACTCTTTATGTAATGCCCAATGTGCCAAAACGTAGAATCCAGTCTCTAACTAATTAATGAATGTTAAAATTTTAAATTTATACTTAAAAATTTCAATTAATTTTATCTATTATAAATAAAATAAAATTTAATTTTTCATAGCAGTAAATACTCTTTGCTAATCTCGTTGGCATTGACAACTTCCACATGGATTTCTCATCGTTGGATCTCTCCCGGCATTTCTTCTCAGTTATAATTGGAAGATCTTTTCTTTTAAGTATTGTCATTATTTTTTCTAAAAAGGAACAAAAAAAAAAAGTTGATGGGTTTGATTATTCTTTTAAAACAAAAATTACTAATTTATGCTACATTCGTAACTATTAAGGTTTCTCTCCTCTTTTTTCTCTAGTTTATTTAATCTTAATTTTTGTTTTGAGGCTGCCGCTTGTTAATCAACTGTAGTCCCTTACGTTTTTACTTTTAATCTTTTATTCGTTTTTTAATAAATTCATATATTTTTTTTAATTGGTCTGTTTTTTTATTGTTATTTTGTCTCCGTATTTAGAGTTCTTTTATCTGTAAGGGTTTAATTCATTCTTCGCGAAGGTTTATTATTAAAAAATATGATATTTGATTTTTTTTTGTTAAATAATTTAGATATTGTTTTCCTTATGTGTATTTTCAATCAACGGAGCATTTATTGATGCTATTAATGCATAATGACTTGACTTAAACTCATATGTATACGTCATATGCAATAAATTTTTGGAAAACTAATCAAAGTATAGAAGATTTAGAGAATTATTTTATCGTCCAAAGGACCAGTTGCTACTATAAAGATTTATATCGATTAAAGTTATTTTTAATAATGAATTATATTTCTAAAAAATGTATGTTTCTGATACATAATTATGTATTCGTCGCGAGGCACGTAGCGAAATGTTTGCCCACGTCAAAATCAACAACAAAAAAAAATCTATGTTCATTTCAAAATTTCTACTTATTTGGTAAAGAATTAGGTGATAATTTATAAGAATTTAATTTTTAGTTGGTCACCGCATTTAAGTTTAAGAGGCAAATTCAATCTCATTACTGTAAAAAATTTTGAGTTTTACAAATCAAAATTAACCAAAAAAAAAAAAAGAAAGAAATGCGAGAATAATTATTTTCTTAAAATAATTTTTTGATTTTAAAAGCATTAAATAAAAGATAAGATAGGAGAGGTAAATAGTCATTAATGTCGTGACGGTTGCGGGCTTGGGCTTATTAGGAAATAGAAGGGAAGGGGACCCTCGGCTGGTTTGAATAATCCAAAAATTGTTTATGCTAACTGCCAAACAGAGCCTTGTATTATTCCCGTGAATGGCTGCCATGTCAAATTGTCAAATCACTTAATAAAGCTTCCCATTCATTGGTTCACTACATTCGTTAAGTAATGGAGTGAGACCCGAGAATTTTACATGTAAATTAAAAAGAAAATATAACTATATTTTAAAATAAATAAAAAAATAATTAATATATTCAAATTAACTTCAAAAATTACAAACTACTTAAAAATATTGCAAATTTAATAATTAATATTTTCATTATAATTTTTTTTTAAGAAAAAATAATGCAATGTGCAAGCATAACGTATGTACGATAATAAATTATCTACGATATGTATAAGTATTAAGATTATAATATGATTATTCTTTTCCCCTTAATTGTGTTAATCTTGTGAATATTTATTTCTTTTTAAAATATAAATTTCTTATTTCTACGTAAGAGTAAGAGACAAGATATTTGCATTATCCTTTATAAAATGAAAGAGAACACGTTTTTTAAATCAAGTGGGGAAGAAATACAGAGAAAAAACCAAACTTGTTTCCTGTTAATTAGCGAATTCAATGGACGGGTAATTTCGTCAATGAAAAAATTGTCCTATCATCATCTGTGTTATGTACTTTTGTCGGGTTTAACTTTGGGCCACTTCTTTCGCTCACGATCCCATTTACCACCGCCACTCTCTCTGTCTCTCTGTTATATACTCTTCGAGGTATTTTCTTTTTTTACTATTCAGTGACAGAAAGATACTTCAAAAGTTAAAAGTGCTGTCTTTAATAAATCTTGTTTATTTTCTTCTTCTAGTAATCAAGTTTTTACTTCTTTAACAGTATGATATCCTCTTGAATTTTCTCAAATAAAAATTTATACCACGCCCACTGGCATTCAATTTTCAGCTGCTTCCTCTTTCTCCAATGCTAATCAACTAATCCTGAAACGTATTGAATGCTTGATAAATTTTTCTGAGCTTGTTTTGATTTTCATTTTATGATTCAGATCCTGGCTGTAAGTCAGTACAGTTCATCTCACTATTTCTTTCAAAAGCGTTTTAAATGCTTTTTAATTATTTCATTTTCTTTCTTAACTAGACAAAAGAAACCATCCCACATAATGTAAATCAGTTTTCGCCATTAAATGCTTTCTTTCTTCCATTACCCCACCTTCTGAAAGAACGCCCCTTTCGTACCATCTTTAAAGTCGAACACAATACAGTATCTCTTGAATCTTTGTTCTTTTAAACAAAATGACCAAGAATAACAGCACCGGTAACAGCAGTCCGTCTGCACGAGAGCAAGACACAATGACCCACTTGGATTTCTTCAAGAAATTTAAGCGCTTGAACCCTCTTGAGCCTTCTTTAGGCATTCTTGGATTCTTTTTTGTCACTCTTCTCTTCATTTGCTGCTTCTTCTACTTGGATTACCGGGCTTTCACTCGCGGGTTGCGCTACCATGGGTTTTCTTGGATGGGATTGGTTAGTCAAACGTCGTCAGTAGAAATGGGTACTGACAAGGGACGGCCGGGATTTCTTGATAAAGATGGTGACTCGTGTGATATCTTTGACGGGAACTGGGTTTGGGATGATAGCTATCCATTGTATCATAGTAAAGATTGCTCCTTTATAGATATTGGGTTTAGGTGTTTAGAGAATGGAAGGCCTGATAGTTTCTACACCAAGTGGCGTTGGCAGCCCAATCGTTGCGACTTGCCCAGGTACCTTTCCTTTGAATTTGATCTATCAATTTAATTTTTTTGTTTGGAGGTTTTATTCTATTTAAACCTTTTTTTCTTGGAGGCTTTATTTATTTACTTTCTTTTTCCTTTTTTTTTTTTTTCAATTCAATTCGGTGACTAAGAAAATCTGGAACGAAATGCAAGTATGGAATTATTTTTGGGCAATGTTTGGATTAGCATCGGTTAATCTGGATTTTTATCAATTAATCTTATTACCTGTTAATTTGTATTAGTTTCGTTAGTTGCTCGAGGGAATGTGCTATTTTTCTTTTTACTAAATATAATTCAGTTTCTGAATCAGTTCCTCTATCAAGTCATGCTTTATTTTCTGGAATTATTGGGTAAGTTATTATAGTTCAGTTTGAATTAATAAAAAAAAGTTCTGTTCTAAGGGAATTTCAATTCATCATTCAGCTGGAACATCTCCTTATTCTTACACTTATTCTGTCGAGACTAGATGCTTTTTGTTAAACCTTATTTGTTTTGAATTTCTAAGTCTGTTTACCTCCTCTAGCAGTCTGCAATTTTTTATGACTTGCATTTTGCTCCCTTCTTCCTTGAGAATAGATTTGATGCAAAGGTGATGTTAGAAAAGCTAAGGAACCGTCGGCTTGTATTTGTTGGCGATTCGGTTGGAAGGAACCAATGGGAGTCTCTCCTCTGTATGCTTGCCACTGCTGTTCCTGACAGTTCTTCAATCTATGAGGTGAATGGGAATCCAATAACAAAGCATAGAGGCTTTCTGTCGTTCATGTTCAAGGAATATAATTGCACTGTTGAATACTACAGAGCTCCATTTCTAACGTATCAGGGTCGGCCTCCAGCCAGAGCTCCAGAAAAGGTTAAGATGACTTTAAGAGTGGATAAATTGGACTGGACTTCACCACATTGGAGAAATGCAGATGTATTGATTTTTAACTCTGGCCATTGGTGGAATTATGAGAAGACCATAAGAGCGTAAGTACTACCTATCTAATAAGTTTCCTTAATGACTATCCGTGTGTGTGGCATGCACTGGTTTCAGCTTTCTACTATGGGATTTTGGAGAAGACCATAGAACTTTGGCTGCAGCTGATCCTCTTAGAGATATTTTGGTTTTTTCAACCCTACACAAGCATTATTTAGGTGTAGATGGGTGTGGGAGAGAAGCACCAAAAACATAATTGCCTGATGTGTCGCTTCTTCATATTGGAACTAAGTAATCTACTCAAATACCACCTTTACTGGTTAAGCCAAAAGCTGACAAGCGCATCTTTATATCGTTAAAGCACGCATGCTTATTAGTGTTTACTGATAATGATGTTCAAAACTAGGTCAGACTCCCTTAGCTATATGCTTCATAGACAGAAGAAATTTCAAAAGGAAACATGCAAAAGAATCTCTATGTTTCTTTTCACTAGGGTAATATATTACCAATCAGTTAACACATCTTACCTGCAACAGTACTGCCACCTTATTGTTGCTATTACGGACATCGGTTGCATCTCATTGCCCCCATTACTATTACCATCGCTCCTGCTATTTCCGTCATTCCACCTCATTTGTGCATGCTGCAATCTTCCATGCATCTGTTCTGAACAAATGAAAATGAACCGAACTTGATGTCTTGTTCTCCCTCTGAACCCAATTGAATGATTATCACTGGCAGAAGATTGGGCAAAACTAAACAATAAGTTGGTTGATAATTGATTTATCTTCATGCCCTTGTTTTGGAAACGGAATGTAATAACTCTGGTTTCCTACTTTCAGCTAAACTTCTCCCTTTTCCTTGTTGCCTTTTCTATATTTACTGGTTTCTTAAAGTTTAATGATACTTTGTTATTTAGATTTTGAAAGAAAATTTGAATGGGTTTTCACTTGTGTGCACATACTTCATAGTGTTTGAATTCTGGGAAGGAAATTGTGCTTGATTCATCTTGTTTTGATTATACTGATAATATATGATCTTTGGCTTTGTGCTTTTGTTAGGGATTGTTATTTCCAAGAAGGGAAAGAGGTAAAGATGGAGATGACTGTTGAAACTGCATACCGAAGGTCACTTGAAACTCTGATCGACTGGATGCATCGCCAAATAAACATGAGCAAGACCCAAGTCTTTTTTCGCACCTTTGCTCCTGTTCATTTCAGGTTTGCCTGAATCTTTTTCGTTTATTATCTTCCTCATGTACTTACTTTGTTTTGGCTTTAAAAGAATACAACAACTAAGCCAGCTTTGAGAGGCAATAACTATATAAGTATATCCACTGAGCAATTTGAGATTTATTAGAGCTTAGCTGTCCTTTTTTTACTTTAAAAAAAAATTTTCAACTAGCCATGCTCATGTTGTCGCTATGGACTCTTTGGATCAAGTTGTTTGAGCAGACTATATCCATCATGCAATCTTCTGATTGTGGGGATGAACCTGGCTTTGTTTATTTGTTTCATCTGCCACATTGCAGAATTTGTAGGATTTTGACAGAGACTTTTGATTACTTTTAGAACAATTTATTTGGTCTGGACTACTGTAATTCATCAACATTTACTCACCCTATGCTTCTAGGAAGATGTTATAGAAGCTATCTCATTGTCATCAACCTTTTATACAAGGATATCAAAGTCCATTGAGAGCTAACAAATTTGCTGGATTAACAGAGGTGGTGACTGGAAGACTGGTGGTAGCTGTCACTTGGAAAAGCTTCCTGACTTGGGTTCATTGCCAAGTTCATTGCTAGATTATCGTTTCAAAATACTTTTCGACTTGTTATTAGAACACTCGAATGACTCACTTGTGATGAACTTGGACTTATTGAATGTGACGAACATGGCAGCAAGAAGAAAGGATGGCCATGCATCTTTGTACTATTTAGAGCCAGGAATTGGTCCAGCTTCTCTCCACCGTCAAGATTGCAGCCATTGGTGCTTGCCTGGCGTCCCTGATTCCTGGAATATACTTCTTTATGCACTTTTTCTCAAGCGGGAGTCAGTTCTTGCACAAAATTCAATAGAATCTTCTCAAGCACCATTGTGATTGGTACACAAAAGCTTCCTGATTTTCCAAAATGGTTAAAGGACTGCAATTTTGTAGACAAAAATGGCACAAGCTAAAGTTTCTTACACTAACAGGCAAAATGATCATTTGTGAAGTTGGTTTCTGTTTGACCAATCATAGTTTGCCACAAGCCCTTTCGCAAACTATCAAGTGATACTATCATTTGTTGAAATGAATTTTGGCCCACTACCATGAATATACAATGATCTGTCAGTAGATGAGCCTAATAGGCTGCAAGGAAATCTTGACAGCAGATTTTTAGTACAGGCAGGTTGATGAAGCAGAGCTGATAGATAAGAAGAGATGTACAAAAGCATGTTTATGCTCGTTACATAGATTGTTTCATCAGAAAGAAAAAACAGAAATAGAAGAATGATGATTATGCTACTTTATGCAATGTATATGTGTATGTAGAGCAAGTACTGAAATTTTCGGAATGAAATTTGCTCCTCTTTTTGCTTAGTTTCATACTCAGTAAGTATTTCGTTATGCCAGTTTTGAGGATTTTATCTTAAAATTCTTCTGAAAACCACTGACTTGTGCTCGTATTTGACAGCAGTTGCATGTTACAAATCCTATGATGAGTGTTGTTCCCTTTTAAGAATTTTTGCTTACCTAACAAATTAAAGAAAATTTATTTTTTCTGCATGTTAAATATATTTTTGTTGCATTACGATCTTGCTGATTGATGATGATGATAATGCTGATGTCTTTCTAGTTTGGTTTAGGGTTTCCATCACGGACCACTAACTACAAATGGTGATTACAAGAAGTTTAAGTCCAACAAGATATCGACTTAAAACTAATTTTTGAAAATGGCGTGTGGTCACAGAGACTGGTAGAGATTTCTATTTCTGTTAATCATTCTTTTGTTTTAGCAATCTACATCCTTTTTATCTAGGGACCAGTATAGAATTTTGACCTAATGTATTCATTAATGGAAAACAACTAACAAAACCAAATATGAACACATAGCTATCCATCTTTTTTTTTAATTTTTTTCCTGTTGACTGAAGAAAGATCCAAGACCAATCAAAACATTTTTTGCACCATTTATGACTTATTGCTTTTATCTTAACAGGAAAGGAGTTTTCACTCGCTCAATGTTTCAGCTTGATTTAACAGTTAGTGGATCTAAATTTGCAGTCAATCATTCTTGTTATTACTCAATCCACAAACAAACATAAATCCATCTCTTTACAAGAATCCAAAACTAGAAAAACAGGAGATAAGAATGAAAGAAACTAGAAAATTTAATCAAACCAGAATTAGAAATGAGACCATTAATGGGGATAAGGTTGGACAGTACACTTCTTGTTATAGATAACATTCTTGGACTAAAATCAAGAAGGAAAAAGAAAAAAAAAAATCCCACTTATTGGGATCCAAGATGCTTAATCTGTAAATGGATATTGCTCATACCTAATTGAACAATCATGGAGCACAGAACGAGCACCGATCCTGTTTTGACAAGTGGAAAACATATTTGATTTAGCTGCTCCAAGACATGTTTCGCAGTCTAAATTTGTGAGGTTCTGGTTACAAACAGCATGACCATAGGCAAAAGCATTTGGATAAGGAGAGATATTGTAGAAGTCATAATTCTTGGTTGTAGGTGTCACAGTCTCTAATTCTTTAACCACGTAGTCTAGACTTATACCAAAAGGATCACCTTTTGAATATACTCCAGAGTTGCAGAGAACTGTTAGCACCTGTGTATTAGGAATGCTTGTAACTCTGTTACTGCAGAATTGAAGAAAAAATACAATTATGATTTTGGCTGCCAATTTTTGAGGAAGACCCATTTTGTGTTCTTGGTTTTTGATCAGAAACGAACCTTGTTTGACTTTTTTAACTGGTGGGTTCTTATTGGTTTCTCCATCAACTCCATGATAAATGTCTTTAGTGTTTTTTGTCTTGTTTTGTTGGTACTGTATGATTCTTGAAAATTTTTTACATGCCGGCTTTTCTCTGCTACGGTGCGTCATGGGTCATTAGTAGACTGGTGATTGAGAGTGATTATGGTGTCGTGTTGGTATCAAACAAGACTTTCCTGCTATCAAATTGAGTTTTTCTTGCTTGCCCTTGTTCCTATTATAAGATTCAATTGAAAAGGGCAAGAGGTAAATGATAATTGAATAAGTGGTTAGAATCCATATTGAGCTTGCTGTTGTTCATATCACAAAATAAATTGAAAGAATGAGATAAATAATTATCGGGTATGAGGTTAGAATCTATAATAATTACTTCTTACACAGTGGAAATCAATATATGTACTGATGTTTTTGTTTATGTGGCTTGAAACAAAGAGTGCTTTTTACGTATAAAATTAAAGCAAAATAACCTTAATATTTCTAGTTGTAACGTTATTCTTTATTAAAAAATATATATATGAAATATTTTTTGGTTTGAGAGAAAGAAATATTGCACAGTTAAATCACTACTACTTTTCATAATTTTTATCACATTTGAGAAAATAATTTGTTCCAAAATACTCGTTAAATTTGTGGTTTCAAAGAGTAATAAATTTTTTTTTTCTATGTTTACCCTTTATGTATGACTAATAATTATTACTTCAATTTAATGATTTTCCTAGAAAATTAGTGTTAAATTAAGGATAATATAATCAATTTATTCAATAATTTATTATAACTTAGATAAATATTAATGATTTTCTTGAGGGACGTGAAATTCAAAATGTGACAAGTATTATGGAATAAAGGTAGTTATCGAAAAGCATTTATCATTGGCTATGCAATATGTGTCATTAATTAAATTTACAGGACAAAATTAACCATTAATACTCTTAATTATTAAGATTTTCTCCCTCACACACTAATATTTATTTTTTAATAATTTTTCTTTCTGAAGCTGATATATATATATGTAGACACACACATAAATACTCATAATGCCCAAGCCAAAAGTTGGCAAATGGTTATTTTGGTAATTCTTGAATAAAATTAGCTAGCTTTAATAAAAATAAGCAAGCTCTCCAAGTTGTTCCACTTCCTTAACCAATTTTTCTATCTTCTCTGCCATTTCCATCAACAAGAATAGAAAGCTTGCTACTGCAAGTCCATCGCCATTCTCTAGTTGTGCTAGCTTCGGAGGAGTTATGATCTCACGTAACTCTACTCTAGCTTCTTTCAATTTTGGAACTATGAGTATCTCTGCCTGGCATTTTCTCATTTTCTTGATGCTGTCTCCTAGCTCCTTCAATGTCCATGCTATTGCTGTCCCTACTGCTTCACTTGGTTCTTTCATTGATTGTCTCAAACTTTGCGAAGGCTGATTAAAACATATAATAATATGTATTAGCTTAAAAAAAATATACAATTACGATTTTATACGTTAAATGAATTTAAAAAATTTATAATTTAATGTATAAATGAGCGGGCTCCACTTATATGATAAGACTCTTCTCATCACGTGAAAAATAATACATACGAAGTAAAATAGTTCGAACACAGTTACGCATCACACGAGAAAAAACATAAATAAAAAAAAAAGAATAATTACCTCTCTAAGGGATTCAAGGCAGGCTTTGATTGAAATGATGTTGACAGCCAAATCCCTAAGAAGCTCTCCTATTGTTAGGTATTTGTCCCATGGATGAGAGACCCCAAATTTACCATGCCATGGTTCCCATCTTGCAAAATTTGCCTGAAAAACATATAAACATAATTAAATAGTTCTCCATCATCATCCCCACAAATCTTGATAATTTATATATTATTTCTATTGCAAAAAGAACAAATTGATTATATAATATTTTAATTACCAAAGATTCATCCTTGGACTTGGAGTTGAGCAATGATTTGCATTTGCTGAAGTTGACCGGTTGCCTTTCTTTTTCACTATCAAATCTGAAATAATCCTCCAAGCAACCTACAAAATTAATTAATCAAGCAATTTTACTCTCCGAAAAACGTCAAAAAAGAAAAATTAATTAACAGTGAAAATTATGTAATTAATTAGATTTTTACCTTCAATAGAAGTGGCAAGGGCTTGGAATTTGGAGACAGTAGAATCATGAAGCTCATCACTAGCCCATATAGGAAAGATAAATAAGCTTGTGAAAATGCAGATGACGAAACCCAAAACTATCATCAGAAGCCTTTCACGTGCTATTTCAATGACCATAAAACGTCGACCAGACACTGCCACTAAACTAAATGTCAGGATAAATATCATTGCTCCATAGTCATATCTTGCTTTAATGCGCGGTGTCAATCTACAGTATGTTGCTGCTCCACCTGAAAGATTCACAATTGTAATTAAAGAGTGTCTTCAGGTAGACAATACGTGTAATATGTAATAACTAATTGAAAATTACTTGATATTTTAGTAAAATAACAGTAAATATATTTTTCAATGGTTTAAATTATTCCAAGTTGCATAATACATGCATAAAAATCATCACTTTAGAGTTTGCTGCCACACATAGTGCACAAGACAGTGGCCACTCAGTAAATTAAGAAAGATAAACCTCCAAAAATTCTGGAACACAAAGAAAATTAGAGATGGTGATGGAAAAAGAAGAAAAGAAACTGTACTAGATGACAATTAACGAAGCTTTTTGCTTCAGAACATAAATGAATTGTAACAATTAAGATTTATATAAAACTTACCGAAAATTAACATAGCAGTTCCAATAATAATGGAACTGCTAGTCCCACCAACATGTTGAGCTAAATTTGCAGTTAAACACCCTAATCCACCACCTAATATGGTTCCCATTCCACGGTTTAAGCCCTTGCCAAGTGTAGCACCTAATTAATTAAAACAAACATTCATATTATCAAAATTGATTGTAAATTAAGAAATAATAACAGTATGTATGAACTGAAGAAATTACCTGCGTAAAACTCGAAGATGACAACAACAGTCATTATAGCCCACATGGCATTATCATCTCCAACTTCCTTGTAGAGAGGATCAAGAAAGTAAAGAAGAGAAACTAAGATAAGAGCAACTCCAACTTTGATACTGTGAATCCATTTTCTCATGTCATCTTTGTTTTTCTTTTCTCTGAGAAAAGAAATGATGGGTAAAAAAGAAGGCATAATGGATTTCTTTCTCTCTTTTGTGGAAACTACTGCTGCTTGCTCTACATCATCTGGAATGTTTACCACAGCAGAACCCATTTTGGTTTTGATCTCTTCTTTTGATTTTCTACTGGAAATGCAGCAGTCAATGAATTGGAGAGAACCCAATATGTAATATTTATATGTAGAGATCGGTCAGTCTAGATTATGGCAAGTGGTGGAAATGTAGACGTTTGTCTCATTGATCTAATTAAAGTGGTCATAATTAAGTAAACATTTAGCACTTTAAATTAATTAATTAAACCATAGATAGAAATATAATTAAATAATTATCAGTAAAACATCCAAAAACGTAACATTAAAATTAAAATTTTACTAAGCATTTGTGCGTATGTGGAAGGACATCAGTGGCCATAGTGGAACACGCTCGCACAACACAAGCGTACTCTTCTTCTCACTTGTTACAGTAACTGAAGTGAAGAATGGTCTTTTCGCATAATTTCTGCAAGTTGATGAGGTCTAATGTCCTAGTTTTATTCATTAGCTGTGATGCATAAAAATGGAAATACGGAAAAAAATCTTTTTATACTATAAAAAAATGGATATTTAAAATATTTTTAAAATGCGGAAACACTTATAAATGAATATATCCGTACATCATAATTTATTTATTAACGAATAAACTACAGAAAGAGATCGAGTTAATTGATTGGAAAATCAATTTTCTTTTTAATATTTTGATTTATCATAAAAGGTTTTCCTATCCAAATATGAATGTTTTCAACAAAAATTCAAACCAAATATTTGGTAAATTAATTAGCTATTTCTTGAAAAAAAACAAATTCGTCGGTTGGCTAGTCCTTGTTATAGATGTTTTATCATTAAAATGGGTCGAAAACAAGAGAATGGGCAGCATTGATTCGAGAATATGATTTGAGAGAGCTATATATGTTTTATCATTAAATTGTTGGTCTCTTAATTAATAAGTTATATTTGAAATATATATAATAAAAAAAATTAGAATATACATTGAAATATTTCAGATATAATTATATCAAATCAAGTCAGACTACACAAGTACTAGAAAAGCAGGCAATTCGTTATTCAACAAGCACTTTGATTATCTTGTCAACCTAAATTGGTTGCAAAACTTGTTGCAGCTCATGTACTGACTCATGCTTCCTTTAAGCCCATCCCTTCCCTGTCTTTCTGTGACTCTTTTTAACAAAAAAAAAAAAAAAAAAAAAAAAAAAAATGTACTGGACTCCATGCTTCCTTTAAGCCCATCCCTTCCCTGTCATTTCTGTTGATCTTTTAACAAAAAAAAAAAAAAAAAAAAAAAAAAAAAATATATTTGTGCAAGTAGAAATATGAAAGAGAAGTTTTCTCAATGTGTGAACAAAAAAAAAAAAAAAAAAAAAAAAAAAAAAAATATATTTGTGCAGTAGTAAATATGAAAGGAAGTTTCGCAATGTGTGAACAAAAGAAAGAAAGTGGAAGATATATAATAATGAGATAAAGGTTTGTTGATAATATAAATATTATGAGAGATGATTGAGAAGAAAGTGAGAGCTCCTGGTAATTGCCGTCGTGGAATTTCACTCTGTCGCGTTATGCCCCCACTTTCTTATGTTTGTTACGTGATCGTGTTCGCTATCTAATACCTATTTCTTCAATTAATTTTTGTTAAACAGAGCTATTATTCCAATATTAAAAAACCATGCATTCTTTCAAAGACCCTTTTATGTACAAATCAAAAAACAAATAAAATGGTCTAAATAAGCCACATTCTTCATCTGGAATTGTACAGACATGCCATCTGGAATGCACATTCTTCATCTCTTGTAAGCAAGTATTTCTAACTCTCTAAACCAGTATTATTATTACAATCGCCAATGTTTATATAATAATCTTAAAGTTTCTGTTTAACTTTGAAAATGTTTGTACGAAAATCGTACCTTTTTCTTCCCATGCCATGTACAATCCACTAACTCATAACTATTATTCCACGCGTTTTTTTAAATGGTGTCCTGTCCTGTCCTCCATTTTTTTTATTAAAAGAATTCTTTGATACGTGAGCTTCGTCTTTCTGAACTCATTGTACGTTTGAAAAACAGAGTCAGCTGATACTGACATAAACCTGCCAATTTAAATGTGTAAATTTTGTTTTTTCATTGCACCTAAAATCTACTTAAACTATGCACAGAAGGATTAATTGGATCGACTTTTCTTTCTCCTTCATTACCCTCTTCTTTTTGGTGAGAGCCAAGAATCCAAATGACAGGTTTTAGTTATTTTGGTAATTTTACAGAAAGAAGGAACAATGAATCAAAGAATCAATTCCGTACACTTTGAGTAACATATAAATAAAAACAAAGAAAGCAAAGAGGAATTTGTTTTTCTCATTTGCAGTTTTGCCGTACGTATATCGTCTCTATCAAGGTTGATACACCGTCATCCTCCACTTGATTCCAACGGCGCAGGAATTCAATATTTTGTTTATAGTATTTACATAAACATCGGTGAGCTAGCTAGGATCTCGATCATTAATTAGTCGTGGAGTTAGGTCATCAGTGATAAGGAATGTGAAACTACCGTCCAAAGTTTGCAGAAGCTCTTCTTTCTCAAGTTGACTTGTTTTTGATTGCGTGCGTCAACTCGCATGCTAATTTATTTGATCAAATCAAATTCATCTTATGTTATTGATTTCTCCTTTTGTGGAAAAACTTTTTAAATATAAGATTATTCTCGATTTGTAATTACCCCTTTTAACGAGTGTTTGATAATAAGATCTTCATTTTAATTTTTTTATATGTTGAAATGATTTAGTAATACTTAAAAAATATTAGTATTTATTAAACAATAGAATATTAAGTCATTGTAAAATCAAAATTATGCTAGAATCTTAATTTAATCTTAAAAAAATTTTTAATAAGAATTTTGGCATATAAAAATGGTATAATTGGTTGTTTTTCTTATTCCGATTTCATGAATTTAATCATTTTTTGGGTTAGAAAATATTTAAATTATCTTTTGCATATAAATAGAAATAGGATATATTATCTTTTATCATATTTTCAAATACTTAAAAAATGAAATGTGAGGGATAATTCAGCCAATCGAACCTTATCCCATATAGGAAAATGATAATGAGTAGCACTACTTAAATTTAATACTCCTTTTCCTCTCAAAAAAAAAAAATTAATTAATACTCCTTTGTGGGCTACGAAAAATCTGCCATTGAAAGTCACCATATCTTGATTCTTGAGGTGACCAACTTATAGTAGCTTTAGCAATATTACTTGTTCCATCGAAACATTTTGAGCATTTGTTTGCCATTGACGTAGAATAATATATACAGAGAGAAAGAGAATGGCAGGCAAAGAAATTAATGGTTCTCTATCTATCTTCAAGTTGGAATGCATTTCAGTCCTCAGTTACCATAGTAATTAAAAAACCCTAGTGGGTTCGAAGAAGATGGACCCGTCTTTAATATGGAAATATAAAAATCTGAAAAAGTAACTATCCATTTAACCTGTACTATATGTAAAATGGTCTTATCTGTATTTATGATGTTTTGGAGTAATCTCCAATCCTTTACAAAATTTTGAGATGAAGAAATCAATTATCTAACGTAAATTTTAGTTTATTTTATCAACAAGCAGTTGGCTCAATAGAAATTAATTGAATTTGAATATAAAATTTACTTAAATGTAATGAATAAGCCAAGATCAAACACTATCAGGAGGATCGATGATAAAGAATGCTGCTCCACAATAGAGCTAATCAACCTCACGAAACACATGAGAGATGGTAAGAGACCAATATAGAAGAATATAAAGAAATAACAAAAGAAAACGATAAGATGTTCATCCTTAAAGTAACTGATACTTTAATCTAATGGTAAGGTGAATGAGAGTACGTATATTTTAAGAATCAGTATTAGAATTTAAATCTTAAAAATAATAAAAATATATTTAAATTAACAGTATGTTTTCGATAGAGGAAAAAGAAAAGCACACGTTTATATAAATTTGATAAACAGCCAAAACCTAGTTGAAAGGACAAAATTAGAATGTTCCTGTCAGTGATATTTTAGTGTGCACGACTAATGTTTATGGAGAAATATATATAATTAAGGAAGTGAAGAAAAAAAATATTTGAAGCTAAAGAAGTAGAAGTAGAAGATAAAAGAGGATATAAAGTGGAGAGTCCACTAAATTAAACCATGCTTTTCTGATATTGTTGCAAAGAGAATTAATGGTGCTCCCTTTTCATTCATAAACACTACTATTTTTTTTTTTTTTTTTTTTTTTTTTTTTTTTTTTTAATTTAAGTATAGAGGCACTTTCTTTGTTTGTAAGGACAATTTTTTTTTTTTTTTTTTTTTTAATTAAGTATAGGCACTTTCTTTTGTTTTGTAGGACAAGCACGTCATTGCATGTTCCAAAACCATTGATTTAAGAAAGATGTTCGCGTCATGTCCAACCCCAATATAATAAATAAATAATATTTTTTGTGAATTGTCATCTTCTAATTCTCTGTGACTCATCCCTTCACTTCATTGCACTGTGGGAGGATAGGATGCAGAGTTGTTGGAACCCATCTAAACAACATATCAGATAAGCTATTGGTATTGGGTTATTGGACCATCCATGCTTTTCTTTTTTATTTATATTTTCCAAAAATCAGAGATTGGTTGGGTTTTAGGTATTTGATGCTGACAAGAAGAGCTCTAAGATGAAAGTTGGAGTTCATTGATTCAAATACACCACTGGTCGATCTGTTTTGGTTATTTCTGGAAGCCAACACGTTGCCAAATCCAAGCCATCTTATTTTTTTATTCTTTTTAATTGAGTATTCCATTAGTATTAATTGTTGCTGATTGAGTGTCACGATTACTGATTTTCAACTTCATGTCCAAAATTGAAAAAATTTACAATTTTAGTCAAGAACCGAATTTTTTTTTTTTTTTTTTATCACTTCTATTCATTTTCTTTTATTCTTTTTCAAATGTAGAATTATTAGGAAAATAAAGTGACTTCTTTAATTTATTAGAAGCTCAATGGGCCTCAGATAAATACCATTCTATAAATCCCCTTTGAAACTCCGTGTACTTGAACTACAAACTTGCAAGCTTCAATTTATAGTTAATTACAGGCTTCTTCAAATTTTTAGCATTCGTGATCGGTGGGTTGGGCCTGAGCCTGGCCCATTACTAAATCCCACTTGATGAGTCACTTGTGACTCATGATCCCATGTAAACATTTTCACTTTTAGTAGAAACGAACGGGGGAAAAAAAAAACATAGTATAAAAATAGTTCACCTTAGTCCTCTTCATCTAACGTTTGGTGGAATCATTAATGATGGGTCGGGTCGGGTCCTAATCCAGGCTTTACTGTTTGTCAAATCAAAAGTGGGAAAATAAATAAGGTTTGAATGCTGCAACTAAAAAAAGAATGGCCGGTGAGAAATGTTAGGGAAAATGGTAGTAGTACGAAAATACAAATGGAAGTGAGCTGTAATGTATACAGTTTATAGAATTTATACACTATCTGTCGTACCAATAGCAAATTTTTTATCGTTCACATTTTGGAAAGAAGGCGGTTGGCTAATTAACTCGTATGCCTTCATTTTTAAGGCTGTGGTAGTAAATGCTCACCTCACTCCAGTTGGTTATAAAATTTTAAATATATCTACCAACTAAATTTTCCTTTCACTTACTGTTGTGAGTGTGACCCACATTTGAAAATAAAATAAAAAATAAGGAGAAGAAAAGAAAACGTGGTACGATCCACACAGCTTGAAACTAAATGAAGAAAAGAAAATTTTCCCGTGGATCTCAATTTGTTTTTAGGTGTCGTGATTAATGCGAGAAAAAAGAGAGATTTGGAGAGTTTCAGTTTTAGAAAGGATTCTAAAATTAGGGTAGAGAAAATAGTGAAGATAATTTGGGGTGTTTTTTGGGAAACACTTTTTTGAGTGCCATTATTTTTATATTACTCTCTTTGTAATCCTACTATTTTTAGTGGAAGAAATATTGGCAGTTGTTCCGTGGACGTAGCCCTAAACAGTTAAAGGGTGAACCACTTAAATATCTGTGTCATATTTCTATTTTTCCGTTGTGTTATTATTCTCGTAATTTTATTGTCGGGACCCTAACAGGTGTCAGAGCTGAACGTTCCAATAGATCCAGCCAGGCAGATAGCGATATCGGATCCGTGGATATATTTTGAAAATAAATATACCACGACGACGAGAAAATTACGACGAATCCATTGGTGCAGTCCGTTCGAAAAAACATTGCAAAATCGACCTAGTGATGAATAGTAAAATAGTAACGCAAAGTTGATGGTGAACAGTACTATTGGCGTTACTGACTATTCACATATAGTAGTACAGTTACTATTCACGCATACAGGTACTGGCAAAGTTTGATGGTGCAGTACTATTGGCGTTACTGACTATTCACATATAGTGAGGTAAAGAGTTATATTCACGCATAACAGGTACTGTTTATTACATATGATTTTACTCTTCACGGCATAGACGGTCACTATTCACGTATATTAAACTATTCCACATATACGTTTTCTATTGGTGATAATATTTTTGGCACAAGTCAAAAATGGACGATAGAACAACAGGGGCAAAATGGGTTAGAGCTCAACTCCATGCAAACTATGCAGTATGAAAAGTATGTTAATCGGAATAGATCTTCTGATGGCTGGCGAAAGATCTCTTTGAACGATTGAGTTGAAAGGAAGTCAGGCCAAAAATTCAATAAATGAGACTGGATTGGAAAGTCGATTAACAGAAAAGCCAGTTCGCGAACTATTTCAGGCAGTCTGTTGAAAGTCTGTTGAAATGAGCGTCATAAATCATATTGCTCATGAGAAAGATGCCTATTCAATCTGGAAGAAGTTGGAGGACATGTACGAGCAGAAGAATGCCCAGAACAAAGCTTTTTTGATTAAAAAGCTTATAAATCTAAAATACAGCGATGACGAAAGTGCTTCAGATCACTTGGGCAAATTTCAAGAAATATTGAACTAATTGACGGCGTCAAAATAGTGTTTGACGACCAGTGCAGGCATTATTCTTATTGAGTTCCTTACCGGACAGTTGGGAGACGCCGACTATTACGCTCAGTAATGTGTCAGAGAGGAATCTAACCTTAACCGCAATTAAGGAAAGTATTCTGAATGAAGATACTAGACGTAAGGGGACTGGTACGAGTAGCAACTCAGATGCACTCCTTACAGTTACAGAAAGGAGGGGGAGAAGCAAAACTAGATACCCCCAAAATCCGAAAGGAGGGGGAGAAGCAAAACTAGATACCCCCAAAATCCAGACAAACGTGACAATTCACGGAGAAGATCCAAGTCAAGAAAAGGTGTCACTTGTTATCATTATGGCAAGCCCTGTCACATCCAAAGACATTGCAGAAAGTGGAAGAAGGAACAAGCCAAAGAAAATGATGAGGAAAAAGACAATACGGAGGTAGCTTCAGTAGCTATTGATGTTGACGCACTTGGTGATGGTAGTGCGATGATTTCTCATGCTGGTCTCAGTGAGTGTTCCACTAGTCAACAATCTCTTTAGATTATTGACTCTACATGTTCTTATCATATTTCTTCAAAGAAGGAATAAGAGAATCATTTTTTCATCCTTACACTTTGCGAGTTACGGCACATATCAAGATCTTGACTGGACACATATGTACAACAAATTGTGGCATTGGAACACCAGTAATGCATAAAAATATGCTGGTTATGATCTCCTAGTTGGGAAGGTGTGATGATACACTCCTAAGACAAACTTCAATCTGATACTCAGTTCATTGTCTTGATGAATGGGTTTCAAATTCTGTTTTCAACATAACTTGGAAGCTTTCCAAAGGTAACTTAGGTGTTACGGTCAGACGACGAAGTTTAACACCTCTACTACCAGGCCAAAACGTTTGACACGGGAGTGGGTGAACCTTGCAGTTGAGAGATTCAATTGCTGAGATTGTGGCAAACCAACTGGACGTTGGTCATCCTTGAGTGAAGCAAGGAAATGGAGACTTCTCACTAAGAAGAAAAATGCTACTTCTGAAAGGTTTGCTCGAAAAACTATGCACTGATATGTTCTGTCTGGCTAAACCAACATAGAGTTTCTTTCTAAAGATCCTCCTCTCCATCTAGAAAACCGCTGGCTATCTCTAGAACATAATGGTACATCACTGATCGTTTGCTCATGGGATGGACAAATCCATGAGGTGCGCCTTGTTTCATCATTACGCTCAGCTTTCATCTGATCACCATCATCTAGAAAAGGTTGGGCTTTACCATTAAAGTTCAAAAACGACCCGGTCGTTGGACTATGTATTAGAAGTCTTTATGTCAGTCGTTGGTCAGTGTTGAAAGACAAACGGGAAGAAAGCTAAAATGTGTTAGAGCTGATAATGGTGGTGAGTACAGAGGACCATTTGAGAGGTATTGCTCAGAACACGGCATCAGACTTCAGAAGACAGTTCCCAAAACTCTAGAACAGAATGGAGTTGCAGAGAGAATGAATAGGACCATTATTGAAAGGTTTCGATGTATGCTCTCTCATGCTAAACTTCCGAAAACCTTTTGGGTTGAAGCAATGAATATTGCAGTTTACTTGATCAACCTTTCACCTTCAACCTCCCTCAACGAAGATGTACTAGAAAAGGCGTGGTCAGGGAAAAATATTTATTACGATCATCTTAGAATATTTGGCTGCAGGGCTTTTGTTCATATTCCAAAAGATGAAAGATCCAAGCTTGATTCGTAGTCAAAACAGTGTATCTTCTTGGGTTATGAAAATGATGATTTTGGGTACTTTTGGGTACAGATTATGGGATCCAGTTGAAAAGAAGCTCATCAGAAGCAGAGATGTCGTATTCCTGGAAGACCAAACCATTGAAGACTTTGAGAAAAATGAACAGCCAAAGTCCATCAATGAGTTTCCTGTTAGTCTTGATGCAAAACCTCGTATAGAACCACAAAATGGTGAAGAAGATGATGATGAAACTATTCAGAATGATGCTGAACCAGCTCCAATAGAAGAACTGCCTCAATTGAGAAGATCTGCAAGAGGCAGGATACCTTCCCAGAGATATTCTCCTAATGAGTATGACTTATATGACTTGTTGATCAAGGGGGAGAACCAGAGAACTACCAGGAGGCAATGGACGAGATTGTAAAAGGAATGAGTGGTTTGTAGCCATGCAAGATGAGATGGAAGATATATAGAGAGACCAAACTTAAATGAGTTGGTGAAGCCTCAAAGAGATAGAGAGATGAAAAAACAATAGAGATATATTGAAGACTGAACAGAAACTCACCACTCACAGAAATGGGTGTTCAGGTTGAAAACTGAACAGAACAACTCACAGCCGAGGTATAAGGCAAGACTGGTTGTGAAGGGATTCGGTCAGAAGAAAGGAGTTGACTTTGAAGAAATTTTCTCACCGGTAGTCAAGATGTCTTCTATCAGAGTTGTGCTCGGTTTTGCAGCTAGCTTGAATTTGGAGATCGAGCAACTTGATGTAAAGACCGCTTTCCTCCATGGTGACTTAGAGGAGGAATTTTATATGGAACAGCTAGAAGGGTTCAAAGTCAAAGGCAAAGAACACTTGGTGTGTAAATTGCAGAAAAGCTTGTATGGCCTCAAACAAGCTCCCAGACAGTGATACAAAAAGTTTGACTCTTTCATGGTAAATCATGGGTATGGGAAAACTACTTCTGATCATTGTGTATTTGTGAAAAAGTTCGTAGAAGGCAACTTTATTATTCTCTTATTATATGTGGATGATATGCTTATTGTGGGTCAAGATGCTAAGAAAATTGAGAGCTCAAAAAAGGAGCTTGGAAAATGCTTTGCCATGAAGGATTTGGGATCGGCAAAACAGATTCTTGTAATGAAGATCTCCAGAGACAGGAAAAAGAGAAAGTTGTGGCTGTCTCAAGAGAAGTACATCGAGAAAGTAGATTCAATATGAGCAATGTGAAACCAGTTTGTACTCCACTTGCAGGTCATTTCAAATTAAGTCTCAGTCAATGTCCTTCAAGTGAGAAAGAAAAAGAAGAACTGAAGAAGATTCCTTAAGATGAATAACTGAGAAAGATTCCTTATGCAATAGACGTGGCAGCTTGATGTACGTCATGTCACGAAACAAGACAGAGATACTCATGCTGTTGGTGTTGTTAGCCGAGTTTCCTTGTCAAAATCCAAGGTAAAGACACTGGAATTTAGTGAATGATTCTCAGGTACTTCCCGTACAGGGCAACTTCCCAAACATCTGCTTATCAGATATATATAAGATGATAATAGACCTGTGTTAGATGGATTACACAGAGTGCAGACATATGAGGTGGATCCGATGTTAATACCATAAGCAACATCTAATTCGGGATATCTATGACTTTGCAGGATGCAGCAGTTTTCTTCGCAATCCAAAATCTGCAAAAATGTTCGCACAAACTCCTCTATCGCCACTGAGGCGGAATTATATTGCCCCATTACAAGATCAGCTTAGCAAGAACTCTTGTGGATGAAGAAATTCCTATACAGAAATTAGGGTATAGAACCAGAGAAGTAATTATAGTCAAAGCGCAATACATCTTAGCAAGAGTTCGACCTTTCATTCAAGGTCAAAGCACATTGATGTAAGGTATCATTGGATACGTGATGCGCTGGACAAGAAGGTATTTCAGATTGAAAAGATTCACACTGATAATAATGGCGCTGATATGATGACTAAAGCTTTATCTACGAAGAAGCTTGTCACTTGCAGAAAGATAGCCGGTATGACTAACGTCCCCACTTGAGTGTGCAGGGGGAGATTTGTTATGGCGGTGCCCACTCAGTGGGACCCACATTTGAAAATAAAAAAAAAAAGGAGAAGAAAAGAAAACGTGGTAGGATCCACACAGCTTGAACACTCAGTGGGACCCACATTTGAAAATAAAAAAAAAAAGGAGAAGAAAAGAAAACGTGGTAGGATCCACACAGCTTGAAAATAAATGAAGAAAAGAAAATTTTTCGGTGGATCTCAATTTGTCTTTCGGTGGACACGTGATTAACGCGTCCACTTCTCCTATAAATAGGAGTTAATTCACTTCATCAACACATAAGCAGAGCAAAAGAAAAAAGAGAGAGTTTTAGTTTTGGAAAGGGTTCTAAAACTAGGGTAGAGAAAATAGTGAAGATAATTTGGGGTGTTTTTTGGGAAGCATTTTTTTGAGTGCCACTATTTTTATATTGCTCTCTTTGTAAGCCTACTATTTTTAGTGAAAGAAATATTCGGAGTTGGTCTCGTGTACGTAGCCCTAAACAGTTAAAGGGTGAATCACGTAAATATCTGTGTGTCATATTTCTATTTTTCAGCTGTGTTATTATTCTCGTAATTTTATTGCCGGGGGCCTAACACTTACCTACATTTATCTTGTGTTATTTCTTTTTCTTTTCCAGTTTACACAATCAAATTACGTATCGAGGTGATATATATTCAATTAAAATTCTTTTTTTTTTCTTACACTCCCCGTTGTTATAAATTATGAATATTGATATTATTTGATCCGCGAAACATTCGGCATAATTCAATTCAAATAGATTGAATAAAATTCAGTATAATTAAAGATAATAGAATATAGAAATGTACAAATTCGACTCGAACATTCAATTTTTTTTTAATAAACTCCTTTTATTATATTTATCGGATGAATATAATTTCTTTTAAAAGGATTGAATTTTAGATGTCATAAAATTCCACATGAAATCCATGCACGATGAAGCCTATTATTAGAAACCCATAATTGATTTTCTCATATTTGTAAGGACAAACCGTGTATTACTTGCGTGTAAAACATGTGAAACGGTGTCGCGACATAGTCCGAATTGCAAACTTGCAATCTGCCATTCCTTCCCGCGGCCTCCTGAAGTCAAAGCTCACGTTTAGTAGTAGCTAACGCCTAAAAGTTTAAATCCTACCAGTCTCTTTGGACTTTTTCTAAAATAAATTAAAAAATTGGTGACAGAATTGTTATTTTCTTACAAATAATCACTTTATGCCAACTGAACTTATTTTACCTGTGTCTTAGGTTACCTGTAACTTTGGAGTTATTTAAAGCGGAGAACATATTGATATTGGGATATTGCCATTGTTGGACCTTATATATTTCGTTTTTTCGTTTTTTTTTTTTTTAACTAACTTCTATTTTTGATGTTCATTCTGCATTGATGTAATGATAGTTTTTTTTTTTTTTTTTTTTTTTTTTCTGCATTGATGTAATGATCAGTTTTTTTTTTTTTTTTTTTTTTTTTTTTTTGTGTTCCAAATTTATCACCACAAGTATATAGATCGCGGCCTGTCGGAATATCAAATATTAGTCAAAATGCCTGATATCAATCACTTCAAATCATGTAATGAAGATTCAATCAGAACTTTAATGAAGAATTCGTTTTATACATTTATATAAATATCTAGACAGAATATATAACCCGAACTTCCTTACTCAGATATAGCAATAACTAATATATTTATTCAATTATTGAGCATTCAGAAAATTTTTTTTTTTTTTTTTTTTTTTTTTTGATGTTCATTCTATCCCACAGTCAATATAGATTACGTCGGAAAATCAAATATTAGTCAAATGCCGACTATCAATCACTTCAAATATGTAATGAAGATTCCAACTAGAACTTTAATGAAGATTGTTTATATATTTATATAATATAAAAGATATATACCGAACTTCTTACTCAGATATGCAATACTAATATATCTTATTCAATTATGAGCATCGGAACGGTTATAAGTCTAAAGGCTTCATATTTTCTTTTCTTTCTTCTTCTATTTCGCAAAATATCAATAACGAAGAATTGTTGGTTGCATTATTCTTGCCATATAAAAATTATCAATTGCTTGTTTTGACATCTAATAATGTAAACAAAATTATATATTTTCCTAAAGCAATTCACAAATAATTCAGTCCAATAATTAGATTTTGATATTTGAATTCAACTCTGAATTGATTAAATAATTCTACATCTTAAAACTTTACTATCACATGCACTTTTTTTAAGTATTAGAAGTTAGAATTTTACACAGGTAAAATCCCACGATACTCACTTACAACTAGTATCATCTTTGTATAATTTCATAATTTTTAATTATTTAGTTGAAAAAAAGTAAACTGTGAAGAGAAGATTGTAATTATGTTGAAAAAACCCAATGTTATTAATCATTTTAATTTAATTTCTCAACATAATTTATTATTGTGGTAATATTTTTGTCCCAAAACATAATCTAGGAACATTGAATTTATTATTATATATGTTCCTCACCAAGATTTGGTAACTATTTTTTTTTTTTTTTTGAAAAAATAAAACTACGTGCTTAATTTCATTCTCTAGAGTCTAGAGAAGAATACGAAAAAATTAAGAAACCATTGATGAGTTTGATAAGGAAGTTCTGGTAGCTTCCACACTCTAAGGAGAAGTATTGACTGTACCAATCCCAACGTCCAGTCTTCTCCACCTAAATATGATTCCCACACCCACTCTCTTACATCTCCACTTAAATTGCACGCGCCCTAATATGACATATACGCGTAGAACCCAACTAACAAAATCCTGGTTCAAAAAAAAAAACTAACAAAATCCGGCTCACGCTCTATGCTCTTGCAGGTATGGATTTGTGATTAAAAATGTCAGGTAGACCAACCAGTCAAAACCCATGATTTTTCTTTTCCTTAGATAAATCTCTCATATTATAGGTTTAAAACCCTAACCACTGCATTAACATCGGCTAACAACCCTTCAAAATCTTTTGATTCATCTTCTAAGTTAAGTGTGGTATTTTTCTTGGATAACTCACGGACAGAAAGACACAGTATCTCTCTCTCTCTTCCTCAAAGTCATCTACCTTTCTTTTAACTTTCTCTCTCTATATATCTCTTCTTGTCTTACCTGCAAGTCTGCGCTTTGCGATTAACTGCTATTATACCTTCTCTTCTTCTTATCATCTTTGCTTAAATTACCGTCCACCTTCTTTTCTTCGTCTTTTCAGTTCAGATTGATCGAAACCGTTCGATTCTAATTAGCTAAGATGATTATACTTACCATTGAAACTCCTAAATGATTCTCTTTCTCTCCTCTATTTTTTGATTTTATGTAAATTAGAGGGAATAAGGGCGATTATTGATTAATTCTTAGTCAGTAAGGAAGCTCTAGTGCCGCAAGAATGGCTGCTACCCCTCCTAGTAGCCGCTTGCAAAGTATGTTACAGGCTGCGGTGCAATCAGTTCAATGGACTTATAGTCTCTTTTGGCAAATTTGTCCTCAACAAGGGTAACTAATCAATTAATTTCTTAATCTTGATTCTTAAATTAATAATTCATCTCCGTATATGTATATTTCTGGAAGTTTTTTTTCCGTTCTTTTAATATTGATGAATTTGAGTATAAAATATGTTTAACTAATTCTCAGAATCTTAGTATGGGGAGATGGGTATTACAATGGAGCTATCAAGACAAGAAAGACAGTGCAACCAATGGAGGTTAGCGCAGAAGAGGTTTCTTTGCAAAGAAGCCAGCAACTTAGAGAGCTTTATGAGTCGTTATCCGCCGGAGAAACTAATCAGCCAGCAAGGAGGCCGTGTGCTGCCTTATCGCCGGAGGACTTAACAGAGTCTGAGTGGTTTTACTTAATGTGTGTGTCCTTCTCATTTCCTCCCGGTGTTGGGTAAGCAGCAATTATGTTGACTTTATTGTTACTATTAGCTTTGGTTTTCAGTTTCTTAACTTTGCATGTTTTACTTTCCCTACCCAGTTGTTTTATTTACTTGAGTGTAAACTTTTCTTAATGTAGTGAAGCTCAGTTGATTTTCCTGCAAGTAGAAGTAGAAAAGTATATGCGGTGAATCATCTCTTTTGTCGTACACTCCTTGTCATAAACACCGACTCAGTAAAATAGAAGCTACTGACCTATATATTGCATTTCACTGAAAACTTTTCTTGTAAACATTTCAAAATTTTCCTTTGAAAGAAAGTGCGGTATACGTTTTGGTGGAGAATTCGATTCATTGTTTGCCCATAGATGAAGACACAGAAAGAAGAAACTTAATAGTAATAGCTAGTGTACCCTTTCAATCAGTTAAATGTCTCCAAAGGCCATTCAATACACTATCTACACACACAGGAGGGAGTATTAATTGTGACTGCTAGGATTTTAATGATTGCTTGCACAAATTTATGTTATGAAATTGGTAATTGTTAGTTGCAGTAATAAATACTGATGAGTACAAAGTAGTAATCACATGAAACTCTAAAGTTACCTTTTTTCTTTTTTCTTTTTCGGTTTGTCAATTAGCCAGGTCTGATTAGCATGGAGACGACTTCATCGGCACAGAAACTTTGTGTATTATTAACTTATTTTTGACAACAAAAAAAGAAAAAAAAAAGAAAGAAGAAAAATAGGTGTACAGATGTGTTCACAAGAGCTTAGGTTAGGTGAGAGGAAGCAGAAAGAACCTTTGTTTTGTCATGTTGTTTATAACAAGGGTGTCTAGTATATTCACGTAAAGAAGTTAAGTAAAGTCCCTTTGCTTTAAGATTTGTTTGTGTTTGACAATATTGAGAGGAGGAGTAGGGAATATAATCTTTGTTATCTGGAAAATCTGTCAAAAGGATTCGAGATGGCTTATTAAGCAATGAAGTTGTGGTCTCTGTAGCTATTTCTTTCTTTTTGGCTGCCAGGGCTACTTCTTTTTTCGAGAAAGATACAACGCATTGCCCTTTCAAGTTACAGCTAAAGCAGACAGACCTATGGGAATATTTCACAACTCTTTCTCACTCTTTCTCGCCATCATTTTTTTTCCTTAAGTTTTCTTATCTTTTGCCTTCTTCTCCTCCAGTATCTTATAATTGGATTAATTAAATATATTAATACAATATTTTGAGAACCTAGTCACCTTCCTTGATTTAACACAAGTGTGGAATGTTCGAATTTGAATGTAATTATTGCTTTAATTAATATGCACTAAATAAGAGATGAATAATTTATTTAAATTATTATTATACTACTATATTATATTGATGATTTGCATGAGAAAAAAAAAATATTATACTATATATTATTGAATATTTATGAGGGTGGTATAAATGATATAATATTATATATGTGCATGCGTGCATGTAGGTTACCGGGAAAGGCATATTCACGGCGACAGCACGTATGGCTTACGGGTGCAAACGAGATTGATAGCAAAACTTTTTCTAGGGCTATCCTTGCCAAGGTAAAGTTAACTGGGTTTGCTTTTATTAATTACTATTATTAATTTATAGGTTCAATTTTCTAACTGTGATTTTTCTTTCTTGTTTCTAAACATGAATCTTGGCGACATAATTAATTCACTAGAGTGCTAAAATACAGGTAATTAAATCTATTCTTGTCTATATGCGTATCTGCAATTTACTAGCAACTACCTCTTTCGTGGCCTAACTGTCATATAACGTTTTATTTTTTTCTGCAACGTTGACAGACAGTGGTTTGCATCCCTCTTCTTGACGGCGTCGTTGAACTTGGGACAACCGACAAGGTAAGCTATTATATGAGATTTTATTTTTAATTATTTTGCTCCAACTGCATTCCAACTTACCAAATTCTATATATATAGATTCAAGAGGACATTGGTTTGGTCCAAAGAGTGAAGAGCTTCTTTACTGAGCACCACCACCATCCTCCTCTTCCACCACCAAAACCAGCTCTCTCCGAGCACTCCACTTCCAACCCTACCACATCATCAGACCACCCCCGCTTCAACTCTCCTTCCATCCCAGCCATTTATGGCGTTGCAGACCCTCCCACCACCAACACAAATCCAGATGACGAGGATGAGGAAGAAGACGACGATGATGAGGAAGAGGAAGACGGGTCTGATTCAGAAGCCGAAACAGGTCGAAACACTCGATCAATCCCTACTCAGGTTATTCAAAACTCTCAAGCTGTAACAGAAGCAGCAGCAGTCGCAGAGCCAAGCGAACTAATGCAACTAGAGATGTCTGAGGATATCCGGCTTGGCTCGCCGGACGACGGGTCAAATAATTTGGATTCAGATTTCAATTTAATAGGGTCAGGCAACCCTGCTGACCATCAAAGCCGAACTGACTCGTTTAGAGCCGAGTCAGCTCGGAGGTGGGCCTTGCTGCAAGACCCATTGGGTAGTAGCCTTCAACTACCACCGCCAGGTAATTAATGCAACTGTAATTTCAATCTATCCATGCACTTGCAGTGCACGAACATGCATTTGCACATGGGTCACTGATTTTAGTTAAACTAACTACTCTTGCACTCTTTTCAAAAAAAAAAAAAAAAAGTTAGTAGCTCTCAACTACACCGCCAGGGTAATTAATGCAATGTAATTCTTCCATCTATGATGCGCACTTGCAGTTCGCACGCAACAATACGCATATTGCACTGGGTCCTGATTTTAGTTAAACTAACTACTTCTTCGCCCTCTTCTCGAAAACAAAAAAAAAAAACTACTACCCTTCGCACCAAAAACTTTAACGTTAGATTCCAATCGCGTCGGTCCCACCCCACTTAGCTGGCTGGGTCATCAGCTGGGCGAAGAGTAAGCGTCTTTTCTTCGTAAGGTTTCTAGAATACCAAGCACTCTCTCAAAAATCTCATTACGACAATAAAACCTCCGTTTTTTGTATTCTCAGTCAATTTTTAAAAAAAAAAAAAAAAAACTACTCTTGCACCAAAATTTAACGTTAGATTCCAATGCGCGTCGGTCCCCACCCACTTAGCTGTGTCATCACTGGGAAGAGTACGCGCTTTTTTGTGGTTTCTAGAAACCACGCACTCTAAAAATCTCATTACGACAATAAACACTCCGTTTTTGTATTCTCAGTCACATTTTTTATTTTTAAATTCTCTTTCGAACACGTGCAATATTTCCATTTTAAGTTCTTCCTTTCTCTTCTCTTTATCTTTTGGCCGCCGCCTCATCAGCCAACTTTCACCTAAACGTCTTTTCCATAATATTAATTAATTAATTAATTAATTAATTAATTAATTAAAATAATTACACCAACTCGTTCACCTTCAAAAATCTCACTTATTCCTAACATGACAATTAATTAATACTTAAATAGTGTGAATTCAAATGTAATGACGAACTTTAAGGCTTCATAAATGTCTCATTTAAATTAGTTTAAATTATTATTATTATTATTTGCAGGACCACCCCCATTCGAAGACATGGCACAAGAAGATACTCACTATTCTCAGACTGTCTCCACAATCCTCCAAAGCCAACGGATCCGGTGGGCTGACTCATCCTCTACTTCTTACCTGGCATACTCCAACCAATCAGCTTTCACCAAGTGGACAATTCGCTGCTCTGATCACATCCTCCACTTGCCCGTCGAAAGCACCTCTCAGTGGTTCCTTAAATACATACTGTTCAGTGTACCCTACCTTCACCACAAATACCGCGAAGAAAACTCGCCCAAGTCACGTGACGGTGACGCTGCCAGTCGCTTCCGCAAGGGCGCTGCTCAAGATGAGCTCAGTGCGAATCACGTGCTGGCGGAACGGCGCCGTAGAGAGAAGCTCAACGAGAGGTTTATAATACTAAGATCGCTAGTTCCATTTGTGACCAAAATGGACAAGGCGTCCATATTAGGAGACACGATAGAGTACGTAAAGCAGTTACGTAAAAAGATTCAGGAACTGGAGGCGCGTAACAGACAGATGGAGATTGAGCAGCGGTCGAGACTGTCGGAGCAGCCGCAAAGAACGTCTAGTTTGAAAGAGCAAAGGAGCGGAGTCACCGTAATGGAACGGGCTAGAATAAGTACCGGCTCCGGAGCTGCATCGGATAAGAGGAAGTTGAGGATAGTGGAGGCCGGTGGTTGTGCGAAGCCAAAGGCAGTGGACTCATCGCCGGCACAGTCGTCGGCAGACGTGGAAACAAATGTAGAGGTTTCGATAATAGAGTGTGATGCGTTGCTAGAGATACAATGTGCGTACAGAGAAGGGCTTTTACTTGATATAATGCAAATGCTGAGAGATCTACGGATAGAAACGACAGCAGTTCAATCTTCTCTGAGTAACGGAGCCTTTGTAGCTGAATTAAGGGCTAAGGTACGCATGCCTTCAAGTTCTTCTACATTTTAAAATTATTATTATTATTATTATTAAAAAAAGAAATATATAATGAGGTGCTGATTGGGGTTGTTTCTGGGCGTCAGGTAAAGGACAATGTTGGTGGAAGGAAGGTAAGCATTGTGGAAGTGAAGAGGGCAATAAATCAGATAATACCCCGTGACTGACTTTTAATTATTCATTTGTAGACTTGTTAGATTAGGGTAATTTGAGGGGAAATCGACTGATTATTTGTGTAATTTTATTTATTTATTCCCTTGATAAATGACAGTAAAATCAATCTTAGTTGTGTATTATTGTAGGATCGAAATGTAAATCCAAGAATCAATAACCTCAAGAGAATGAGAGATCAAATCTTTTGGCTCCCTTCTTACTGTTACTTGTAACTTGAGAAAATTAATCAACCAAAACCCCCAACCTTTCAATTCAATTTATTAAATAATAAATTATAAATAAATAAATAAATAAGAGGGTACTAAAAGTTGCTTTCCAAACAATATTTAATTCCAAGTAGAAGAAGTGTTCCGCCAATCATCAATCATGTAGGAGTTATTCATTTTTTATCTTGCAGAGCAGTTTGTCTCAGCAAGGTGTCTTTCTGGCGTTACTTGTTTTGATTTTCTGATGAAGGGAACTGTAGGGATCGACAGCTGGTACTTGTGGTACCAGAAATGAGCATCCATATCAGTCACTAACTAGCTACTAAAATCAATGTATGATGAAATGTCATCTCATATCATCACCAGCATAATCCAAACCAAAAAGACATCTCTTTATGCTTATGGAAATTGGAAGAATATCGAACAGCCCACGCAGCCATCTAGCCGACAATTTATATCATAGTAAAGTATTAATACAACATTTTTCGCAATCCACTTTCGGCCATCTTCTCCAAGTAGTCTACTTGTGACAGCAAGGTTTTTCTACCGCTTGCACCAGTCTTATCATATGATTGAGATTGAGCCATCTTCCAAAGGAACTGCATTCAAAAGGCACAAGGTTAATTATAAAAAATCAATGAAGTTTGGTCCACTACATATTTGGTTTGTCTTTCATGATCGAACATTTAGTCCTCTGATAGACCAGAAAACAAGGTAACCACAACGTTTTCTTAAGATACTTTTAGCCAAGAAGCAAGTCATGATTGTATAAGATTCAGATGCTAAACTTTTGGTTTGTATTTCCAAGGTAGTTATTTAATTTTCTCAATGCAATTTAGCATACAATGGTTCAATTTATAAGATCAATTCATGATCTAGAGTTCTAAGAACTAATATAAACATAAACTACAAAAGCATTTTACGAATTATCAATTTGCCTGTCCACTACACTTTCTTGAAGTTACTAGCATATAGATTTTCTGACACAAATCTTAAAGAAGTGACTTTATAATTCTGGATTAAATTTATGATTATGATAAGGGTCTGAGTGCATGTCTGGATGTTTCCCAGAAGTAGAAGTAGCACAAGTAAAATATATTTGCAAGTAGAAACCTCGAGCTATGGGCAACACCATATCAGTGCTCAAATTCAGGTTTGCATCACGCAAATGTGATAGTACCAGCCAGGCAACTTTGAGCGCTTGTAATGATGGCTATATCTGCGCAAATTCAAATAAAAGCAAGAGAACTAGTAAGCAGCCTTTATTAAAGTAGCAAGATCATTTCTAAGTAAATGAGTCTTGCCGAACTTATGAGCATTGCCTCGAATTGCTAAGCAAATGTGAACCCTGGTTAAAAGTAGCTCTTTTGCAACAGGGGGATTGTTTTTTGCATGTGCAACAGGAGAGATAGAGATAAGAATACCCATGTGCCAGTGAAACCTAGCCCCTACCTTTCATCAGCAAATTTCATCATCCCACAATCGGCCTTCGACCTGATTACTTGGCCCACACATTAAATTGCTTGTCTCTGCTTCAGTACAATCCCATTAGGTTATAATCTCCAATATCAGACATAAAAACTCAAACCTCACATTAAAACACATATTATTAAAAATGGCATTCATTTGATGAGAAATAACAAGGAATATCATCGTACCAGAGCATCAAACTTTAGGAAATTGCCATCTTCTATTTGGAACTTGACCTGTAGATACTCGAACTGTGAAATTAATTCTAAAAAAAAAAAACTTTTGTCTAAATATACTTGAAATAAATAATGAATGCTAACTAAAGAAAAATTGAATAGAAGGGTGACATTAAGTATATCTATGAAGGGAAAATAAAGCTGCAAAGCTACAGAAGAATCATAAGTCAACTGAATATCTTCCAATCAGAAATTGAAAATATCATTCTCCATTTGTTTGCCATCTCCCTAAATTTAACTTTCAAGGGAATATCACCTCTGTTTGAAAAGGTGAGCAATTTTCCCATGGCAAAGTGGAATTCTATTTGTTAGAAGCAAAGACAACTTTGGAAGGTCATATCAGAATAAAACATACTCAGGAACTGAATAAACATTTTGGGACAACCAAAAAATTGAATAGTTGGCTAACCTGATAGGAAATGGAGCATTGATTTGTAAGAGAATCTTCTGTTTAGTTAGCTTTGAATGTTTGTCTTTATTTGGCCTTGATTGGTTTATAAATAGTAGAGATACAGTCTTATTGCATATGTTGAATGAACAACAGAAACTTACTTATCCTTATCTACTCTCTCTCTTTCCAATTTTGTTTCTTGATTCTTTAATTATCCTTTTCCCTTCTGCCCTCTTCTTATTCCTTCTCTTTCTTAATTATCAAACACTAAGGTCTAAATCTCAGGTCTTACCATAAGAACACATAGCTCAGAGTATAAGACCACTTGCTCGCTTAATGTGCACTGGAAAGGAAAACTAGATATGATGACTCTAGTCTACCATCGTGTCTATCAAAATCTATTCCTTCAGCTACTTTCCCTGCAATGTACAGGTATCTACCTTATCATCAAACCAGAACAAATAACTGCAATCAGTTACACCCCTCATTTCTCCCCCTTGCATCACAAAATCGAACTATGAAAGAAATTTATTATGTAACAAAGATAGTACGCTTGGACATACGACACATACCTAGCAACAGCGAAAAAAAACTGCACCTCTCCCACAATCACAAGTCCTGCGATAGTTAACCAAGAGCAAGTCGCTTCTACTACATCTTGGGTCTCGATAAAGACAACCTTATGTTGCATTATTTCCTACAACAACAAAATCGTAAAGACAAACTTATGTTGCATTATTTCCTACAACAAAAAAATCATGAGGTATGTACTCTAGGATAAGAAGACAACCTTATCAACAAACTATTTAACCCAGAAAAGAAATTTGCCATATTAAAGGGGAAAAGATTAAATATGGTCAATTTGTTATTAACATCTGCTAACAAAAGAGAGAAAACAGTATTTTCACCTTAAGAATTCCAGTTTCTTTATAGTTATTGATAATTCCATCCATGTACGAGTAACTAACAAAAAAGCATACAATTCCATCCGGGACAACAGAGACCAATTCCATCAAGGGCTTCCCATAATTGCTTGCAACACCTGGATCACTTCTCATATCAAGTTTGGGCTCATCGGAGATTGGTCACTGTTGAACACAAAATGCAACCAACTACAAATTAAATCCTCAAAATTGATATAATGCTTGGGGCATGTTACATATAGATAGATTCACCTAGGAGACTCTACAAATAAATAAAAGATTCAGCTTCAACATTGTACTTCCTGCGAGTGAGAACCATTGGGCATATACAATTTCTATCAAGGACATTGTAAAGCTTCCACTATAACAATCGGGTGAAGTCGAGAAGACGAGGGTAGAGATCAATTTGAGCTCCTCAAGGGTTTTCTCCATCTCATGCACAGTGCCTGTGCAATAGATTAGCTTCAATGGCTTTGGAAGCGTGTAGCTGGCAGAAGCGCCATGGTTCTTCCCGCTGCCTGTCGACATTTCTAGAAGGCAGCAGGCATGTCCCTTGGCCTCCAGGTCACGCTTTGGTTCCACCATATCTGAATATTGCTCTGGATAAATATTATCGTATGGCAAGTCCTCGATTTGGAATTTCATGTTGTTGATCGGCGTTTATTAATATCAAGATGGCGGTGGAATAGAGTGAACGGCGGAGAGCTGATGGGTTTTGGGCCTTACAGGATTTTATTGTTATTATTATTATTTCAACTTGACACGTCAGCACTACGGGTTTTCCCTTGGCCGCTTATGTACAGTAGAACGTCCCGAGATATTTATAAACAAGAAATTGCGCGCAAAGTATTTGGGACGAGATATTAGCAGTGAAGCGTATACACAGGAGACCAGAGCCGAGCTCGCCGCCGCACATGGAAGCAACTCTTCGTTTCACTCCACTATTATTTGGAACCAGACATATCAAAATTAGAGGTAAGGAAACTTATCTTTTGGGCTTTACCGTTTGTTTTTAATACCTCAGAAATTGCAAAGCGAAGAACAATAATATCAAATAGGAATGTAAAAGCTCACTGTTTTGTCATGTACATAGCCTAGGGTTGTTATCATTTCGTTGAGCTGCAGTTTCAATTGCTAAACAATTGCCGCGTATTTCCTCTCGCTTTACAATTTTCTGTTGTCAAGTTAGTATTTTGCTCATAATTGCTTTACGCTTTTTTTTTTTTTTTTTTTTTTTAATAGGAATGTAAAAGCTCACTGTGTCATGTACATTAGCCTAGGGTTGTTTATCATTTCGTTAGCTTGCAGCTTTCATTTTGCGCTAAACAATTGCCGGCGTATTTCCATCTCGCTTTACCAATTTTCTTGTTGTCAAGTTAGTTATTTTGCTCATAATTTGCTTTACGCTTTTTTTTTTTTTTTTTTTTTTTTGGGCTGAGATTACCATTTTATTTAATTTCTCTTGAACTGTCTATTTTTTTTTTTTTTTTTTTTTTTTGGGCTGAGATTACCATTTTTATAATTTCTCTTGAACTGTCTACCGACTTTTTAATTTTGTTAATGTTAGGAAATTTATATTCTTGGATGAAGAATCAGTCTGCCATTCATTTCTTATCAAATGAAATATTTTTTGTCCTGTAAAAAGCAACATTCAAAATCTGCCATTTAAGCCACTAGCAAATAGTCACCCATGAGTAATCCTTTCTACCGTCTTGTAAGAATTGTAATATCTAACATCAGTTGTGTGATCATTGTTCATGGTTCTCTTTCTTTTTTTCTCCCCATTCTTTTGTTTCCTTCTGAACAACTGTATCTGGGATCACTGTGGACTTATATTTATGTTCTACAGCTAAGCACAATGAACATATTATTCAACTGTGCCACACCCAATGTACAAAAACCTGTGTTTCTCTCAAGATGGATGTGGCGGAATCAAGCAGCAGCAGTTTCTGGTTGCACAAAAGGCCTTTTCCATCAAGAACAATCAAGAAATTCACCATCAATTCTTCAGATCAACTCAAGAGTGATTATGGGAATGCAGAGCCGACAGTTGCACTTGAATCTCTACCACCAAGATCTGATGATGGGGCTGCTTTTCTCAGTTTTAATGATGCCTGTAACTTTAATACTTTGCAATCTCAACCTAAAATGTTTCGAAACAGGTTTTTGGATTTTGTACGCATAAGTTCTGTCCTCAATAATGCTGCTGAATCATTTTTTAAGAGTGAAATACGGCGGAGGCTATTTGTGACAGCTATACTAATTATAATCAGTCGTGTTGGGTATTATATTCCTCTGCCTGGTTTTGATAGAAGGTTGATGCCCCAAGATTATCTTAGCTTTGTCTCAGGATCTGTTGGTGAGTATACTTAAACAAACAGATACACATTTTCACCAGCAAACAATCATAACACTTAATAACATGTTGAGTTTTCTATTCCCTTTTGTTTTTGCTCAGATCTTCTATATATCTCTACTAAAATCTCTTTGTTCATTCTTGTGACAAGTCTTCCATTCTTTGACAGATGAACTTGGTGACCTCTCAACAGAGCTTAAACTTTCATTGTTTCAGCTTGGAATAAGCCCTCAGATACTAGCATCAATACTTATGCAGGTCTATTGTTAGCTTTACAGTTCACACAATTTACATACATTTTGGTTGTATTGTTCCATATCATTATTTAATATTTTGGCTCCACATGTTATTTCAGTTATATTACTGATTCCTTTTCGGTCCTTGTGTTAGAAATTTATGGGGGTTTTAGGTTTATATTTTGATGTGAAGCCATTGAACGCTTGTTGTCTACCAAGTTGAATAATATTCTTTGTTGATTGGCAAATATGAATGAAAATGGAAAGGCAAGTTATCATGTTTTATTGTGTCATGGAGGTCGGAAAGTCATCTTATTTCTTATTTAAGCAAGTAAAAGGGTTTTGTTTCATCAACTGTTACACATTGGCATAAAATAAGTAGATGGCAGCAGTGTTTTGGATATAGATGATATTCGGCTTCATGATTAGTGTTCCCTTGATTGTATTTCCTCAAAAAAAAAAAAAAAAAAAAAAAAAAAAAAAAAAAAAAAAAAAAAAAAAAAAAAAGGCATGATTGTAAGGCTTGTCTAATTTTAGAGATATTTTTCATTCTGCCATTTAATGTTTATGTTACCTTCCTTTATATAGAATCTATTGCATCCAGTTCATAGCTCTGCAATGTTCTTTTCCTCCTGACCTCATCGTTTACAAAGTTTAACAGGCAGTCTTTTCTTTTTCTCATTCTTCCCTCCCTCCCCCTCTCTCTCTCTGTCAAAACCTTTCTTGTTAGAAAAATTGTTGAACCATGATGGTTTGGGTTTTTTTTTTTTTTTTTTTTTTTTTTTTTTTTTTTTTTTTTTTTTTTTTTTTTTTTTTTTTCAAAGGTTTTTGCTAATTTTCTCAACTTGATCCACAGGTACTGTGTCATGTGGTTCCATCTCTAGATTAAAAGCTGCGAAAAGAAGGCTTGGAAGGCCATGAGAAGATTAAGAAGTTATATGTGTGTCTAGGTTTTTTTTTTTTTTTTTTTTTTTTTTTTTTTTTTTTCAAATTTTTGCTAATTTTCTCAACTTGATCCACAGGTACTGTGTCATGTGGTTCCATCTCTAGTAAAGCTGCGAAAAGAAGGCTTGGATGGCCATGAGAAGATTAAGAGTTATATGTGTGTCTAGTTATTCATCTCAAGCAGTGAGACGATTCCTTGATACTGAATTTTGCCTTGAATCTACTTCAATCAACCTAGGATTTAGAATGTTACAGATCAAATATGTTTTCTATCCATTTCAGATGGTGGGCCTCTCTTGGCTTTGCAATATTAGAAGCTTTGGTGGTTGCTAGCTATTCACTTCCATATTCAATTTATGCAGCTAGTCACAGGTATATAGTGCCATTGATACACTATCTAAACAATGCCTATAAGCTGTTTGTTTGTTTTGTAAAATCATTTACCAATTTTGCAGGGTGAAGCATGTGATGGTGACTGCTTTTTTATTGGTCTGTGGTGCAATGACTACGACATGGATTTGTGATACAATATCAGAATCTGGATTTGGTATTATTCTGGGATTTTGTTTGGGTTTGGTCATTTTGTCAACTTTTCTGCTTTTTTATCATTCACCACCTGTGAATTTTTGTTGTCTGGCTTGTTCTCTTCTCCAAGACAAAGAGAGCTAAAATTAGAAGAAATTGATAAGACTGAATATTTAAGACATAGAAAGAATACATGCATTCTCTATGTTGTCTGTTCTTGTTTGTTTTTCAATTTCTCAACTGTTCGTGTATGTTTCAGGTCAAGGTTCATCTCTAATTATATGTGTGGGAATTCTGACCGGTTACACAGATACGTTGCATAAGATGTTGTGTCAGTTCTCAGGTATGTACAAAGATACTGTGAGTGAGATTAAAATTTGAACTTATATTCTTTTTCATTCCTCTTTCTGAAGATTAATGGGCATGATTTCATTTGTACTTACAAATTCTACATATTCTAGAAATTTTCTTATGTTAATGTCAGGTAACTATATTTATGTTGAGCTTTTTCAAATACTGCAGGAAGTGCTTTTAGCTGGTGGCTATATATTTTTTCAGTTCTGGGAATTTTTATGATGGTAACTATGTGGGCGGTTGTTGTAACTGAAGGATGCAGGAAAATAAAACTGCAGTATTATGGTTTTAAACTTGCATCAGCTGCAAGGTAATGCCACTTTTTCTTAGTGGGTTAATCTTTTTCCAGATTGTCATCTTAAGTAATTAATTCTGGATATTCTATTTCGTACTAACATGGGAGGTAGAGGATGGCCTGATACCTGATAAAGCTATAGTGTGTCAACAATGACTAACAGTTTGACAAACTGCCACCATAATGGAATTTTTCAACTGTATATTTGGATTTTTTGTTGCTCTTGCTTTAACTAATTATATGGGTAATTGACACATTCTGTTGTATTTCTGTGTTGACCAGGGATGATTCCCCAATCACTGAAGTGGAGCCATACATCCCTTTTAACATTAATCCAACAGGAATGCAGCCAGTTCTTACCACCACTTATCTCTTAGCGATGCCCAGTATTATTGCAGGGTAATTTTATTATATTATTACATATTCCTGTACACCTTTGAAATTCAGCTTGTATTTGAAGGTTAAGTTTGTTTTGAATTATTTTGATCTTTAAGTTGCATTTTTTGCTGACTTGGCATAAATTTATTACTAAAACTGCTGATTTGTCTTACAAGAAGTTGCTTTCATTTTCTAACACATATCATTGATTGCAGAATTCTTGGTTCACCTTTTTGGGAGCATGTTAAAGAGATACTGAACCCTGAAACTTCTCTTGGTGCAGAGCCATGGGTTTACTATTCGATATATGGATTTTTTGTTTTTGTATTCAATATATTTGACATTGTAAGTATCTTATTAACCTCAGTTGGATTATTCTAGAACAATAATTGCTCTGAGATAGAAACTTTTTCTGAGGATATGCTATGTGATAGGACTTCAAATTTTCCTTTATGGCCAACCCTCATTGGTGCAGCATTTATAGGAAGTATGTAAAGCTAGACATAAAGGCATTTTAATCTTTAGGCTTGCTGGGATATGGTTATACTTACCTAATATGTGTTGCTGAGCTACTGCATACATAAGATGTTGGAGATCTAATTGTGTTTCCTACGCTATTTAGTTAATATTGGCAACATAATAAGTATTGAGTGCCTTTTACTGGGTGCTCTGAATAAAAAAATTTCTGAGAAAGATATCTTCTGCTCTGGAGATCTTTCTCAACCGTCTTCCAGGTAAAGTGGCCCCATGGATATAAAACAAAAATGGTACACCAATGAAGTAATGCTTTTCATGTCATTGCACCTAAAGCCTCAACATAACCCTTTGTGGGGTCCTTTTTCATGCATTGGAGGTTTTCCGTAGAAACATGCATCATTATAGAATTAAAGCTCATTGGAAACATGGATATAGCAGACTTTCTGATTCAATGCTTTGTAGTTATTGCTGTCATGAAGTCTGGCAGTCTAGTGCCATCATCATATGAGTGTAACCTGACCTATTATGCTCATCAACTAAAATAACCTGTTGCAAAATTATGATGCTAATCTATGAATGTTTGGATGATAAATAATTATGAGAAATGATAGTGTTACTACTTTACATTGTGCATGTTGTGAACTATTGCTTCTTCTCTGTGAATGTCATTTAATCATGATTTCCATCCAGGCCAACTTGCCAAAGGAGATTGCTGACTACTTGAATAAGATGGGTGCCAGGATACCAAACATAAAACCTGGGAAAGCTACCATTGAGTACCTCACAAAAATCCAGGCATCAACACGTTTCTGGGGTATATGCAAGTCTGGAAGTCATTATACAAATACAGTCTATAGCTTTAAGCTTACTGTTTCCTTTTCCTTCTTATTTTTGGTGGGTTATGTTGCAGGAGGCTTATTGTTGAGTATTTTGGCAATTACATCAACCATGCTTGATCATTACTTGCGCCGTATCAATGAGGGATTTGCAATTGGGTTTACATCAGTGTTGATTATTGTAAGTACTTCTTCAAGCCTTGCAATTATGCTTGCACTTGGTCATCATCATTATATATGATGTTCAGTGATTCATCATGTTGCCTTGTGCTGAGGAGGATTCTAACTAAAGTGAAATCATTAGTAGGCTAATGACAGAATTAAAAAAATTGTTCTTCTCTGCACCATAAGGAATTAAGATGTGCTTCTTGGTTTTTGGACTCTATTTATCTTAACAGTAGAATTATATGCAATCTAGGAGCTACACTGTGGGGTTAAGGTGTAATAGAGTAAGTTTATTTCTGAACATCTCCAAATCCCATCAGGCCTAGAACTTCTCAGCAAAACATGGAATTTTATTTTTGTAATGATCTTATTGATTCTATGCTGTCCTGGTAATGACGAAGTGACAATGTAAGCATAGTTATCTGGACTGTCCACTGCTTAATCAATCATTTCTTGGCAAATTTGCATGAGAGACCTGCAATGCAATGCACGTAATTTTACATTTGTTATAATTTCTTTGCCTCAGTCATAAGTTAGCAAAAAGTTATCACAGAACTTCATCAATAGTATGTACTCTATAGACTTGACACCCATGGTCTCCTTTTTTGGTGAGAACAATTTTCGGGCTTCTTTCCATGGAAATGAAATCATCAAAATTATTGTGGATCTTTTCAACATCACTCAGTTTTTTTCCAGACATAGAATTTACATAAATGGCTGGTTAGTACTGGTTAATACATCATAGCAAAATTGATGTTTCAGAAAATTCTTGGCTTGAAATCTGAGGAATTTTGAAATCTATCCTTTTTTTTTTTTGCCAACCTTCAATATAGAGGAGTATTATATATTGCTTTACTTGGTGAGATGCCAGAAATTTGCTTACTATTCTATTTTGGATAATGAGAGCACGGTAGCAAAGAGGTATGTTACTATGATATATAAAAGGAGGATAGAATCCTTCAGAGTGGAAGTTAATTTGCACTTGCAGCAGAACAATTAAAATCGGGGTCGTTTTACCTTGCAATATGTTTTTTCATTCATCTTCTACTGACCCTAAACTTTTGTTGATCCAGGTGGGTTCGATTATTGACTTGAGAAGATCTTATCAGGCTTATAATGTCATGCCAAGTTTAAGCAAAGCTCTAAGGCGTTACGGTGTATAACATTTGATGTGATGAGGCTAAGCTCTTCTGCCTTTCCAGGCGGGTAATACTATTTAATACTCAACAGGAAATCCTGCCTAATATTTAATGCTTAGCTTATAACAAGGAATTTCTTTTTATTTCGGTATTTAGAGTTTTAGAATTATTATTGTTCTAATAAAATTGATTGTTGATACAATTCTCCAGGAATATATTTGGTTGTGTTAATGGAAGCAAATGTTGTTCCAAGCAAATGAAGTCTTTTTCATTCAGTTGTGTCAAAACGTGGAAAGTAGATTCTGAAGACTCATTTTTTGAGCATGGCTTCCAGGCTTTAAAGGAAAAGATCAAAATTTAAAGACAACAACACAGCAGAATTCTACAGCATGGGATAGGAAAATCTGAATTTCACGTCAAATTTAAGTTGTCTGGTGATGTAAGAATCGAGTTATTTAGTCGTATGAAGCTTTCACATTTTGTAGCAATTCAATTACAATATTTATGCATCTTTAGAAGTTTTATGTCTTTTTTTTTTTTTTTTTTAAATTAAAATTTTAAGTTAGACGATATAAAGCACTACTAGAAACTAAGACAGTTTAGAAACTTATTTAGTTGCAAATTAGGCCATGCATCGAAGAGATATGGATTTGTCTCTTGGTAATGTTATTTCAGATTGTAATTTGTAAATCTTTGCTTTCTGGTAATGCTAATAGTTATGTTGTTTTTGTCTTAGGCCTCCAAATAAAGTTGCTTGTCTTTTAGTAACCTGCTATGTTAGTTTTATGTCGGGCTTTGAGGAGTGGGGTCCTGTTAATCTTTTTATTTTTGATGTTTCTTCAATTGTGCTTAATGCAATTTCGGGTTTTTCTTTTTTTTTTTTAAAAAAAAAAATTCCCACTATTTTTCAATCAAGATGTTTATATCTTAGTTTTAAAATTCATAAATCCAACTCTTTCAAAAAAAAAAAAAAAAAAAATTTAAAAAAAAAAAATTCCCACTATTTTTTCAATTCAAGATTGTTTATTATCTTAGTTTTTAAATTCCATAAATCCAACTCTTTCAAAAAAAAAAAAAAAAAAAAATCATGAATCTAATTATTTCAGATTTTTTATAAGATTTGCGATTAATTAAAAAAAAAAAAAAAAAAAAAATCATGAATCTAATTATTTCAGATTTTTTAGATTTGGATAATTTTTGGAGGTTAAACATTCAATATGAAGCGGCTAATTAATATTTTTACAAATATCCTAAAAAAATATAAATAGGAAAAATTGCAAGAAATAAAATTAAAAAACTGCAGCCGCCGGCTTAAGTGAAGTGACGCGCTATTTTGGCACGCGAGCAATTGCACGACCCGTCGTTCGACCATCGTTTTATACGCGCTACTGGGCTCTCGACGTTTCCTATTAATTGTAAGTCGTAACGTCAAGCTCTTTTGACAAGTCATTTTGTGATTTTAACATGTCTGCAAACTGCACGACCGGCCGTTCGAAGACCGCCTGATTCATGCTAGTTCTGGGCTCGCACGCCTTGTCGTGAAAGAGAAATGCTTTGTTCCAGTTTTACCTCGTCCCGCTCAAAATTCAATTCAAATGGGCCCAATTCTAGAACGAGTCCATAAACTAATACCGAACAAAAACCTTTATTCTTTTATTTTCTGAGTTCTGATTGAAGAGAGAAAAAAAAAAACATGATGGAAGGAGACGGAAGCTCAGAGATGGAATACACAGAGATCAACACAAACGCAGAATCTCTGGACAATTCGGTGATCTTCCATGTCATTAAAGACGTTCTAGGCTTCGTTCTCTACATGCACCAGCAGATCCCTTCGTAAGTTACTTTCTCTGCTCTTCGCTTTCTCCTTTTCATTGACAATAATTTAATACAAGCTTTCTTTCTGTGTATTTCTGCAATATTGATGGTCATATCGTCAATAATTCAAGTATTTGGACAAAATTTTAAGTCTGGTTTCACTTCGAGTTTCCTTTTTTAGACGAGATCTTTGAATTTGAAAATGCTCGCCTTTTGAAATCAGTTTCTTATACGCAGCGTTTTGCAAGATATTGGACTCGAATTTGATTCTTTGAAAGAGGAATATCAGGAGCTGGTATGTTAGCTTCATTAATCTGATTTGAATTACATATAATTTTTAGCAGAGCCTAAGATTTATCACTTTATAGGAGATGGCTCTTGCACAAGATGAAGCAAAGGCATCTATTCGAAGAAAACATAATAGCAGAAAGAGAGAAGTCAAAAGTGGAATTAAGAGATTAGAGAAGTTGATGAATACTCTTAATGGCCTTGAAAGTGCATTGCAACTGATAATTAGTGAGATTCCTAGTCTCGAGAGTTTTATTTTGATTCTTGGAGCTAGTCCATTACGGCCACAGCATGTATATGAATTGTGGTTTTCACATGGAAAAGTTGTCCTCAGAGGAGCAAATGATTTTACTAAAAGCAAAGCAGCCGAAGGGCTCTCAAGAAAGGTTTCTTGACATCCAAATTCATTTGCATTTAAAAAAAAAAAGATATTTTGTGGCCTTTGATTTTCATGCGTTTGTTTAACAGGCTATTCGTACACTAATCACAAAGGGTGGTGGGTCTGGTTCCTACCCAGGTATCTGGTAAAAGCATGTATAGTCATTTCATGTTAATCTAGGAACGTTCAAACTGATGATTCTCCTCCTCTTTTGTTTTCTTGAGGTCCTACTAAGTTGTTTCTATTGGTAAAAGCTCCATCTTCTTTTAATCTGCCTCTGCATTTTCTTCCAAAACGTGACTTCAGATATAGCAGAAAGGTACAGTTTAAATTTCTCAAATAGCGAATTCTCCTATGTGCTTTTATTTGCGTTCGGGTGTTTTCATCTTCAGATATTATTAGTGTTACCGGACTACTGTTATAGTTCTAATTCATAGTTGGATCATGCGTTATTTACAAGTGTGATTTTGTTGGATCAATCTAATTTTCTACATTTATTCACTGGACTTCGTATTTTTTACCGCACTTTATGAGAGTATTGCATTGAGACACTTTTTAGTACTGTTATAATAAATTTAGGTGAGCTTTATTTCTCGTTTGTTGGCATGCTTGTGCTCAATCAATTTCTGACCCTTCTCGCACTGTACAAGTTGTTTTATGCATGCAAGTTGTTTTACTACATTTCATGATTAAAGCGTAGCATCTAAGATCATGAAATGGGAACTTTCCACTCTTATTCTTATTACTGCAAGCATTATCAAATTTATTTTCGACTTCCTTAGATTAGGAACTTCATGCATTTTATTTGAATGTTCTTGTTTCCACAATTTGTTTATAATAGGTAAAACAATACTAAAATGGTATTTTTCTTAAAAGCCAGATTGTACCTGTCAGACTGCGACTCAATTGTAAAAGTAAAGATCAGGATATGGTTGCTCCTGTTAATGCTTGTCAGACAGGCAGTTCCATCAACCTGACGGATTCGACTTCTAATGAGTTTATCTGGTATGTATAAGGTTTCAAATGGTGTTATCTCAGGTGCACCAACACTATATATTTCCTTTTTTAGCTTTATTAAGACTTGAAACTTAGTGAGACAATGGATAGAGTAAATTTGAAGGCTGGTTGATCAGATGTAACAAGTTAATGAGGTGGAATTCAGCAAAAGTTTTTCTTGTGATCCTCTTTACTTATCAAAATTTGTTTTAAGAAAATTCTACAGGATCGCTTTAAACACTGTAGCTATTTTTCTGAAGGTTTAATTGAAAATAAATGTTGGTGTTATGGTTAGCTGTAAAATCTCCCCTCTGTATATTATCAGAGAAAATGTTAATCTCAAATCTTGAGAAGAGGTTGAGGAGGGTCTTAACCAATTTCTTTTTGGTTGATCATAAAATTGTACAATTCCAAATTCCTACCCCATAAAGTACTCTATCTGATGTTACGCTTTCAGGTTTCAGTGTCGCCATGTTGTTAAGGGCCTTGTATTTGCAACTCCAACAGAAGAATGAAAAAGTTTCCTCGTAGACCCGCTATGTTTTCATCTCAGCTATTGATTCATTTCAAGATCCATTGCATTCTCCAAGGTCTAAACAAAATTCGCCTTATACTGCATTTTGCCCAAGTGATTGCTCAGATTGCATTAGCTTGCCAAGACTTCTCTCAATGTTGGCAATCATATAGCTAATCTGCAGAATTTCTCAGTTGGAATTCTTTGTTGTTTGACGTAGCAAATCACCTTAAATTTATGTACACGCATACAACAATTTCCTATTAGCTAAAAAGTGCTCCCTGTCAGATACTTATGAGCACTTATACAAGTATAATTATAAATTATAAGCAATCATGAATGAATCTGAAGTCTTGAAATTAAGAAAAGCTCGCATCTAGAATATTATTAGACACTGGAGGATTAAATAGATCCATAACTCAGTCCTACCTCTACTAATCTCTTATGCATTGAATTTAATATAACTCTCATTTAATTAAAATGCGGATGATACAAATGAAATCAACAAATATGGGAGGTGATTTTTTGCTGTCATTATTTAAGTTACATTGAACAGCTAGTTGGTGTTTGAGAAGAGCACACCTAGACTTGAGCTTTTGCTTTTTATGGAATTTTTATATTAGTAACTCATTTGGGAGCTAGTAAGTCCATTCTTTGGGAAGAAATATTTCTGGTGAAGCATTTTCATTCTGTGATACAACCAAGCAGTGTGCTGATGAATCCTTGCCATTTTTACTTTTTACTGGATTGTAGACTCCACTGTTTGAGTTATTCTTGGCATCTGCATATAGTTAAATAACAAATTAATCACAGTGCACAAGAAATCAACATATAAAAGATTAGGTCGCAAAAATTATTAAAGACAGTGACCTCGCCGGCGTGATATTTGCAGGCCAATTTCGTGAACATTGAGGTTGAGGGCTTGAACAACACGTGCAGGTAGAAGAACAGGAGAGCAAGCTGCAAAGAATAGTAGATCAGTTTTGTAGATTATGATTATTTGATTTCATTTTCATTGTCAGTTACTGTGGCTGATAATTTTTGTGATGTTTTTACCTGGTTTTTTACTGGATTGCAAATTGGAGCCTGCCCTTCTTGGAAGAAAAACTCCTGTCCCACATGATGTTTTACCAGAATCTAGAAAAACTGCTTGCATTCCAGGTCCTCCTGCCCAATTTGTTGGGGACCTTGTTCTACAAGATCTTGGGCTGGATTTTGAGTGCTGAGAAAGAAAAAAATGCAGGTGAACAAAACCTGTTTCATTACTACAAGAAAACAATCCTGAAGGAACTATATATAAAGCAAACTGATTTCGGAAAATAACAGATACAAATTTTATTAAAGGCAACCGAAAAAAGAAAAAAAAAAAAAAAAAAAAAAGGTTATTTTTAAATACTGAATGGGAACAATTTAACAGTTACCAAATCTAAATCAACTTCTCCAAAAAAACCAAGTAAATAATGAGGTTTTTGGAAAACTAAAGTACCTTACCATAATTAAAAAGTAAAAAAACAAAAGGAAAGAAAAAACAAATAAGAGTTATCTTTTGGACAATGTTTATGAAAACCTTATTCATTATTATAGAAATTTTCAGAACATGTACTTCTGGTAATTTACTATATTTTATTAAAAAAAAAAAAAAAAAAAAAAAAAAAGGTATTTGTTAGACATCTGATGGAACAATTTAACAGTTACCAAATCTAAATCAACTTCTCCAAAAAGCCAAGTAAATAATGAGTTTTTGAAAACTAAAGTTTACCTTACCATAATTAAAAGTAAAAAACAAAAGAAAGAAAAACAATAAGAGTTATTTTTGGACAATGTTTATGAAACCTTATTCATTATTATAGAAATTTTCAAGAACATTGTACTTCTGGTAATTTACTATATTTTATTACAAAAACAAAATTTCCTCTTAACTTGCAATTCTTATTGCCCTCCATTTTATCGAGAAGGGAGTATTAGCTTTCATTTCCCTCCCAAAGGACCTATGCATATATAAATTGTGTACACAAAGTGCTAATTAAGTAGCTAATAATTTAAGCATTTCTTGCAAAAAAAAAAAAAAAAAAGGATTTCATCCAACCTTTCAATAATTGCATGGACACAAGGAAAGGCCATCTCAATTCAATAATTTATAGCTATCCAGAATATATACAAGCCTACTTGCCACTACATGAATTGACATCCCCGTAACCGACACTTATCGTAGTATTAGCAACAGAAATTTAGTAATTCTAGTAGATAATTTCCCATTGCATAATTAAGACGCAAGATAATCCGACATATATATATACATTCAACAATCCTTAACCTTAATAATCACACCTTTTATGCTTAATCAACATATTATGAAATCAAACACGATAACTCTAAACAAGAAACAGAAAGAAATGGGTTTATGTATACCAGTTTGTATGGCTGTAGAGGCAATTGATCAAGATTTGGATATTGATGATGGAGCTTCTGGTGTCTATTGCCATGTTCCTATAATTATAAAAACAAAGCATGTAAATGTAATAATAGTTATAGCAGAAACTGAAGTAAATATAACAAATACCCATTATATATATGCGTATATATATATGGAAAGGTGAGCTTATGATGATCATGTATATATATATATATATATATGGTGTTTGAGACAAGAACAACAAACCTTGGACTCCCATATTTCTTCATCTAGAACATGAGATGGTAGCCATGGCATTCCCTCTTCAAACCCTACTTCTCCATCTTCGTTAAAAGCCATAGAAGAACAGAGATACAGAGAGAGAGAGAGAGTTTTGTTGGGTTACAGTCTCCTTGTTCTTTTGAGTTTCTTTGTTGTTGGGAGAGATGGAGCCTGGAGGGGTTTTTAAGCTCCAACTTCTAACCTGCAACTTAACTAAATAGTTACGTGGAAAGGTTGAGAGAGAAAAAGGATGGATTGTGGGGTCTTTTTATTGAATAGATTCTCTACCCTCTTCTGAAGCGCGTGCTGAAAAGTTTCAATTAAACTACGTCGTTTACTCTGTTGGTTTTTTCACTCTACGTATAGGCGTATGCGTTTTGCTTTTCTTAACGGATTATTAATGATAGGATTTGTGTTAATTAACCTTGATTTCCGACTGGAATTAAGCATTTAAAAAATCCATGTTACGTTTTGCAATTCTGTATTTATCTTTTTCTTTTTTCTTTTTTCTTTTTGGGTTTGAGTTATCAATTTAGTAATTTACCAAGTTGACCTCTCACAATCAGTTTTTTCTATTATTTTGCCCAGAATTTGGAAAATTTTTCAGAATGGCAAAGCATATGAGTTTGAATGAATTAATCTCTTTAATTTTTTAATTCAAGATTTTACACATTTTAATTACCAAAACAGATAGTTTAGACATTTTGACTTGAGAATATTTCAACCTACCCTTTATAAGAAATGGGTACATAATCATTAATTAGTTGGTGATTAAACACCATTATTTCCAAAATTGTTGTCTTTATGCTTATAGGTTCACTAGTTTCAATTGAGTAAATATTAGTTGGGTTATTTAGTGTAAACGAACAATAGGTTTTGAATAGCAATGTTTCTTATTGCACAGTTTAAATTTAAATAATTAAAACATCATACTAAAATTTCCAAACAAAATTTTTTAATTAATGATAATTTCACGAGAAAATTTATCTGCCTACACATGAACCGATAATAATAATATTCATTTTTCCCATAAAAAATAGATTTAATTTGAGTTTTACATAGATTAAAAAAATATAGTTAAATTATAATATTTCCTATGGTTTACTAAAAATGTGAAAGGTATTCAAGATTAATTAACAACGACATGTGGTTATTCACTCCAAGATTTGATTAATGCCAATAGTAATATTTTTTTTTTATGAAATTAAAAGCATAACAATTAAGACTTTAAATTCTTTAAAAAAAATTAATGACGACTGTGAACGAGTTAAGCTGCTCGTAATTTGCTTAAGGTTTAGCTAAAAAAAAGTTATGGAGCTTGAGTTCAAACTTAAACATGGGTATTTAAAAAAATAAAAAATAAATGAGACAAACACAGACTCAATGCTACAGACAAATAAAACGTGGACGCAGGTTGGGTTGGGTTGGTAAACCCCCTCCTGTCTATTGGGTTGTTGCAGTCCTATATGTTCACTTAATGCCTACTGCTCCATAACCACATATATAAAACTCTGTTCATCTTCAAAAGAAATATATTTTGGGAAAAAAGATATTTACCTTTTTTTTTTTTTTTCTTTTTTGGTCTGCACTGATTGGTGATAAGTTGAAACTAGTCACAGGTGATGACAGAAGAGTGATTATTATTATTATTATAAAGGTTTTTCCTATTCTGGATATAACTATCTAAAAGAAGCTTGTGTTCTTAACCACTCACACCAACTCACGAAAATCCAGCTTTCTTATAAATGCTTGGTTTAGGAATGTTGGTATCACCAGCACCACAGAGTATCCATGAACACACAGACATGTGTCAGTAGGAGAGGATGATTATATACATATATATATATATATTGGGTTTATAATATTATGTCTAAACTGATCTGCTGATCTGCTTTACATAGAAGAAAAGGAAGATGTGGCAGTATTGGTCAACTACTTCTATATGTTCACTTCTTCTAATATATATAACTTGTAAATTTGTTTGTTCGGACTTTGGAATGTCTCTGGCCAACTAGTTTTCTTCTATAACTAATTTCTTTCTTTCCAGATAAATTAAAGATTAATACTTTCATTTAGAAAAATATTGCTTCTCTCCGCTTGGAAAGCACCTAAAAATCCTTAATGTTGACACCGGTCATAAAAGATGGCACACACGGACCAAACCAACAGCAAATGCATTGTCACAATTTTAATAGCTTACTAGATTATTGTTTCTCTATTACTTTTTATTAACTCACCCTCATTGCTAATGCTTGCTAATGAGGCTAAGGTGTGATCGCTAGATGCAAATTACAAACCGACCCCAACCCAATTCCTATTCACAAGTTAATCGAACATTGAATTAAACTATGCCACAATCCAAACAACAAATTTGTTTGTTTTATGGTCAATCATGATGAGGATGTAGGATGATCAGCACCACTTATGATGCTAGTCAACAGATGGACGGACTGGGTAGGTCAGCTAAGATCCTGCAAGTTTGAAACAGGGCATAGATAGATCCCAACAACAACAAGCACTTAACCTACTAATAACTACTAGCCTATTCCAGTCCAGTAGTTATTAGTAAAAGTCACTTCAGATTTGCGGCTCAATGTTGTCATCTCAAGATCCTAATATGAACATTTAAATAAGAAAACTATGAGTATTCTTCTCTTGAAAACGGTACTTCGTTGCAGAAAAATCTAGCAAGATTGACATTGTACTACTTTTTTTCCCTCCAAAGCCTAGAAAAGATGGCATTCCAGTCCCAGACACGAGAGGGAAGGATGTGGCAAAAAATTCTGATCAGCTATTCATTCAATTTGAAAAAGTTCTAAACAATTCTTATATCTGCAATAAAATTCAAGTGCATAAACAATAACATCATGCGTATTTGTCATTAACTTCTTGAATTGTCATCCATTGACAACAAAATTAATTAAATTGAACAAAGATTTTACCACACAAAACCTCCTAATAACTCCAGGTAGCTGACGAGGTAAAAATTTTATGTTTTCACTACGACACAAAGCTTGAGACTTCACTCACACACATGTTGCTTGTAGTTTGGATCAGCCTATGTGTTTCTTCGTTTAACTCAACATTATCTTTCCCCATACGCTCTGCTATTATTAGGGGCATTACACCTGCTTTAGCATAAGTTCGTAGAAGAGAATTATATATCTCTGTACTCACATGGCCAGCATTCCGAAGCATGACCAGAAATTCCTCTGCTCCTTCAACATCTCCTCTCTCCTCAAGATTCTTAAATATTTCTCCAACCAACCTTTTGTCCAGACTCCATTTTTTAACACTACTAATGGCTTTCTTAAAATAATCTAAAACATTTTCCATCTGCTTATCTTTCAAATGACCCCATGTAAGAAGCTCCCAAGTAGTGTAACAAGGTCGAATGCCCTTCTGCACCATGCGTTGCTGAAATTTTTCAGCTTCTTCCATTCGGTTTCTATTGATATAAGCAGCTAGAAGTATGTTTGAGACCTGAGGATCACATGTTCCAGAAACTGACTCCCACTCGGAGTAAAGCTTCTCTGCTTTTTCAATCTCCTCAAGTTTCACAAGTGAAGAAATCATACAAATATATTCAGCATCATTCATTTTGCGAAACAGTGATTTCATCTTATTCCAGATTCGATGCAACCCATCCTTATTTCCCATGCTTGTATGCAAACTGAGAAGGGAAGAATAAGCGAGTCGATTTTTCCTCCAGGCCCTTTTCTCCATCTCCTTCAAAGTAGATGCTGCATCTTCCAAAAGTTCGTTTTTTATGTATAAGTTGGACAATGTACTATATGTTATCCAGTCTGGATCTATTTTTGCCTTCTTCAGTTCTAAAAGAACCTCCTTTGCCGTTTTTATATCATTCTGTGAGGCACATACCCTTAGCCACAGATTGTAAGTAACAACATCAGGGGAAGTGTTTTTCTTTAATTCCTTAATGATTCCTGGAATCTTCTCAAACTGTTCATTTGCAACATACAGAGTTAGCATGTGATTATAAGGAAGGGGATTCTTCATGAAACCACATTCGGCCATTTTCTCCATCAAAGCCTCAGCTTTAGAAAGCAACTTAAACTGAACATAAGTATGAAGAAGAGCTGTGCAGGTGTGCCATCCTCTCATTTCATCAGGCAAATCCTCAAAAAACTTTTCTGCACTGTTTAGACCACGTACCTTAGCAATCAGGTCCAAGTGCACTGCATAGTCACCTGGCAAGAGCTTAATTTCTCGCTCTTGTGTCATCCATTCACAAACCTATTCAAATAATTTGTATAGTTAGTCATTTGAAATGACTGAGCATTTGAAGTTTTTGCCGTAAAAATCATTGGAAAAAAGAAAAGCTTGCAGTCAAATACAAATACTAAATATCACAGAAGTCATCATCATCAGTGTGTTAAAACTCCACAACCACAAGAAGGTTGAAGTTGCAAAATTTTACTTACTAAACCATTAAATTTCCAAGTAATCATATCATAATAAGGTTAAAGCTTAAAACGCCACAATCACAATGAACATTAAAGTTACATAGTACTATATTTAAGTTAAAGAAAAAAAAAAGTAACGGACCTCGAGGGCATGCTTGTACCGCTTTAGCTTTCGGAGCTCTCTAACAATACGATTAAGCTGATACTTCTGCACAGAGTGTCCCTCCGATTTCCATTTCTGTATAGCAATTACGGCACTACGTTTCGCGTACGCAAGACTAAATAATCTCCTTCCCAGCGTGTCTCCTCCACCACCTTTTCTCGTGACTTCTCGTCCGCTATTAACGGGCCTCTCCGACACCGTTGCCGCTGCTTGCCCCGAGAAGTGACGTGCGGCGGCGGCAAGGTTTCTACGAATGGACCGGAGCAACATTTCCAAAAAGGAGCGAGACTACGAGTCTGGGGTCGGCAAGTTCGTATAATTGGTGGAGCTTTATTGGGCCGCAGGATAATTAATTGGGCCCTAGCCCAAAAAAGAGCAGCCCACATAGCAGCAAATTCCCAAGTCTCAGGCCCTCTTCAACGAACTTCTTGTCCACATGTACGCAGGTGATGCAGCCACGAAAATGCCAATAAAACAGATTCACTGAACTTACTCTTTTATTTGTTGATTCGCTCTATTTACATTGTCGCTTTCTTTCACTTCGAAGTCTCGATGGCAGGCGGGAACACTGCCTCCGGCGGCAGGACCGGTGTGAGAATCGTCGTCGCAGGCGATCGCTTCACCGGAAAATCGAGCTTGATTGCGGCGGTTGCCACTGATTCTTTCCCCGAGAACGTCCCCCGCGTGCTTTCTCCTACTCGTCTACCGGCCGATTTCTTCCCCGATCGTGTCCCCATCACCATCATCGACACTTCTTCTGCGTACGTAAAGCCTCCGTTACTTTTTATTTATATACATACATCTGTTGCTTGTTTGGAAATCTTTTTGCTGCTGATTCTAAATGTCGTCAAAACTTGTAGATTTTCTCTGTTTTTAGACTTAATATACCAATTAGTACGACGCTTCGATTTTTTACTTAAAACTTAAATATTGAAATTATACTACATTTATGGACAATATTTCTTACTTATAGCCCGGAGAATAGAGGAAAGCTTATTGACGAATTGAAGCGAGCTGATGCGGTGGTGTTAACTTATGCTTGTGATCAACCTCTGACACTCAGTCGTTTGAGTAGTACTTGGCTCGAGGAACTCCGGCAATTGGAGGTACTTTGCAATTCGCAATATCGGGGTTTTTTATACTACGTGATTAATTTGATAACTGAAAATTTGGCTGATCCCTTACCTCTTTTTTTTTAAATAATTATTCTATGAAGATCAAGGCACCTATTATTGTGGTTGGTTGCAAACTAGACTTGCGACCCGATAGTGAGGCTGTTAGCCTGGAGCAGGTCATGGGACCAACCATGCAACGATATAGAGAAATTGAGACCTGTATAGAATGTTCCGCAGTTACCCTTATGCAGGTATACTAAAACTTTTTGTTTGCTACATTTACCTCATTTGATCAGATATGCCATGTTTCTGAGGGCCCTTTTTTTTTTTCTTTCTAATTATTGTCCACTGCTTGTATACTTTCTTTTTAATTAAGAAGTGAATTACAAATTAAAAATTTAGTAGGAAGGAACAGAATGGCAGCCTACGATATAATGAAACCTCATAGCTGCAGGAAGAAAATGCATGAAGTGGAGGAGAACATAGCAGAAGGCAAACTCATAACCGATGAGACTAAGAAGACATGCATTCCTATCATGGACTAGTTTTCCTTTTCTTGAGTCTTTCTCATGTTAGGGAGGCAACTTATCTATAGTCTTACCTTTTTTCTTGTTTAGAATATAGAAGCATAACTGGTGAAAATTTAAGAATTAAACTTAATTGTTTTTAGGTCCCAGATGTTTTCTATTTTGCTCAAAAAGCTGTCCTTCATCCAACATCTCCATTGTTTGATCAAGAGAATCAAGCTTTGAGACCTCGATGTGAAAGGGCTTTGAGAAGGATATTTCTTCTTTGTGATCGTGACATGGATGGGGCACTTAATGATGCAGAGTTGAATGACTTTCAGGTTTCTTTTCCTTTTTCTACTTTTAGTCCTCTTTAAATAATTCTTTTTTACTCTTTTTGGTAATCTGATACGTTGCAATACTTATAAACAGGTTAAGTGTTTTAATGCTCCCCTGCAGCCTGCTGAGATAGTGGGTGTGAGAAGAGTAGTACAAGAAAAGAAGAAAGAAGGTGTTAATGACCTGGGTCTTACACTTGAAGGATTCCTTTTCCTACATACTCTATTCATAGATAAGGGGCGACTTGAAACAACTTGGGCTGTTTTGAGAAAATTTGGCTATGACGATGAATTAAAACTCAGAGATGATCTTCTTCCTGTTCCATCTAAACAAGCTTCTGACCAGGTACTGATGATTCGCTATGTTGCATGGAAACGGAAACGTGAAAGCACGGCGGGAAATGATATTATAAAATGCCTGAATATGAAAATTATAGGGTTATAATTATAGATATAAAAGATAAATTATTTTGAACCATTAAATATATCAACAATAAGTCAGCTCCAATCAGCATTTAATCATATCCAAAAGAAAAAAAAAAAACAGTTTACAAGTTCCGTACTCATAAAAAATACATGTTTTGTGACTTTTTATTTATTTATATCTCTATTTTAATTAGAGAAATGAGTTTCCAAGAGTTTTTAGTTTATGGAAATGTATTTCCAAAAGTGGAAACATGTTTCCAAATTATCCAATTTATGAAAATGGCCCGCATTTTGGAAACATCAGCCAAACAGAGTTTCCATGCAACATAGATGATAGGAAACCTATCTCAGATTTCATTTTGGAGTGGGTTTGTTGTGATGTTTGATTGTGCTTAAGCTTTTTTCATCTTTGTGAAATACAAAACCATGACTTGGTTTTTTAAAATTTTAAATCCATGACAGTGTTCCTCATAGATTTGCATTATATACACCTGTGCAAATAATGATTACATGTTAAAGTAAAAAAGGAAACGATGTAAAATGGAGCGGCTTAATATTTTGTATTGGTTATTTGGTTTTATTGTGTTCGTTCCACATTTATGGTTATTAACTACTTAAGTAACCCTCTGTTTCACATAATGGTTGAATTAAGGAGAGTACCATCTCTTATTGGGAGTGCTTCAATTTGTTCAAGAGGTGGCATGGTGCTCTATTCTGATAGTTTCTATTGTATTTCAGTATTTATGTCGTGCTGCGTGAATGACTAGAGGAATAGCATATGTTTGTGCTGCATTATCCACTAACAGTATTTCGAAAAGTATTTAAATTTGATAAATTTCATTATACTAATGTATGCCACCATTTGAAATATCATGAAAAATGCATGTTCACTGCAACCATTTTATGTGATGGACACTTTTCCATCCCGTTCTATGTCAATTGTCCTTTTAGAGTATCAAATAATTACCTCTTAGCTTTCGTTTTGTAGAGTATAGAGCTGACTACTGAAGCTGTGGAGTTTCTGCGTGGGATCTTCCGATTGTTTGATATTGATAATGTATGTATTAATCTTTTCTGGATGCTTATATTGTCATTGCTCTCCTTTCCAGGTTATATTTTTTTAAAATTTTAAAATTCAGTCTATCCAAGTATATCGGAAAAGTCCTAATCTGTCATTGTAAAAATTTACTAGCATGGGGCTTTACGACCTGCTGAACTTGATGAGCTATTTTCAACTGCTCCAGAAAAGTAAGTCTAGTTATCTTCCTTTATTCTTGATTGTACATACTATGATTCTCAGAGTTTTGTGCTTTAAGGTCTTTATAGTTTCTTAATGATCCGAGTTGGTCATCTTTTAGGACCCAAACCAACTATTCATTGGCAAGGGAGATAATAGAGGAAAGAGAGGGAAAATATGTGGGAAAGAGAATGATCGGAGAGAGGGAGAGAAAAATAGAATAGTGAAGAGAGAATATTGATTTGTGAAGTTACAATTGTATCTATCGGTTACATCAATAGCCTATTGTATGAGCGAAGCTTGCCACATTACAATGGACTCCTAACTAATTACTTATTCAAAGTTGGGGAAAACAATAATCTTTTTTTTTTTTTTTTTTAAAGCTTGCCACATTACAATGGGACTCCTAAACTAATTACTTATGTCAAAGTTGAGGGAAAACAATAAACAATAATCTTTTTTTTTTTTTTTTTTGCATAATGAATCTGTTTGCATGTTTTTGTCATGTCAACAATTCTGTGTTTAGGAACTTGCATACATGCATGCTGTAGACTGCATGGATCAGTTTTTGGAGCAGTTCAAGAAAACATTTCACACCGACATTTAATTTACTAAATAAAAATGAAGTACATGCATATATCTCGAAACTAGAAACAATAGAAGAAATAAATTTATTGTGTATATCCATTGTATAGTTACTATATATGTAGTTATTTATACTTATTATTTATTATATAATTATTTATTTATTTATTTTTTATTATTTTATTTAGTTTTATTTTTATATTTATTCATCATTTATGATTAATATAATTATTAATATATCGGCTAATAATATTAAATCTATTATATTATAGATAATAGATCAATCAAATATCAAGTGAAGATAATAAAGTCTTACATTATACAATTAGCATGGAGTTCGTAGATTAAATAACCCATTAGGTAAGCTGTTTGTCGATACAATAATAAAGCTCTAGGTGTTATTCACAATAATAATTGCACTAGATTTATTTTTATGAGTAAATGTCAATTGCTTAGGAGGATGATATAGACTAGTTTTAATGATTCGTAAAATGAATGATATCTCGTATATCATAAATGACTTAAGACGCACAGCTGTACTATGTATACGTACTTCCTATAATAAAGCTATTCAGGTCCGAACTCGAAAACTGTTTACCTATAGTTTTGCAATTGTTTTCTTTATACGACTTCTGTGTCTGATATATTAATAATTATTAAATTATTATATTATAGATAATAGATCATCAATATCAATTGAGATAAATAAAGTCTTACATTATACATTACAAGTGTAATTAAAAACCATTATGGTACTAGCTGTTCACATAAATTAGGTGTATTCACAATAGATATTTCACTTTATTTTATGAGTAAAGTCAATGTTAAATGATATAACTAGTTATGTTAAATGATATAACTAGTGTATATGTATATACTCCTATATATTGGTCTGAACTCAAAACTGTTTACTATAGTTTGCCAATTGTTTCTTTTACGACTTCTGTGCTCGGGTCTTGCAGATGGCTGCATTATGATTTTTCAGTTCATAATTTCTTCTATATTCTGATCCTTCCTATATTTCAGTCCTTGGCATGAGGCTCCTTACAAGGATGCTGCAGAGAGAACAACACAAAGGAATTTAACTCTGAAGGGTTTCCTATCTGAGGTGTATTTCCTACTTCTCATTCTTTTTAATTATTTCTTAATATCTGCGATACGCAACAAATTTTTTTTTTTTTAACTTTATGTTGCATGTAAGACGCTATTTTTTTCACATGAATTTCTAACAATGATGAAATGTGAAAGGAAATGTCGGTGATAGTTTCTTTCATTGTGAGGATATATTTTAAAGGAAGCTGCTTTTCAAACATCAAATTATTTTGAATATTGATTTAAAGTTTATCTTATTCCTATCAGTATTGTCACCAGCGCTCAGGCAAGGTGAGGGGTAGGCGCCTGGCATCCCTTCAGGCGAGGTGACATCAACTAGGCGTTGCCTAGGCGCAACAAGGTTCAGGCGAGCGAATCAAATAAAAATTGCTATTTCCCATATAAATATTAAAATCTTAGGTTAACTTTTAATAGAAGAATATATATATATATATATATATATGGGAAAAAAAAGTTAATATAGAAAGTTTGATAGCCATTAATAAAAAGATCAAAATCTAATCTAACCATTAAAATAACTATAACAAATATGGAAAGAAAAAAGAAAGTGGCTTCAAATTGGGAAGCTTCACAATCACAGCCAATCAAAGAATTAAGTGAATAAAATCTAATACTTAGTAAGAAAGCACGCATGATGTCTGCCACATGAAATACACAGCATAACTCAATGTAAAGAAGAAAGAACCTCTATCCTCAGTGTGAAGAAGAAGAATTTAACTACCCAACTGAGTCTCAATGTGAAGAACAACTCCATTACATACAGTTTTATATAGTTTTGAGCTTTTGATTCTTTAACAATACATCTAGAAGTCTAAATTATCTAATGCTTTTTGGAACCAAAATAGAACTCTAAATTTTGGGTTATCTAGAATTTTTGAATCGTCACATTACTCGGGTGAGCGCATGGTGCCTATTGCCTAGGGCAATGGAGGACCTTGTCGCCTCAAGGGCGCCTTGCGCTTTTGACAATACTGATTCCTATATGAGAACAGTATCGAAGGTGTTTTTCTCTGAATTGTTTGGGGAAATGTAATTTAACTTGGCATTCTAGTTTTAATCATTATTTGAATCCAGCATTTATTTCATGCATTTTTAAATCCATTACTGCATAATCATCTTGAGTTTTTTACTCACATTTGAATATGTGATTACAGTGGGATCTCATGACATTGCTGGATCCAAAAAGCAGTTTGGCTAATCTGATATATGTTGGTTATGGTGGAAATCCTGCTTCAGCACTCTGTGTTACTCAAAGAAGAACAGTGGACCGCAAAAAGCAACGAACAGAAAGAAATGTTTTCCATTGCTTAGTGTTTGGTCCTAAAAATGCTGGAAAGTCAGCTCTATTGAATTCATTTTTAGAAAGGTGTTTAATCTGAACCTCTAACAATTATTTAATATAACTCAGTTCAGGTCATCTGAGTAGCTAGTTTTCCTTGTCTTCATTGGCTACACTTTTTCCCATTCTTGTTTCCTTTATGCAATACTGATGTTGGAATGCCAATTCCAACTGCAGGCCATTCTCAATTTACAATCCAACAATAGCAGAGCATTATGCAGCAAATGTTGTTGACCAGGTTTTGGTAAGTGGTAGCAGTAGAAATGATGAACCCAGGTAGCTGTTTATGTACCATTCTAACTAGGTTTCTGGCTGAGAAATGAATCAAGTGATTATTTTTCATTACATATCTATGCTTTGATATCTAAGGACAAATATACCTGTTGTATTAATTGAGGTGTTACAGATTGAGCTGTATGGTCAACTTTTTCATGTAAATAACTGTGTAGGGCAATAAGAAGACTCTTATTTTGCACGAGATGCCAGAAGATGGAGTAAAGAAATTTTTGTCAAATAAAGAATCCCTGGCAGCCTGTGATGTTGCTGTATTTGTCTACGATAGGTAAGTTTGGCTCTAGTTGTTGGGGGGAGAATCTAATTTATCAACCATATGATGATGCATTTGTTACAATTTAATGTCGTTTGATAGTGCTTGCTGTTCTTATCTTATCTCTGCCATTAGTTTGATGGTGCTATTATTGCCCCTATATCTGCCTCTGTCGATATTTGTTGGCATTTCTTCTTCTGAGAATGTTGCTAAATGGATAGACATTGCGCATGACATAAATTTTCATATTTCCAGTTCAGATAAATATTCTTGGAAAAGAACCTGTGAAATGCTTTTGGAAGTAACTAGGTTAGGTGAAGAAAGCGGATATGGGGTGCCATGCCTTCTTGTCGCAGCCAAGGATGACTTGGATCCATTTACAATGGCAGTTCAGGATCCAGTAACGGTATATATTTCAGGCTTTGACTACCTCATCATTGCATACTCAAAAATATCTGACACATGATTGTAGTGAAAAAAAAAAATGTCAAACTCATATTTGTGCACTTCAATTCCCTGTTTGCATAAGTTGGTAGTTGTGGCTCAAATTTCTTCTTATTTTCAAATTTGAAATTCTTTTCTAGGTTTGTCAGGATTTGGGAATAGAGGCTCCTATTGCTGTTAGCATGAAACTAGGAGAAACAAATAATGTATTCTGTAGAATTCTAAGTGCAGCTGAACGCCCTCATTTGAATATTCCTGAAACTGAGGCTGGGAGGAAGCGCAAGTACTTTCGGCAGCTTTTCAGTCACTCTCTGCTATTCATGTCAGGTTCATCCTCTCTCTCTCTCTCTCTCTCTCTCTCTCTCTCTCTCTCTCAGTGCATAGTTCCATAAACATATATAGGACTAATTAAGATTGTAGCATTTATCTTCACTGAGCTCTGTTTTAAATTTACAGTTGGGGCTGCTTTCACAGTTGTCGGAGTGGCAGCTTTTCGCGCATACACTGCAAGGAAGAATTCTTCTAGCTAGATTTTGAGCTGCCAATTAACTGTTGCAACTTTGCTACATCAATGGAAGGCTTTCCCAATTTTGCACGCTTCAACTCATCATGGAATCATTACAGTTGTATGCATACGAGGTATTCACATCTCATATCATGTATCGATTGTATATTATTATTAGATTGTTACTCCTCATGTTGCATTGGTCACAGTTGTGGATTTATCGTATTTGCCGTTTGCCTTCTCACTTGCATCAATACATTCATGACCTATCTATTCTAACTTGTAAGATAGTTTAATGGGTCTTTGGTCTAACTCGTATTTTTTTTTTTTTTCAATTTTCTTGAAATCATGATAATTTTCTCGGGAAATATGGGAACTCTCTTCACCTCAAGCTGCTGAATCGCATCTTGCTTTTGAGTTGATCTCAAATGATTTACGTTTTTTTTTTTATCAGCAAAGATAATTTTTATTATATTATCTAGGAAAAACTTATTGTATCTAAATACTATTCCAAGCCATTATGCCTCCCATTTATACCCAACCTAACCTAGATAATTTAATAAAAAAATCTGATTCAAAATATCATATACATCAAACTGGAAAACATTAAAAACTATTCAAAACTCTTAACATAATGAAAAACTAAATTGTCATAATAAAAAAAAAAAATAAAAAAAATAAAAAACTAGATGCAAGTACAGTCCACTTGCAACAAAGTGTCTTCGCAACCAATTATATTTAGAAATTGCAGTCCAAAAGATTTAAGTTATTTTATGTATGTGCAGATTGTATGGCTATGGAATTGGAATTCATCCATAACAATCAGAAGATCCAGAGGATGTGTCCAAGAAAACTGAAATTAACTTTCCAGCCGTGAAATTGCTTACCTTGTATGTCTCAAGCCCTGATAACAAGGTTTAATTCACTTGATCTCATAGGAGTTTTTTTTCTTGATTTAGTTATGTTACTGTTTATGTTTTGAGAGATCCCTTTTATTTTTGTCAATAAGCAAAAAAATTTTTTTTATTTCAAATTTGATCTGGTTTAAATTCAATATAAAGTGTATAAGGTTTAAGATTATCATTACTTAATCTGATACAAAATTATCTTGTTCTTGAACCAAGATTTGAAACTAAAGCTAATCAAGAACAAGCTGGCCCGCGCAACCTAAGGTAGGTTTGCCAAGTATAAAACCAGAATTAATATTGAAAATATATATATATATATATATAAGTGTAGTAAGGTTTGAAGATTATCATTAACTTAATCTGATACAAAATTATCTTGTTCTTGAAACGCCAGATTTGAATAAACTTAAAGCTAATCAAGAACAAGCTGGCCGCTCAACCTAAAGGTAGGTTGCCGAAGTAATAAAACCAGAATTAATATTGAAAAATATATAGTATATATATATATAATAACGTTGAATGAATATTTGCGCTTTATTGAGAATTGGGTGTTGATGCTATTTTAACAGGCTTAACTAACAAGACGTTATTTTCAGAACCTTTTACTGCTCGCATCACAAAAGAAAGTCAAATATATATATATATATATATTGAATGATATTGCGCTTTATTGAAATTGTGTTGATGCTATTATTAACAGCTAACTAACAAGACTTATTTCAAACTCTTTACTGTCCAAATCAACAAAAGAAAGTCAAAAAGCCATTAAAAGTAAGATTTGCAGGGGATATGTCTAAGCATTTTTAAAAGAAATTGAAGAATCAAATTAGTATTCGGTTATAGAAAATAAAGTAATTTTGCTCAAAAACTAAATTGAAGGGAAAGTTTTTATTTTATTTTATTTTATTTCCGAACAAGCTAATTGACACCTTAAAACAATTCTTGCGTTTAACCCTCAAGTTGGGCTTAACTGGACTTTGGATTTTCACCCTTCAGCTTGAGCCCAAAACTTTGGGGGGCCTATTGCCAAAAATTAATGTGATCTCTCCTTTTTCCTTTGTTGGGTGTATAATGAGACCTGTCAGAATTTGAATTTGTGAATAGATATTTGAGTACTAAGCTATAAGCTCAATGATAAAAACACATAAAGAGTTATAAATTTCATGTGTTTGAACATAAATGGGTAGAAAAAGTAAAGGTAGTTTTAGCAGGGTAATGAACAAAAAAGGAAGTGGGGAGGTTCTTGAAGAGATTAGGATGATTATAACCTATTGTCATATATGAAAAGTAGAAGCAGGTGATGTGAAAGGATAGGATTCTGAGGTATCAAGCAGGGGAAGAAAGAGCTAAAGAAGATCTTACATTTCGTGGACATGATCCTTCACTCCCACCATCAAAATCCACTCTGTGTCGTTCTTTTTGACTGTTAACATGAATGATGCCTGAAAACTTTTGTCTTCTTGTAGAGTTGAAATTCAAATCCGATATATATATGCCTAACAATTTTTCCTGTGTCTTCACTTATGACTTTGAACTTGCTCGAGTTGCTCTCGCCCGATTCGTTCAGTTTCAATAATTCTAACCAAGATTCCCTTCTGCTCTTCATGATCGTTTTCGCTTTTATAAATTTCGAAATTATTTTTCCTGTATTCTTTTAAAAGATAGAATCGATTTTTTTTTTCTATAAATCCTTAAATTTTTTTTGTTAAGGGATTTCTGATTTAAAAGAATTTAAAGTTAATTTAAAAGAATTAAAACTTATTTTAATCAATTTTAAGAGAGTTTGAGTATTATAATACATGTATATCGATCAATAATTATATTAAAGTAAACTAACTTTATTAAAATAGAAATCATAAATATAATTTAAATTTAATATAAACGAGAATATAATTTGAAACATTTGTATTTCAATATACAAATAAAGACTTTAATAATTTTTTACGCACGAATCTAATAAAATAAATTTGAATACATTTTTTAATTTAAATAAATATTTTATCATATATAGTAAGTTGGTACTGTAATTAATTCTCATAATTTTTTAAAATTTGCACTTTCACTCAGATAGAAAAAAAAAAAAAAAAAAACAGCCCGTAATGTCACTTCTCGATAAATTTTTTATGATTTTAAAATCAATTGTGGCTACCTATTTCAAACTCATTGGTGAGTTTTTCACTCAGATAGAAAAAAAAAAAAAAAAAATAGACCATCGATATTAATATGAAAAAAAAAAAAAAAAAAAAAAAATAGACCATCGATATTAATACTGAAAAATTTAAAAAAGCAAAATATTTATAAAATGGCCAAAAAGTGTCTCAGGCATTATTTAGGTCGGCAAAATGCACCTGACACCAATCCCATAAAAGAAAAAAGGAAAAAGAAAAAAAAAAATTACCACAAGTTGTAAGTACAAAATCCCAAATCAATGTAAATTTGCTGAGCAGGTGGGAGACATGGACGGCTGGGATTGTTCACTCAGGTGATAATTGGCAAATCGACCTATAGATGATAGGTAGGGCCACCATACCTAATGATCTATATATGTAAGACATGAATATTGAACCATGCCGCTCTCCAAGATATATGTTTTTCACATTTTTACAAAAAGAAAATTCTCAAAAAATAAACAGAAAAAGAAAAGGATATTAATAATTACAAGACAGAAAATTTCATGATTCCTAGCAGAAGAGACTAGATTTACTGAATCCTGTTGTTAGTAAATTGTGGGTCCTTATTGGATACTATCATGGATCCTCTGTGTAACTGGAATCCCTTATATTATTATATATTTTTTATTTATTTCCTCATTATTCACATATTAATTATTCATAAAGTGTGAAATAATACATATATTTTCAAGATTAAATAAATTGAAATAATACTGAATTACATGTTTTCATTTGAATAATATTCATTAAATTAGTGATACACGAAAAATACAAAACTTCTCACTGTCTCATTCTTCACGGTCTGATCAACAATAAATATAATATTTTATTCGTTATATTTACAAATTAAATATATTATATATAATATTTAAAGAAACTTCCATTACGTATATACGTAGGTGGAAAGAGATAGAGAAGCTAAAAATTGCATGCAACACAGACATCAAATCCGCCTTGGCCATGGGAAACAAAGATTCCAACAAACAATGTTAAGTTTTTAACTCCTTTTTAGAGCCACTACGTACCATATACCCAACACTACAATACGATACAATTATACAAATCACATCCAAAAGATAAGCACCAGACAACTCTGGTGGCCTTCCTTGAAAGCTACACATACATATGTTTCCCATCACCTCGGGCCCTCTTTATAGCTTATGTATGGTTCCAATCTTCCACCTAAGTTTAATTAATTAGTTTAACTAATTAATTAATGTACTGTAACATCGTTTTAGATATGAATTAAACTGATCTCATAACTGCTAAATCAGATACTTAGATCGTTTTTTTATATAAGTAATGGTTTAGTTGTGATAAGTAATGGATTGGATTGAAGAATTAATAGGTAAGGAAAGGAAAGAGAAAATGGATTGGGTTGGTGACATGGAAGTCCAGCAACGATAAAAGCAAATACGATAACGAATAGAATATATGTGAAAGGAGAAGTTTCAATCAGAGGAATATCATGTGGAGAACAATGTAGTTGAACACGTAGGACTAGGAGAAGTGGGCGACATTATTGGAATTCGAATGCCACAAATTAATACAAAGGCTGAAGATGGATGAAGCCAGACCACCAGCTTATTGTTTCATTTCAACGTTTCATACGTAAGATCATTCTTGGGTTGGATGTTATGTCATGTGGTGCAATTTTTAGGTTTAATATCGGTGACAAGGACACAATTACTTTACCTTATTAGCTATATATATGTATCTACTTATAATAGACATACGTACCTTGATTAGATGGGGAATCATAAAAAAGCAAAAACAACACCAAATATTTCTCTTCAGACCAATAATTATAAGGAGAATATGTATTTATTTTTTTATTTCATTTTTCTGTTGTCCCTTTGTAGGGTTTATAATTTTATTTTGTGTCTAAGGTTGGGTGGACAGAGTGGTGGGGTTTCTTTGTTCTAAAAGGAGCGCTTTTTTTTTTTTTTTTTTTTTTTGTAGGGATTGTTATAAGTATTATATTTTGTGTCTATTAGGTTGGGTGGACAGAGTGCGTGAGTGCGGTTTCTTTTTGATTCTAAAGGAGCGCTTTTTTTTTTATTTTTTTTTTTATTTTTGGTGTGATTTGACACGTATTCATACAGATAATCACCAGGCAAAAGACTAGGCTTTTTGCCACCTTCGTTTTTTTATTTAATTACATTACGTTCAAATTTATCTTCACTTAACCATAGATTATATATAGTAATATGTGATATATCCAAGAAAACCTTCGTACGTAAGCTCCTCCTGCACCCCACCAAATCAATAAAGATTTAATGGATTGGGGTTTATAATCATCCAAGAAACACCTTGAAGTTTTTGGTAACCATATATATATATATATATATATATCCAAGAAAACCTTCGTACGTACCCTCTGCCCCACCAATCAATTAAAGATTTAATGGATTGGGTTTATAATCTCCAAGAAAACCTGAGTTTTTGGGTAATCCACACAGCAGAAAGTAAATTAAAATCGGAGAGTAAGCAATTTATTATGTAAAACTGTTGAAGAATTCATTTTGGATTAGTTCGATTAATAATTACCCCAGTAAGCAATAGACTGAAATTAGTGCAAGACCAAGTCGAAAGCCATCCACAGTTGTATGTAGAGGTTGAGATGTCGATGGTGCAAATTTGAGGTGTAAAGTAATGCAAGTCGATGGACGACCACATCAACCAACCTGGTCGATGTAAATGCATGAGTGGGTTCGTACCAAGTTGCATCACTCATCAATACATATTAGAAAATTATATATATGGTGAAAATATATACGCCTAGCTAGCTACTTTAGACACAACCAAGCCTATGATTATGGATGAAAACTAGTATTTCGTTAAAGAATATACAGTTATTGTTATTTCTATTTTGTAATTATTAATTCTGAGGTATTACTAATTTAATAAAAATATTATGTATTAGCTGAAACAAATGAAAAAATGAAGAAAAACGTTATTTAGTTGATTATTATGTATTTATATTTGAATACCAACTAGCTAGTGTGAAAAGGAGGAAGGATGCCTGGAAATAAAGACGAGACAGCATCCAAAATAGATGCAAGTGATATAGACATTACAAAATGTTGGGGCAACAGTATAAAGATATTAATTGAAGCAGTAGTAGCAGCAATATCCATTATAAGTAGCACATTTTGAGTCTTTTGACCACAAATTACATACTCAGCTACTGCAGGAAAATTTTGATAATGACATCCTCTGCTACTGCATCTGCATGTGCCATTTCAAAACAATAAACCTAATTAACACCCATTTTCGACTTGGATATATTTATTTATTTCTTCTGTTTTGTATGTCTGTATCTCATTTATAAAAATAAAAACAATTTTATTTCAATTACAAGTTGCAGCTTTGAAGCCCAACTTGTCATGCAGCAACAAATACTTGGTCAGAGATGGTAAGACGTCACACACACATTTCCAATTCAAATATTAACATCTCTTCACACAGCAAGTACATATAATAACAAAATAAGACCTATTTTCGAGCCGGATTATGGGACTCAATTGAGCCTTTTTAGTTAAGATTCAGCATCTTTTTTTTCATATTCAGGCTCGACAAATGAATAGGTCTAAACATTCTTTTTCCTGTTCTTGCAAGTCTAGATTAAGTTTAATCGAACTTCACAACTAGTCAAGAAAGAGAATTATGTGTGAACAGAAGATGAAATTTTTGAAAAGCAGGAAAAAAAGAGGAGATGTGATTCTGATTTCTGCGTAGAAATTGAAAAAACTATGTTTTGGATTTAACATTAAGCATCATACACAGTTAGATAAAAGTTGGTCATGTGACCATAATAAAATGTGGAGACACGGTGATTGGCAAAAGATTTTTTGCTTACTTGTGAGAGGATATGGTGAGAGAATATGTGCTTAAAGGAGCTCAATAAGGTTCTCAAAGCACATGATGTTAGAGACACAATGATGCATGTGCTTGTTGACAAATCTCCTCTTCCTTACCCTCAAATACAAACCTTAAAACGTATGGATACCCAAACTCCACGATAGTACAGTACCCTTCTCTTTTAAGGAATGTTACCCACTAACCTGGCCCATTTACCCAACCCAACCAATTGATTTTTGTAAGTCTCCTCTATAATCAGCTAGGGTTAGGGCGTTAGGGTTCTTCTTTGCTCTTGATCAATCCAATTCCAATACTATAACACATTACACAGAGTGAATAACGTTGGAACATAACATCAGACTTGACCATTCTATCCTCATAATTGTCCCCATGTTAAAAGGGAAGTTAAAGTTTTTGTAAATGTGACATCTTTTGTGTAAAAAGCAAATAAGAGCACATGGATGATCATGTGTTATAAGGTCAGTTGCATGTTGCTCTCTGTTGTGGGACCTTGTCTTGATTGTTACCAGGCATTCGTACACCATTCGTACACCTCAACGTGCAATCTGTTTTGCCGTTGGAGCCATTACAATTACCATAAACCCACTTTTAACCTAGCTCGCTCAGATATGAATTAAGTTTTTGCATGGCAGTTTGTTTCAGGAGGTTGATGCAAAGCGAGATTAACTTCTTTAACTTTATTTTTAACTTTTTTAAAATATCGTAAGTGAGAGTTAATAGAGGTTAAATATTCACATCTATTAATTTTTATATCGGAGATTAAAAAACCGAATATACTTTTACGTGAATAGTCTCGTGTTCTTTTAAAATTCGTAAATAAATAAAATTAGTTAATTTTCTTTCCATGGCAATGCAATACATAAAACTACTATTTATTTTTGTTTTTTTTTTTTTTCTCTACTTGGATACAAAGGAAGAAGAAAATAATTTTAAGAAGCAAACTTATAACAAGGACAAGGGTATTTTCATACAAAAAATGGTCCAAAACACTATCTATGAAAGCGATATATGCCTTGAGATTTAAACATTTTGGACCAGCTAATGCCACTGGATGGTGGTTGGTAATTATGCTACATCATCCTTGCTAATGACTCCTTTAATCGACATTAATGAAGTTAATCACCTAACTAATTATGTGGAGAGTTTAAACAACTAGCTGATAAGAATAAAGAGTATGTATTATTATATATTATAAATTTATAACTTACAAAATCATTCCCAAGGGTATTTTGGGAAGACAAAATGAAGTCATATGCTAGAGAGGAAAGTTAAAAGAGACAGAGACAGAGACAGAGAGGAAGGACCAAGTCCACTAACGATAATAACTACCATAAGCATATTTTATAGATGCCAAAATCTAAAATTATAATCACTGAAGTTTAAAAGAAAAATGAGACAAAGATGGAACTAAATGCTATAATAGTGAACTTAGAAAGAAACAGAGGATAGAAGTTGTTTTAAGTAGCCACCAAAAATGGCTTCCAATTAAGCAAGCTTTTGCTTCCATTCCCACCTTCTTTGCACCTGCTTGGCCTTTGCAATTTCTCCATTTCCATTTCACCCCCACCATTTCCATTATTTTCCTCTAAACCCTCTTCTTCTTCTTCTTCTTCTTCTTCTTCTTCTTCATCTTCATTTTCCTCATCAACTAATGTTTCCTCAGTTTCTTCTTCTTCTTCGTCTTCTCCATTGGTGTCATAGTTCATTAAATGAAGCTTAAGCCTGCCGTTAATGCGCTCTGCATGGAAATAAGCCTTAGAAGAAGAAACGCTTACTGCTTTCAAAACTAGCCTACCGTCTTCTCTGTGCGGCCTCACTTGAACATTAGTGGAGCCACTAATTGAGGTCAAAGGAGGTGGAAAGCTAGCGCTACGTCTCATTCTTCTCGTTTCTTTCAATTTTGATGATTTGTTTTCATTATTATCATTTGAATAACTACAGAGTAAAGCCATTTCATCGCTACTTTCCCCGCCATCACTGCCGGTCTCACTGCCTAAGCTTTCAGTGCACATTTCTAAGCTCTTTTCACTTAGCTTACAAGCAGAGCGCTTACAATTTGGTGGAATATAAATTTTTTCAGTCCCTTTATTGCTTTCAGACGTGTTTTTGGCAAGATTTTGAAGGAAACTCCAGCCACCCATGTCCACCGTATTATTGGTGGTGTTTTTGGAGTCATAATCAAAAGAATTGCCCACTGGGGATGAACTAGTACGCGAAACAATGGATTTCGGTGGAGCCAATTTTAGCCTCAAAACACATGGTTCAACTAGGCGAGCTGGCTCCAAGCATGATTGTAGGCCTTGGAAACTTGAGCATGACATTTTGAAAAGTGACAGGAAAAAAAAAAAAAAAAAAAAGCTTTACAAGCAGAGCGCTTATCAAACATTGTGGAATATAAACGGTTTTTTCTCAGTCCCTTTATTGCTTCAGAAACGTGCGTTTTGGCAAGAGATTTTGAAGGGAAGGGGTACTCTCAGCTCCATACCATGTCACCGTAATTATTGGTGGCTGGTTATTGGTAGTCATTATCAAAAGAATTGCCCACTTGGGATGGAAAACTGAGTTACGTGCGAAACAATGTGATTTCGGTGGAGCAACTTTTATGCCTCAGAAACAACATTGTAATTTTTCAACTAGGGCGAGCTGGCTGCCAAGCAATGATTGTAGGCCTTGGAAACTTGAGCAGTCGAGACATATTGAAATATTAGTGACAGGAAAAAAAAAAATTAAATAAAAACACAGAGTAAATAACAGAAAACAGGGATGCAAAACAGAGGACTTGTTTGTTTTGGTTTGAGATGTTCGAGTTGTTTGGAGGGATAGAAAAAAAAAAAAAAAAAACAGAGTAAATGAACAGAAAAACAGGGGAGCAACAGAGGACTTTTTGTTTGGTTTGAGACGGTTGAGTTTTTGGAGGTTTATTAGATCAAAAGGACAAAAGTAAGATCAAACAAAACCCATATTTTGGTTTTGGGTAGAATTTTTGATATTTGATGAATGGATTGTGGAAGAGGGATTTAAGAGATAGGAATCAAGGAAAGGAGGAGTGAACATGAAAGAGAATTGGAAGGGGGTGTGGATGAATTTATACTAGAGCTTTAGGCAGTAGTAGTGAGTAGGAAAGCAACTTTTAATGCCACTAGAGTCTTAGAATTTTTACTCTGCCACACATTATAAAGTGAAAAGGAAATACCAAAAAAGTGAAACTTGCAAATAAGATAAAGAGTACCGCTTTAATACTTGTAATAGTATGGTTGAATATTTATTTTATACAAGTACATTAGAACTTAAATTATTTTTATTTCTCCTTTTTTAAAAAAATTTTTGATATTTTTTAAGGTAAAAACTCATAATTGCAGTACTGGCCAGTTTAGGTTTGTAATATGTTCTTATATACAATTTCTCATAGGAAAAAAAAAAAAAAAATCCTATATTGATACAAAACATCAACCTTTTCTACCCATTTTCAATATTCTACTAAAAACAGACCAAACAGGAGCCTAAGATTACAATACAATGTGCTACCTCATATTTATCATTCACTTCACATAACTCATGTTCTCATTTCAATGAAAGTTGATATCTTAGGGTCAAAACCTAAATTGAGACTGAGATTACCTATATAATATAAAATTAAAGCAATGAATCAAACACCATTTCCAACTTAACTTTTGAAGAGCACAAAGTCATTTCTTCGGACTAATTCCTTTTAAGATATTTTTCTTTATTAAAACCATTAAATTAATAAATTGCTGCCGATTCGTTAAGGGGTGATATGAAATGTCAAGAAATATTTTTCACTTAAATTTAATTAGACATTTTTGTTTCGAAATCTAAATATGGAGTACTTTTAAAATTTAGTATTGACCATTTTACCCTCTGTGTGATGTAAATTCAGATTAGAAACACAAAAAAAAACTGCTACTGTAATTTAGTCTCACATAAGAAAAGGTTGAGAAAAAAGATTCTTCTTTCACTATCAACACTAGTCACTAGCCTAGCAGACACGATATTGGAGAGTCCATAGTTTAATTTAAGAAGGCGAAGAACAATGATCTGGCTCAACTGTGATTAACTGAAAATTAATCAAGTCATGATTAATTAATTAATTAATTATAACCGACCAAAATTAGAAGAACATTGGCTGATACCGATATAATTAAAAAGAATAAACGAGGTGCCCTTTTTAATGTCTTCCAAGCAAAGGCAAGGTAGGGCTTCAAACTTTAATTTTCAGAAATGATCGAAAAGCTAACTTAGAATCCACACCTCACCTCCAATTTCAAGAATTCATTTGCCTTTTATTTTTATTTTCCATTTATGGAGTGAAAGAAAGCAGTAGTAGCATTTTCTTCTTGTTTTTTTCTTTTTTTATCCTTATGTTCTCATTCCATTTGTCAATGCTTCATTGGTTCTTGTATAGTTCAAGAGACACTAAAACTGTACGGACATGCATGTTTTTTTTTTTTGCGTTAAAAGTTTCAAGTGACATGCTCCATCTCTCTTCCAAAAATAATACCTACATCCTCCTTATCAAAATATATGTTGTTTTACCATCAAGCTCTTGGTAAGGGATCTCAATCTTCATAAGATAGAGAACACAAGTTTGATTATTCTCGGGGAGTTCATTTTGCTGAAAAAACTAAAAATTTTTACGTTCTATGGTCAAAGGGGATTACACCTCCTGATTAAGCAAAATATATATACCTCTCAATGATTAGCAAACTATAGTATATATATATATATATATATGATATATAAAAGTTATTTTAAAGTAATTATTTTATTTCCAAAAATTATAATGTATTTTAAAAAAATAATTAAATAATTTTTTTCATCGTATTTTAAAAAATAATAAATAATTTTTTTCAATTTTATTTTTATTTATATTAGATACAATAATTATCTTCACAAATTACTTGGTAATTTGATCAAATTATCCTTAATTTTATTACTATAATTTAGAAAAATTAATTATTTCCTTAATTTCTATTTACAATTTGAAACGGAGGGAATAATTTAGAGGATGTTAAGTTTTGTTCGTTCTTAATTTACTAATTCTCTAATGTATTACTATTAAATATGCTTTAGTTATCAATACTTTTTTCATTTAATTGTTTATTGAAGGTGATATGTAATATATTTTTCTTTTTTTGGGTAATAGGGGAAAGAGCAAAGCTCTACGGAACGAAAAGAGAACTAATATATTAATATAGAGGGTAATAATAGAAAAAAATAAGCAAAATAAATTCATTATTATTCAAAAAATATTAATTAATTTTTCTTAATAGTGTGAATAAAAATAAGTCTATTTTTGTGGTAATATTCCATTAATTCAGTATTATTAATTATAATTATTTACTTCCCAATAGGCTGGATATTGCAAAATGAGATTTCCCCGATCCTGTGAAGCTTGTGAAGCAGTCTACAAAGTACAAAATTGGATTGTTAAACACTACTGTTTTCACCAAAATGAAAATGCAACTATACGACACAAACAAGACCCATATACAAAATTCTTTCTTTATCAATTTGGTAGAATAGCCATAATTAGAATAAGTAAAGCATAATACAGATTCACATGCAGTAACTATTTTTGGAGTAATAGCCAGTGTAGGATCCCACTTGCACAACCAAGCCTCATTCACAGAAAAATGAAGAAGCTACTAGGGTTCATAAGTCCCACAGTTCTTCTTGCTACTGAGAATCTGAGATACAGTTAAACAAGAATGGATATTTATCATGTCATTAGCTATCTATTGTAATTAAGAAAACAAAAAGTCAAAGATTCAGATACAAGTCTTCACAATTGCATTAGCAATAGCCTGTAACTTTAAGTTTAAACAAACCGCATGGTAATAATCATTCAAAGACAAAAAGAAAATACATGGCGATTCTGTGTTGAGAAAATGAGCCTACTCTTGATTTTATATATTAAAATTCAATTTTTGGGATCAATATTTAATTTTAAAAAAAATTAAATATTCAATATTCAACTTTACTTATAAAATCAATATTCAGAATTTGAAGTCATCATTATTGAAAGAATTATATTTATATATCACCCTTAGTCTAAACATAAAAACACCTGTGGTAAAAAAAAAAAAAAAAAAAATCATATTAATTTAAAAAAAATTAAATATTCTATTATTCAACTTTACTTATAAAATATCAATTATAAATGAATTTTGTAGTCTTCATTTATTGTACATAGAATCTTTATTTTAAAATATATCACCCTTATTCTAAACCATAAAAACACCTCTGTGGCACAAAAAAAAAAAAAAAAAAGTAATGAACAGAGAGAAAATGAAATTGACTAAAATATATATAAGTATTAAAAAAAAAAAAAAAAAAAAAATGAACAGAGAGAAAATGAAAATGAAAAAAATATATATAAGTAATTACTATATTGATGAGATATCGCGACATGCTTTTTCTAGCTTTAGGATTTGAAAGGGCAGAGTTACTTTTGTGTTTGGTCTTTTTAAATTTTGTCCATGAAAAGCCAAGAGTAGCTCTGTACTGTTGCAGCATTACTCATCATGCAAACAAGCCCATTGGAAGCATTCAACCACTCAGGTCTTATTGCTTACTCAAATTAAGACATCATATGAATCTATTGTATTTCTAAATGAAACGCCATTTAAGTTTGTCCATCACATGCAAATGATGCCTTAACTTAATATCCTTTAGGTCGTTCTTAAGTCCTCTATTACTTCAATTTGTATTTTTTTTTTACTTCATCAATTTAGCATGTACGTTCAGCTTTCACTTTTGCACAACGTATAATCTTATTGTGTGAAATATTAGATATGCAACCCAAGATAGATATCAAATTTTCAAATAATGAATTAAAGATATTTCGTAGAGGCAGCAAATGAAAGAGAAGCATTAACAGTTGCTGGTTTCAAAACAGTAAACTTTTTTAAGCCCTCTGAATCCAAGAAATGAAATCTTTGATTGTGCTATATAGGTATACCAACGCTAGCAAGAATCAAGAATATGTGCCTTTGGACACTCTCACTTAGCCCTAACCATCAAATCTGCTTTCATTTGCTTGCTTTTCTTTTATATTGGCCAAAGGAAAAGGAAGACTCTGATAAGCCAAGGGAAGGAAAAAAGGCTCTCTTCTTGTGTGTCACCATTGTCTCCCTTGGCCCCCAGAAAGTAAGGTCTAAACATTTATTTTTATGTGTTTATTTGTCAATTTCTGCTTTAAGAGTCTTTAAAAACAAAGACCGTGGAATCAAATTCATGGCTTAAACAAACATGCCAATATGGCGCACTCAATGCCTTTTGACCATTATAATCTATTTTGTAATTGTAGCATTTTGTCTTCCACTCATCATTCTCCTTTCACTATAAAATTATTTTCATTAACTAAAACAGAAAAAGAGAACACGTAAACATTGTAGTCATGTCACTTCCCTATTGGTTCACATTTAAAGGTTTTTCTCCCATACATAGTGTCTTCGAGACTGAACCAGAATTGGTATTAAAATAAAGACAAGAACACAAGTAAGATGTTGATTACAGTAGTAAGCAATTTCAATATCTATGAAGGTGAAAATATGAATTCGATTTCGAGAAATGTCTTTATCGATATAAGATTTTTTAGTTTAACGGCTGAATGCTAAGCTTATATATGGTCTTGCAATAAAGTAATATCACAAACTAAAAATTGAATATATTGTTATATTTTTCAATATTTTTAGATATATGGGAAGTCTAATAAATCAAAATAACGTCGACTAAAATAAATAACACTCATTAAATTAGATTATCAATTAAAAATATATTGTTGATACCGAATAAAAAATATAAAATAATATCCATCTACAAGACTACAAAATTCCAATTTATGACTAAAATAAATAGAACGAGCTAATCACTAGGATTGATTAACTTTCATTATTGGATATAAAAATTAATTATAAGAGGCCAACGACAAACTTTATGGACGGTACCAATGGATATAATTGTTGAAATGATGATAGTGGTTCCATATATTCTTTTGTTCTGAGCAGGTTGGCACTCACTCGTCATAATCGATATTTATTTAACAATTCCCAAATTAAGAAAATATGTGATCCTTAATTAACTTTTTATCAGCGGCAGATGCTGAGACTTCGCGATCTAGGCATGCAGCTATACCTTTCTGCTCGTGCACTAACCAGGTATATGATAAGAGTAAATTGATTTTAATATAAGAGGTCAAAACCTTATGTTAATTGGCCACTCAAAAGAGGTAAAATGACGTCCACTGATCAAAATAAACAAGACAAAGGGCACAAACTTAGATTTCCCATTTCGAACTTATGGATAATTAGGTAAAAATAAGGCACTATCACTGATTATCTGTTCTCCAAAATCAGGTGAAGGATAAAAATTTTACAAGCACATTGTTTGTTAATGGATGTTAACATCAATGCATTATAACGGTTCTTGTGTTACTAACACTGAGAACCAAATTGCATCCATTAACAATTTTAAAATATCTTATGATACATGAAGATTCTGTATTTCAACTTGCAGAGTTATAAGTTTTTCTGCGATATCTGATAATTCATTTTGAACAGCTAAAAGGTTGTTGAGTCTTTGTTGTGCTGCATCTTGGTAAGGCTTGCCAATGGTTATTACAAAGTTTTCCAAATTAGCAGCTGTTTCCAGGAGATCCTTCTGCATTGCTTTTTCAATTTCACGTGCCAAGCCATCTGCTATTTTGCTTACCTTATCTATCATCCCTCGCTTGCGGGATGGGAAATTTGAAACTGCTATGAACCTATTAGAGAAATAAAGAATAAATTAGATATTAAGATATACTCGTAATGCAAAACTTCTATTTTGTGGATGATACTAAAATCTCAATCCTGCAACTGACTAATGTATAGAGAAAAATGGAGGATACATTACCCTCCAGCAGAACAAAGGCCAAGAGCAAGAAGATCTTCTAAAGTGGTAGGTAGCACAGATGTCAAAAGAGAGGCAGATAAACCAGCAGCTCCTAGTCCACCAAATGTTCCCAAGTACTAGGATCAAAAAGAAAACATTCCATATCAGGATTACTGAATCATAAATCAACAAAAATGACAAATAAACTTACTGTATGATAAGACCTAATCCATCTGAAATAAAATAAACTTCTAGTACAATAAAAGTGCAGAAATTGCCAGAATATATTTGAAGAATCAGTTCCAAAACCTTTTGGGTTGATGTTATTTCTGCTGAAGTAGATAGTGTCAGCTACCGAAAAGCGGTTAACAGATTTCATCTTAAGAGTTTGAAAGTTAAATAATTTTTTCTTTTAGGAAATTTTGCTTACCTTAGCTTTATTTATTTATTTATTTGGTAGTTTATTTTATAACACCTACAGAACGCCATAAAACAATACTTGGGATATAGGTTTTTAACCATTTAAGTCACTTCCAGCTAATTCTATTTATGTCCAAAGGGTCCATCTCTGAGCAAGAAAGAAACACAGCCTTACTACACACCACATCTTGAGCTTTCAAAAAATTGAATGTTACCAGAAGACTATCCAGTTTCCAAGGCCACCAATAAAATAGAGAATCACAAGTTCAAGAAAAATAAATAATACTATGAAATGCAAATAAGCCTCTAAACAAATCCAAGAAAATTAATACTCAAAGCATAAATGGGGTAAAGCTGCATAAAACTACTTATCTACAAATTTATGCCACCATTCTACTGCAAAAATGTTACTCAAATCTTAGAGCATTTTAAAACACATTCCTACACAAGAAGCAAGTTGTCGGTAGTAACATAAGGTACAACTTTTTGCTACTAGAGATATCATCTTATACTGATAAAGACATATAGAATATGTGTGTGTGCGTGTGTGTGTGTGTGATTGCCGACCTCCATAAGCACTCAACTTTACAACACATACTTTCAGATGCTATTATTAAACTAGTTAATTGAGACATCCCATCTTTTGCTCAAGAATGTTTAAAAGTCAATTTTTACTATTCGTTCGGGTTTGATTGTGTCATAGTTCTATTTTACTTTTCCGGGCTTATCTAGTTTGAGAAATAATTAATGAGACAAATCCAGACTAACCACTTCACGTATTTCCTGTTCAAAAAGCTTTGAAGCTGCACCAGTACTGAAGTTCTGTATCACTTTCAAGCTGACATCATCAACTTTTCCCAGCAACTCATTGATCTGAAAATGCATCTGTGTGTTTGGATTGGTAAGCAAAGACCACCTTTTTTCAAAGGATTCTTTGTACAGCTTCCCTTCATGAGCACTATTTGATTTTAACCATAATGCATATTCTTCAAGTAGTTTCTGCATGCCCAGATAACATAAAAAAGAAATGGTAAATAAATTATAACCAACCAAACCAAATGAATCTAAAGATAAGTGGAACAGAAAATACTAAAGAAACACGTCAGAAGAAAATAAAGTGCAATAACTGATTTAGAAAATGAGGAAAACTGAAAGATGAGTTAAATGAATCAACCACACAATATAAAAACCAAGATTGAACATGCTTGAGTCAGTTCCTAAACAGGTCAAGAATGGTCAACTCACTTGTGCATCTGAAACTGCAGGACCAATTATATCATTTTGAACCCTGAACGCAGCAGCCGTCGTCGCAGATTTTTCCCCTTTAAATATATATGAGGCAGCAAGATCAAGATTTGATATCTGTAGAGTGGATTCTATAAGCTCCAGAAGACGGGATTTTGTTCTTTCGATCTGCAATGTCATTTCCAAATACATTTCACAACCAACTCATTGTAATTTACTTTATTTCAAAAGATTCTCAGTGTGATTGAAGGGAAGATAAGAGGGAAATGCATATTCTATGAGAACTTACCAGAGACAAAGTCTTTGTTCTCCAAGAGACGCTCTCCTTTTCTGTCCTCATTGTATACTCTTTCACACTATCAACAATTTCATTTAAAGTGATCAGATCCTGCTCGGCATTTCGGCATTCTTGTTTCACAAGAGTTTCACAAGTAGAAAGTATACGCTCAGCAATAGCAATTGGAGTTTCCAGTTTGAGCTTCATTCTTTCCATTCCTGTTTCTGTTGAGCCATCCAAAAAACTATACAGAAACTTCTCAAGTTCATAGAAGCTATTGATATGCGAATAAGATTCTAAAACTGATGATCGTTTATTATCTTGTTTTAATTCAGAAGAAGCTGAAAGTTTTGCTTCAAGAGCAGACCGAGCAGAGACTGGATACAACATCACGTTTTCAGTGTTTAGTAACTTCCCTGTATTCTCCATGATGAATGACATAGCCTCCTCAAGCTACAAAATCATGAAGAATAATTTAAAACACTTGTAACTTGCTTGACAGCTCTGGCAAATATAAATACTAACAGGCTTGATACCTTTACTACATGCCAAAAAAAAATTTTTTGAAAAAAAAAAAAGAAAAAGAAAAAGAGGTTTCAAAACAAACCTCACTGGTATTCTGATAGAGGTCAGATTTATTTAACACAAACACAACTTTCTTCTTCCACTGTTGAGTGTATTGCAGAAAAGAAACCTGAATCAGAAATGAAAACAAAAGCATCTTCAGAAATAGCAAATGCTGGACAAAATATTTCCCAATGCTTAGTGCTTATATTGTCCTTCAAACATATAAGTTAAGAGTTACCAAGAAAATATGGATAGATCATAGATTATAATCTCAATTTTCCACATAGCTACTTAAGTGCTTTTCTAGATTATACAACACTATTGCATGCACAGGAAGCCTAAGCAACTGGATTGCAAATACATAATCGTCCATGTCAAAAGTTCATATTTTTATCTTTTTGAACTGACGTACTCAGATAGCAAATACAGGAGTCCTAAAATCTTCATGTTTAAAATCAATGAAGATATCATCATAGATTCCCAATGGAATCTAATATGTGATATAAAGGAGTCATAAACAGAGTGCCTTAGCAATGAGTTATCTGAATAATATTTTCCTACAATGGTAAGCTATATGTATAAGAGTACTGATTTATACCTCACTTTCAGTTAATGGGCGATCAGCAGAAATAACAAAAAGAAGCAAATCAGCACGAGGCACAAATTCCTCAGTGAGGCGTTGCTGCCTTTGGAGAATGACATTAGTCCCTGGCGTATCAACAATGTTCATCTGTTTGAAACGTAGATAATTAAATAAATCAGTCACATCGAACAAAATGTAATGCAGGAAATCATAGAATGAGCTTAAAAGCCTCAATAAGCTTAAACCATTGGTTGCAGAAAATGTTCATGTGAAGAAGAGTCCAGGAGGCTTTGTTGCTAGGTTTCAAATGCTAAAATATTTTTGCTTTATGCTTAATTGCGTACAAATACTTTAACTGTTCTCTTTTTTTGATGCATTATTCCATTCACTTTTTGGCCTATTAAATGGTGATACAGAAGTGAATGATTAGTGTCTTTGGTTAAGATGGCATATACAGTAGGATTGAGGATGTTAAATTTTATTGCACTATCCAAGAAATAAGGGCCGGGCAGCTCAATAATCCATTTTGAAACAGAAAGAAACTTGCGGTGCTAAGAGACAACACTGACATGAGCACATTTAAAGTTTACAGCACAAACTTGCTAAAGTTGCAGCTATTACCAGTAACTTTGATCAAACAACAGCAAAGATGCAAAGAGAAAAAGGTCACACTGAACAGGATTATTGAGTTTGAGAGCTGATTAAGCTGACTAGCAACGGATATATCACGCTTTGCAACTGAAAAGAATTGTGCACATGTATCTGTGTGCATATACATACATATATAATAGCAGAGTTCATTGGACTTAGTTATTCAAAGGATTAGAATATCTCAAAACTGAATTCAGACGTATACATGGATCAAACCATAAAATACTCACCTCCTTAAGAATTGGAGCAGGAAGATAGCATATGTATTGGCCATCTGGATGTCTTTCACAACGCTCTGGCTCTTCAGAATTATACTCAGAATATCGTAAGAAAGTGATCTCATTGGTTGTAGGAACAACACCTTCTTTAAGGTATCTTTTTCCAAGAAGCGCATTAATTACGCTAGATTTACCAGAATTAAATTCACCCTGGTGCAAAGATAAGTAAGGGGGTAAGTATCTTAGAACAGCATAATGACACAAATTACTAACTAATCTCTGTCAATTTTTTTTTTTTTTCGGTCTGATAAATTAACATTAATATCTCGCAGATGAAGTTATCTTCAAAGAGACATAGAAAAATAAGAAATCAAGGGAAGAAAAAGCGAGAAAAATAGATGATCACGTCTCTCCATATTTACAGCACAATAGCACCTATTAACACTTGGCTCAACTCAATGCTAAGAACATTAAGAAAATAGTAAAAAGAATATCCTTAAAAAGCGTAAGTCAAGGACAAGACAACTAATGAATTGAATGAACATGCATAGCAAAATAAACATAGGCCAACAGAAGACTGTTAATGCAACTTGTTTATGAAATTTCTAACCACATTGGAATTTTATATAAATACATGTTCTAATTTAAGACATTAGTATGAGAGAACAAAAAAGTCGTTGGGGACATAAGCATCAGCATATGCAACAGAAAGCGGAGGAAGACAAACTCACAATCTTTTTAATTCAAAAGTTGTTAAATGAAAAATAATGAGACTTGTTAAACACCACTTTAATTCTAGGTCTTCCAATGAAAACAAAAGGGGTTTATTGGAAATTTAGAGCTAATACCAATGAATATCCCTGGACCCAGAATTTGTTGAAGTTCAGCACACAATTACCACTATAGCCAGTAAAAATGGCTCATCAATTTGAGAAACAGCATCAATTAGAAGTGTCACCTCCTCCATCTGTCACTCAAAACAATTACCCTGATTCAGGCATAAAAAGGCAACAAAAGAATTGATATAATGTGGACTTATCGAATAAAAATGGTTCACAACTACTAAATTTCTATAATGAGCACCTGAGGAGCAGCTTTCTGAATAACGTTAATAGCTTCAAGCAATACTGATCTTTCTGTTTCTATGAGCTGTTTTTCTCTGTCCTGCAACTTAACAAAGCCTCCTATCTGCTTTTTCCCATGAAAATCATTTTCTACCTCCAATGATTTAACATTATTGAGGCTTTCAAGCTCATTCTCTAAGCTTTCCTCCGTTGCACTTACAGTGTTGAACAATTGACTCAAAGACTCGTCATTAAACGACCTCAAATCCTCCAATGACATAACTAAACCAGCAAGACCAGATTTTAGCAATTTTGATGCCTCTATAACTGACATTGGCACACTACGTGACGCGTAGATGAAAAAAATTGGTATTTTCACATCCGCAAATCCAGAGCACATTTTTAGATCAAAATGTCTCTCTTGACCAATCCCGTATATAAGAAAATCAGCACCTTCAGAATTAGATGCGTTTAAGGCAGCGCTAGAAGTCTGCACATTTCTGGCTACTAAAGGGAGAACTACAGATTCAGATTTCGAATCCATCATCATATTTCTTGCCACAATGGCAGGAAGACCTGTAAGAGAAGGAGGAATCCATTATTCTTCGTGTCCAAGGATTAATGACAGAAAACAAAACCTCATTGAAACCAAATAAAGCACCATCTACTAACTAATCCAAATACGATATACGTACACACCAAATTTTGATAAAATACTATCTCCATGCACGTGTATATACCAACTAGACTTCAGGCTAACGATTCTCATTGCATAATAATATTTCTCCATAACACTCAATATCAGATAAAACTAAATCTAATTTATAGAACTTAATTGGAATGAATTAAGCAAACCTTGATCAGAGAGAACAACCCCACTAGCATTAACAGCAGCAGCGACATCAACGCGTTCTCCAATCAACAAATAAGCACGATCCCTTATAACAGACTTCAACAAACATGCAGCTTCGTAGAGAGCCTTCCCGCTACCATCACCGCAATTAAGAACGACAATTCCTACCCACTTAACAACGGCCTTATCAATAAAATCCAAAACATCCCCGCGAGGCAAAACGTCGTCGGATTCAAGCTGGAGAACAATGTTGGGGACCTTGATTTCAGGGCGCTTATAGCCGCCAGGAAAAAGCGTTCTCGGCTGAGTTGGCGAGTCCTGATTGATTGATCGTTGAAAGGGGTCGTTAGAGAGTGAAAGAATAGGGAAACGATGGGTTCGGTGTGGTGGGGATTTGAAGCGAGGGAGAGGCGTGAAGAAGGGAAACAATGGAGATAAGTAGAGAGAAGGAGTGGAGGTACGGAAGCAGAGCAAAGGTGTCATGGAAATGAAGATTACAGAGAGAGATTATACTAGTGTGAGAAGAAGAGGAAATACAGTGTATGCAGTGAAGAAGAAGAAGAAGAAGAAGAGGAAGAGGAAGAAGTGGCTTATCTGCAACTGTCTATGAGTGGGTGTTCTGTGTAAGGAAATGTTATCATCTTATCCTTTGTGGGGAAGGGAAAAAGAAAGGAGTGAATACGCAGCAGCTACAGCACCACCGATCAGACAACGGATTTTATCAAAACCTTGTCTTTAATTGAAATTAAGTTTAATTGTTGCAGTTGCAAAGTCATTAAATTGAAAGCAAAAATAGAAATTCTTCTCAGAGAAAAAAAAGAAAATAAAAATAGAAATATTCCATTATTATTCAACCCCAAATTATGGAAATGGCAGTTTGACAAAACATACTATAATTTACCACTGAAAAATAAATTTTCATTTTTATTTTTCCAAAAAAAAAAGCTTAAAATACAGTAATTTATAGGTTTGTCTTTTTCTCATGAGATCTTTTAAAGGATATGTTCAACAAAATTAGCTGTTTGAGTAGCCTTTCGTGAAAAGCTAAAAGCTAAATATTACATAAGTTAACTTTTTCACAAAATGCTACCTTAATTTTTAAAAATTAATGCGAATTCTATGTTACCGAATAACTCTTTAAGTAACATTTAGAGTTTTGAATGGTCAAAATTCTAAAAGTTACTCAAAAAAACTATTACCGAACACAGCCAAAATATTTTATCTTTATAAATAAAATCCCAAATAAAAAATATTAATTTAATTATTTTCAAAGGTTGTGTATAATTATTTTTTTGAGAATAATAGTCAATTTGTTTTTTATTGATGCAGTATTGAATCACCAAATTTTCGAAGAGAATTATATTGATAATTTAGTAAATTTGATGAATTGACCAATTAGTTCTTAAGTTTGATAATAAAATTTCTAATTCGATTTTAATTTTGATATATGGGATTTTGAATCTCTTATTTTACCTTAATAATTTATGCGTGGAAATTTTGGTATGTTTTATATTTTTTATAACCGTGTTTTTAATTTTTATACTTATTGTCACGAAAAGAAATATAATAAAAATAAATTGTAAGGGTTTATTTTGAACTTTTTTTTCTCATAAAGGGGAAAGGAAAAGGGAAAATAATTGTTTTTAAATAATTATCTAATTTATTTTGAAGTTTCTTCTTATACTTAACAATAATTAAAAAGATATTACCTTATTTGCAACATAGTTAAAATTTTAATCTATTTGCTTCAAGGATTAAGGTTATCTTAATATAAATTAAATGTATTATTTTTAGTTAAATATAATAATTGCCATATTTAGCCAAAGGTTGTTTGATCATTGAGTCAATTTTAGCATAATATATGTTCTACAAACATGGATTAATATAGATGAAAAAAAAATAATTTGCATTCCTTTTTTTTCTCAACAATAAAATTAAACGTGTATTTATTTAATTATTCAATTTTACAAAATTTTCACATTTTAATTATTCGTTAGATTATTAATTAACAATTTATTGATAAAAAAACTCAAATATTGATTTTTGTATTACTAAAAAATTATAGAAAACTATACTTTAACTGATGTATAACTTGTACATTATGTATTTTAATATTTTTCACGAACAATCTTAAAATTTAGACTTTTCATAAAATAATTATATAATTTACTCAATTAGTTCGGAATTATAATTTAATTACTATCCAATTTATACAAATCAATGCAAAAGAATTTTTAATTACTAAATTGCATTGAATTTTTTATTATTTTAAAGTTTAAGATTTGGATTTTAAAACCATAAACCAAATCAATAATTCGATTTTTATGAAAGAAAACATCCATTTTTTTTAAACTGCAGTTTTAATGAGAAAGAAAAATATGCAAAAATAAAAAAATACATAAGGCTCAGTATATGTTAATGATAGAATGTACAAAAGGTCTGCTGCTTGTAAAGCCATTAGGAACGAATAATTCATATAATTAATCCTAATTAATACAAAATCAAGACTTACGACTCATTTGGTATAAACTCAAAATGTGAAATTTATTTATAATGTATTAAAAAGATAAAATTCATTTATAAATGATTTTTCATGTTTATAATAAAGTTAAAAATTGAAAATTTATTTACTTTTATTTATAAAATATCCTTAGCGTAGTAATTTAGAGGATTGGAAGAATGAAAACTTTAATCATAAAGTTACAAATTGTTTAAATTTGTGGAATTCATTTTGAAATTTCACATTTTTGATAGAATTCAATTTACTGTATTTAAATCTATAGAATGCATTTATAGAATTTAATTATTTATTTTCTTTTCATACCAAACACAAAAATTTAAATTCATAAATGAATTTCACGAAATTTTATCTTCTCCATGATTATAAGACAAAACTTTATCGATCCAAATTACTTTTAAGTAAACCAAATTAGAAGTTGAAGGTAAAAATCAAAATTGTGAAAAAATTATACATTATATATTTTATTTATTTATTTATTTTGATGAAAAAAAAATTATACTCTATTATTTTAAGTGTGAAAAATAAAAATATATTTCAAAGGTGAAAAATTGAAATATTAGGATACTAGTTGACCAATAAAGGACCTACACGTTGTCTACAAAGGACGCAATTACCTCGTGAAACTCCACCAACTAAGATTAGTCGTCTTATTTTCACTCCACTCCCATGAATTCTCACGCTCCCCTCCCCACAACTCACTCTGTTCGGTGAACAGTTTTTGTATATTGGAAAAGATGGCCAGGAAACCTAGCGCTTCTAAGGTTGCAGAAAAGTCACAGAAGGTGAGCAACAATAAGCCTTCCTTTCTTTCTTTTCTTAATTTCTTCATTCTAATATGTTATGATGGTTTATTTTTATTACTTGTTTAATCTATGTACAAAGATCGTGGCTTTAGATGTTTTTTAATCGTTTATTTTACTTCAAGCTTTGCTTTTTTTTTTTTTTTTTCTTAATATCCGTTTGGTTGTCTCTCTTGGATTTCCTTTCATGCATGTTTAGTTGGATGGTTATGGTTTGCATGCATGTTTGATTTTATTTTAATAAGGGATTTTTTTTGCAAGAAATAACTTTTACTTGTTATTTCTACTGTGTCTGTTTATTTGGGGATTAGGGTTTTAGCCTTTAATGATAGGTGAATCATTTATCTTTGTAATCCATGTCCAATGTCCATTCTTTTAAGTTTCAATCGCTTCATATCTGTTGGTGGTCTTTTGAATTTGTTTGATCATTAATGCGAAGGGTCAGCTTTTGGGTATTACTTTCTAATGTTTAAACATTCAGTGGGTTTGCTTTGTTTTAGCTTATGAAGTATAGAAGGCATATTTTTAATGTGAAACTAAAACTACTGAAGAATGTTCTCTGTTCTGATCATCCAAGGATCAAATTCTATTTTCTTGTGAGGTAGCCTTTTACTTTTGAATGAGAAACATTATTCATTGTGGCTAACTGGTTTGAAGACTCACAAGCAGAAATGGAAGGCATTGATTGCCAAGATATGGTGAATTGGGAATAATTATCCTGTTTTCTGTTTGAATTGGTTATGGTGCTAGTTTTTCCAATTGTGAACCATAGCGATATATATACATATAATTGTTAATTGTATTATTTGATACACAAAAATATTTATAGTTTCTATAAAAGATCTTTGATAGTTTTTGAAATTAAATTTGAACTATTTTATTCTAATTGAAGCATGGCAGCACAAATCCACATGTGGAGCCTGAAAACAATAGCCCTTCTTTAGAAAAAGTAGACAAACAGCCTGAAAACACAACTCCTATCCTCGAATCACAAGAAGCAAACTCTTCCAGAACGTCTTCTAGAAAGAAAGTGAAGAACACCCCTACTAAAGTTAGGCGATCAGAGCGTCTTTCAAATGCAGTTATGGCTAGGGAAAGCCACGACATCCAGTGTATCATTCAAGAGGTAACTGTCAGTGAAAGTGATAAAGAAGATGAACCGGCAGAAGAGGAATTGCCAGAGCCTACTTTGGATGAGAAAACCTCAGATGAGAGAACCTCAGATGAAAAAGTTGACTATATAATACAACTTTTGGAGGCACAACAAAAGACTATGGATGAATTGAATTCTAAGGTATCAAAGTCTTCCATATGAATGAGCCTCTTTTCTGTAGCTTTATTGTTTAAATAACCCTGTGTAAATGAAACATCTATTGAAATTCATAGCAATTTGCAGGGAACTGGCAGAACCTTCTTTAGTGAAAGCTTTAGTACAGGGGATGTCACATACAAAACTTTGTACATCGATTCCCAAAAGAAGGTTACATGTTGTTTATCTGGTGGCATATTTAGCATTGCATATTTTGTTATTATTCATAATCAACAGCGACGCAATTTGTTCTTGGACTTGCTTTTGTAGGTTGAAGCTTTGACAGAGGAAAATGATCAGCTTTTTAAGAAGTTGGAATATGCTCTTGGAAAAATTGAAGTGGTATGTTTTCTGTTCTCATAGATCCAACATATTTGACTTTTCTAGTTTTTGTGGAACTTATTTTGCAATTGGGATTGTGTTATTATGTCCCTTAGATTGTAACAGGAGAGCATATCTGAGTATAATTTCTTGTATTAACAGCATTTTCATCTGGCGGTGACCTATTTGTTTGAACCAGCAATTTAAAAAAAAAAAACTTCAATTTTAGTCTAATGGCTAAAACCGTTATCAATAACAGGGTTATAGAATTGATAAGATTAAACGGGTGGACTAAAATTAATTTGACAAGTTTAAAATGATATGGAAGCCATCAATATCTATAAATGAATGTAACCACCATAAAGAATATAGATGTGTCACTCTATTATTGTATTCATTTTTCTTTTCATAAGGGACACAAAAATTATTGCTTTTGTTGTAACTTCTGAATGCAACAACTTTTGCAATTCTTAATGTGACAAGTTGATGTTTCTTTTCTAAATTTGCATTTTTTTAGTATGAGAAGGGGAATCATATGGTTACTGAAGTGTTGGAGAAGTTGAAAGATGTGTTAAGAGATGCATTCTGGTTCTCAATGACGAAAGCTCCTGAAGCAACTGTTGAAAGATGTCTTGAATGCAAGACTTCTGCTAAGAGAAAAAGACTCGATAAAGAAATTGAAAAGAACTAGGTGTATGATTTGCTATATCACAACTTAGTTGTGTTCTTTGCTTGTGGCTATGCCAAAATGACTTCTGTGGTGATTTATTTTTAGCTCTGCCTGGTGGGTTTTTGTCATGTCTCTTTTTGATGGAGATGAACTACTAAGGTGTATGATTTGCTATGTTAGAACTTAGTTGTGTTATTTGCTCGTCTCTATGCCTGGTGGGTATTTGTCATGTCTCCTTTGACAGAAGTTAATGGTCATATGCGTATTGGTGTCTATGCAAGAGAATACATACGGTGAATGCACGAAAGAGCTAGCAAAAATGAATTTCTTTATTTGCATAATTTCCTTGGAAGAACAATATTACATCATTCTATCGTAGGCAATTGAAAAACTTTATGGACAATATTACAGTCTGAAATCCAAAGTCATATGGACAAAACTTCCATTATTCTAGGCAAATGCCTACTGCTGTTCTTGGAAGCACTCGTCAAGGGAAGTTGAGAAACTAAAAAAAGTAGCCCCTGGTGTTTTTGGAACTTCATTATTATCTGCTGCATTTTCTGGCTCTTCCTTCGTGGATGATGATGGAGAAGAAAAGTCTAAGCACATTCCTTGAACAAGTTGCTCATAAGAAGCAGAAAGATCTAAGGAGGTGAGTTGGTGATACTCAACAAGTTGGTGAAGGCATTGGTTTTCCCTTATCAGATTGGCGTTTTCATTGGCTAATCTGGATTTTTCTGAAAGCAGGGCCTCCATTTGAAGCCTCATCTGTTAAATTTAATCAATGCAATTTCATTTTCAGCAAAATCTTCAAAGAGAAAAATAATAAATATATGTATACATATAGCCCTAAAAAACCGATGGCTTACCAAGTCATCTTCCTCTGGTCTGATCCCCTTAGAGACTCCATCTCTGAGCCTCCTGTTCTCTTCTTCAAGCAGAGTGCATCTCTCTTGCACAAAACATAAATCTGATTTTATTGACTTTATTTCTCTTGCAAGTGAAGCTGCTTTTGTAGCCATGGAAATTGCAAGCTGCAATTTTTAAAAATGAAAAATTGCCAATTAATACAACCTTAGTTGAATGCTATAAAATCAGAATTGTATTGAAAAGAAGGGAGCAACCAACATTTTTTACTTTCTTTAGCTTCTTGTCCTTCGGGCTCTGTTCATTTTCCTTGAGTGACTCATTTCTATGATCCTCTGAGCTGTCAGTTTGATCGAACTTCCTTTTTGATCCTTTACTTTCTCCTCCTTTTTCATTTTGTTCCTTTTCTAAACCCTCTTGCTTATTATCTGAATTTTTGAGATTACTGTGTAATATTTCACTCAACGTAGGTGGTTCAGATAAATATCTAGCTCCCTAAAAACAGACAAGAGTGGTTCCAAAATCGTTAAAACCCCAAAGTGTTTTAGTATATAAATCACAGATCTTTAGACAAAAAATGTCAGTCAGAAAATAAATTAATGAACTTTTGAACCTTAATTAATTAGGTTTTATCAAAAAAAAAAACTTTTACCTGAAGAGCATTGTCCAGATTGTTGGAGAGCTGAGAGAGTGTTTGAGCAATTGAGTCAAACCCTCTTAGCAAAAGCAACGAGTCTTCCTTCGTTATCTTTGCTCGATTTGATTCTCCTGCACTCTACAACAAAAAAACAGAACCAATATACTCTGTTCAAGTTCCAACGTATAAAAAAAATTTTGAAATTCAAATCAATTAATAAAAAGTTACAACTGAAAAACTCGCTCACCAATTGGGTAGCTGAAGGTGGGTCAAGATTGAGCTGATCTTGGGCTTTTGAAACCTTGCATTGGCGATTCTCCAGAAGCGTATCAATCCGGTTACGAAGAGTGCTCCAGAAACGCTTATCAGAACTAGGGCTGAACAGAGGAGAAGAAACCATCAAGTTTGTGCTCTCCTGAAACCAACAAATTTCAAAAACAATTATAAACAATCCAACAAATTAGTGAAGAAGGAGGAGGAGGTACCTTATTGAGATGGGCAGGGGATGGCGAGTCCACTGAAGCTGCCATGGAGAGAAACAGAGAGAAAGAGATATGTAACGGCTAGTTCCTAAGGAAGTGAAGTATAATGATGGCGATTTTAAAAGAAGGGCCGACTTGGCTAACGTTCTAAAATTAATCTGACTTGACTTGTAGTACTATTTTTATTCTTTTTTATTTTTGTTTTGTCCATTCAAAAGCGGGGTTGGGTCCCACTCTTTGCCGATCATCAAAGCGACAGTGCTTTTCTCGGCGCCTAGCCTAGGTGGGGCCGTTCATGGATCCAATGGCTATGATTTATTTCACTGTAGATTGCTACCCTAGGTTTGGCCATTGCCTTTCTCTCTAATCCTTATAAGTAATTAATAAAGTTGAAAATCTAATTATGGCAAATGGACTTGTCGACTTAAATTAATTATGATCATTAACAAGAATCCATGTTTGCTAAGTTGTTAAATACACGTTAGATCCATCAAATATATTAGGCTCTATGATTTGTTTTAATTGCTGAGATTTCCTTCCATGTATTGTTTTTACTTCACTCAATGGATATTTCAATTAAAAATATTATAATATAATATAAAAATTCATATTTTTATTTATTTGAAATAGTTATTTATTCAAATAAAACCTAATACAGTAAGATATTTTAAATTTTACATAAAATAATATTCAAACTTTTTACTTAAAATTCATATTTGAAAATACACTTGAGAAATAAAACTATAGTCCATATCTTCATATAGTCCAAAGTCCAGATCAGCTATATTTCCCAACATAAATTTACACTTGAAGAAATAAAACCTATAGTCCATATCTTCATAAATAGGTACCAAAGGTCCAGATCAGCATATTTCCCAAACATATATATATATATAAATATATATATATATATAGTTATATATTATTAAAAAAAAAAAAAAAGGAAATTCAAGTTCATTTCTGAAGTAATTTACTCATATCTAATCTTCCGAAGAGAAAACTAACGCATGCGCAAATAATTAATTCACATATTATCTTCCCAAAAAAAAAAAATGACCAACCATCTCAACTGTAACATTTAAATTAAAAAGGAAATTCAAGTTCATTCTGAAGTAAATTTACTCATATCTAATCTCTACCGAGAAAACTAACGCATGGCAAATAATTAATTCACATATTATTTCTTCCCAAAAAAAAAAAATGACCAACCATCTCAACTGTAACATTTAAATTAGCCGCGAAATTATCTTTAACCGTTACCATTATCTAATAGCCAAAAGAACTGCTGGTTCTCAAAGAATCAAAGCCCAGCTCCAACAAAGTAACAGTCAATGGCTACTCTTTCTCCTTCGTCATCTTCTCTCCTCTTCTCTTCTCCACCTTACAAGCTTTCTCCACTTTCTCTTTTATCTTCTTCACGCCTCTCCTTCTCTTCCTCCTCCCAATCCTCTCATCTTTCTTCTTTTCTCTCTATCTCTCCAAATTCTTTAACATGCCCTATTTCATGTTCAATGCCCTTCTCTGCCTCTGCCTTCACTGTAAAGGCCAGTACAGCAGAGAAGAAGAAGGTCCTTATAGTTAACACAAACAGCGGTGGCCATGCAGTTATTGGATTTTACTTTGCAAAAGAGCTTCTGGGTTCTGGTCATGACGTCACTATCTTGACTGTTGGCGAGCAGAATTCTGATAAAATGAAGAAACCTCCATTCAGCAGATTCTCAGTAAGTTCAATTTGGGATTTTCTGATTCTTTTTTTAATTATTTTTAAAGGGAAACAGCTGCCGGAATCTGAATACTAATCTGGAGCATTGTGAGACATGCAATTGACAGAAGAAAAATTTATAATTTGTTTGTAATTTGAATTCAATCAATCTAGTTATTGTCATTTCTTTTCTTTGGTTTTAATGAAGGAAATTGTGAGTGCTGGAGGGAAAACAGTGTGGGGAGACCCAGCAGAAGTAGGGAAAGCTGTGGAAGGCGCAACTTTTGATGTGGTGTTAGATAACAATGGCAAGGATCTTGATACTGTCAGGTTAATTTTTTCACTCTATCATTCACCAAAAAATCAACATTTATAATTAAACTGTTACTAATTAAGGGAATTGAACACACAGGCCTGTGGTGGACTGGGCAAAGAGTAGTGGTGTGAAGCAGTTCATGTACATCAGCAGTGCCGGAATTTATGTACCTACTGATGAACCTCCTCATGTTGAAGGGGTAAGTTGTCTAATAAAGCATTAAAATAGATTGAAATTTATTTCGCTTAACCAAAGTTTCTTTACCATTAAAGGATGATGTTAAAGCTAGTGCTGGCCATGTTGGAGTAGAGAAATACATTGCAGAGATTTTTAGTAGCTGGGCTATATTCCGCCCCCAATACATGATTGGTTCAGGCAACAACAAAGATTGTGAGGAGTGGTTTTTCGATCGTAAGTAGAAAATGGTTGTATTCTTCAATTTTCTTGTCCTTTCATTCTGTCTATGAATAGTTTAGATGACGATGATGATCTCTTCTGTAAACAGGGATCGTCCGAAAAAGGCCAGTGCCAATTCCTGGCTCTGGAATGCAACTAACTAATATCGCCCATGTTAGGGACTTGTCTTCCATGCTTACTCTAGCTGTTGAGAACCCAGAAGCTGCAAATAGCAACATATTCAACTGTGTAAGTGACCGAGCTGTGACTTTGGATGGAATGGCAAAACTATGTGCTCAAGCTGCAGGTTTACCGGTCGAAATTGTGCATTATGACCCAAAAGCTGTTGGAATTGATGCAAAGAAAGCTTTTCCTTTCCGAAACATGGTAATTTAACCAGTGCAGTATCCTATACTAATTCTTTTTTCAACAGTTTGAACCAGAAAATATATAATCCATGTGCTTTGCAGCATTTCTATGCAGAACCCAGAGCTGCCAAGGACATCCTCGGATGGAATGCTACCACAAACCTTCCCGAGGACTTGAAAGAACGATTTGATGAGTATGTAAAGATCGGAAGAGACAAGAAGCCTATGCAGTTTGACATAGACGATAAAATACTTGAATCTCTTAAAGTTCCAGTAGCAGTCTGATCAAGTGCATCAGAACTGTTACGTTTCCAGATCTACCCTGGTCGCTGGGACTTACAGTTTTGTCATCCTTCCTCGTCTGTTTTAGTTTGTTAAGAATCATTGTACTTTTTTTCCACTTAATTCACAAGAAAATTAATGAATAAATAAAGCTATTGGTAACATTTTCAGACAATAGAAACAGAAATCAATTAGTTATTGGAGCCACAACAATTGTTTTATTCACTATCACTAAGTCTTATTCTAACTAAACATAAAATATGGTATTGTCATAAATCAGGAAATATAGCATTGTCATAAATCATGAAATATGGCATTTTCTATCTGCTTATTCCTAATCCTATCTATGCTAGAACAGAATCATGCATCTCTATATCTGATGGCAACTGTTGACTGGACTTAAACAGTTTGATCATTGAACACCTGTTCAAAATAAGAGGACAAACCTCTGCACATGCATTATCACTACAGCGTCTTCATCGAAATTATATTAAACAACTGCAGTAAACAAATATTTTGAGTCTCAAAAGGCCAGAACGACCAAACTCAATTTAAAAATATTGAGCATTCATATGCTACAAAAGAAAACTACGCTCTAAGAACCGAGAGCAGCTAATAAATTAAAAACAACATACTGCCTAAAGCAATACAATATTTGCCTAGCAAATCCTAGAACTAAACCCAGTTCCCAGGCAGGTTTAAGCTACATCTGCTAAACTCGGTAGTCTGATATATCAAGGCAAAAAGAAAGAAAAAAAAAACACTTTTCTCAGTTTAACCTACAGTGGACGAGTCTACTAGTACCTGGTTAATGCAACTAGACTAGATTGCATAGAAACAAGCTTTATATCCAAATAACCAGTAGTCTATGCATAAGTTTTAATTCCTGAAAAAGCTATAACAGCAAATCACTTATAATGTCATTCCTACTGATCATGTTTGATTTCAAGCCCCTTAAGTTTGAATTCCAATTCATCCTCATTATCCTCATCCTCTTCGTTTGTCTCTTCATCAAGATCTTCACCTTCTGGATCATTCTCATCCAAAAGCCCAATCACACCAGGCAAATTTTTTAATATATCCTTCACTTCATCAATCCCTTCGTCAGATATGTAATTACCATTAATATTTAGCATCTTAAACCCTGGCTTAAGCACAACAGCCTGTGCCAAGAGCCTTGCCCCAGCCCTTCTTATTGAGTTTGTGCTCAAATCAACTTCATTTAACTGGCCATGACCTTCCTCTATTGCCTTCGCAATCAAAATAGCACCTTCATCCTTCAATTCATTCTCAGAAAGGTTTAACTTGCTGAGAAATTGTTTTGCTGCAATACAAGCTGCCAAACGAGAAGCTCCTTTCACAGTAATATCATTCCCAGCCATTTCAAGAACTTCAAGTGAAGGTGCAGAATCCTTTAGAGCATTGGCAAGTGCTTCAGCCCCTTCATCCTCCAAGTTTAGATAACTAAGATAAACCTCAGTAAGATCAGCAAATGAAAATAAAGACTTACTCAAAGCAACTCCAGCTTCCACTCCAAACATATTGTCACGCAGATCAAGCTTCCGCAAATGGCTACACGTTCCAAGAGCTTCAGCCAGTATAACACCACCATCTGAACCTATCCTTGTTGAAGAACATCGAAAATCCTCCAACATGGTAGATCGTTTTACAATTTCAGCAATAGCAACTGCACCTTCATCTCCAGTCATGTTATTGTGAAACTGAAGGACCTTGAGCTTCTCAGTGGAAGGGATTAGCTCACAAACTGCACGTGCAGCTTCCTCTGAGATACCATCATTAATCAGATAAAGCTCCTCCAGATTCTTCTGTGTTTTGAGAAGTGCCCCAAAAGCCCTCAAACCCTTTTCGCCCAAGGCATTGTTTGAAAGGTTCAAATATCTCAAATTACAACCCTCCAGGGCTGTAGAAAATATATTCATGACGTCAAGAGCTTCTGATTCTGGCCTCCCTGCAACAAAGTCTGATAAGTCTACTTCTGTTAATTGATCCCTTATGGATGACAAGATAGGCGCTGCAACACCAGCTGCATCCAAACCAAAACTTCTGTTACTGAAACAGATCCTAGTATACAGGTGCCCAGGCTCCTTAAGTGGTTTTAAAAGATCTTCAGCCTCGTCTGCACTGATAAATGCCCTTCGACCACCAGATATATCAAATATATCTGTACGCACAGCAGTAGCTTTGTCAGTTGTTATCACTTCTCCATCTTCCTTCATTCTAGGTCCTCTTCTAAGAACTTCCAGCATGAGCTTACTGGATTCTTTGGCATAAACCTGCACTGCAAAACTTCCATCACCATCAGGCTCTTTCTGGTAGTGTTGGTTTGCAGCAATAAATGCTAACTCTTCAATTTGCTTGGCATCCTCCTCAGCTTCTTCTTTGCTCAACAAGCCATACTTTCTGGAAATAATGGAAGGAGTCGTAAGATTCTTGGTCATCCGCTCTACAAGCATTAGCCTGGTACTCTGACTAGGAGGCCACAATTTGACAGAAAGTGTTCGGTGCTGGAAACTTTGTGTTGTAGGATCCATGTCAAAATAACCTGAGAAGCAGGCCATAACTGCACTATAAAAGCATATCTAGAAACAAGGTCATATATATAAATCTCTGTCTGTGTGTGTGTGTGTGAAGAAGGATAAAGAAATTTGCAAGTAGCAAACAACTTAAATTGATCCAGCCAAACACGCATTTACCATAAGCCTCCTTCATCCACCATCAGAAAGTCTAAAGAAGTTGTGGCATTTTAAACAGTTAGGAGAAAGAGACCAGAAAGTTGATAAAGGAAATTGTTTATACTTTAATTGAAAGTTTGAAGAGGAAAACAAATGAGAGAAAGGAAGAAAAGATTTTAATTATTTTTTGCAATCTTGTATAAAATAAGTATTATCAGAACAAAACTGTAAGGAACCCTGATATTAAGAAATTAAGATTCAAATTGAACAAACATAGAAATTTTATCAAAGGTGCCAAGTACCATCAAGTTTCTATCATGAGGTGATATGCCTTCTCAAGCGTTAATGAGGTTCAATTTTCACTAAAATTTACTGCAATATGTCTGTAACTTTCAAATCTCTCATTTTGGAATGAAGGAGAATAGTATCCCTTCTTCAATGTTATTTGCTGAGATTCATAAACATTATCATGGAGCTGGACAATAATACTGGAAGTGGTGACAGTGGGAAGAAGAGATGAATGTTAAAGGAGGTGATCATGGATTGCAATTGTTCCAAGTCATGAATGAGAACAGCTATTAAGAGACACAAATCCAGAATCAGAAAAAAGAAAATAATCATGTCTGTGGTTGTGAGTAGTACAAAACAAAGGCAGTGGTGGCCATACAACCATCAGCAGCATATCAATTTGGCAATTAATAGGTCATCAAGCTTCCTAATGTCCATATATATTGCATGTTTAAAAATGTAAATATGGAAAAACAAGAGGTGGTTCTTCGTTCAAAACTATTCGGAGTATCAACAGTGCATTTTCAGGAACACAGCATTACTAAAACTGAAAGAGAATTTTTTAACATGTAAATTTAGATGGGCAAATTCACCCATCATGATAGCACAGAGTGACTCCCAAACAAACCAAACCAACTTCAACATACATGAAATAGAATAACTAATAAGTATTTTTACAACTCAAGACATTAAATATAATAATTGGGAGAAAAAAAATAGGTTTTTATAAGAGATCAACACCAGTGAAAAAGAGGCATCAGCACAAATTAAATGGCAAGAAATCTGGAAAAGGGTCTCCTAAATAAGAAAACAATTAACAAGTCAATCAATTCCTTACAATCATGTGCAACAAAAAAAATGCCCAAATAATTATAAATTCTGTCCAAAGCATGTAACAGTCAATTCATTACACCAAAATTACAACGTCAACCCACAAAATAACACCTAAAATTACGATTATTACTCATTATAGTTCAGCCACTAGCCCACTAGGTGAGTACAATGAAATTTCAAATAATACATGGCCCGATTGCTTTGTCTTGAATATGAAACTTCATTCCTCATGGCCCACAACATAAAACACTAAAGACTACATTTGATGAGCCATAATGGAACCAAATGTAATGTAACCACACTATGAATGGATTTGATTAAATTACATCAGATTTCATTAGACCAAACATAGCCTAAGTACAACCGCACCGCGAACTAAAATTCCAATTTAATTCCTCCCAAACAATTCACCGTAAGACTGATTGAAATATACGAGTTTGCAAAAGTCACACAGAAGGCACAAAGACACAGAGAAAACTAAAACCTTTTATTTTTAGATGCTCGGAATTTTAATCACCCAACAAAAAAAAAAAAAGAAAAAAAAAAGAGTTTTATTAGCGGTTAAGGCACAAGAAAATGTTCACCAAGAATTTAAGACACTAGAAATGAAATGTAACCCAATAAGAAGAAGAAGAAGAGGAATAAATAGAATTCGAAATAATAATAAATAAATAAACATAAATATACTACTGCAAATCCTACTAAAGGGGAAATAAATAATAATAATAATAAATAATAATAGAAAAAAAAAAAAAGATAGGGAAAGAAGAATAAGGCCAAAATGAAAAAAAAAAAAAATCTTTGGCTTAGTAACTGAGAAACCTAAATAAATGGGAAGAGAAAGTGGCGTCTTATTACCCTGCAAATCAAATCTAATCGGCAAAGAAATTTTGAAATTTAAAATCTATTTCGTAAAATTTATTCCATAAATGAATGAGAAAGGAAAGTAAATACCTGAGAAGAAGCGAGCACTGTAGAAACCCTAGACAATCTGGAGAAACAAACAGGAATATGCAAACCCTAGAAGCAGAGTCTCCAAAAAGGAAAAATGGAGGCTATGGAAATAGAGACTTTTAAAATTGGTGGTGCAAATATCTAATCATTCAATTTGCAGATAGGGAAGCGTGCCTGCGGGAATTGGAGGGAAATCAATTTTGCTTCTTTTGCTTTAAAATAATGGAAGCAATCGCGTAGGTTTTCCGTTCCGCTTCCCTTTGAATTGACGACATTAACCCTCCATCGTCGTAATAGTTACATTATGTGCGTGTCAAGCGGACAATGTGTCGGGCCTTTATTTTGGATGCGCCTAGTCCTGGGCCTGATCCTGGGCTTTCCGAGTTCATAGATCATGCTCCTATTGTTTGCTTCTACTTGTCGGAACCGACATTTCGCCAGCTATAAACTGTATGGCATTGGTTGTGCAGGATACATGTGTGTCATAACGTTGGCATGTATGTGGCATTGACATAGACATACCAACAATTTTTATTTTATTAAATTAATTAACAATTTTGATTATCTATAATTAAGGTCTAATTATCCTTGTCAATTCAAGAACCTTATAAAGATAAGCCATTAACACATTTAGTATGCCACATTGATTACGAATTAGGAAATGATTAAGCGTTGCAGCTCATGATATAGATAGAAAATAACTATTGGTTTTTTTTTTTTTATTGTTAGATTGAAAAATGGAGGATTTGAACTTGAACTATTATCAGATTATATATGTATTTATTATTAGATCATTTGCGGAAATAATTATTATTGAAAAGCAATTTTTCAGAAAATTAACTATCATTATCCATTAACTAGAAAGTTGCATTTGTTGTTGGTTCGGACCCAATTTTCATTAGTTACAACTAGAAAAATATATATGTCAACTCACACCGAACAAGAGTCTCCTTCTTGTAACTACTCTCTGCCCTATTAGGTGCAAGAAACCTTTTGTTTAATTTTTTTTTTTCTTTTAAGATTAGCAATTATATAAATCAACTTTTTTTTGTTGAAAAATTTATTGAAGAGGAAATTATACATCGATGAGATTTGAGTTACCAAATTCAATCAAGTTGATTCTTTATTTTTTTTAGATATATAAATTTAAGCTCTGTTTTGATGATTTATGTTTTTACTAAAAGCGAAACACTAGTATTTATATTATTATTAAAGTTTGAAAAGAATATATTATAAAACGTTATTTTTTTAATATTTAATGAAATTAATAATTAAATTATTAGTAAACAATTAATTTTACTCTACACACACTTAATAGCTGTAGTTAATTTATCTTAATTGGAATATCAAAATTTATTTACAATATGAAATTATGCTGGTGGAGCTTGGAGTTTCATAATTTAGATTACATTTATAGTCATATGAGTTTTGCTCTTCTTTTTCGTCAAAAAAAAAAAAAAAAATCAAATATTACAAATCTGCGATTAATGATTTAAGAGTGAATGTCAAAATTTAAATATACTAAGATTAAAAAATTATTTCTAATAGTAAAAAAGTAAAAATAGTAATAAAGTTGCGGTTGAGTTTTTAGGGGGAGAAAGTTTTATTTTAATTTTATAAACTGTATGTGTGAAAATAATAATTAAGAAACAGAAAATGCATCTGACTATCTGAGTTTTGAGCTGTGACCGCACACGAGTGTTATAGTGCAGTCCAATCAACATCCAGAAAAGAAAGCCAACTAACATACATGACGTACGATTTGATTAATGGTGGGATTAGTAGATTCCCAACTTAAAAAAAAAATAATAATAAATGAAAAGGTTAAAAGCAAAATAGGTAACGATTAGATAAAACTGCTTGACTTCCAATGATTGTTAATGTATGTGACGCACTAGCGGTGGCGGTGGCCTCTCTCGCGCCGTGATTTATTAAATTATTTATCTCTAAATTTAACAGTGACGCGGTGGCGGTGGGACGCACACGTATCCAATCTTAAGATATATGCACTGTTCCTTCAAATAATTTTAAAAATAAATGATTAAATATTTCAATGTAATAGTAAATTTTAAATATCTTAAACATTTTTTTTAAATGCAAAGGAGGAAGTCCCTTAAAAAATAACACGAGATAAAATAAAATATTTAATTTATACGACTTAATTAATTATTTAATCATTTATAAAAATCTAAAATGCAAATAAAAATAAATAAATAGAATAAGCACTTAATGCTATCTTAATTTTAATTTGTTAAAATTACAAAAAATATATTAATTAAATAAATAAAAAGTCTACGGGATTAATAAAAACGACAAGGGTAGTTATTTTCTTAAATTGGATAGTTTAAATATTTAACTAACTTCCTAAAAAGTTAAAATTTCGTAACAAAAATTTGATTCCCTAGTCTAGAGTTTAAACAGACAAAGCATGCAAGAATAAGTCTCCAATATTAACGTATTGTTAAATTTTGAAAAATTAAAAAAAAGTAATTAAATAATATAGATAAAGCATTATATAAAAGCAAAGAAAATAAGAAAATAACCATTTAACAAAGGTGGGTCCCATTATTCACCATAGACAAGGCAGGAATCCAAGAAAAGCTTTCCCGTCCCACCCAGCAATGGTGACTTATAGCAGCACTACCGACACTATGCTCCATTTAAAGTTTATAAAGAGAGAAACTTCCCTTCTTTCCATGTGAAGAAAGAGAGAGAGTCATTTGTTTTGTATAGAATAATAACTATTATAAATAAATAGATTAGCAATTAAAAAAAGAAAAGGAAAAAAGAAAAAAGAAAAAAAAGCAAGCTCTCTGCCTCTCCCTCTGTCTGGCTTAAAGTAATGTAGAGAGGAAAAGAGACATCGCCTGAGAGAGGAGAGAAAGAGAATTTCGAGCCGTATGAAAGAATCAAAGAACTGTCTCTTTCTCTCTGTATTCAGCGTATCTTCTTCGTCTCTGATGCTGTTTTAGCAACCAAGAACAATAGTGATAAACACATATCAAGAATTATGTGAGTACTTGTGCCCTTTTGTTTCATTTTGTTTCTTTTTCTTTTTTATCTCTACTTTTACTTGGATTGGATATTCTGTTTATTGAATTGGGGATTTCATTAATGTTTGTATTTTCCCTTTTTGCTAGCTCAACTGGATTTGGGGTGCTTGGTTTAATTTGTTGATTTTGTCTGTTTATGCTTATGGGTCAGCTTGATTAACTACCGAAATGGTATATATGGTTAAAAGTTCTTATCTTTACTGCTTAAAATACAGTTAATCTTCCGTTTACTGGGAAGCAATGAAGTGGGTTTGTATGGGATCTTTGTTTATATAAAGAAGTAAGGGCAAAAGTTTATTAATTTCGCTGGAATCTATATCACTAATTGAGTTCTCAATGTGTAAGCAGGATCTTATTTTCATGAGTTTTATTATTATTATTATTTTAATTATTGAATCAAGTGTTTTTCCCCCTGTTAATACCCTTATAAAATTATGCTAACATATTAATTACTAAAAGCTTTACAGCGTCAACTATTAGTAAATAGCTAGAATTGTCATTTTTGCCTCATTCATTGAATTTTGTTTGATATTCTCATGAATTGAATAAATCTTTTGTATTTCTCATGGTTACATTCTGTATTACCCCTTTGATTTTGTTTCTCTACATTTGAGTCCTGAAGTATTTATATTGAACCGCCCTTTGTTTCCCCAAGCCGCAACCTGCTTGATAAGTTGATGGAAGGCTAATAATTATCATTTTTTTTATTTCCAAGGATGAATTTATTTCATTAATCTTCTTTGGTGGGTTTTATCATTCATTCATTCATCTGAAAACATTTCACATGAGCACCCCTGCACCACACTTGGTATCTTTCTCATTATTCTCTCCTTCAATGTCTCCTTGAAGTATAATCTAGAATGCCATTGGTGTGTTCTAATAATGATGAGCTTATAGGTGTTAATTAATGCAGTGTAGCTTAGATATGGGAACATTGACACTTGATACTGGGAATGTAGACTCGGATGTGTACCTAACTTTGGGGCTTAAGGAACTGCGGAAAGGAGTTTTGGGAACTCCCCGGGTTTTAACCCTTCTTTCTTCATTTCTTGAGAGATTGGTTCACAAAAATGAGATGCTAATGGAGACATCACAGATCAAAGATTCTATTACAGTATTTCATGGCTTAAGAGCACCAGCTGTAAGTATTCAGCAGTATATTGATCGCATCTTCAAGTACTCTGCCTGCAGCCCATCGTGCTTCGTTGTGGCACACATTTATGTGGATAGATTTATACAAAGTACACATGTTCATGTAACTTCCCTTAATGTCCACCGGCTCCTAATGACAAGTTTAATGATCGCTGCAAAGTTCATTGATGATGCGTAAGTACCAATTTTCAAATATTGATTTGTATTTATATAAGCAAATTCATGTACACTGAGTGCAACTAGCTTGATTAAAATGAGCCAATAAGCATGAAACTTACGTTGTTTTTGCAAACTTTATGCTTTAAGGGTGGTCTCACAAATGAAGTTCTTAAGGATAGGTGGATAACTCCATTATACTAGATAATGATCATGAAGCTTGATATGTCCTAATATTTTTCTGTAATCTGGTAGAAAAACCATTAGACAACCTGCAAATGTATATTTAGCTCTATAATTCTTGAAAATCTGTTATGTTTCAGATTCTTCAACAATGCATACTATGCCAAAGTGGGAGGAGTAAGCACAGCGGAGTTGAATCGGTTGGAGATGAAGTTCTTATTTAGTATAGATTTTAGACTTCATGTAAATCTCAACACATTTGGGAGATACTGTTGTCAGTTGGAAAAAGAAGCTGCTGAAGGGCTGCAGATTGAACGGCCAATCCAAGCATGCAGAATTAAAGAAAGTTGGTCAAACAAAGATGATTCAACCACTTGTGCTCCCACAATTGCGAGATGAAGACCCCAAATCAGGTCACTGTATCATTTGTAATCCTGCGTCCCTTCGCATGTTGTAGAGTTAGAAATTCTGGGTATTGGAATTATATTCCATTCACGTTAGTTTGAATATTGGACACAAGGCAAACTTACTTGTTTGCACTGCGATTGTCATTCATTGGTAAATGTTGTCCCATTTTTTCAATATTTAGCTTTAAAATTTTCTTTTAGGTCCTTTTCTCTTACAGCTTTGCCCCTCAGAGGTTTGTTTTTCCTTCACGATTCATGAAAACATTCGTATATGTATAGTAAAAAGCATTATGACTATATGATTGATTGCTTTAGTTCCTGTATTTCAGTTAAAGCTTCATTGCCTTTCCTTTAGCCCTCACTTCTTCTGCTACACACACACACACACACACACCCTCTGCAATTTTTGAAGTGTGATGGTAAAAGGGATTGTATGGTCTCAATTGAATCGTCTTGATGAGGAAATATGTTGTAATTGGGATACTTAACATCTAGCTTGAATCAAAGCCAGATGCAGCTCAACCTCGGTCGCAGGAGCCGAATTAACTTAAAAAAGGTGTGATTAAGATGCTGTGAGTACTATTCATGTAAATTTTCTTCAGTCTAATAAATTGTGATTAAAACATAATCTAAACTTGCACATTTCTGAGATATAGCCATGCTCAAATCATTGGCTTCTTTGAATTGATGTCTAAAAACAGGAAAAAAAATACATGTTTCATTGTGATGCAAGAAATAGTTGACAAGCCTTTTCATGAGGGGTAAGATTTACAACCATTTGATATACTACTTGATAATTACAAAATATTTTAACAATTTTTGCGGCAACTTCACAGGGGATAAGGAACAGAGGACCTAATATACTACCAAAACGTGGTACAAAGCTTCAATCTCATATTCACCTGATGTGTTTTCGTCCATCCAGATTTTACAGTTTTATCTCCCACGTTTCCTTCAAAAGATTACAATAGCCAACAGGCAGAAGCTTTCTCCCTCCTCTTATGGCACTGCAACATGCCAAGATCAACATATTTTGCATGAGACACCACCAGGCAATCTCGCGGCATCAGGATCCAAGGGGGGAACCTTAGAAATACAGACATTCACTTCAAAGCTATCAATATCACCTGGGAGGCCTCTCCAGTGCCACCCAACCGAACTTCCCTTTCCGAAAATCAGTCAAAATGCGGAAAGCTGCTTGATGGGTGTCCCCATTGAATAAGTGAACTGCGAGTTTCTGTACAAATCTGCATCAAAAGATTAACAGCAATGAAATCAATTAGGGATTTTTGTGAAATTGAATGTTTGATTATGCGCATAAAACATTATTGCTTATGGCAATAAAAGATAGAGGTCAATGTTTACGCCAAAACAAAACCCAAAACTTAGTTTTCCCAATAATACTACTTTCTAGAAACAATAGGGGCATTCCTGATTGTACTCCTCTATGCCTTAAAAAAAGTGGCAGAAACTTGATTTCACTTTTTGAGCGTTTGATACTGTTTTTAGTCAGTCAGTCCATATTCCAAGTAGATAGTAATACATACATTCTACCATTATGCCCATCTACATCAATCTTGTAGCGATTCTGAAGAGCTTTCACACCTGGCAAGGGTCCAAAGTTAAAATTAAATAAGCTCATGTCTGATAGGCAATGAATTGCAGAATAAACAATAGACATACCAACTGATGGGATCCTTGTCAAAATCTGTACAAGAATTGCTGCTACATCAACCACATCATAGGATCTCTCCCCAATATCATCACAGATAGCAAGCTTTATAGCTGCTGATTGATCACTAATCCGCATTGGAAGCATGCCAGGAGAGTCTAGCAACTCTAGTTCTTTCCCAAATTGAACCCATCTTGCAAACAAAGACACCCAATAAATATGCATCACTTAAATTACTGTAATTTCACTTCCCAATTTCACATCTTCCAAGACAGTGGAGAAAATTAAGTAAATGCATACTTCAGTTCTCTAGTAACTCCAGGCCTGGAGGCTGCTTCACACATTCGACGCTTCAGCAAACGGTTGATTAGAGATGATTTCCCAACATTTGGGTATCCAACTATTCCAGCTCGAACCTACGCAAAAAAGGAGATTTTATCAAACAAAGTTGTCTAAAGGTGACTTTGATGGCTTCAATTTCTGTACAGATTTTGAAACCCACTGGACGAGGAAGGAGTCCTTTGGCTCTTCTTTTGACATTTACACTTGCAGCCAATGCCTTTGCCAACCGGCTTAGCTTCATAGTACCCTGTATTTTTTCCACGTTAAAAATTATTTTACATAATGATGTTCAATATAAAGGAAGTAACAAGAGAGTCACTCCTTTAGTTACCATTCCAAGTTGTCCATTGGAAAAGACAGGCTTTATGCCCTGCCTTGCAAAATAATTTGCCCACGCATTCCTGTCTGCCTTGGATATCATATCTTCTCTATTCAAAACTAAAATTCTTTTCCTATTTCCAAGCCAGGAATCCATCTGTGTATCGATAAAGGAAGAACAAAGCAATGCCAAAAAAGGACTCTCAATCTCAAGGGTAACAGTAGCAAGTAAAATTTTAAATATCAAGAGCAAAGGAGGGAGATAAACTATCTGGCATTGCATCAGACAACATGATTTCTGCTATGAGGATTTGGTTTTTTTGGCAAGTATACGTAGAGACTGAAATTAAGAGAAAAGGGGGGGGGGGGGGGGGGGGAGGGGTAACAGTATAGCCAAGTAAAATTTTAAATATCAAGAGGCAAAGAGAGGAGATAACTATCTGCATTGCATTAGACAACATGATTTCTTGCTATGAGATTTGGTTTTTTTGGCAAAGGTATTACGTAGAGACTGAAATTAAGAGAAAAGGGGGGGGGGAGGGTGAGGAGGAATTGCACAATGGAAGCAGAAGCAATCACCCCAGGCATGCATAAAAACACACATAAAATCTGAATGGCATGCTTTGATTTTGTAAGCATTCATGGGGGGGGGGGGGGGGAGGGGGAGGAGGAATTGCACAATGGAAGCAGAAGCAATCACCCAGGCATGCATAAAAACACACATAAAATCTAATGGCATTTGATTTGTAAGCATTCATATAATTGGAAATTAACCTGTGGATGGGTTGTAGACAGAGGAATTCTAGCATCTCGCACTTCTATCACAACATCCATTAACTTAAGCTGCTCTTTAAGTTCTTTTTCTGTCTTTGCAATATGACCAGGATACCACTGCATGGTTTCCACCACCCAACGAGAATTTAAAGTCACTCAAATTGCAAATAATAATAATAATAATAATAATAATAATAAATCATCTAACGAACACCTTCAAAAAAACCAATGGAAGTGAAAAAGAAACGCAATTGAAACCTGAACAGGACGCAGTGATTTGGTCCAATAACAAAGCTCGCTATCAAGATCAATCCAATCAGTCTCGTCAGCAAAACCATCAAGGGTAGTGTTGGAATTGGCATTTCCATTTCCGTACCAAGTCGGATTTTTTCCACCAACAACCTGAAATATTTTCTTTCCGATTACAAGCTTAAATTTTATTTTTGCAGGCAATTTCCAATCAAGAATTGAAATACTAAGCAAAAGCATATAGAAGGAAAAACAGAGGAATAACTAAACATATTAGCATATTGTTTCCTCTTGTATTCTTGCCTGAATGGTGGGAGGTGAGGACGAGAGAGAAGCAGTAGTTGGAAGAGCTGTAGTTGGTAGTAAGTGAACAGGCTTGCTTCGCGTTTCAGGTAAGTGAACCCACAAGCTAGGAGTGCGCGACCAAAGCCCAAGAATCTGCACCCCCATCTTTCCTTTTCCAGCGGAGCATGCAAACAAACTGGGAGTAGAAGATGAAGAAAAAATGACTAGTTAATCTTCGATTCTTCGGTTTCTTTCGCCTTGGACACAAATGCATTCTTGACCGTATGATAACATAAAGCGTACCGGCCCGTTATATTCTATCCGGTTAGCCCAACTTAAGAGAACATGATAAAACTATTTTTCCGGCCCATTGTGTCGGTTGGGACGTGGGAGCGGGATTAGGGTAACGTTACAACTAATCTGCTTCGAGACTTCGACCTTTCTCTCACTGTAGCTTACCTTGGAAGACCGGATTAGACTTGCATGCAGTGATTTATAGTACCGTTTGAGAATCAAACTAATAAAAATATTTATTTTTTTAAAAAAATTATTACTACTTTATTTTTTTTTAGTGTCTAATTAAAAATATTATTATTTCAATAAAAATTTATTTTTCATTATTTGATTTACAAAATCGAATTATAGACGGAATGTAAATAATAAATGAGCCCCCAAAAACCTGCTTCAATCTTAGTTTGCTAGTCAAAACAACTCAACCGGCAAACTTAGTAATAATAATAAAAATTGATACAAACAAGAGCATTAATTTCTTTTCATTAAAAAAATAAAACAATAATAAAAAGTGATAATTGTCATTTAATAGGTAAATATTTTACTAATATCAAAATCCTTATTTGTTTTATTGTAATGCGCTATATTAAAAAAAAAAATTAAAAGAAAAATTAAAAGTCACTTCATCCAAATGGGTAAACAAATTTCAATTTTGCGGCAAGCTCACTTCACAGTTCACACATAAACCAGCCATCTATATAGATTTTTCACAAAATAGGCTAAATTCTTAAATATATAAATATTGCGTAATGGGTAATGTTAATCATAATTACAGATTGAATCATGGTCCTTCCATCAAATGAAAACAATTGCAACCATAATAAGAAAAAGAGTGCTTTCTAGAATTTACAGCAAGTACGTCTATTAATCCCAATATCATATCAAAATGAGACACAGGCCCAATGTGGTGATCAAGCGTCGGTCGGTTGTAAGAAAAAATTGTGCCTTTTGAATTATCTTGGCATGGCTACTCTAGCTATTTGAATTATCTTGGCATAGTTATTCTTGCCTTTTGAATTAGCTTGGCATGGTTACTCTTGCCAGTTGGATTAGCTGCCCTAGCTCAAGTCTACAATTTCTGTACATCTTTTGCTACCATCTTAGCAGTTAGTTGAAGATCAAAACCCAGGTGAATCATCTACAGCTACCTCATGTTAGCTTCATTGTTTCTGGTAAGTGCTTTTGTAAAGTAATTTGGTATCTCAGGCATAATGTGTTGGATCAATTGACAACACCTGCAAATTCTCAGTAGTAAATTTACAGTCACCGAAATCAAATTCAAGAGAAAATTAAACGGAAGGTGATAAAAGATAATTAAGAGAACTAAGGAAATAACATACCACGGCTTGGAGCTCAATTTATCGAATTGCTCAAATATAAACAGTATGCAAGCTTCCCTCAGTGATGTAGCATTAAAGCCTTCTGACAACTCGTACATAAGCGAAACATTTTCCACAGAAATATCCTTGACATGAGACAAGAATTCATCAGAGTTACTTTAATTTGTTGAAAGTGTAATTAAAAAAGAAATTATCAACCGTAGCAAACCTGTGCAATGGTATATTCGCATCGACGCTTAAGGCCCTCCAAAAGATATTGATCAGCAGCTCTAAGAAGATCCTGTGCAATATCAATATCAACGTCTACAGATCCTGTATAAATGAACCTAAAGGCACAGCACAAACCAATAGATTATCAGAAAGCAGATTGCAAATTATCTTTTATACCTAAGAAAGAAAGTCAACAGTTCGCACCTCATCATTAACTCGAAGACATCCCATCTAATATTTGGAATCTCTACATCTTTTGCATCCCTCTCCTGCAATTTCATTTTCCTTTTTTCATGAGTAATAAATCAGAGATTCTAAACCATTTTCACTTACAACAGCTAATTCCTTTTATCTGGTGTTCAAGAAAACATTAAACAAGGGTGCGAGAATTGCACCAGATCAGCTAAAGCAACATCTGTTAATAGCAATTGAGTAACTCTGATTAGAGCTCCTACTCCTCTCTATTCATTTCTTAGGGATCAGATTGCCAAAGAGCAATGATGGAAAAACCACAATGCTCCATAAAAGCTTGAATAGCTTGGCTCAAAAGTCCCATATTAGCGGGGGGAATAGAGAGAGTTACAAATATAAGTAACTTAGGCTAGCAATTTTGAGGCAAGTTTTTTGCGAAGATACTCAGGGCACTTAGGCCGAGGCTGTTACAAGAATAAACTTACAAATTCATAACAAAGCATACACCAAAAGTGAGCTTTTAAAATAATAATAAATTCTCACCCTGTAACCCCCATCAAACATTGCTCGGAAAGCATCTGAAGAAGCAAGCAGACAAATTCTATGTGCATAAAACCGTTGACCTGGCAAAAAAGCATTATGATCAAGCACTTTATAACAATGATTTCATCAATAAAAGTAACAGAACATGTCATGACATAAAGTATTACAAAATTATATATGCAACATTATTTCTTACCTTCAACTAAGAATGTAACATCTGACAGTGTAGGATTGTTAACATACTGCTCACCCAAATATACCTGCAATGAAAATAATAACTCTTTCAATTGCTGTCTTTGCCCTCACTAAATGCTTAAACACAATAGATGAATTGATGGCTGCCAAACCAAGACTATCATCATGATTAATATTCAACACTCCTTGACCAAGAGACTAATAGTTGGCCTCAATAACAATCACCTAGCAGACACTTTAATTTAGTGCACCACCATCTGACTAGAAAGGTATAACATCAAAATTCTATGGCCCAAAGATTTCTAAGAAAAAGAAAATGAAGGATTACATATGCACAAAAGGAAAAAATAAAAGGAATTCACCTGCGGGGTTGGTGATAGAGGAGCAGAATCTACAGGAGAAAATGAAGTGGTTTTGGTAGCCAACTTGTACAAAGCCACTGCGCTGTAATGTTGCTGCTTCTGATTTCCAGATTCAAGAAGCCCCAACAGCAAATCTAATCCTGCAGGAAAATCCCATATGAATGTATCTGCTGAAGAAACAAACGCAATAACAATAAGAATCAGCAGATGCAAAACTTCTACCATTATTATCAAGAAAAATGGCCTTTCGATCATCAGGAGCACATAGATGAGCAAGAGTCAAAGCAATTCGTCTCTGAATAGCTTTCTCTGCAACCCGCATCAAATATAAGAGATGGTTCAATACCTGTAGAAAAACGGTATAAGGGAATCATTATATCTTTACACCCAATAACCAATTTCTCAATCAATAATCCTAACTGACAATTCAGAAAGATACACAAAATTGATAATCAAGATACAGGATGGGCAAAGATGCCAGTTAAACAACTCACTCGCCCATGAATCTTCTCTTCTAGTCTTTTCAGTGTTTTTGCAATGCAATCCTTTGTTGGCTGCAAGTACCACATTATAACAATAAAATAAGTTATCAATTTTTACCAGAATGAACATAATCAGAGACAGGAAGACAGCAACAATCTTCCAAATCATCAATCAATTGAACAATCAGATAAGTCAGTCAAGCACCAAAAAGTAGCCACTGCAAGTCAAATAAACATACTTGAGCAATGAATTCTCCATCCTGGAGTTTCTGAACACCTCCAACCTTGACAAGCTCAGCAACATTGTCCTGTTGATAAATCCAGGAAAAATTTCGGTACATTGCATTTGAGTAAATTACTAACTGGAATACAAAAGAAAATAGGCAATGAAGCAACAAAATAAGCCATACCTCATTATCTGCAATGCCATACAGAGCAAAAGCAGCATTATGTTGCAAAGTTCCATTCTTTGACTCAAGAAGCTTAAGTAAAGGCACTATGCCACCACTATGGGCAATGCCAGCTTGGTTGTGTGTCTCCTAAATTTAGAAAGAAGCAAGGATTTAGAAAAAAAATTGTAAAGATAAAAAAGTTAATAAACAGGAGCAAAATTTTTTAAAATTTCAGAAGATGGAACCAATAATTGTGGGTGAGAAAAGGTATAGAAAACCATTTCCGTAAATGATAAATATTATGAACTTAGATGTTATAATAGTAATACCAATACAGTAGAATGGTGCACTTATTTTGTTTGTTACATGCTACATTAAATTTATGCAAGTAAAACATGTTAACATTAACCTTTTTCTTGAAACATTAAAAAATAAAAACCATGTATATGATATGCCCAACAATTTCTTTAGAATATAGAAGAACAGATAAATGCCTAGACCATATGATTCAGCTACCGATTCTATTCCAATCACTGCCCTCTCTGTCTCACAAAAGGAGAAACTCATGCACATGCGTGTGTCATGGTAAAACATGGCCAGGCAATAGGTCAAAGATATAATAACCTGTGCCAACCTCCCAAGTGCAAAGGCTGACATCTCTTTAAGCTGCACATCTTCAGACTCGAGCATATCAATTAAGGGTCGGACAGCTCCTCTTTGAACTATATGCACCTACATCATGAACCTCATTGTTGTGACAATTAAAAAGAAAAACACTGGCACAATCCGACTCCCTTCCCATCCCCAAAAAAAATAACAAGATAAATAATGCATGTTTGAATGCAATGCATTTCTAGAAGCAAGCACCAGTAACTATGTTGCACCCCTTCTGTACAAATGAGAGTTTCATGGTTTAAGCCTTAAAATCATAAATGAGGTTCGGGTTTACCTTGCAATCTGAATCAGCAGCAGCAAATTGACCCAATAGCAAAGCTGCTTCTCTTTGGCTCTCTGAACAGCAGGAGCTGTCAAACTAATTTGATTAGTGGCACATCACTACTATAAGGAAGGAAGAGATCAAAATGCTTATAATGGGCAATTACAGCATATTGAAAGGGAGAATTGTAAAACATGATTCTCTAAACATAATGGACAAGGATGAAGGGTTCGTTCCTACCTAAGCAATCCAATTACAGGTTGTAAAGCTCCAGCAAGAAGAACTTCTTTCTTTATATTTGGAGACGAGTGAACAAGATTTCCAATCACACCAACCTGAAAACCTCTTGCAAAGTCAGCTAATGGCTAATTCCACAATGCAAACAAAAGAATATCTACCAAAAATTTTAATTGAACCAACCGCTTCATAATGTATGGTAGTATCCTCTGATTGGAGCATCAGAATAAGAGTGGGTAAAGCATTGCATTCTACAATCTGCAAATTATTAATTAGCTTTTCATAACAACAGAATTGCTGACATAAGGCACAACACCCCACCCCAACCTTTCCTTTATCCCAATAGACATTTGTGAAAAAAAAAAGCCTGAAAAAACTCATCTACCTGACTTTTGTTTTCATCATTTTTGAATGCAAGGGTCCGTAAGGCCCCAGCAGCTGCTCTCTGTACCTTTACATCAACAAACTCAAGCAATTCAACAAGAGGTGGTATGCCACCTTCAATCCTGGATATATTATCCACAATATTATAAAGGAGATTATAACAGCATAAGATTAATGACAAAAAAAAAAAAAAAAGGAAAAACAAAACTTCTATTATAATAATAGAATTTTAGTGAAAATAAAAAGCCTAATAAAAAACTTATCTATATCTGACTTGTTTTCTATCATTTGAATGAAATGGGGTTAAGGCAGAGTGCTTTCTTATTTACACTAACAAACTCAAGCCAATTTTAAAAAAATGGTTGTATGATATAATCCTGGATATATTATAAATATATATAAAGAGATTATAAACAGCACATAAGATTTTAATGACAAAAAAAAAAAAAAAAAAAAAAAAAGGAAGCAAACCTGACACATGTTTTAATGGCATTATTCTCATGAGCAAGGTTAGTGATTGCATCAGCTGCTCTCCTGATGACACCATTGACTGCTCGAGAATTACCACTAGTTTTATGCCTCTTCAACAAGTCCGCAAGATGGGGTAAAGCCCCTTCATCTACTATGAGTTGTTGATGCTCGGGCTATTAGAAAGAATAGAAAAGAGAGAGAGACCATAAAATTAGGGGCTAAGTAGAAAAAATTTAACGTATGCATAGCTGTAGGTTAAGTTACTATCATTAATAAGGTTCAACCATAAAATAAGTTAGTATTATTAATAAGGTTCAACCATGAAAAGTTGGAGATAGAATAGAAACTTAAGAAAGAACCAAGGCAAATTTGTGAACTAGGTCATGAGGTTAAACAAAAGAGGTGAGCCAACAAATCAGAAAAGCATGGAAACCAATTGTTGTGATAGTTACTCATGAGAGATCTAACCAATAAAATATGAAAATAGACTAAAAATGATTGGAATAATCAATCATGGAAAGATCTGACGGCAGATGCAGAGAAACAAATGGAACAAATTGCGATGAGAAACTATATTAAGTCAAAATTAAATGTGCAACAACCAAATTTCCCAGTCAACAAGCCTTAGCGTCTACCTCATCTTGCCTCTAATTCAGCCAAAGCAATCAATGCCCAAATTCAACATAAGAGTTGAAACTATTGATTGACCAGCACACTCTCAGGTATTACATATTTATCCAAGTCCAGCCATAAATATCACAGACAATTTACAAGACACCTAAAGTCCAACCCCCTGATGTCCATAACAAGCATAGAATCCCAATTATAACGTAGATATCAATACAATTCCATCCTTTTATAAATTTTGTTAAAACCACTCTAGCAATTCAAAGGATAAACTCCACAACAATTGTGGGTACAACTTTAAATAATTGATGAATTTATTAAACTAAGTTGTAAACATTTTATATTAAGCTTTATAATGCAATTAACCAACAGGATAGATGACAAGATACTCGAAAGAACCAAAAATCAACTATAGGCAAAGGTATAACAACAATTGTACAGATTATGCCGCAACCAATCAAAAGAATTAAAAGGAAATAAACGCAAAATGCAATATGTTCAATTACTTTCACTGCAAGAAGTCCAAGAGCGAAAGCACTGCCTCTTTCCACCTCATGCTCGTACGCTTTTGAACTACTTTCACCTCTTAAAGGCGGTGGCGCCTGAAGATGCATCACCAGCGCAGGCACAGCACCACAGTCCACGATCAAATTCACTATTTCCTCTGCAGAAAGGCAAGTTAAGAAGAACCTATTAAACCCTAAATCATTAAAAGAAACACAAAGACCAAAAACATAATAATCATTTAATTAAACCACTGCATAATCAATCAGGCACAACGAAAATAAATAGAAAGCAACAAGTAACACTAAGACCTTTCTTTATAGATCTCAACAGAGAATTCACACACAAATTACACGTGCAGGCATAAGCTAGTAATTAAGAATGAATTACTACATCGCAGGAACATATAAGAAACAGAACTTTTACCGTTCTTTGCGAGCTGAGAGAGGAAGTTAGCAGCGCGCTTGGCAGCTGCACGATCGGCTTCGAGAGAAGAGAAGCTTGAGTTAAGTATGTCAACTTGGGCTTGAATATCACATGCCAGATCTTGACGAGTCTCCTCAGCGTCGGTTGCTGGAACTTTGCGATGATCGCTATCTTCGTGGAATTCTGGCTCGAGCTTCCGCTTCAAGCTCCTTCTTGCGGTGATTGTTTGGTGATCCATGGAGAGAGGTGTGGATGGAGATGGAGGTAGATGGAGAGAGAGAGGGTAATTTAGGAAAGATGTCCTGTGTGAATGGAGGAAGGAGGAATGTGGGTTAATTAAATCGATAAAAATGGGGTTTTTATTTTTGTTTTTTATTTGGTTTTATGTAGGAAAGACCCGCCATTCAGTTTCCTTCCAATTTTACTATTTGTGTGCTCCCGCCTTCTCCAGTTACAAAATTCAAAAGCGTACGCGCCATTTACTCTGTGGGAAATGGAATAACATAGGGAAAATTACGGAACGAGCCCATATTATGTCAAAATTGATTATTCTGCCCCTATAGTTTTAAAATATATTATTTTATTCCTATATTTTAATTTTGTTTAATTATTCTGTTCATCTGTTAATATTTTCAATTTTTTCTGCTAAATTAATAAAAAGACTGAAATACCCTTGTCTTTTTCCTTTGTCACCAAATAATTCTCAGATTGTGGATATAACGGTGGTGAAATTGACGGCTACTGATGGAGTTTTATTTGGGTTTTTGGCAAGATAACTCTGTGTCTATAACTGTGCAAATAAAATCATTTTTTGACTCAATTGGACAATTGTGGCAAGAGCAGAAACTTACCGTACGATGAAATATATTGAAAAAAATATTTTTTAGTGATAGGAACAGATTGTTAATTTGTTTAAAACAAACCTAAGGACCGAGCAATATTAAAGTCGGAGCAATCAATTAAGTTTGAACAGTGTTTGTATCCGTTTGAATAAAATAAAGCCTAGTCAAGAGAATCATCAAGAGTCCTTAATTACCAAAATCCACATTCATAACTAAAATTCTTACCACAAATGTATATATAATCTGTTATAATTTGAAATGTATTATAAATATTCTTAAAAGTTTTATTAATTCATCCCTATCACTTAGTATGTTTTTTTCGTTAAAACGTTTATTCTGAAAAAAATATTATACATAACTCGCTGCTCTAGGTAATTAATTAATTGCAGTTTTGTTAAGATCTCTATCAGACTACTTATCAAACTATACCAGGAATTAAACAATAGTTTCTTTTTAATTTTATTCATTATATATCACGAGTGATACATATAAATTTAGTTATATTCTTATGTTTTTAAAAGCATGTTTTGGTTAATGATTTTTTTTAACTTTATTAATTTTTAGCGCTTCACTTTGAAATTTTCAACAATTTAACAATGCACCTTTCGAAAAAAAAAATTAACAATACAAATTTTTTTTTTTAAGAAAATCTTTTAAATTTATTATATATATATATATATATTGAAACAAAAATAAGACATTAAGAACGAACCAACATTACCTTGTAAAATAATATATATATGTAAAATGCTTGATAAGAAAATACATTAACAATTAAAATCAATATTTAGACTATATTAATAACAGTTAGTTTTAAGTGTTAGAACTGTTAGAATCTTGAAAACGAACCAACTACAACAGGGTCCAAAGGCCCATGAGAAGCTTTGGGCTTTGGGCCAGAATTCCTATAAAGCTGGCAAAAGAATGGATGAGCTATTTACATGGGTTAAAAACCGATTATCAAGTCTAATCCTCTACTTTAGAATTTTTGGGTACAAAACACTATCAAGTCTCATTACAAACTTCACCTGTTCAGAAATGGTATTTTATTAATTTTTTTTTATTTTTTCACTAGAGACTCAGGTGGACTACAACACCATTGTAGACTATACATTAGAGAATAACTCTCTCTTCTATTCAATATTATATCTTAAATTTCTAATACTCTAAAAGATTGTTAAATAATAGCTAATTATGTGATAATCTGGTTAGTTTTTTCACTTATCTGAAGAGTTGAAATTTTGAGTTCGACTTCTCTCGATCATATAGTTGTTTTTATTAATTTAATACCTTAAAAAAAAGGTTATTTTTACTGTATAGCCCGTTATGTTATTAAGTTGGATACAAAATTCAATGAATTTAAAAACAAAGCCCATGGGCCCAAGAAGAAAGGTAAATCTCCAAAAGTAGACTAAAAGTATTAATAATATAAATACAGTATTTGTACAAAGTAATAGTACGGGGGTTGGCTCAGTTGTCGGCGGTGAGACAAGTTGAAAAGGCAAAAGAAGGTTCCCTTGGCATTTCTTTTAGATAGATTCCTTTACCAGCGCATTTGCAGCCATTTTTAACTGCTCAAGAGTCTTGTCTTCCTCAGTCTTCACTATTCTCAGTCCAGTTTCTTGGCTGCATCTTCTTTTGTCTTTTTATTTTTTATTTTTTATTTCCTTTTTATCACACAAACACATAAACGACAAAAAAGTCAATCAAATCTACTAAAGCCAGCCAGGTGCTTGTTTGTCTTTAAATAATAATAAAGGTATCTTTTCTCAGTTTTCACGAGCTTTAAAAAATTTAACTCCCATGCAAATATATTATTTAGTAGAGCTAGCTAGCCACGTGACATTGTACTCTTGAGTGACTCACACCAGTGGTGCACTTGGATGGACACTGTGTTATGTTAGCTTGTAGGTTGTTTCCTTCGTCGTAGCCAATAAATAAAAATATCCATGTGACCCACGAGAAAGCAAATGCAAGAAATCCAATTTTATAATTTGTTTTCATTAAAACGTGATTTGATTCTTTATATGAGCAAGCTTAGCTTAATCCTAATAATTAGTTATTTTAATACAAATGTTAGGTATGTGTATCTTGTTTCAAGATGCTTTCCTATGATAAATAATAATCCTTAATTTGTTTTCTTTATATTTTGTTATGTATTGTAAAATAAAGATTTTTTTTATTTCCTTTTGTCAAGTCTAGAACAATAGTTCTCATAAAACTTGTTTTGTTATCAATGTTTTGCTAAAGTGATATTTATCTACTGATGTTAGGATGAGTAGTTTAGTACTATTCTCTTTTAGGTGAAGTGGACATATCTGAGATCAATAGACCGATGATACTTTTTTGTTTAGTAAAAAAAAAAAAGTGATATTCCATAATAAAATATTTTTTTAATAGAGATTTTTATTTTATTTTCAATTAGATATTAAATATTTCATTATAATAGTTTTTTTCTGAAAAAAAAGAAATATAATCGAATATTTTATGTGTCCAGTTTAATTACATGATAAGACAACATGAAACATGAGCATCCTAGCTAATTATTAAAATTAATGTTGAAGAAAAATAGAGAACCTTGAAAAGAAAAATTAAAGAATGTTACAAGGGCAACATTAAAAAAAAGGAAAAAAGAAAAAAATATAAAGGAAATCAGTGAATTGTTCAATTATAAAATCTGGTCATTCCATAAAGAAAAGCATTATATGTATTAAAGTTTAATTACGTGTGACATGCAAAACAATTTATAACTGGACAAATTTTGATATTTATCTTGGATAAAATTAATTAACTTATATTAATACTAATTAATACGAAATTCACTTCTTAATCTTATGATTTCTTAAAATAAATGAAAAATATCTTAAAGAAAAGGAAACAGAAATAGAAAATCATATATCTGTGATATTGCACGTGAGAAGCATAGAATTCCATATTGGCTCGCCTTGCATGTATGCCAAGTGTGTGTCTGTCTGCGATAATCTTAGGACACAGCACATACAACGTAAAACCCAAAACATGGTATTCAACACCTTAACCATCTTCTTCCTATAAATCTTCTCTTTCAGCAATTTCAAGATCCGATGAATAGAATAACATGTTGAAATGCTATTTTCGAGATAAAAATATTTTTAAATTACACACACGTAAAAATTATTTACCAATTTCTAATGGAAATTTCTACTGTATGTTATATTATCTCATAGCTTTTGCAACCTTATGTGAATGCATAGGAATTGAAAATTCGTATATCTCATTTATTTTAGCTTAAGCTTAATGCCAATATTTTAATAATTACAAATTGAATTTCTTGTTATTACTTTTACTTTACCATAATTAAAAGTTAATATTATTTCGGGATTATAACCATTTTTTGCCGTAAATATTTTCTTATGAATTAAATTTATGACTTGTACAAATAATCTATTGAATTCAAACATGTCTTAGTAAAATGTGTAATAATATTATATATGTATAGTTTGAAGAATTAAGGAAAAATAAAATCTGGCCTTCATTTGTTTTTCTTCTCGTTTTTTATACAGTACTTATCTTATTCTTATGGAATCTCGTGACCTTGCAAATTAATGCCCTCCTGCAAACTTTTATATTTAAAAAAAAAAAAAAAAAAAAAAAAAATACAGTACTTATCTTATTCTTAGGATCTCGTGACCTGCAATATATAATGCCCTCCTGCAAACTTTCTAAAAAAAAAAAAAAAAAAAAAAAAAAGCATTCTGTCCCTCCCTTTCAGTGCATTAATAAGAAGAAAACAAAATACTTACTATATATTGAAATTTTTTTAATAACATTTTATATGGATTTTAGCTAGCAAGAGATTCCCCAACATAAAAAAAGGCAAAGGTCCTCTTGCTTCTTGCCAATCAATTCACCTCTTTTCTTTTTCTGGTAATTGCTTCTTTTTCAGTGCTGCTATCTTCAACTGGGTAAAACAACGAACTCTCCTACATTTTTCCTTTTAAATCACAGCTGACATGCATCTTATCTGCAATTTGCATTGCAAAAGGAACAAAAAATAGTTATCATACCATATGGTATATTCATATGTCGGTCTTAATTTTATAATTCTAAAAACGACTATTTATTAAATATATTGCCAAATAATATATTTTTCTCATGCTATTAAATAAAACATGAAATTAATACTTACTTAAATGCGTATTATAATATAAAAAAAAAAAACGGGGGGCAAAAATGAAAAAATAAGTCAAGTTGGGGAAAAGGAATCATCAGGAGACAAGATCTTATCAGAAATCTTAATGTATAAGGTGCGAGTTGCTGTTAATGCACACATAATTAAGAGAGAGAGAGAGAGAGAGAGAGGGAGAGGCACACGTGTGCATGGATCTGGGGACATGGCGAAATGGATGGTGTGTGAATTGGCGTTGATTTGCAGTTGGTATAGTATAGAGAGATGAACTAAGTACAAAGCGTTGACTAAATGAGTCAAGCATCCACGACTTGCACATTGCATTGGAGAAAGGCCAACAATTATTTATTAAATAAAATAATAATGATAATATTTTCTAGTAGCTAGTAGGAAATTAAAAATATTTTAGAAACCACTAAGAAATTTCGCATATGAACCTGTTGTTGCTGTAAGAATTAATTAAGCAAATAGAAAGATTATGCACTTCTAATTGATTTAATCGTGAGAAATAGACATATGGATTTGATGGACTAATGGATGATTAACTAAATATTTATCAAATAATATAAAAGATCATAAAATTATAATAATACATATAAAAATAAATTGGTCGATTAAATATTGCAAGGAGTTCAGTTACTACTACAAAACTTTTTTTTTTGTTGGTTTTAACCGTCCGATGTTTGAAACTCGTTGTCTAATTAATTCAGATTCGTGCCGGGCAAATCCACAAGGAGGCAAAGCGCTTCCTTTTGAGCGTTTAAAATGACTTCATACTCATACTCAAACTCAAGACTTCTGGTTAAGGGAGAAGGGATCATTGTTATCCCCTCTCACCTCTCGGGGTACTATAAAATTAATTTTAATTGTAAACAAAATCATATTTTCCCACAATTGGATAGATAAAAAAAAAGCTAATATTCTCTGCAAAATAAAAATAAAAAAATAGAAAAGATGATTATTTAAAAATTCAGAATTAAATTTGTGACAGTAATGTATTTATAGCAATAGATAAATCATAAATGAGTCCCACACCTATACTATATTACGATATTAATTGAAAAATGATAATAATAATAATAAGTATCGAAGAAAATTTAAATAAAACCTATTTACAACAACCCAATTCAGTGTCCTTTTTAGAGGATAACAGAGAAAGGATAGCGTAAATCTTTTATTACTGACTGTCCTCTTTGCCCATTTCGTCAGAAAGTTAAAACCCACCTCTTAATGACGTTTCCTAAACTTGTGGTTGGAAGTTTCGTAGGGTGGAGCCCTTATTCTTACGGTACTTTTGGACATATAACTAGAGGACACCCCTAGTACTTTGGGTTTGGGGTAAAAACTAGTACGTCTCGTATATAATCACAAATATCAAAATCCGTATATGCTTTTATTGATCCTAAGGTTTATTATTATTTTTAAATATGATTTATTTAGAAAATCTTAATTAATTTGTTTTGGAAATTATAAAAAAAGGTTTAAAGAAGGCTCAATGGTTGGTTTGATGGTAACGGTGACGACTGTTAAATCTTAATTAGGAGCATAACTTGGGTCTTAATCCAATGGCGGGTTATTGACTACCCCACCAAATATATGACTTCAAACTTACACCACTCCTTAAAATTCTGATGCTAACTTTAGTCCTAATCAAGAAATTTATTGTATCCTAATTAATTAGATTACGTGGTCGTTATCAAACTGCATAGTTACCTACCCGGCTTGCCCACCAGCCGCTAGGGCTCACACCCACTCAGCTCCTCTTTCTCCCCTTACTTCGTTTTTAATTTGTACTCTGTATCTTTACTAGGAAATCAATGTCTATCCATAAAAATAAGAAAAGAGAAAATTTGAAATACGGAAAATATATAGTATTGTTTAATCATATGATGTGGTAGAGGAAAACCCTAATCCTGAGGGCAAAGACAGATTCTGATGTTTGATCTTTGATGAAACCGAGAGCAAGGACCAGAGAATCTGCTTTAGGAAAAGAAACAAACAAAACTCCTAAAAATAAGAATCGATAAGAAAGCAATATGGGAGAAGAAAAGCCTAAGAAGACATTAAAAGAGATCGTAAGGCTAATAAAACAATCTGTATAATCCTTGTTAACTGCTTATTAGACATGTTAAAGATGGTAAAGCAGTAAAATACAAGAGCTTGAATAATAAAATTTGGCATCAGTTATTAATTAGTAGCATTTTATAATCTCAACTCCATGAGGTTAAATTTAACAATTCTTTGAGAAGATGAAATTTTATCAACCGTTAGATTCAAAATTACATTTATTTTTCTTTTATAAGATAAGTTTGTTTATATTTTTGCACTAAATAATATATTTTTCTTAAATTTTTTATTAATATTAGTTGTATACTTTAAATTGATTATTAAATGGAAAAGCTATTGAAAACAAAGGATATTAAACAGGGTTAATTATTTTAAATAAAAAATAAAAAATTGCGCCTAGCATAGGACAAAAAAAAAAAAAAGGTTTCTGTTTATAGGAAGAGTGGAGTAAAATAATTGCGCACGCAGAAAACTAAATAAGGAAAAGCTATATTAGTAGTGGTAACAATATTGATGGATTGGAGTGGAGACTTGACTCACCTCCCAATCTTGTCGGACTCAGGTGGTTTTGCATTGACAAAATGCACACTCTAGTCTACAGTCATCCACAACACTAGCCGGCTTCGAGGTGGAGCTGCCAAGCTCTAATATTAGGAGATCCCCACGGTCGGGTCGGTTTACGTTTACCCGTTTTAAAACTTTTTGCTGCTTTAAAAAAAAAAAAAAAGATTTATTTTCATTTATTTATACATTTACCATACCAATTTTATGTATACAACATATATCAATATTCACGCATGGTTTTAACAATATTAACTGTTTTAGTAATCGTGACTTGATAGTTCAATGTTATTAGTGATGAAAAGACCCATAAATTATATAAGTTACAGAGAGAAATCTTTTTTTTTTTTCATCATTCAAATCCGATTTGAATTAAAATTTAAAATGATTTAATAAATCAATCAAATATATAAAAAACATGCAAAATATCAATTCCAATATCAATTATTGAATGGAACAACTATATAAGGACCATATCTTATTTAATACATAATTGTAAATAAAACCCAAATTAACAAGGATTAACATCATTCAATAGCCAAGCTCAGTGTACAGGGAACATAAGGGGACATTGAAGATATCCAAATGTAAGAAAAGAATTCCACCGTTACAAAAACAATTTAAAGAGAACAACAACTACATAGTTAAAAAAGAACATGTAATTAATGGCAAGTTAAATAATGATATTATGATTGAACTACCCAGATAAATTATCGTACTGTCTTATGTATCATATAACTAAAAACACTAGATTAAACCCTTTTCATTTCTCGGATTCTCCTAATTACTGTAGCAAACAAATTGAGGAATATATAATTAACTGTATGGGAATCGGTTTGTCTCTTGTGACGTACATATGATTATGTCTAGTATCTTACCAACATGAACAAAAATGCTTTGCATTATCACTGTCCGATGCTCCCATGGGAAATAATTAAATTACACAAAGGGGAGGAATAAAGAAAAAAAGGAAATGAAGAATACGGAATTAAACTTGAATTTTTTTTTTTTTTTTAAAAAAAATTGAAATCTTCAATATGTAATTGAAAAAGGGGAGGAAATAGGTAATTGAAAGTTGAATTTTTCAAAATAAAAGACATTGATGATTAATACAAAAATCTTAAAATTATTTTAAGTAAATGTTATAACTTATGAGTCCAATTAAAAACACTAATATACGTCTTGTTGCAATGTTTAATGTATTATTTTTGTAACCTTAAAAATTTATATGCATATTAGAGATAGGTATTGAATAAGAGAATTACTAAAGAGGGTTCAGGTCCCCGTTACCCTCCCCCTTTATGTTTCATTGTCTAGGAAAGTTTACTTCCATATAAAGTCATTGCTAAAACTGGAGTTTGCGGTCCCCTAACACCTCGCATTCCCCAATTCCCTACTCTAAATTTTCCATTAAAGCCAAAGTAATTGCTGTGAGAAAAAAAAAAAAAAAAAAAAAAAAAAAGGAGAAACTATTTTTGTTTAGCCCTTGTCAGGAAAACAAAAAAAAAAAAAAAAAAAAAAAAAAAAGAGGAGAAACTAGTATTTTGTTAGCCCTTGTCAGGAAAACCAAGTCCACATCTACCAGGTTGTCTAATGAAGCTACCATTGGACCGTTTCCAGCAATTGAAAACAACATCTTGTTTAAGCTCTAAATCTTGTCTTTACATAATGTCATTATCAACCCTGAGTAAAGATAATTAATTAATTATACCTAACATGAGTCTAATAAATAAATAAAAAATCATAAATGTCGGAAAAAAATAAAGAAGTTGGAGAAAAGTAAAGAGTTGATTTTGAAGGATTCATTCTTACATAAACCCATTTTTACTGTTTAGAATTAGAAATTCACTAGAATTTTGATTCCTTTTCCTCGTATATGCTACTGTGTGTACTCGCAACAATAAAATCAAGAAAAGAGATACGAAAGGTTACTATAGAAAACATTTTCCGTTTCGGTGGGGTTCTAAGGGAACATTAATCAGTGCTACAAGAAACGTATTAGTATCTATAGATATCATATCAAAGAGAACATGACGAAATTACCTCCTCATAATTACTTTGTGGAAATTATTTTACCAAATTTCCCCTTAATATACAGATTGTAAGACTAAATTTCCCTTGTATGAATATGTCTACACAAGAAATCACTTTCTCCCTTTGTAACTACGGAAAAATCCATTTTAATTTTATAATTGCAAGGGCAGCAGCTTCAAAATGTCAACATAAAAGACAAACGCAATAGGGTCATAATGACGTGGTTAATAATGATGATTCATTTCCTTAATCAACTTTTTTTAATTGCCTTTGTAACTAATTAATTTGTCCTCAGTCAAAGGAACACCTAATCAATTTATTTAACCACTCTGAGAGATAGACAGTAGAAAGTTAGGAAATGGTCTGAAGTCTGAACAGGTTATTATCAGCTACTACCTGTTTAACTCGAAACACATATGGTTAAGTAAACCCGAGGTTGGTTACAAAAGGTTAAAACAGGATTAAAAAAAAAATTTATTACAAGAGGAGGGGGCAAAACTAGTTAACGGCCGTTGGCAAGAGGGCTAACGGCGGAATCCTTGCAGGGACTAGGAGGCAAGCTACTCCTTCCTGAAGCAACAAGACGTTGCACGAAGCTCTCGATTCTTTCCGCATTGGTCTCCGTCAATAACCGCTTCCCGCCAAACGGCAACGATTCAACTCCTCTCTCCTTCAACACCTCGTTTTCAACTCTCGGGCCCACAAGTCCACCGCTTGTCAATCCATTTGCCTGCACACATTTCACGCCGTCAATCAATACCAAATAAACAGAAATGTAAAACCCAGATTTGTGTTTGGCTATGGAGAAGATGTAAATTGCCGATAAAATCAATTCGTAAGTTACAATTTTATTCTGTAAAAAAATTGGAAAAGCAAATTAAAAAAAAATGTGAAATTCTTTTAAGTGGGCTAGGGAAGTGAACGTTAGCGATGAAAAATACACATTGATTTCCCACCAAAAACAATTAAATTTTCTAAGCAACCAAACAAACCTCGAAATGCAAGCAAAAAATTGCACATACCTGGATTCTGACATAGTCTGAACGGTTCCAACAAAAAGCGTTCCCCAACATTTGGTCTACAGTCTCCGAAACACCATCAAGCACAATATCAACAACCGACGAAGTCGAGCACTCGCCGTTATGGCGGAGATTTCTCTTACTTGACGATCCACTCAATGGACCGTTACCTAACGACAGAACCAGCAGATCCTCCACTCCGTTAACCGACGGAAAATCCCGTTTGTTGTGAAGAACATGAGTAACTGCCGCAGCCGTAGGGTTGTTCATAACTACACCACCGTCAATAGCACAGCAAGAGGTCTTGCCGTCGACCGACGTCAAGTTGAACGGCTTGAAGAGGCTTGGCGTCGCTAGAGTGGCGCGGCAGACTTTCCAGAGATCGAAGTTAAAACTCGGTGTCTCGGACGCATCCGCTCGGGAGAAAACAAAAGGAGCAGAGCTGTTGAGATCAAAGCAAGGAATAAGGAGAGGCTTACACGTGTCCTTCAAAGTCAAGATCGTTCCGTCATCCCGGCTTAATGCTTCCTTCAAAGCCTTGTCTATGGTCTTGCCGGAGAATCTTCTGCGTCGGTGGAGGAATCCAGAGAGCTTGACCTTGAAGAGCTCCGAGTTGTTCTCAGCTATAAATGCGACTGCATCTCTGGCAGTGAATAGAGGACGGCCAAAGCCGTCATCAGCAGCAAGCATGGCGGCCAGGAGGGCACCAATGCCAGTGCCGGCAATGATGTCAAAGAAATCAGCGATTCGAGCCTGAGGATCACCGATTTTGAGGCGGATCTGGTCCTCCAGGTGTATAAGAGCCGCCCCTGCGACAATGCCGGTTGTTCCACCTCCATCAATGCTGAGTACTCGCTTTTTCTTAGAGTTTTCACAGTGCGAAAGCCATTTTTGCTCCAGCTTGGAAAAGATCTCAAGCGTTACCTTACTAAGGTCCATTTGAACTCCTCAAGACTGCAAGTTAGGCGTCGCTCTAAGTATGTCGAAGTTTAATATCGTTAAGGAAAATGAAAGGTCGCCCTCACGCTTTTTTGCTGAGAAGCATTAATGGCTACACAACGCACACTCTTTTACTCTCTTCAATTAATAAAATCCTAATATCTCTACCTCTCAACAAAATTTAAGAAAAAAAGAACAAAGAAAATCTCTCTCTTGCTCTCTGGTATTATGAAGGTATAGAGGGTATGAGTTATGTGTTTCTCTTACTCTCTGTGGGCTCTGAGTTTTGCTGAGAGTTAAAAGCCGGAAGTGTGGGGCGTGATTGATGAGGGCGGTTATATACGCGAGTTCTTGCTGCCTGTCGCTATTTTATTTCTTAATTTTTCATAGAGAGAGATTTTACTCGGGGTTTTACTTTTCTCTAGTCAGAGTCTTACGTGCTTGGACTGTCCTTGCACGTGCCAGTGCGCGTATGTTCTTATCGGGTTACGGGTAGCGCCAACCTCGGCTATTTACTCGGCTCGGCTCTCGCTGGTCAGTGAATTCTTGTTTTCGTCTTTTTTATTTTTTTTACAGAAAAAAAACGCAAAAAAATACAAAAAAAAAAAAAAGAAAAAAGAAAAGAAAGGAGAGAGGGGAGGTTATGATGTATAAATTGGGGTGGGTAGAAAAACAAGGAACAAAACACTAAAGAAGACAAAACTAAAGAACGCTGGCTTAAAAGAAATGTAATTGAAGGCGTGTAGTCGTTATCTGTAACAATGATGAAATAGACACAGAGAAACTATTAAACACAAGTATAGAAAGGCGTAAAAATTCATTCAGGGAGACAGATCGAGTAAAAAACTTTTGCGTAGAAAGTGTTTTGTACCATACGAAGGACGGGATGAGCGAGGAAGACACCATAATGCTGGCACTTGAACAATCCATTATTACTATGACCCATAGAAGTAGAGTAGCACTTCCATGACGCTCTTGGAACTGGTTTTATGGGATACACAACTTGGATGAACTTCGGTACGATTGAATAGCTCAAAATCTAATAAATAAAAGTGAAGAGCATGCTCATTTACCCACAAAACAAAACCAATACTTCCCGAATAAAATAGAAGGTTCAAACAGTATTTTTTTAATCTTCAATCGCTTGGTAATTTTTATTACATCAGCAACTTCTATTAATTTTTTTTTTTTTTTTTGGAAAAAAAAAAGACTGCTGCTGTGGCCTCTCCAATGGCAAATTTTCTCCCTACTATTATTTATTTTTAAATGAAAGGTTTATGTGTTTGGGCCAAAGATTGTTCTGCCTGAAAAATGGACTAGGCTTATTAATTAATTGGGTCGGTATCAGTAAATCTAAGCTGGGTTAAGAAACACGGCCCGTGCGTGCTTATAGTGGGCTAATTTGGTTTGGGTTTGTCAATCAATATCCACTGATTATTTTGTCTTTATCTTTCTTCTTCTTTTTCTCTTTTTATCGATTGTTTTCTTCCCCTCAGCATCCCACACCTTGACTGCTTCCTCCGAATTCTTCCAGCCAAAGTAAATATATTACTTCTACAAGAATTACAGCAATTTGAATCGAGTAGATATATTCCAGCCATTCCTCACCATTTATGTTTTGTAAAAGACCAGTCGTTCCTAGAGAATGGTACTTCACTTTGAATCAATGTAAGACTCCATTTTCGTAAATTTGATGATTCGAGTGCTTTTAATTTTTTAGGCATACTTCATTTTCTTATTTCGCGTTAATGGTAAGGCTCTTGTTCTTAATTGCATCAAACCAAGAAATTTAACTTGTTTGATATGGTTTTAGTAAAAAACGAAGAAAACAAACATAGGGTATAAACTGACATTTTTGAGACACAGCACATTATATTGTGTACAAACTGAAACTTATTCTTACTTTCTACTAACAATATTTCTTATAGGATTTATCAATTTCCTATGAGTGTTCATGATTGGAGAAGGCTAGAAGTTGAGGCTACTATAGACAAGGATACATACTGTTGTGGGGTCCCTCCGACGTGTGGGACCCACATACATTTGAAAAAATAAATCACACGTTTTTTTTTAGAAGGAATCAAAATTGACAGCGAAAGTTATTCAAAGGTTGGCAACCAACCATGACATAAATGGAGAGCCGTGTTATCTCTCTTGTATCCTGCCTATAAATAGGTGCAAATGCACCTCAACAAAATACACAATAGAAATGAGAGAAAACAAAAGGTCAACAAAATATAGTAGAAAGTCTATATTACAATTTATAATTTATAAGTTTATTATATATTTATTATTTTCAAATCCAAAAGCTAATTCACAATTTGGAATCAATACTTCACAAGAGTTTTATCAGAAAATAATTAGAAAATATCGTGTTCAACAAATTAAAATGTGAAAAATTGTACTAGATTAATTTAACTCTTTTAAATACGTCATAAGTTAGAGATAAATAATATAATTCTTAACAATGATGTTAATGTTTTGATTTACCTGATGGTATTGAAATAGAAAATTAAGTGCTTTTCATTTTGTATACGATTTATAATAAATAATTATTTATTTATTTAAATTTTCTTATAAATTTTAATTATTTAGTGTAGCATGTTGTTATTTTATGTTTTCATATAAATCAATAGGTTATATGTATATCGTGTCATATTCCTTATTGTGTTTGTGTTTACGTATAAACAATTTAAAATAAAACTATTACTCTCTTTCAAAAAAAAAAAAAAAATCCAAAATATTTTATACACGCTAATTATTTATTTATTTATTGAAAAAACACAGTAATTTATTTGAAAGTTATTAATTATGAATATTATGGCAATATAAATATGAGTAAAATAAAAAAAAAAAAAGTAAATTATACATTCCTAATCCTAAACGAGAATAAAATGGAATGAATAAAGAAGGAAACAGCATGGACGGAGGAAGAATTACGGTCCGAGTAACCAAACAAGACTGCCAGTTGCAGGAGCGAGCTCTTATCCACAGAATAACATCCCGCTCTCCCTCTTCATTCTCTGTCTGTCTTTCTCGAATTCTTCTTCTTACTCTGTTAATTGAATGGCTTCTCCGTTTTCTTCAACTGCGCCGCTTCCTTCCACCTTCCATTCAAACCCAAGCTCTCCCAAGGCCCTCTTCTCTGTTACAGGTTTTCTAATCTTCCTATTTGTCTCTCGCTCCCCTTTTATTTCTGCAATTTAACATTTTCTTTTGTAGTGCATAAGCAAATGACTCTAAAATGAAATTGCTTTACAGGTTCTTTTTGTAGAGCGTCTCACCATGCTAAGAATAGTTCTATTGTGCGTTGCTGGAGCTCTGCTTCTAATTACACTGGTGGCGTTAAGCTTTTCACCAAGCCCATTGTTGTGAAACAGTTGTTGCAGAAGAGGCAAGTAATTAACTTTACAATAAGTTGTGTTTTTGCTATTACTTGATAATGATTGTATGTACAATGTTGTGTGTGAGAGAGATGCAGAAGAGGAGTGGTGAGATGTGCAACCCTTGAAGAAATTGAAGCTCTAAAGTCATCCGTTGAGAAAGATGTTGTAAGTGTTTCTGGTTACTGGTTTTGTTAGATTTTATTGTGTAATTAGATGGGCAAAAGTTGAATGAATTTAGAATTTTATTCATTCAGTCTAAAGAACTTTGAATTTTGAATGTTGTTATTATCAGAAAGCAAGGATGGACAGGACTATTGACACAGTTCGGACCAATTTTAATTCTGTAAGGACAGGAAGAGCAAACCCAGCAATGCTAGATAAGATTGAGGTATGGATCCATATCTAGGTTTTGTGCAAATGTGTTTGTGATTCAATTGTTGTGAAATGATTGATGTCAATGTGAATATTCCAAAAGTCTCGTGTCCTTTGATTTGAAGGAATTAAATGAAATATATCAGTTCCTCTAGATGCGTTAATCAGCACAGCAGTAAACTTTTATGTTCTATGCACAAAGGAGAATGAGTTCTAGGTACAAATGGAGAGGCACGCCATATTTGATTGTTTGTTTTGCTTTGTTTTCGAGGCGAATATTTTGCACAATATAGCTGCATTTGATATTTTCAAATGAAGAGCACCTTGATGCTTTCAAGCTCAATTTAAACTGATTCTGATTTTGGTGGATTTATGTTTTAGGAAGAAATTATTTTACTAAGTTGAAAAATGTACTCATAAGAGCTATATCTCTCTTTTTGTTAATGTTACATTCAATTTAGATTTACCTTATTCTTTGTTGAACATGCAATCTGTGTTCAACTTAGCAAACATTAGGTGGCTTGTGTATCCCTTGTTATGGAAATTTTGTTACTTATGATGTATTGTTCTGTTAAAGAGTTTTTTATTTTTTATTTTTTGGAAAAACTATGAAACTGTGCATTTACAGGTGGAGTATTATGGAACTCCAGTCAGCTTGAAAAGCATAGCTCAAATCAGTACTCCTGATGCAAGTTCTCTTTTGGTCCAGCCGTATGACAAATCCAGGTATTGCATAAACCAAAGGGTAGATCACACCATGCTCATTTATTCTTCTATAGAATAGACATAGAATAGCATATGAAAAATATAGCATTCCTGCAGTCGACTAAGTGCTAGAGTAGGGACTATTGATTAACAGTTTTCACAAAATTTTCATTTATTAAGAGCACAGGATAAGTTGTAAAAACCATCGATGGCAATCTTTATTGACTATTTGGTTATGTTTTTTGCAAGGGCTACCCAGAATAAAAATTTTTCTTCTTTTTTTTCTTCGAGCAGCACGAACTACAAATTTGCAAAAGTACCCCCAAGAACTTTTTACATTTCTTTTGTAGTCCCTGACTCTGCTGATTTATGTTTACTTCTTTACATGCCAGCTTAAAGGTCATAGAGAAGGCCATTGTCAACTCTGATCTTGGTTTGACTCCGAGTAATGATGGAGAAGTGATACGTTTATCCATTCCTCAATTGACATCAGATAGAAGGAAGGTATTTCCTCTGTTTTTTTTTTGGGATCTAGCAAGTGGTAGCTTGTCCAACAGGTCCTTGAGACCTTTAATCAACTGTTAGTTTGTAAACTGACAATAAGTTAGAATGCGAAAGGTGAATATTGCTATGATTTGTTTTAGACATTTGTTAATATCTGAAAGTTGAATATGTTAATTTGTTTTACCTTGTAGTTCTAATCATGCCATTTTTCTATAGTTTGTCATCTCTTGAAGCTCGTGATCTCCACTTTTTATAATGTGTGCTGAAAATTAATGTAGTGTACCTTTTGCGGAGTTCTTTCAAATGCTTATGGAGATTTATGTGGTTTCACTTAATTTTTCTTTATTCATTTTCAATTTCAGGAGTTATCAAAAATGGTAGCAAAACTGGCTGAAGAAGGAAAGGTACATATCGTACTCAGTTAATGGTTTAGAATTCTAATAACTCACAGTTTGTTTATATTGTTTATGTATAACGTATAACAGTCTCTTTTAGGTGAATAAGCTCAGATGGGCGAATATTATGGTATCCATAAAATGTATATATAACTTATACATGACTTTTTGTGGCATGAGTTTGTACTTAGTTTGTTCACTGCACTAGTTCATCAAGTCCATATGACTAGCAAACTACATTAATGCCATCAATCTTCTCCTTAAATTGACAATTATTGATTGGTTACTTTTAGGTGGCATTGAGGAATATCAGAAGAGATGCATTGAAAGCCTGTGAGAAACTTGAGAAGGTCTGAATTGAGGAACAGTGTTCTTCTGTCCAGTTAATTTTATTTCCTTCACGAAGAAGGGGTTGGGCGGAGGGGCTACCACCCTAGATGGATTTTCCTTTCTTTCTTTCTTTTTATTTTTTTTATTTTTATTTTATTTTTATTTTTAAGTTTTCTTTCTCATTCTATGTTCATTTTTTTATCCTTCGGCTTCAGGAAAAAAAGCTTTCAGAGGATAATGTGAAGGACTTGTCCAGTGACTTTCAGGTAACTGCATGCTTATGGTCCGTTATCTGGGATGATTTTGGATTGGCTTCTTTTCGTCACTGAAGTTAAGCATGAGTAAACTCACTACCAAATTGCTTCCACAAACTGTGGATATTTCTGGAAGATTCTAAGTCCTCCACACTCCAACTAATGGTAGATGCATTTTGGAAACACTTATCATATTCTATAGGGAAAACTAAACTATTCTATAGCATCATGGCAAGCTGCAATTGGTGTTGCTGGAAATATCTTGTGGTGTTTTAATTATGTGATATAGTTATAAAATTTTAGTAGGCTCTGCTTTCAATTTTAGGGGTTTATGAATTTTTGTTTTCTCATTTTTCTGATTTTGTTGTCCTGTTAATGTTCTCCTTAGTTCATATCCTCTTTCATTTTCTTGTGACGATGAATGAGATAGACTTTATACTCTGCTTTCTTTGATAGAACACTAAGTTAACATTGTTTGCTTCTTCCAGAAGCTGACAGATGAGTATATGAAAAAGATTGATACCATCTACAAGCAAAAGGAAAAGGTATCTCCTTCTTAACCCAACTGATAGAATGGGAAGCAATATGCTTTAGTTTCTAGACTAGAATATATCTTTCTTTCATTATTATTTTTCCACTGCATGTTTTTCTTCATTATTAGAAATCTCAACTTAAATCTTAAAGCTTCAACCAGAGGTAGAAATCTTGCTCCCTGGTTCTCTACCAATCTGAAGATCATGTTAAAAATGGATTATAACTGCTGTGACTTGATCTTAAATTTGCTTGTAAACATCAAAGCGTCAGCAAGATGAATTTTACTTGATCTTTAATTTTTCAGCACTCAAATTGCTGTACGTGTTGACTATCTCATTTTTCTAGGATTCAACTGGACAGCTTCAGAGACTATTTTCATTGAATATTGTATGTTAAAATTTTAATCTGATGGAGAGGGTATGCTGATTTTGGACTTTGTCATGCAGGAATTGCTTAAGGTTTGAAAATTTTCAGTGCACGGGTGTAAATTGATGAAGTTTATTTTGGGCTGAACTTGTGATGCTCATTGGTGGATTGTTTTTTAAATGAGACTTGAAAAAGTAGTCTTTATGAGCATTTTGCAAATCATCTGTACAGCAATTTCGAAATTTTCCTTATTATATACAGTGTCTCAATAGGAGTTGCTCAAAGTAGCGTCTACCAGAAAATACAGTGATATAGACATTCTAATGATGAGAAATATTAGCTTCATTGGTTCATCTGATTTTAAGTAGGATTTTGCCATTCTTTATCTGAGATTCGTCAAAATATAAAAAACAGAGGAAAAGAAAACAAAACGAATGTATCTGAAGCCATAATATTAATGCACTTTGAAAATCTTCTCCAGTGATAATTTGTTGAACGGTGTTCAGATTCAAGAAATTTTGAACCTGAGGCCGTTCTGCTCTTTATATATCATTTTTGACAATCAATCAAAACCAAATAGTATAGGCTTGCGAACAAAACACAAATTCAACGTGCTTGGATCACTTCCCTAAGCCTTGATCTCCAGCTCGAAAGGATATCGTACCACTTCAACAAAAAACAGGATAATAGTACTCAAAATACAGATCATAGAATGGAATTGATCAGTTCACTGACTCAATTTTGAAGGAGAGATGCCAATTTGCTTTCAATATTTTCCTTGGCCTGTCTATCAAATGGGTCCTCACCAATATATAGATCTAAAATTGATCGACAAAGGACTTTACTCTGTACGCTTCCTGCCTCCTTCCCATCAACTACAGAAATCAGAAGGAAAAGGAGTTAAACAGTTGGTTATTTCCAAAGTCCTAAAATATTTTCACTTGCTATTTTCAGGTTCCTCATTAAACATTTAACGTATTGGGTATGGGCCATGCCCAGATTTTCAATGTTTAGTAACTCCCCTCAAGTTCTAGAGAATTTCTCAAGTGTGCATAGCTTATGTTAAAGTAATAGTTTTGACAATATCAAAATCAAAAACTAAATTAAGAATCACTAATAAGATAGATAAATCAGATGTAACTTGAAACTTTCTTCAGAAAATATAACACAAGAAAAGTTGTTCTTACTGGTTGTTCGAAGCACATGGCCTTTTTCCCTAGACAGCTCAATCACAGAGCCTCGTGGTATTTTATATTCATCCTTAAACTGAGAAGTGAACCTGCACATGAATTGGCTATTAGGAGAATCCAAATGCACAAAAATACATACCAAATTCACAACAAATCAACCAAGAACAGGATCAACAACTGGTTCTTGAGGAAGTTGTAAATAAACAAAAATTCTCTTGCTCTATTGATTGATACTTTCTGAAACACTAGAAATACACCAGGAAGAAGTATAAGTATTGTTGGATTGGATGAATAACATTATTGCAAGGCCAAAATTACGATGGGCCTAAGCATTTCAAGACAGCTACGAGTAACAAGTCTGTAATTAAAGAAAATTCTACCACACATCAGCTATAAGGAAAACAGAGTGAACAGACTGCTTCAGTTGAGTCATCAAAAAATTAGATTAATTTTCAACCATTAAACTGAACAGGTTACTCGAAAAGAAAACATTAAAGAAATTATAACCACAAGGACAATGACACGAATATTAATAACAGAAAAAACATTTCACCTCTGAAGCAGTTCCTTGTTATCTGGCCCCCCGAACTTTTGCAGTCTGCTTCCAACGGATTCTTCAAAAGCACTTCGTACAGAGCGAATGCTTAGTCTACTATAGACTATTTGGAGTCTAACAGTTATGAAAATATCTAATTCCATGAGATCCTCTTTGAATTCCTTGTTCTCCTTGAGTTCAGAAATGGATAGTTTTCCATATTTCTCACCTAGAACATTTTTCACTTGATCATCATCAGCATAAACACCTGTTCACAGAGATAGTCCTGTCAAATGGAGAACTCACTGGATTTTCCCAACATTCACATTGTGATACAATGTTTTATGTGCATTGATATAATACATAGTTAACAGTCAGCACCTCAGTATCATTGGCTAGCATTATACTCATGGAATATTTAGAATAGGAATCCTACTAGTGCCGACATAGAGAACCTCAAATTACAGTACACCTATGAGTACAAGATAATGCTGAACAAAAATCATTTCCTTAAAAAAGTAGTCGAGATGGGGAATAACCTGAAGAGATTCTCAGAGGGAGGTAAAAAATTCAAGTTATTACTATAATTGATTTTCTGGAACCAAAGATAATAAGATAAGTCCTCTCCAAACGGATATACATTATGATTAATGTAAAGCTTGCATCCTATCTACAAACGACATGAATTGTTTTGTTCCGATAAAGCAAAAGGAAACAAAGACAAGCGTGCTAAAATGGTCTTGCCCTTCAGTATTACAAACAAATTAATGTTTAGTTGGTCATAAGCTCAGCGTATATTCAGTAGTTCTCCTTCATCTGTACAGTTAAACAGCCTTTTCTAATACATGATTCACCAATTTTACTGAAATCACCTAACTACATCAGAAATAGTACTGATTCACCCTACCAATTGCCATAAATTCAGAAAGATAAATAAAAATAATTCTTAAAAGTTAAAGCTGAACTCTAAACCCATTTAGAAGACAACTAAAGCAAAAATCTTCTCTCACAAACGCTGAACTGTCCTCAAATAAGGCTTACATCTTTAACAGAAAGTCACTGAATTGACACTTCCAAATTGACAAAAATAAGCCAATGAAGCAAATTCTACATATAACACTCAATTTCTCATCCACCTAAACAGTGTGCGTTATCCCACCAAAGGATTTTTAATTACTTGTTTACTTTAATTTATAGTCTTTCAAGTATTCCTCATAGTTGAACAAGCTTCTTATGCGAAAAAATTAGAAACAAAAAAAAAAAAAAAAAAAAAGCGCAATTACCAAATGCATAGACATCAATGTTCTTCAATCCCAAAACACTCTTTCTCCTTAATCCAATCCCCAAAAGCCTCCGGGATTCAGAAACAACCGAAGGAAATGACACACCGGTCTTCGATTCCACAAGAGCAGGCGAAGCGTCTGCTAGAGAGAGTGATCCCCATGGCAGTGAGGAGTGATTAGGAAGGAGAAAATTCAGTGCTGTCTGCAGAAACGAGTCTCTTGTATTTGTGGGATTTTGAATTGCTGCTACGCCGGAAAATGCAGCAGCTCCAGCGGCGACAGTGCATACCACGACGGTGGCCGCAGAGAAGGAGCGGGAGGTGGTGGCATAGGAAATAACGCTGGGGCGTATGGGCTGAGAAAACAAGAATGGGAAGCGCAGTGAAACCATTGTTGATTTCTTTTTCTTTTTGTTGGACGTTTATCATTATATTGTATAATGGATTAATTAAATGTTGCTTTTAAAGAAACACGTGCAGTGCACGGGATGTGCCTCGTAAGTGGTGACCATCCTTTCTGGAGCGTTACTATTACTATTATAATAAAACGGGCCTTTAGAAGGGAACAGTGGGAGAACTCGGCCCAACAAATTTATCACAAGAGAGAGTAAGCGAAGCCCATACATGGGTTATTTATTTATTTTGTGTGTTCAGAAAGCCCAGCTAAAATTGAACTCCCAAGTGGAAAAGACGGAGAAATTGAATGGACTGAAATGTGTAAAATGTTTGACCATTCCGCGGGTCTGCGATCCATAGAAAGCAGAAAGTAGAGGAATAGTGCCAACGAAGAATGTTAATGGCAAAATGAGCAAAAGTCAAACGCAAAGAATTCCATATTCAGCAATTCTTTTTCAAGGATGATAGGCAAAAAACTTATCACAACAATCTCCATTTGTGTGGCCATTGTCTGCCACCTGCCAATATAATATTTAAATCGTTTTTTTCCTTTATCAAGTAATTAATTTGCAACACGTCTTTTCCTGAAGAAAAAAAAAAAAAAAACAAGTTGAAATTGCAGCACTTTCCAGCCAAATAAGTAGTTGAGTATGAAAATAAGCCATCTTTTGAGCAATTATAAGATATCAGTTGGTTTTATTACGTCATTCAGTGACAATAGGTAGTATTGTGACTATTAATTCTTTAAATGAAAATGAAAAACGAAAAATTAAATTCATTTCTTTATAATGTTTTCTATTAAATATTGGGTTATTATTGACTAATTGCATGCTTTTTTGCCTGAAAAAAAATATATTTTAAAAACCAATGGGGAGCAAAGGGATAAGTCATCCAATTAGGCAAAAGAAATTTCAGAACACCATATGTAGAAAATTCATTGCGTCGGACAAGACATGATAAAGACAACGACACTAGTAGAAATAAATTGTGAGAAAATGGTTTCTCAATTAAGATGGCAGCGAGTCAATTTCATCAACTCTGCGAAATTTACTTATAAATATAATATAGTCCAACAGTTTGATTTCCAACCAAAATTCATTCATCCGTTGATTGGAATTATCATATTTAACCACTTCATTCGTAAACTATTTTGATTAAGCAATAACAGATCTAGCCCTAATAGTTAGGGGCAAAAGAATAATTTTACTTAATTATGGAAAACTTAATTAAAATATATTTTTTTCAATAATTTTCCACACTGAATTAAATATAAGAATTTTAATAAATGAAGTTAAGATATATAGGAGTTCGTTATATTGTTTGACTGTAAAATTAAAAAAAAAAAATGCTAAAGATATTAATTATTGGTTCGATGATCTAGTAATAGAGACATTGATTTGAAATTTAAATAATTATTCGCTTATTTATTGACAATATGAAATATAAAAAAAATATTTGTATTTTGGCCGCCAAGATTTACTTGTACTCCTGAAGCAACCCGTGAAATAATACATTAGTACAAATAATCAATCTTTTCGTTTTTTTAGAAGAAATAAATAATCGAACTTAAGATATTCAAACATTGACGTAAAGACAAGACAATGTCGTTGAAGGCTTGGGCGAGTTCCCTGAAACGGACGCTACTGTTTTTTACTTGCTAAAATTCAATAGTGGCTGGACATTCATTCAAACGATGACGTTGGAATTTTGAACAATTTATTGACCCAAAAATGTTATTATTTACTGGTTTCTGGAATTCTTTTTACATGAAGAATAAAATATTATACTATTAAAAGTCTTTCTCTTAATCAAAATTTCAAAATACCGGTATTCAGAGTCTATTATTAGGAAGCACTTATTCCGGCTCCCGACCTATCGAACCCAAAAGTCTTATAGTTTTTTTCAAAATATCTATATTCAGAGTCTATTATTAAGAAGCACCTAATCCGGCCGCCGACCTATCGAACCCAAAAGTCTTATAGTCTTTTTGAAAATTCCATATTAAGGGTTTATTTACCAAATAATTATAAGTGAGATTCCTTCATGGAAAGAAACACTGAGAACCCTGTTGTTTTGGTTGAATTATTACAAAAGGTCATGAAGATAATTACCTAATTTTGTTGGCATATTATATATGTGTCTGAAGCAACATTAACTGTGGATTATAAACTGATCACGTGGTGTTGCTCTGGGTATGCTGCATTAACTTACTGTTTTTTTTTTTTTAATTTTTGTTTTATTTTTTTGGATATTATTAATATATAGAACTACTTTAGTTTGACTAAAGACATATTTTATACTGTTAGATAATAATAATAATAATAATAATAATATTTGAAGTGAGCTAATTAGACTTTGAGAAGGTTGGTGAAGATATTATTTTGCTCACACTCATCTTTTCCTCGTCATGTCCATACCACAATGACTCTAACCGCTTTGGTAATTATTATTAAAAAACTAATTATTAATAACCATAAAATAATATAATAATAATAACTGAGTAGGTTTATTCAACAAGCAACACACAAGACTTTTCTTTTTTAATTTCATTATTATTCCACATGTTGACATTAATATATAAAAGGTGTTTCAAAAGTTTTTTTTTTTTTTTTTAAAGTGTATAGTTAAAAATACATTTATTTCAATAATAATTTTATAAGTATTAATTTTATCTATCTCAAATATCTTAAATATTGGGAGAGTTTCAAATATTTTTCAGTAGAATTATTTATTTAATATAATTTTTAAATAAACTATTGTTTCGTTTTGGATATATCTGACACACAGTCTCTGGATATATTTGACATACAGTCCTTTCAATTTTTGACTCACCAATAACAGAACTATATATTATGCATAAAAATAATTGTGATTATAATTTTTTAACTGAAAAAATAATCAACATTCATTTGATGTAACCTTACTTGAGAGAATAAGACAGAATTACAACAAAGAGTACAAGATACTGCAGCCCTTCTTAACCAGCTCCATTGTCATTTACATATATAGAGCAATGACAATAGTGTGAGTTTTTTAAATTTTTAAATAAAAAAATTAAATATAGAACAGTTACGTTCCCTTGTATCTATCTACGAAAAATTTCAGATTCCTTGAATCCTTACCTGTTGCATAGTATTAGTGGGTATACAATTCAATGTGACATCCTAATACATCTTATTACTATAATTATAATTATTATAGTAAACAGAAAGAAAAAAATAATTATAATTTTCCACAATACAAGACAAGTTTGACCTGTTAAATATTTTAGGTGTATATATGAATAATTAGAATTAAACGCATGACTTAAATTAAAAATATTTCAAGAGCCTGAATAGACAAAAGCTAGTCTTATTATCATATTGAAAAGTTGGGAAAATTATTTTGAAGTATATATATAAAATCACTGAGTAAACAAAGACTGCAATTTTAATAGTCCACTTGGTAACAATTGGAGCATGCTGTTATATTGAAGGCAGCAGCCATGATGACTCTATACCACTTGAAAAGCAAAAGCAGGAAAAAATAAATCAAAAAAGTTAATAAAGAAACTTAAGTCTGATAATTAAGCTTTAACTTTCTATTTTTTACCTTTTGAAAATTAATAACAACCTTTTGAAAATTAATAACAAGTTTCAATTAAGAAACTTAGATACCAAATTTATGAAAAATAATGTGATCTACATATTTATGGTATATGAACTTTTAATAAAATAAGAAAAATATGAAGAATAAAAATAAATAAATAAACAATAAAAATAAAAAATTATTTAAATAAAAAAATCCAACTAAATAGGTAAACAGAGAAAGAATAGTGATTGACGGCACAATAGGGAGGTTTAGCAAAGATAGGAAATATATGCAAATTAAGGAAGTTTAACTGCTTACTATGTATATATATACATAGAAATATGAACAACAATTTTACTATCTTATAATTTGATAATTTTCAAAAAAAAAAATAATTTGATAAAAAATAAGTCACGGTCTGCATGGCTAATGGATTAATTAAAAGAAAATTTTAAAAGACGGTTGTAGTATCCACAGATATTCAGTACCGTCCACTTCAAAACAACAAATTTAACTCAAATTTTTATCTGGATAAGACTTATCTATACATAATCTATAAAGAGATTTTTTTTTTAAATTATTTTTATTTATAATTTTTTAATACTATATTATTAGAAATATTTTTATTTTAATAAAAAAATAATTTTAATTCATTTATTTTATATGGAAGTCTTTCCTGCTGGTCAAATATAGAGAGGGAGCAGAGCAGCAGACATTAGAGAAAAACTTAAAAACCCAAAAAATAATAGAAAAGACCAAAAAGACAGATGTAGCCTCCTGGGATTTGGTGTTAGACGGGCAAAATAGGGAAGAAGAGATCCCATGCAACTATTAGCGGGAATCTCTTGGGAAGTCGATTCTGTCTGTTTGCTTCCCTCCCTTTGCTTTTAAATACCACATCAGTTTTCCCCATCCTTACAAGTTCGCTCTTCATAAGAAAACAACAACAAAATTTGTAAACCATCAGAATATTCAATATTCAATAATCAGCAATGTCTTCTCAGCCCTTCCACCTCCTCTCTTCTTCTTCTTCTTCTTCTTCTTCTTCTTTCTCTCCTATCCGTCTCCGTCCTACACTTTTCTCTGGTAAGTCCTCAATTTTCCTCTCCATCGTCTAATTCCTCTATACTATATGCTCATAAAGCGATACCGTTTCTGTTAAATTCTTTTGTGTTTTGTTCTAACTAATGCATTTCCGATTAATCTGTTTAAACGAATCTGCTGAAATTGTAATTATTATTATTTCTTTTCCTTGATTCTTCTGGAGAAGTACTGCTGATATTTTTCTGTCTGTCTTTTTCCTTTTGTTTTACACTTTAAGCCACAGTAATTCGATTTTTTACTCTCCAAAGCAGAAAAAAAAGCTAAGAAACTTTAATCATTACAACAGAAAAACCCATGTAAGTATTAACTTTCTTTTTCTGATTTGTTATCCTAGGTGGTGTTTGGTTGTACGGGGCTAAAGACAAACAAGTTAACTTCGATTTTCGCCCAAGATGCGCTGCTGTATCCCAGTCCCAGACTCATACTCAAGGTACAAATAATACCGCTATATTTCTGATTTTATTCTATATATATATATATATATTTGCTTATATAATAATCAGTGAAAAAATTAAATGATATATTTATATATACTGCAGAATACGACATTGTGTTTCAGAAAAATGGAGGAGTGCCAGTGATAAAGTGGCATGAGATTGTGGAAGATGACATAGAAGAGCAAGTACCTAAGGTGATTTGAAGGCGTCGCTTTCTTTGACATTTTCCTTTTCCTTTGTTTCTCTTTTTCTCCTCTTTCCTCCCGCCCCGCTCATCTCATGTACTTATTATGTATATATGAAATTATTAAGAAAAATGCTGAAACATGTGGTTATGGTTTGATGTTCAAATTGTTAAGGTTAAAATATCAAAGGAGATCACAGAACGTGTCGACAGCATTAAGAAAATGTTGGAATCCATGGAGGATGGAGAGATAACCATATCAGCCTATGATACGGCATGGGTTGCTCTTGTTGAAGACGTAAATGGAAGTGGAGCTCCTCAATTCCCGTCTAGTCTTCAATGGATAGCCAATAATCAGCTGCCGGATGGTTCTTGGGGTGATGCTGATATTTTCACTGCACATGATCGTATTATCAATACGCTTGCTTGTGTTATTGCTTTGAAATCATGGAATTTACATCCTGATAAGGCGGCCAAAGGTAGATGTGGACAAATAATTAATAATTTAAATTGTAATTTTCTGTTAATCAATTTCAGCTTAAAATATTATTATTTAATTTGTACCTATACATATACCCAGGAATGAAATATTTTAAAGACAACTTATGCAAGCTTGAAGATGAGAATGCTGAGCACATGCCTATAGGATTTGAAGTGGCTTTTCCTTCACTTATAGAGCTGGCAAGCAAATTAGACATTGAAGTTCCCGAGGACTCTCCAGTCTTGCAGCAGATCTATGCCAGCAGAAATCTGAAGCTCAAAAAGTAAATAAATATAATTAATTTTTGCACACTATATCCATCAAGCTTCAGCTATAATTATTATTTTAAAGTACTTTTGCTTTATTTCAGTTTTGATTATATATATATAAAGATAAATCGAAATGAAACTAATTAATAAAGTTGGATTTTTGTTATGATGATATATATCTTTCACATGTATGTAATGTAATAATTGTGTATGTGTGATAGGATACCAAAAGACATAATGCACAAAGTGCCCACCACACTACTCCATAGCTTGGAAGGAATGCCAGACCTTGAGTGGGATAAGCTTCTGAAATTGCAAAGCCAAGATGGGTCATTCTTGTTCTCTCCATCCTCCACTGCCTATGCACTCATGCAAACTAAAGACGATAATTGCTTAGCTTATTTAAACAAGATTGTCCAGAGATTTAAAGGAGGAGGTATCCTTTCCTCTCCTTTTCCTTTTCTTTTTTTCCCCTTTTTTTGTATAGATAAAAAAGTACTCTACTTTCACTTTCCACATTCCTTTTCTGTTTCTAAATTTGCATTTTTGATTGTTCAGTGCCAAACGTTTACCCGGTTGACCTTTTCGAGCACATTTGGGCTGTCGATCGGTTGCAACGCCTCGGAATATCAAGATTCTTCGAGCAAGAGCTTAAAGAATGTATTAACTATGTTGCCAGGTACAAATATAATCTATATTAATTAACTTATTTAAGGAAATTAAAATATTGTATATCTATATGTATTAATTTGAATTTTTATTTATGATCAGATATTGGAGAGAAGATGGCATTTGCTGGGCAAGAAATTCTGAGGTTCATGATATTGATGACACAGCTATGGGATTCAGAATGCTTAGATTATTTGGCCATGACGTTTCTCCTGGTAATAATTAAAATCCAGGGCGTAAATGTAATTTCTGATTTACAATTATTGTAAATACTTTTAATTAATATATGTTTGTTTTGGTATTTGATAGATGTGTTCAAGCATTTCAAGAAAGGGGATACTTTCTTCTGCTTCGCGGGGCAGTCAACACAGGCGGTCACCGGAATGTTTAACCTGTACAGAGCTTCTCAGGTTCTGTTTCCTGGGGAGAATATTCTCGAAGAAGCTAAGGAATTTTCTTCCACTTTCCTTAGAGAAAAGCAAGCTGCTAATGAAGTCTTAGATAAATGGATTATAACCAAGGACTTACCAGGAGAGGTACAGTATTAGAATTTCAATTTTTAATTCACAAGAAAATGTTATAAATTAAATAAAAATAAAAAATTAATTTACCGAATTAACAGGTTGAGTATGCATTGGATATGCCATGGTTCGCCAACTTACCTAGAGTGGAGGCCAGATTCTACATAGAACAGTATGGCGGGGAAGATGATGTATGGATTGGCAAGACTCTCTATAGGTACTTTTATTTTTATTTTCTTTTTGATACACTCCTTATTATTTTATTCATTTGTCCTAAATTGACTAGCATTTTTAACGGTGAAATATGAAATAATAATCCAAAAGAAATGATCAAACGGACGGTTTTAAATTGGGGTTCATTGTATCTTTCTAGAAAAAAATAATGCATAATAGTACTAGATTATTGCTTAATTAATTATACAATTTAGTTTCTTAATTTGTCATTAAATATGACAACGAGATCAGACTAACTAATCTGTTGTTATTATCACAGGATGCCATTCGTGAACAATAACGAGTATTTGGAGCTTGCAAAAATTGACTACAATAGTTGTCAAGCGTTGCATCGCGTCGAATGGGATAATTTTCAAAAGTAAGTTGATAAGACTTGTCTACACGAAAAGTGTGATACATATTTTTAATTGATTTAAATTTGATTTTTTAAAAGTTAATTAATTAGATATAATGAAATAAAAATTAATTGACATTTATGAAAGGTAATTGATTTAAATTTATTTTATTAAAGTTAATTAATTAGATATAATGAACTAAAAATTAATTCACATTCACGAAAGGTGGTACGAAGAATGTAACTTGGGAGCTTTTGGGGTAAGCAAAAGAGAGCTTCTGTATGCGTATTACATGGCAGCAGCCAGCATATTTGAGCCAGAAAGGTCAAAAGAAAGAGTTGCATGGGCCAAGACCACTATATTGCTACGGACCATCGACGCTTATTTCAATGACAACAGCAACAATTCCGTTGAGGAGAGGAAAGATTTTGTCCAGCAATTTAAACATGGCGTTGGCGCACCTGCAGGACTCGTAAATGGAAGGTAAACAATAAAAAATATTTGATTTATTTTATTTGTCTTATATTACATATAAAAATAAACTCAACAATGCAAGTATTGTGAAAGTACAGTTATTGAGTATTACAAAATATACTACAGAAAAAGTTGAGGGAAATTGAGCATCACAGTTTTTGTCTTTTTCTTGTGAAAAAATTATGATAAAAAGGTTCCTAAGATCAGTATTTTTATATAATATTTTTATAATAATGCTGATTTATATCATAAGTTTATGTTTATGTTTGATTAAAATACAATTTTAAATATAATTAATTAATGCTCGAATGGATAATATTGGCAAACCACCGATTTAACATTCATTAGGATATATATGGAATAAATAATTAAAATGAGATATTTGGTGTTTGCAGGAAATTGGAAACAAAGACAAGGCAGGAACTTGTCGGAATAGTGCTTGGAACCCTAAACGATGTCTCTTTGGACGCACTGGTGGCTCATGGGACAGATATTAGTCACAGTTTACGTCATGCTGTGAGTTGCAATGATCTAAACTCGACTATATTATTACCATTCCAACTTGGTGTTCTAATTATTTATTTATTTTTTTTAAATAGTGGGAAAAATGGCTGACGAATTGGGAAAAGGAAGGAGACAGACACCAGGGAGAAGCAGAACTTATTGTCAAAACAATAAATCTAACAACTGGGCGTTGGGTGTCTGAAGAGCTCTTGAACTATAGTTCTAAGTATGAAAGATTCTTTCAACTTACAAACAGAATTTGCCATCAACTTGGTCATCACAGTAAAAACAAGGTCAGTTAAAAGTTTCTCTTTTCTTGTTTTACTTCTCATAAGGCTGAAATTAGTAAAAAAAAAAAAAAAATTGATTTTTGACATCATCATCTTGTAAAAATAAAATAAATGTTTTATTATATCTCAAAAGTTGTGGTTTATTATCTTCTTCCATACATGAGATGACAAAAACTATCCTAAAATGGATTCTGATAAGGCACCAATACTTTATTTTTATGGCTCAAAGTGAATGTCGAGGGTGGGGTCTTTTCTTGCATGCACTAGTATTACTGCTGCATCAATTCTATCTTTGCAGTTAAATTATTAAATAGCCTTATTAATTATCTGTTTAATCAAATTAATTAATAAAATTCCTTTATTTCTTTTTATAAAATTTCAGGTATATGACAGGGAGAGAAGCACAACCCCAGAAATAGAATCAGATATGCAAGAACTGACGCAGTTAGTGCTCCAAAATTCCTCAGATGGAATGGATTCCAATATCAAGCAAACATTTTTTACTGTGGTCAAAAGTTTTTACTACACTGCCGTTTGCGATCCTGGGACTATCAATTACCATATTTCTAAAGTCCTCTTTGAAAAAGTGTATTAACTTTTTTTTTTTTTTTTCTTTGCAAGACATTATGCAATTATTCCTTGTGCATATGCCTGTCAATTAAATATTGGAATACTCATAAATCAATCAATGCAAAGAAATTCATTTGATTTTGGAGTAAAGAGTAATTCCAATATTGTATCGTCATATATAGTTAACTCTATTGGAAAATGCAAATAATGTAATTTTTTTTTTCAATTTAATGTGATATTATTTTTCTTAATTACATTTTCTTTAAATTTTTATTAATCGCTTTTCAAATATTCAATTTCTTTTTTAGTGCTTTGGCTAAAAACACAATAAATAAAAAATGCAAATCTAAATGTGAGAGCAAGTAGCGTCATTGCCTCCATTGTAGATACGCACCCAGATAGTACTTAAGAGTATATTAAGGAAAGATGATTATGTCTAAATTAAACAAAAACCACCTGAAGAAGATGAGACACTAGTTAGTCATTATGGCTAGCTATCAAAGTATCCAAATCCGAAGAAAGATGGATAAACAGAGGTTTGCACAAATGTAGCAATTAGTGACTTTGACCTAAATGCACTATTTAAAAATGGCAGACAGAGAAGCCGTTAGAGATTTTCCAAATCTTATGTGTTCAGATTTGGTATCACTTTGCCAAGAACCCAAGAGATTATAACTATAGTTTAATGAAACTATAACTATAAGGTCATTGTAGTGAACCCAATTACTTAATCTTTATAATTTGAAACTAATATGAAAGGTTCCCAATTCCCAATATCATGGATACATCGATTTTGTTCCTGCCGTTTTTATTTCATGGTGTTCTTGCATGAAGACTCAAACGTTGAGTCAGATTCGGAGACCCAGCATAATGTCTATGAACGACAGAAATTGTTTCCTGTGGTTTGGGAGCGATAGGAAAGATTTTTTCCTTTATTTTCTTTTTTCTGCTCTTCTTCTTAAAAACCCATGAAGCTATAAGTAAAATTCTCTAAAATTAAAGGAGAAGTAAGTGACGTTTAAGAGGATGACACTCAAATTTCCTAATTGGCTCGTGCGTGGCTGAAATAAGAAAAAATAAAATAGTTATTCTAGTTAATGAAATAAATTAATAATTAAAGTGATTATGATTAATTACAAATTTAGTGTCTCAATTTTTTAAAAATTTTTTATTTTGATATCGCAGCGGAAAACATTCGCAATTAAGTTTTTGAATCTATTAAAATTAGATAAGAAATAAAAAGCTCATTTGATATTTTAAAATATACTGATTAGACTTTAAATGAGTATCCTACGTCGGATTCCGTTTTAAAAATGTGATAAAAAGGTCTGAATACTTATTTTCCCTTTAAGTGCATCTTTGGGTGAAATGAACAATAATTGATCTATGGTCAAAGAATTAACAGCTAAAATTAGAAAGGACAAAAAAAATTTATTGGGTCAAAATGAGTATTATTTTTATTGGGTCAAAATATTTTTTGTTAGCTTCCAAGGAGCATACCCACTTTAAATGGGTCTCATATCTCTTATTTATAATTTCAGTTCGTCACGTAATCTGGCAGATACTTAATTGAAAATTTTTAATATATTGAAAAATTTAATTGTAAATATTTTCTGTTGAGATATCAAAATAAAAAAATTTTAAAAATTTTGAGACACTAAATTTATAATTAACCCAACATATATTTTCGTCATTTTGATCCGAGTTGGGGACAAGATATTAGTAACGGAGCAAATATCTCGGGCCATTAAATGTAAATTTTTGACCGAATATTATATATTTTGAAATTATTATGAAACACTCGGTATAATTATATTAATAAAATTACAAATCATTTATATAACCCAAAGTTCCTATCCTAATAATAAAGATATATTTTGCAAAGCTTGAAACATATATAATCATAATTAATTTTGTCAAAATCGATTATATACTTCACATTGTGATCAATTTTAATCATTGAGCTGCAGCACCAAACCCCTTTTATTAAAACATACCATTCCAAATCTAATTTTGTCAATGGCCTCAATGGGTTAAGGCCATGGCAACGAGAGGTGGGAAGCGAAGAAACAAGCAGAGGATGAATGTGAAAGTGAAAAGTGCATTTGGAAGGAAACCCATTTTGGTAGATAACATTCATTGAGGTCTCCATCACTTTTTTCTCTCTTATTCTTTTGGGATGAGAATAAAGGCACGTGAGTTCCCCCTTCTCTCCTTTCTTGCTTTCTTGTTCCACAAGCGGCCAACATGCAGCTGCCGTGGGACCCTGGCATGGACACACACACACTCCATAAATTTACTATTCAAGAATCTAAGTATCATCCATTTAGGCCTATTCTGAAATATTTTAATTAATTGTTGTTATAGATACACAATATATTGGTCTAGATTGACTAACAAAAAATTATTTAATACATTTTTGAAAATGTCAGCTCAAGTAAATTGGGACCGATTATAATTTTGCTCCTTGAAAGGTAAACAACAAAAATATTCTCAATAATGTAAAAATTAAACAGATTAAAATTTCTCGTTACAATTTTATGTTTCATGCTTGTGTTGTCTTATTGAAGAGCAGCTGCACCTTATTTGTTCAAATAAATTAAACCAATAAATTATATATTTGAATTTGTCAAACCTAATTGTCTGAAGAAACTTCTTTTTAGAACTGATTCAGTGAGTTATATACTTTATTAAACAATAAAAAAAAAAAAAAGTTCATTCCCGTATTATAAAATGATCCATGTATCAATCGGCTCTTAATATAAATTCTCAATCATTCAACTTAATAACTATTAATTCTTATTTATCTCCAAATGTTTATACATTCTTTCAGAAAAAAAAAAAAAAAAAAAAAAACAAGAATCTAAGTATCATCCATTTAGGCCTATTCTGAAATATTTTATAACTTGTTGTTACTAGATACACAAGTATTTGGTCTAGATTGACTCAACAAATTATTTAATGAGCATGTTTTTGGAAGAATGATCAGCTCAAGTAAATTGGGACCGCGGATTATAATTTTTGCCTCCTTGAAAGGGTAAACAACAAAAATATTCCCTCAATAATGGTGCAAAAAGTTAAAACAGATTAATAATTTCTCGTTTTTACAATTTTTATGTTTACATGGCTTGTTGTTGTCTTGTATTGAAGAGGCAGTCTGCACCTTATATGTGTTCGAAATAAATTAAACCAATAATTATATAGTTTGAAAATTTTTGTCAAAACCTAATTGTCTGAAGAAAACTTCTTTTTAGAACTGAGATTCAGTGGAGTTAATAGTACTTATTAAACATGAATAAAAAAAAAAAAAGTTGTCAGTGTCCCCGTATTATGGAAGAATAGAATCCATGTACTACAATCGGCTGCTTAATATAGGAATTTCTCAATCGATTCAGAGCTTACATAACTATTAATTCTTATTTATCGCTCGAAGGTGTATTGATACATTCTTTTCAAGAAAAAAAAAAAGAAAAAAAAAAAAAAAAAAAAAAAAGAATCATAGTTTGCCCATTAAGAATTTTTCAATCAACAAAACAACAGGTCACTTCCACTTAAAGAGGTCATATCTCATTGGGCCAATCTCATTGGGCCAACTGGAATTCCAGAAGAAAAACTGGGCCTTTCTACTGACCTGTAACTGCAAACTCACAAACCCATTACAGAACTCCTCGTTCATCTGAAGACTCGACCAGTTTTAAGTTCTGCTATGAGGTTCATATAGGATAAATCTGCGAAACCAAATACCTGGATAAATTGAATATCAGACCATTAATTTAGACTTTGATAAAAGAAATCAGAATGGTCAAGTGTAATCCATAGCACTCGTTTATAGATTAGATACCCAAGCTGAA